>JAWNOW010000232.1:23258949-23962899 GCA_035045625.1 Drosophila formosana
ACTAAGCTCCAGCTGGAGCTGCAGCATCCCTTCGCTGTCCACACTGTCCACTGTCCACTGTCCAATCTGCCTACGGTCTACACTCATTTCACGCATTTTCCACTTATTTAGCTTCCTCTAAACGCTACAAGTTCTCAATTATAAAACTCTGTTGTTGGCGTCTAATAAAAAAGCATGTTGGTCATAAAAATAGAACAAGGAATGTCGATTTTTTTACTGCAGCACAGCAAATCAGCAATATATCGGGTACTTGTAAATATATAAATACATATATTTAAATCAAAAGCAGTTGAATTTTTGACGATACACAATTAATTTAACTGTACCGAAAATGCAGTACAAAATGTAATAAAATCATTTCAATGTAGCCGACTTCAGCTATTTGAAACGTTCGTTGATCGCTTTTAAATTGCACCATAAACAAATGGATAAATACCTCTTAGAACCGCTTCTAATAGACTTAATCAAACATGTGGCCATTTGAGTCCAATTGATATGCGGTTCAGTCGTTAGACAGTCAAGTTTCTCTATAAATTACAATTCATAAACAAACAATTTTATTGCAGTTATTTTTAAAAATAACAAATGCAATAGAATTATGCTTTGGTATAAACATGATAGCTAACATATGTATATACATAAATTATGTATTATAAAATGAACTTTGCTTATAGCTCTGAATAATGTTGGTCTGAATAATAAAAAAATAAATATCTCTAAATATTTGTTAAACATTAAATCATTGGCAATTTATGGGTATAATAATTTCATGCATGTATGAATGTTACAAGGACTCTAAACTATAATTTTTTAGTGACTTTTTAGAGTTATTTTATTTATGTCGTCTTGTTTAGCGGCCATTTATCTACTTGTAAATATTTTACATGCACGAGGTCGTATGCTTGATTTATTTTCATTAAAATCTGTACTACAGTGTCCAGAAATGCTGTCATTAAATGTATTTATTTATATTAAAATTGAGTACCTTTATCGGTCCAAGTAAACTTGACAACCCACTCGAGTTTCGTTGTAATGAACTGTATTATTTTGTAAGTAGTTAACCGGACTGCAGCTTGATTTATGTCTTGATTGTGCTGGACTTGTTTTTAGCAGCGTGAACATTAGGTCTACGGCTCGAATCTCGTGGATTCTGCAAGTAATACGAAAAACTGACCAAAACCTTGTCATGTGGCCAGAATGCGGCGCGCCCTGCTTACAACAAACAATTTCAGTCTCGGTTTCAGTATCAGTTCCAGTTCCGCGCTGGGACAAGGAGTGCGACTTACAGGTGATCACCTGGCCGATTGCTGTTGGCAACAGTTGTTGTTGTTGCTATAGTTGTTGCTGTTGTTGTTGCTGTTGACCCCGAGCCGCTTTTGTGAAAGTCGTTCTTGCAAAACGACGGCCACTTCGAGTGGCCAAGGTCAAGTGCAACTGCAAATTAAAATTATAATAATCATTTGGCACTCAACCCAAACCCGAAAGTTACAATCGAAAAATCTCACTTTATTTACAAGCATTTTATAAGTTTGGTTGTTGTTGTTGTTGTTGTTGACTTAAACATTGTACAGTATTTACAGAGCAAAAAAAAGGCGGCAGGAACTGCATTTACAGCCAGCCATGGGAGTGACCGGACCAACCCTTGTGGAAATCGTGATGGAAATCGTGATGATCCTCATGCACATGCACGGGCAGAATCTCCTCGTGATGCACATGATGCACGGGCACCTCCTTGTAGATGGGCACATGCACCTCCTTGTAGACGGGCACGTGCTTCACCACGGGCACCGCCACCTTCTGGACATGGTGATGATGCACAGTGTGCACCTTGTACGGCACATGGATCGTGTGATGTTCGCTGATGAGAATCGCAAGAGAAATACAATCGAAAATTAGCGCAATGGAAAGCGATCGAAAGTGAAATGTTAATGAGGCAAGGGGAGTGGAGGCTAACTGGGGGCTGAGAGGGTGCAGTCGGAAAATAATTGGCATTCAATGTTATTAGCTAATCAGTTAATAGCTGGCAGCTAGCTCAACTTGTCCAGCTCCATTATTGCCCTCTCGTTCTCCCGCCCATTCTCTCAGTCTGTCTCTGTCGCTGCCCGTTGGCAGTTGCTTGAACTCCACTCCGCTGTTGTCGCATGTTTCTGTTTGCCACTTGGCACGGGAGGCCGAGACCGAGACGCGGACCAATGCTCGGAATTTGTAATTAACCGTCGCAATTATGTGCGCATTATAATGCAACAAATGCCAGTGCCTGTGAAATTCCTGAGCGTTGTCTCTTGCCACAGGTTCACTGCCTGACAATTGAACTGCAATCGGCGGCATCGTCCCCCATTCGCATTGCCATCCCCCAATCGCCATCCCAATCAAGATCATAGCATAGCATTGCTAAGTGTTACAAGCTCTATTCATATTGATTGCTTCATTTCAGACGCGAATCAATAAATAATTCATAGAGACAAAATGCCCGGCACTTAAAAAGCAATATAAGCCCGGTCGTAAACTCAACTCGCTTGCACAACATGGGAAGCATTAAGCACTGATTGCACCAATAATGACCATATATGGTCTAATCTCTGCTCGACTTACTGTTTGCCGAAGAAGCCGGGACTGGGCGCGGAGTAAGCCACAGCGAAGAGTGCTACAAGGATCTGCAATTGCGGAAGAAATAAAAATAAATATTAAAATCTGTATATAAAAACAATCTATGATTTAGAAAAAGAAAACTGTTTAATTGGAAACCCTTAAAATATCTGTATTATTAATTTACTGAAAAGCAGCGTAAAAATACAAGTATTAACAATTACATTACAAAAAACTAAAATAACTAATGATTATTAATTGTTAAAAAATAGTGAAATAATTTCAATTTGTCTGTTCAGCATAATGCATAACAATTTTATGAAAAACATATTGATTTAATTGAGTTAGAATTGTAGATTTTGTATTCGTATTTTTATGTTTGCAAATTTAACTACATTGATGAGATTGAATCGATATAGAAATAAAATCAATTCGAATTATTTGAGTTGGAAAATTTTGTTGCGAAAGTGCAAAAACATTCGACTGTGTTGTAGGGTTTTTAAAATTTTCGATTGTGCAATAATTCTTTTACATCACTGGGGAGCTGAAAACTCATTATAAACTTTTCCACTAAAATATCCAAATGGCCGAATTGTTGTTGTAAGTCGGTTATATAACTATGGCTTGTCACTTTTTACACTCTTTACACTCGAGTCCTTTATTTTATTTCATTTTTTTTTTTTTTATTTATTGTTGATTGCATTTTGTTCCTTTCACTTACGATAACTTTAAGAGCGGTCATGTTTAGTTTGTTTTGGTTGTGTTTTTGGGTTGCGAACGCGCTTAAACTTTGTGTTGCTGATAAAGCCCGCTGTACTGCCAATGAGTCTGCCAATGACTGATAACCACTGGCCAGCGGCTCATCCGTTTTATAGTCAATTGCAGGCGCCAGCAGCAGCTAACAGCTAACAGCGACGACAGCAGCAACAGTCGTCGACAGTCGCAGCGGCGCCAGCTGCGACGACAAATGTAAAAGACAAACGTGACGCACAGCAACATCAACATCAGCAGCAACTGCAACAACTACGACAACAACAGCAACAACAACAACAACGGGAGCAGCGCACTGTTAACTGTTTTATGAGTTGGTTAACCAAGAGGTCTGTCCGTCTGTAGTTTTAACCCGAAGGGGGTAGACGGCAGACAGTGGGGCAGCAACAGCGACTACGGCTACTGCAAGCACGCATCAGTTGCTGCAAAGTGAACTCACAATTAAGCCAGCAGTTGTCGTTGTCAACGTGATACCCGCTACCCAAAAGGGTAAAAGGTAGTTGTAGTAGAGAGGCAACCGAAACCCATTGTAACAGGCATCCCCGAATTAAAGTATATAGATATATATATATATGTGTATTTTTGATCAGCATCAACCGTCAGAACAGTAAAGGCTAGATATCGGTGAAAATACATAAGTAATTTCGATGATTATGAAAGTTGTTTTAAGATTTTGCAAATGTAGATTCAAAATTAGATACATTAATATTTTAATATATAATAATTTTATTTTTTTGTGATTAATTAAATTATCAATTTATTTAAAGCCTAAAAACGCAATATCGGCAATAAGATTGGCGAATATAAATGTATATTCAAAATTAGATATATTACTTATATTAAATAAATATAGTTTTATTTTATTTCTCATAATAATGATTCAATTACAACCTAAAGAAACTATACACCATAATATAATTAAGTGTTTACCAAGCAATAGTTGTTCAACAGAATTTTTTATTTTGTTTTAATATCACAGAGAATGTAGTATGTACAAATAAAATTATATAAACAATAGCCGTTAATGATATTCTACTCTTTACTCAACTATTGCTAAGGGGTATCTCTTGGTCGATCATACTTACCAGTTGCCTCGTTACTTGTTGCCGTTGTTGTCATCTTCAGCAACTGACACAGGCAATCGAACTTTGACTGGGCAAGATATTAATGTTACTGTGTGTGAGTGTGTGTGCAATACAATACAAATTATTATTTTAATGTCATAATCGTAATGTTGCTCAGTTTGTTGTCATATGATGTCTTTGGCGGAAATTATTCCATATGAATGATCAACTAGCACATAAAGTAGATTGCTATTGAACAATTCGCTTAGCGGCCTTCTGCAGCCGTAAAATCTTTTTACTAAAAAGTGAACGTCGCACCAATAATATTATTGTCAAAATTTATCCCTGGCCAAACATCTTTTGCACACGACCTTGACATAACAGCAGCTGTTGCTGTTGCCGTTGTCGTTGCCGTTGCCGTTGCCGTCAGTGTTGTGGCAGCAACAATTGTTGTTGTGTCGTGTCAATTAAATGCTGTAAATGGGTCACAATTGCGGTTGACATGCAGAGAGGAGGAGGCTACCAAAAACGAGTGTGCTCGTATCACGATCACGTACGATCGAGCGCGTTCAACATAAATAACACAAATTTGCAATAAAACGCATTTTGGGCAATTACTTAACAGTTCGAACCTTTAGCCGAAAACAAAACCAAACCCTAATCAAGCAATGCACCACACGATTCCGTCTTACAAGCGTTTGATGATCGGTTTTTATGGGTCGCCCGTTGACATAATCAGCGCTGTTAATTCGCCTGCTCCTGGCGCTGTTATTGTTACAGCCACTGTTAAGCGAATGTTGGAAGCCATAGCATTATTTGGGCACTAACAGACTCTCATTCTGTTACTGTTGCTCCTGGCGCTGTTATTGTTACAGAGACTGTTAAGGGAATGTTGGATGCTGTAATTGGAGACAGACTCTCATTCTGTTAATGTTAAAGCAACTGTTAAGCGCCTGTTGGCTGCTGTATGCGGAATTGCCTGTGTGTATGTAGGCCAGTATGCTATTTGGCCATTTGGCCACCGCTGCGAGGGCGATCGGCTCCTCGTGCTCCACCCTAGTTGCAAGCAGGCAACATGCAGCAGGCAGTTGCAAGTGCATGTTGCAGTGCCACAAATTGCCCGTTTGCGTTGGCCAATTGCGTAATGGTCTTATGTTTTATGTGATAAATGTATCAACGGAGCCAGCTGGAACCGCTGGAGTCATGCGTGGCCCCACAGAGCGAACACTGGCAAAGCTATGCTCAATGCCTTCCCCGCCTCGTCCGCCAGACAATAATAAGTTTGCCTGCGGGTTGTGGCTACCGCTGCAGCGCTGCTGTGGATGATTACTTTCATTTTCTGCGCGCGCGCGAATCCCAAATTGCGAATGCAAATACTTCCTGTTAGGTGAGTTTTGATTTCAGACCAAAATGTGGAACAGACAATTGACAGTGGGGCATGCCACACTCCACACTCCATACTCCACAATGGCTGTGCGCTAAGAGTTAATGTCAGATTGCTGTTGTTGGCCAATTCATAATACACTTATTGTCCCGTGGTTTCTATAGCCATGGTTAGTGTGACACCAAATTGATCAAGTGGCCGCTCTCAATTTGGTTTCATAAAGATAAAGCGCTATGACATGCAGGCCATTGACTTGATCGTGATTGAACATAAATTGAATAACGAACACCAAACGTTTATGATAAGAAGCCGACTACTCGGCCGGACCAAGTGGAAAATAACCAGTTTCAATGCAGATTTTCCAATCAGCCCATACACATCAAGTGTGGCCAATTCTTGCCCATTAAGAATCCGTTCCAGTAATTAACTATTGTTAATTCAATAAATTCGATAATCGAGCTATCGCACAAATAAATCAATCAAGCTCCAATTTTTGCCGCATAGCGTAGTCGTTAGAATGTTTGAACCCTTTCAGGTTTTGGCTGAAATGCGGGATTTGAAGGAAACTGATTCAGCTATTCAACAAGTCATTCTTACTATCGTAGAATGTAGAAACTTTGACTTTTTGTATTTAATTAACCAAAGATCTAGAGATTTGCAAACAAATGTTTTTCAAACCTTTTTAGCTTCTCTAAAACAAGATTTTTTTATCTTTAAATATAATCTTATTTCAAAAATGATTTTGGAAGTTATTGCATAGTATTTTGTAAGATAACAATATTTGTAAATTTAAGAACTTCATCTTTGTTTTTAGAATATCAATTCAACCTCTATTAAGATAAGTATATTTCTAAAATTATTTTCTTTTTTTATGGGATATAATTTGCATGTTAAGAAACACAATTGAAGTAAGCAGCTGTGCTACCTTTTGTTCTTCTACCTACATAGTTTTGTCGTCTAGTGCCCTTCTAATTCCTAGTGATATGACCTCCAAATAACTTTGAAGAAACCGCGCTCACAAATAGCTAAATGCTTATGCAATTAATATACAGTGTTGGTGCCATGGGGCGGCGTTTCCTGCTCGCCCACAACTGTCAATCACCTTTGATCAATTTATGCGTTTACTCAATCGCTGGGATTCGCTTTCAATTCAGTTTTTAGCCTATGCTGATGTCTCTCTTTTTTTATTACATGTTCCTTGGGCTCGATACGAGCGATATCTGCGTCCAATATCTGTTTTAGACACGCGTTGCGTATTGAAATTTTTCACGATGGGAACGTGATGCCAAATGCGATCCAAGTCCAAGCATTATACCCATTGCCAGAGCTCTGAAGAGCGTATAGCAATAGAGTAATGTATAGAAGATGTTTTCCATAGAGTTGTCTATACTTTGTAGTTTATTTATTACACATTGAGCTGAGCTCTTCTGTATGTCATTAGATAGTCTTACACTGCTAATTCTTGTCGATTCTAGCTGCAGGGTATCTTCTGTTTGGATACTCCCATAATGATTCAGTTGGTGCCACTGCTTTTCCGCACTTGTCAGTCGCTGCGCGTGCGCTATACGACGATCGCACGTTGAATTTTTGAGCGATTTGTGATGCGATTTTTGATAGTTGCGCTTCAAGGGACAAGCAACAGCCCGAAGACACTTTGGCCACACTGACACGCAAATGGGCGGCAATGTAGAGCACAGCGCGCCCCCCAAACAAAATCCAAAACCAAAACAATAACAATAACAATCTAAACTCAACGGCGCCTTGTGCAATCTTCGAATGCCAATTTCAAATAATATTGAATTTTTATTTTTTTGCCAATTTTGTTGCTGTTGTTGCCATTTGTTAATCTGTCGGCGAGTTGGAGCTCAACTTGGGTTGGGATTCGCCTTCAAGCGCTGCACCCAAGCTCGTTTGAGGATTCTGGGTAATTCCTGTTTCGTATGCAAATTAGCTTAGAATTAGCTCGGTCTTAGATCATTTTCAGCGAATTTCGAGTCTGGGCAGCTGGAGAAGTCACTCCTCCTGCCGCTGGACACGCTCGCTTGCCGCTGCCAGCAGCGAACGTCGACGTCGACGGCGACGGCGACGTCGACGTCGATGCCTGCGTTGACGCTGAAGTCGTTGCCGAGGCGCTGATGAAGAACAGCCCCGGCCTGAATTAGACGACGTCAGCAAGCATGACAAGGTCGGCACTTAAAGGTGTCGCCAATTATGAGGCCCCCCAAAAATACTCGAGTACACGCACTTTACATCATTTTTCTTTATGGTAGCTGCAGTGAAAACTTGCACCAATTAACGCTTCAGAGACTCCCAAAGTCGTTGGCTTCGCGGCAATTTATGCCGAAGTTCAGTTGCATTAGCCATTGGGCTGCGGCATGGTAACTAAGAAACGAAATGAAATGAGCAGTGGGCGAGCAGCCCATTCAATTTAAAAATGAGCTCTAACAAAGCGTAAACTAAACAGATTCTATCCAGCCCTCTGTTCTAACTAACTCAGTTCGCTTTCACTTCGATTGCTCTACTAATTCTACGACTGCCGACTACCGCCTTGCTTACAGTCCAAACACTTGTTTCTAATTGTGCACACAACATTTTGACTTATACGCTACAAAGTTGGGCTACTTTGGCTACATTAATTAATTGAATAAATAATTTAAATAACAAAACCATTAAGAAACAAAAATAATAAATTTTTTACCGAAGAAATTTAGGAATTTAGAAGGGGATATAAAATAAAAAAATGTAAAATAAAATAAGGTAAATATGTACGAGTATATTGTAAATTAATGAGATAATGGTTTAACAATAAATAAATAAAATATAATAAAATATCTGACAATACAACAAAAAATGTTGAGTAAATCAATGAATACATATTGGAAAATATATAAAATAAAAACAAAAACTTTTAGCCAGCTTTACGCTTTGCAATTGGAAATATTTTAATTTTGCAACCGGTTATTTAACTTTGCCATCGGCTAATTGTGTAAGCTACTAGCATTTAACAAATAAAATAAAATTAAATGATGTTATTGTTGGGAAAAAGGGGTTTGAAAAATGTGTAAACACATCTCGGGTTTTTTTTCAATTTTATACATTTTTAAGTTCTAAATAAAACTAGCCAATACATATGCAAATTATAGTTAGCCTACTTTATTTGACTTTTAAAGACTTCTTTACGTGTGACTTCTTTATCAAATAGAAATAACCCTAATTTATTCAAACTAATTTTAATTCATGATTTAAGATGATTAGACTAGGAATTTTGATAAACTACACTTTCAACTAGAGAGTAGAGTATGCGGAATGCGGCACGCAACACGATATATGTATATTTCTTGTTACATTTTCATTTTGTAACAATTTTCGTGAGTCATTGCCGCGTCTATTAGAGGAAATGCGCGGCTAGCAGAGAGACAGAGAAAAGACGACGACGATGCGATCAAGGCAAGCGCCAGGCCTCTCCTAAAGAGAAGGGAGGGACGGGCAACGGCAGACGGGGGTAATGCTAATGATGATAATGATGATCTCTAGCGCCAAACTCCAGTGCCTCGAGCGAAGTCGCTGGCGTCGCTGCCACAGCTAAGTTCAAATCTAAATGCCGTAAACGCCAGCAACAACAACTACAACAACAACAGCAGCAGAAACTAAGCATCAACAAAAGAGTGCTATGCTTTTTTGTTGTGTTACCTCTGCCGCTGCTTCTGCTGCTGTCTGGCGACTGCGCTGCCGGCAGAGCTGCTTTCTGCTCATCCGATGAGTTTCGAATACAACTAAATCAGAATTTTTATTCAGTTTCAATTGTTTAGCGAGTGCGGATCGGCGTTTGAGTTCGAGTCAGCAGCCAAACGAAACGAAACCCAAACGAGAAGCGAAAATAAAATAAATAAATAAATAAAGTACTTATAAAAAAAGAACAAATAGAATTAAAATAAATGGCAACAAGCAAATAAATCAAAGCAAGTCAACTAAAATTGCATTGCATTTAGAAATTCACATATGTGTGCATGTGTGCATGTGTGTGTGTGTGTGTGCGTGTGTGTGTTTTTGGGTGTGAGAGCTTTCTTGTCATTAACCGGAATTCGCAAAGTGTCAAAGCGCAGCGGAAGCTTGGCAATCAAATTAACCGTTAGCTCTCGCTTGTTCTTTATTTTTTGCTACATTTCTCAGCTTAATTCGGTCGGTCGTCACGAAGCGGAAAGGCGACGGAAAAGCTTAAGTGAAATTTTCACTTTATGCTGAGAGAATTACGCGTATTTTGAGTTATTTAAGATGATTAGGATTCTAAAAAGAGAAGCTGTCGGCGTTTTGCAATTCGCTTTTAGCTTCGGCTATTAATCATGCACATTTTGCGATAGCTTTGCTTGGACTTTGCCTTTTTTCTCAGCTGTCATAATAAATTAATTGCCATTTCGAATGCCGCCTTCTCTCTCCCGCAATAATTAAAAATTGTTGAGCGCGGTTTTTAGCTGTTTTGTTATTGTTTTATATTTGGTTTTTCGGATTTACATTTGGCCAACTGCGACGGACGGCAATGATGGCAATTGTATTTACGCATTGCTGAGCACTTTGTCATTCAAATGCTAATTACTGAAGTGGCAAAAAACTTGGCTCAAAAGGTCATAGGCTCCACTCCACTCCGGCCAGGCAGTAGAACTTATGAGGAGATGCCCAAGAGAACTCGGGTTATTGACACGCTCTCTCACACACACACACACACACACATCGCATACAATGATATCACTGATCTTAACTCCGAACTGAACGCATTAACAAAATGTAGCAGCAAAGTGAAGCCCATGAATAAAGAGCGATCCCACAACTCATCTTTAACGATCTTTGCATATTTTGGCAACATAATTAACGGTGAAAAGAATGTGAAAAGTAGCGAAACGTAACGCGAAAGCCACAAACTGAAGCACAGACTTACAGAGAAATAGAAATAAAAATAGAAACAGAAAGAAATGAAGCCCATTGGCACGCGAATGTAGCGAAATAATAAAACAAAATTAAAAAAGAAAAAAGAAAGAAAGAAAGGAGGTGAAAGAGAAAGAAAGAGTCGATCCAAACAACTGAGGAAGCAGAGACTGAAACTGAATCGAAACAGAAGGTTTCTACGTCTCTGGCGCTCTGCAGTGTCTTTCAGTTCCCAAACTCCCGTCGCCTCACACAGTCCACTTGAAGTCCAACTCCGACTCAAGTTCTATCTCAAACTGGATCGCGAACTCGAACTCGAAGTCGAACTCTCTCAATAATGCTAAAGGAAGTGCACTTGTGACAACAAACAAACTGCAAAAAAAAGGGAAACTTCATCAGAAATATCTCCAAATAGTAAATAAAAAACAAAAGAAATGTTTAAAACAAACTTCAGGCAGCGCAGTCTGCTGCTGCTCTGGCTGCTGCAGCTGCTCTGGAATCTCACGGCAGCACTCACAGTGGATAATCAACTGGTCTCGGCACGAAATGGTAAGTTACCAAAGTCGATGATGATGACGGCATAGTCGAATCTATTACAGCACGCCACTAATTATATATTTAAAGAATTGTTTAATTACTAATCGTACTAATAATAGTTTGAGTAATTAACGGGTATAATGAGCACCATTATGCGAGGAAGCAGATTTAAGACCTAAGATTACGAAAATGGCAAACCAGTACAGAGTTATGTCGACTATAAAGTTTTTTAGAATGCTAAACACTCTTTTGGGCGGTGTCATTAAAATTTCAAGAATCTCATGAATTCACTGATCTTAGTGATATTTAAATTTTAGGTACGGTAGAAAACAATAAATCACATGGTAATAAAAATGCTTATGATAGTGAAAACAATAATAAAGATTATTAGAAATTAATTTGAATGAAAATTAACTTTTAAGGTGATATGAGAATAAATTGAACTCTAAAGGGTAAATATGTACGTATAATATTCGTATATAGTTGCAGCAATAGGAAATACCATAAATAAATAAATAAATCTCAAACAAATAAAATAAAAGTAACAATTTTAAATCAAATAAATAATGAAAGAAACATTTTTCTTTCAATTTTAATTAAAATCTGCTTATCAAATTCAACATTATTTTAACAAATTTACAATCATAAACAGAATAAATTACAATAATAATAAAATGAATTAGCATGATAAATTCTTTTGGTAACAGTTAAAAATAGATTTTGACCTTCTGATTTAAGTTTAACCTCATTTCCACACTACATCTCTACAGAACTAATAAAATTCATAAAACCATTCCAAAGCCAATTAAAACACGGGATCAGCTTAAATTGGGATTAAAATGAGTACAAATGATATAGAAATGAGACCAAAACCATCATGCACCATAAGCGCAAGCGTAACCTCAGCAGAACTTTTGTCTCTCGTTGACCTTATTGAATAATTCATGGAAGCGCGGGGAGTTCTATGGCAAACTATGGCCAACTATGGCCAACTGTGGGCCACACATGGGTTAATGGCAGTCAACTGCGTCCACGCGGCACGCAAGCCAACTAAGAATTCAAATTCACAAATGGAAATTTAAATAAAGAACAAAAGCGCACAAAATATGTGGTTAGCAAACACTGCGGCACAATTGAAAGAGCCAATAAAACTAACCTACCGTACAGTGAGGCCCCTCTAAAAAAACAGGAGACCGTGTGTGCAAATGGCCTTGAAAGTGCAAGTGAAGCACAAGCGATGACGCCATCGCAATAGGAACTCGAGTTGGAGTTGGAGTTGGAGTTGGAGTTGGAGACGATGTCGAAGTTGCCCAAGAGTGTAGTGAACTTTTTGGCCAATTGCAGTTGCCAATTTGTAATTAGTGTTTGCTTTTCTATTTGCCGACTATTTGCAGATTGCTTCGAGCGCGTCGCACTGGAGGCAATGCTGCCATTTGAGAAGACCTTCCGCACCGACGACACCAACTCGCTGAAGGTATGCAAGGCGAAGTGCCTGGAGGCGGGCGAGAAGTGTCAGGCGATCGCATTCGGGTGAGCAAAAGCAACTGAGACTGAAATTGCGATTGCAATTGGCAATTGCGATTACCCAACACAACAAAATAAATACAAAATCTTTTTTTTGTCCATGCCCATTTTGCAGTGTGCATCGACGCGGAAACGGCACATGTCAGTTGTCAACGGAGCAGTATGGCAACGGTGCCAATGGAGGCGGCGGCGGAGGCAGCGGTCGCCCAAGTGGCATCATTTTCGATCCCGAATTTGATTTGTATGGGCGCAAAACGAACTGCTTTGATTTGAGCGACAATTCGATCGGCGGACCAAGCGCGATCAGCACGGGCGTAACGCCCGTGAATCTGCCCAATCGACCGCTGGATGTGGGCAACACGCCCGTGCTCGTTGTGAATCCCACACCGCACACCAATCCCCCCGACTCGCATGCTCCGCCCCCGCCACCGCCATATCCACATCAGCCACCGCCTCCGGGTGCCACCTTGCCGCCCCCTGGCGTCGGAGATCGCTTGTACTTCTCCCAGGAGATCTATCCGCTCTACAAGTATCCCACGCTCTACGAGCACAACTATCCGGCGCCCAACGACAATGTCTACATTCCCGGCGGCTATGCGGCCAACGTGCCCGAGGTGGACGAGCACTACAGACCCGCCTACGGTCCGCTGGATGAGGATGGCGTGCATCCCACGCCCCACGGGCCGCCTCGTCCCGTCTTTGGCCTGGGCTATGGCAATGGGTATAGCTATGGCACACCTGAACGCTATGCGCCCACCACGCTGCGTCCCTCCTCCGCCGAGCGTCCCGGCTACGCGCCGCGACCGGATTACGGCAACGATCGACCGGACTATCCGCGTCCCTCGCCAGCGCGTCCCTACGACAGCTCCACACCGCCAGACAGCTCCTACGGTCCACGACCCACTTCAGACAGCTATGGTCCACGACCGACTTCAGACAGCTCCTACGGCCCACGACCGACGCCAGACAGTTCTTACGGTCCACGTCCAACGCAAGACAGCTCCTATGGTCCTCGACCCACGTCCAGCTACGATGGTCATCGTGAGCCACGGCCAGACTACACCAATCGACCTGATCCGCCCGCTCATGCCCCCATGGATGGCGGTTATGGACCAGCCCCAGGTCCGAGCCCTGGCTCATCAGCACGCCCGCCCGCCTACGACCGTCCTCCGCCTCCAAGGGATGACTATGTGCGTCGCAATGGCAGCGTTATGCGACCCGATGGCTATGGCGGCTACGACGATGACAAGACCATTGCCACCTACTTCAATCCCGAGGACTACATGCAGGGCAACAAAAGTAAGTGGACAGGAAACAGGGCTACTCTGTAGGGAGTCTAGGGAGTGAATAATTATAATGAAAAATACAGATTTGTTATGCAGCTGTTCACAATGGAGAAGGAAAAGAAAGATTCTTTAATAGATTAATATCAAAAGGAAAGATTATTATTATGAGTATGTAATGGAGAGAAGGATTCCATGTAAAAGCCTTTGATTGTAGTTGGCGAAAGAAACAAACAAAATAATTGTATCTTCTTTAGATGCTTAAAAAAATAGAAAACAAGGAAGTAAATATCATAAACTGAGAAATGTATAATTTTCAAGCTATTTAGTATATCAATATCAATACATATTTTAGCGAAGACAATGGAAGTGACAAGAATGAGGCTTTACTGCCTCATTTGCTTATTTTTTTATCATGAATATAGAATATCGTATTCTGGTCAATAATCTTAGCTTAGGGTACTAGCATCTATATATGTGGGAATTGAGAAAGCTGTTCTTTGAAGACCCAAAATTATTCTTAAAATAAGAAAACCTCGATCTCATTTATTGGTTTATTACTTATTCGACAGATTGTCCCATGCCCATGCCTGGCGATAGAGATCGCGATCGTTATCCGCTGGACGAAATGAATGGTGAGTATGTTTTTAATTACAATATATGGTATAATTATTTGCTAATAAGCCATAACCACAATCAGTCCCAACTAATTTTGGATTCGTGAGCAGCTAACAGATCAGACTGTGAAGGGTTCTACTACAATACAATAAAATACTATGTGTACATTGGAATAGATCGTAACAAACTAACTGAACGTAGAATTAACATTGAGCACAATTAAAACTCATTACGTGCGGGACACAGATGAGAGACATGCTGAGAGGCGGGATCGGGTGATATTGTGGGCGGGAGGGTCAGTTGACCCACATTTTTGTTTGGCTTTTATTTCGCGTAACAAAACTAAAAACCCATTAGACGAGCATAAAGCGCAATCTCTCGTCGAGTGGGTGGAGTGGTGGTTAGGTGGTTGCATGTGCCCCAAAAACATTTACATACTAAACTAAAAACCTACAACAACAGCAAATAACCAAAATGAATAAAGCCTGGTGTGGACAACAAAACAAGTGACAAATGTCGAGCAAAGTTTACGCGAAAAATGGCAAAAATGTGTGGCAAAGTGGGTTATCGATGCGATCAGGTTCAAAAAATAATTATATATAATGTTTGTTCGCCTTGTTTGATTATAATGTTTTTCTGTCTGGCTGGTTAGTGGGTACAACTTCTTTGATATGATGTCAGCATTGAGTTGAAGAATTTATAGGGTTGTCAAGTGCAGAAAGATTGATGACAATTCTAAAATTACGCTGCCAACTCATCAAAGAGTCATTTATAATTGCGATCTGAACTCCGCCACTTCCTTTGCGAGTTCTCGACTGTGACGAAGTGGTACATGAAACACATGAACTTTTGGCAGCCACCGCATATCATGTGGCATGCGGTGGCGGTGGCGGTGGCGGTGACATAAGCCAAGTTCGGTTCAAGTGTAGCTAGTTACGATCTGACAACTGTCGGGAGCGTAATTAAATTGCCACGTCTGCGGGCGAGTTAGTTAGTTGACTTTATTAGGCGTGGGACAGATCTTTGGGTCTAAGATAAGCATAATACGACGTGACGTGGCTGGCAAACGGAAGTGTTTCTTACTTCTCTTTTTCCTATTTTGGGTGGTTTGTTTCTCTAAAATTGTGCAAGACCAACTGCACTTGAACAGGCTCCGCCCCCTCCCTCCCCCACTACTGCCTCCCTGCCCCCAGAATAGAGCTGCATTGTATGCAAATTTAGCAACAGAAGCAATGCACAAAAAAGCTTACCGCCATGCAGTTGGCCATTGAAATGACAGCAGTGACATTGATTAAGAAACGGAAATGCGCTCAACTTGTCTGGCTTTTTGTGCCTTACACATGTCTCAAACAGGCGAAGAAGACGTTTGATCAATGCGATTGCCAATACTTGGGCAACGAGCTTGATATTAAATATGAATTATGCATGTTAGAAGCACGCTATGGAAACCCAAGAAAAGCTTGCAAACAAACAAAATGCTTAAAAGTTCTTGTTAGAATTCATATAATTTGCCCACAACTTACTGAAGCGCTGCTGAATTTATTGCTGGACATATTTATGAAAATGTTCTTAGTTCTCTTTGAAGTGCTAAGAAAGCGAATGACTTAGGCAACGAACTGCAGCGTAACGACATTAAAAATGTTTTACAGTTCTCAATATAATTAATTGCTGACATTTATAAACCTGCTGAAGCGGTGTTAACTGCTTGCTTTATTTGTAGTCAACTAAAATATTTGTTGAAAAGTTTTAGCTCATTTTAAGGAGCTAAGAAAACGAAAGACTTAAGCAACAAACTTCAGCACATTTAAATTAAAAAAAATGCAAATATTCTTGGCATCTTAATAAAATTCTCAAATTAACGTTAGCTATACGTATTATAAATATTCTACACACATTTATTTCAAAAGAATGTATCGTACATAAATGTAAAAATTTATTAGCTCAATTTAAGGAGCTAAGAAAACGAAAGACTTAGGCAACAAACTTCGGCGCAATTAAATTAAAAGAAATGCAAATGTTCTTGGCATTTCAATACAAACCTCAAATTAATGTTAGCAATACGTATTATAAATTTTCTACACATATTTATTCAAAAAATGTTTAGTACATTTTTTTTAAATTTTTTAGCTAATTTTAAGGAGCCAAGAAAACGAAAGACTTAGGCAACAAACTTCAACATCATTTTATTCAAAGATCTCTTTAGTTAAAATTTACGTTATGTTGACATATTTTATGTTCATATTTATTTAAACAAAATTTTTGGTAATTTTAAGGACCTTAGAAAACGAAAGACTTAGGCAACAAACTTCATTCACAACTAAATTAAAATAAATGCAAATTTTCTTGGCATTTTGTTAAACAGTAAATAGCCAAATTTTAAATTTCAAAATTAAACTCAAATTTTTATTTATAAAAAAATATTATAAGTCCCATTATGAGACATTCTTGTATTAGGTATATTTTGACAACTTGTTGCAAATATGTTTGCTTTAATTATTGTAATCTATAGAAAGAAAATTCTTTTTGCCATTTTAAGAATATCGAAATTCTGTGTGAGAATTCTGAAAATGTCGCTCTGTTTGGCAGACTTTGAAATTGTGCTGTGATCTTGCGGCATCCTTGAGTGACGTCAGGTTACGCTTTGTTGGCTCGTGTGGTACATGCGAGTATTCTCATAACGTAGCCGCAAGTACTTCTTGCCCCCGTATTTTCATCTGAATCAAAGATAAGCAATCTGCTGACCAAAAATACTCATTAAAAACACGACTCAAGGCTCCGCAAACGCCCCCCCGTTGGGCAGAGCCTAAAACAATGAGCCCAGCGTGCAGAGGGAGCGAGAACAAAAATGTATAAAACCGAAAAAAGCTCGCACAAAGCTTTTCTCATTTCTGTTTCGCTGCTAGAGTTTTTCACGGTGGCGGCGAAAAACGCGCGCGATTTTTCTATTAGCGTATAAAACCGCAAGCTTGACCACAGCAGCTGCTCATTCGCCATTAGAATCGCCATCGCTGCGCGTCGCAAAACCGCCGGAAACAAATGCGTATCCTGTGCATACGAGTGTGCAAGTGTGTGTGTGTGTGTAATGGCTGCTGTGCTCGGCTATTCATTTGACATTCAAATTTTGTAATTGTGACACAAACAAAACACAAGCACAAATTCCGATTTCAATTCCAATCCAACAGAACGCAACGCGCTTACGTAACCGCTGAGCATCACAGCGACTAAAAACTAATTTAAATAAAATCACAAAAAAAAAAAGCACGCGCGTTTATATAAATAATATTTTTGTGTGGACTTGATTTCGTGGGGTTCTGTTAGTGCTTCGCTGAGCGCGTTCCAATGCGGTTGCAAGTGGTGTGCGGTCTGCTGTTGTGGCTGCCTCTCTTCTGTGGCAGCCACGCCAAATTCGTGAGTCCTACGCGGCACAGTGTCAGTGGCGGTGGCAGCAGCGACATCAGCAGCACAATTATTATTGTGGAGGATGCCAAAGGTAAGGTGGCGGGCGAAGAGTTCATAACTCGGTCAATGCACTGGCCAAAAACAAAGTAAAAGACGTGCGTATTAAAGTAATTTGCATAATTTGGCGAAGCCAAGAGAAGAAGCTCTTGGTGCCAGCAATTTTAGCAAGATTATCTGAAGCGAAGGCTGAGTTTTGGGGGCAGGGTGTGGGAGGCGGCGCTAAAACATGACTCGAACATAATTTACAGCAGCAGCGGATGTGACGATGGAGTACAAAACAAGAAACAAGAAAAAAATAACAAACGTGAAGCAACACGTTGGCCCCCGATCTTGGGTTCTGGCGTTTCAAATGCTTCACTGACTTCAGCTACAGTTCGCGTCAGAGCCAGAGTTAGAGTCAGTGTTGGAGCTGTAGACAAGCATTGCTTTTTGGGTTGCCAACTCAGATTCCAATAGATTTCTGCATCTTTGCCACTGCATCTCCATCTTATTGCAGCCTGCTTCCGGCGAGTGTTGGCTGGCAAGCGCATAGCGCCCCATTGGGTGCGTCGCTCCATCTCGTGCGAACGCGTCGAGGAGTGCATGCGAGAGTGCGGCCATGAGAAGCGCTTCATGTGCGAGGGCTTCAACTATCGCCTGGATCCCTCGGGCCACGGCCAGGGCGACTGTGAACTCATCGAGATTCCGCTCTCCCAGATGGACTTGTATTCGAGCGCCAATCGACGGGACACGAATCTGTTGCGGCATCCCGACTACGATTACTACGAACGCGATCGCAATGCGCCGAGCAGCTGTCGTCGCAACATCTGCCAGGACTGCTCCAAGGGTCCCATCTCCAGCAATCCCATCTACTTCAAGCCCAGCAGCAGCGGCAGCGGTAGCTACGGACCGGGACCGGGACCCAGCAGCGGTGGCCCCTACTTGGACCGCGATCGTGATCATTATCGCCCCGGTCCGCCGTCACCACACAGCACAGCTGTGGATCACTATCGCGGTCCTTCGGGTCCGCCGGGTGCTTCCTACGAGCATCGTCCCTACTCCTCGGAGTATCACGGCTCCCACTCGTCGTCCTCGTCGTACGAGTTCTCCTCGCACGGCTCCAGTTCCGGCTACTTTGGCCACACGCCGCCCAGCAGCTTTGGCGATCACTCGGCCTCGCGTCCCGACTACATAGACCGACACGACTTCCAGCGTCCCTACAGACCCGACCGCTGGGAGACGCTGCCCAGCAGCTCGGGCTCGGGCTCGGGCTACGACAGCCCCGCCTACCGTCCACCGCGCCCAGAGACCGATCGCATCGACAAGTATCGACCCTCCTACAGGCCAGGCGGCGACTATCCGCCGTATCGTCCGCCCGGTCCTCCAGGACCACCTGCATCGGGTCCAGGGCACAACTACCTCGATCGCGATGGTCCCGCGCCGAGGCCCGGAAGTGGCGCCTACAAGAAGCCCAGCAAGTTTGTGCCCTACCTGATTGGCGGCGAGGACAACTGGGGCAGCTATGGCGGCAGCTACGGCGGCAGCAGCAGCAGCAGCAAGCACAGCTCCCACTGGGGTCTCAGCGAGTCGCAGCGCCGCAAGGATCAGCATGACTTCAACTACTTTGAGCTGGGCCCGCCCGGGCACAGGGAGCCGCCACGTGAATCGAATGCGGTGCTGCGCTATCCCGGCTCCAGCTACGACCACGACTATCCCAGGCACCACAACGACTACAGGCAGCAGTGGACTCGCCGACCCGGTCCAGATGGTAAGCCAGCGAAGATTAGCTTCGAGTGTGATTGAGTGTGATTGATCTTCTATTCGATAGAGTGCTCGGCGAAGACGAGCGAGGGCTTCCGGCTGCACAAGACGGCCGTGAAGCATGCCTTCAATGTGCCCACGCTGACGGAGTGCGAACGCTTGTGCTCGGATCAGCGTCCCAGTTTCATCTGTCACACGTTCAGCTATCGCTACAATCAGGCGGGACGCGACAATTGCATGCTCTGCGATCGGCCCGTCAACATGCTCGACTACTACGTGGACATTGAGCCCGATCGCGATTACGACATCTACTCCATGGCCGACGACATGGACGTCTGTCGGCAGCCGCCACGACGCAGCGACGGTCCCAGCACCGCGCTCTCCGACCCACGCAATGCTCGTAAGACACTCTTAGAGATTAGGTTAAAAGTATTCTAAAAGTATTCTCCTGTAGAGTGCTTCTTCCGCGCCATCGATGCCACGCGCTTCTTCAAGTCCATTGTGCGGGACTCGCTCACCGTGCGCACCGTGGGCGAGTGCGAGATGGAGTGCATCCGGTCGACGAAGTTCACTTGCCGCGCCTTCGCCTTCAGGTATGGACAGCAGCGACACGCGGGCGTCATCGACAATTGCCAACTCAGCGATTGGCCTGTGAGGGACATGGACAAGGAGCGACACCTCATCCTGGACGCTGCCTTTGACATCTTTGAGCGTGCCAGCTACGGCCATGGCTGCGAGATCCAGCCCATTATGGATGAAAAGCACAAGAAGCGTAAGTGCGGCGAGAAAATTAATTAACTACTTTTTGATTCGAACCATAGTAATGTAGCTTTGAAATAATTTACTTTTCAAAATATCTAAAAACAAATATTGAGTTAAGTGAAACATTAAAAAAGGGGAACTTGAGAAGATTACAATTTTGAATGTGATATTCACAACAAGCTTTTATATTTAAGTTAATTTCGAAATAAATCATGACAATTTTAGAATTCATATCATAAATAAATATTAAAATATATTTATTTCATATTCTATTTATCTATGCTTTTTTTGTAAGCGTAGTGATAACCTAATCGAGTATTGCACAGAATCAATATTCATATAATAGAAAATCGAATAACAAAATACAAAATTATGTATTAGCATATAATAGAGAACACTTTACTTTAATTCAAGAAAGTAAATCACAACCCCCTTAAATGCATTTTTGTATTTCATTGAATTTGTTTCATTTTATTCTATATTATTTAATTGTTTTTATATTTGTATTCTATTTACTTATTTGTTTATGATCCCTTCTGCCAGTCTGTTATCTGGGCTACGGCTCACCGGCCAGACTGCTGCCGCCGGCAATCAAGAAGGCCATCTCGGTGCCCTCGGAAATGGCCTGCAAGAAGGAGTGCATACGCTTCAGGGAAACCACGCAGTTCAAATGCTACGCCTTCAGCTACGGGTAGATATGGGGCTAAACCTTAGCTTTCAATAGCTTACTCACATAATCTACATTCCCTGCAGTCCACATGGCAGCTGCGAAATGTCGGATCTGGATCAGACGGAGCTGAAGCCGAATGTGCACTATGAGCACACAAAAGATCAAAAAGATTACTGGCTGTTCGCGTGGAATCCGTTCGATTGGACATGTCGCGATAAGGTCAATACAATCGGCGGTTCGCGGGTGAACAATGATCGTCGCATGGACATATTCCGGGAACCGGGTAAACTGACAATCTTAACCTGTTGCACGTCCATTATTGTGTAAATAACCCATGCGGGCAACAGCTGCCAGTGCTCCAGCCCCTGTCCAAGCCCCTGTCCAAACTACTCATATCTTTAACTTAACCTTAGCATTAATGTTGTATTATGTGTATTCGTAACTAGTTTGTAACGGCGGAAAATGTAAATATTTGTACAGTAACCTCATTGGCGAATCCAATCCAATCCCTGGCCTCTTGTTCTAATACTAACCCAACTGTTGCGCATGCCTAACCAGCAACTGTTCTGCCAAAAAAAGAAAAACGACTTTACTAACGTTTCATTCGCCTCACAACGCGTCGAAGGAGACACAGCCTGGCGCCATTATACGGTCTCCGGGAAGCCTTGTCGTCGCAGCAGTCCTTGCGAAAAGAACCTGATCACGGGCTTCTATTCCTGCGAAACGGATGGCGCCGAGGTCGGCTCCTGGGATTACTGCTGCAAGACCGATCATCCCTGTGGCTACAGTCGCGGCTTCGACTATCCCTGGTAAGTACAAATATCAAAAAAGAAACCGATTTAAACAAGTAATTTAATCAAAAATTAAGGTATACCATTTCCTTTATTATTAATTAAGTTCCCAAATGTTTAAATTAAATCACATTTGTACTCTTCGCAAAATTATCGTAAGTTAATAAAAAAAGAAAGAACTTACAAAACTTTAGAAAATAAAATAAAAATAATGTTTAACTTTAAAGCTGAAATAGTTGGAGCACTGCAAAATGTTTCTAGCCAACAATAAGTGACCTTAAATTGTTGGTGTATTCTATGCGTTGGATTTAAATTGTACATTATGATAATGATTTTTCTGAGGATGGTCATTCAAAAAGTCGTTTTATTTAATTTAGATGTAAACATTTTAATGTAAAATGATCATGAAATTTATTTAAAACGCTATTTTTGAAATTTGAAAGTCAATTAAGAAATTACCAGTTGAATAACATTTGTGCTCTTCCAGGTGCTTTGTGGGCGACGAGCCGGATCAGTGGCGCAAGTGCAGCGATCGCTATTATCCGGGCAACAGCACCAAGCCATCGCTCTCGAACCTGAGCCTGCCCAGCTCCAAGCAGAAGCAGAAGCACAAGCCACTGCAGCCGGCGACAGCGGCGAGCAGCGAATACACCCAGCATCCGCCGCGGCCTGGAGGCCTTCAGAGTGTCAGCGATTTTGCGGCCGCTCGCCTCTGGCCCGTCACGTATCTGTATAGCGAGGGGCCGCCAAATGCAACAGAGTTTAGTAATTTCGTTGATTGCAACAAGGAGACGTGCTAGCGACACGCAAGGGCGACCGCACATCTTATTAAGTAGTTCCCATTAACAGATTATGCCCAATAGTTGTACGAACCTGCATCTCCCCTCCTCCACCACAGTTATTTTAGATCTAACCATATTTACTCATAACAATGACGAATAAGTTATTTCTCACCGTTTTGGCAATGTGTCGTTGTGATTTTCAATGAGATTAGATACGATTTTCCGTCATAATCAAAAATGAAAAAACCAATTAACTTATTAATTTTAATATGCAAGCTTTTCTATCGTTAATCACAGTTTCGTGTACAGCGCGATAAATCTTGTATTGTGTACTTACGTATTTAAGTTGAATCACATCTAGCATATACATACGATTAACAATAAATACTAGTTAACTGCAGAGCGGTTGTAACTTGATCGTATTCTCAAATTGTATTCTTTATTCTTTTTCACAATCCAAATCGGACAAAAACCTCCGTCTTATGAGCGCTGTTTGAGGTATACTTTTCAGGGCTTTGCAGCTGGCGATATCCGGACAAGGGAAAAATTGATACGATCTGTAGTTTGCAGAAGTTTCAATTAAATTAAATGGTTAATCGGAGAAAGCTAATACTATAAATCGAATTAATAAATATTGCGAAATGTAAAACTTTTATTATTATTTGAATGTTATCAATGCATTTGGAGAACCAAAAGAAAATTATGATTCACAAACCATAATAAAATTAAAATAATAAAGTCATTACGTTTTACTATGTAATCCAAAAATGAACAGGTCTCTCACAGTCGGCACTGGACTTTAGCTTTCCTACTTGTGTAAAAATAAACATAGATAGCAATTGATGGATGTGTTTTCAGTTTTATTGATACCCTTATTGATATAAAAGATA
This sequence comes from Drosophila formosana, assembly GCA_035045625.1. Classification (NCBI taxonomy): domain Eukaryota; kingdom Metazoa; phylum Arthropoda; class Insecta; order Diptera; family Drosophilidae; genus Drosophila; species Drosophila formosana. Next base: position 23,282,728 of record JAWNOW010000232.1, read on the forward strand.
AATATTCATAAGTTACAGCATATACAAATAGAATTGAAATTATTCCAATTTAATTGCAATAATATTCAAAATCTTAACGCAATAAATATATAGAATGCTTCGCATCCAACGATGACGATGCATTTATTTTCCAGGCTTTCCGTTCAAATTCCGTGATACACAAAATGGTAAATTTTCAAAATTCACAAAAACAACGTAAAATTTTCATAATTTTTCTTCTTGCAACGCTGATATCTTCATGCTTCGTTGTCCGATTCATTTTGTTTTAATTTTCGAATATTTTGTTAAAAATAAAAATTGAACAAAAGGGGCGGGCGCTGTGCGTTAACAACTAAAATTCTACAGATATCATAGGTAGGTGGTTGATGTGTTACAGAAATTTGGAGGCCAGTATTGGAAGTTGGCTGGTTTTCTTAAGTTTGATTTATTCCTGATTTTGGTATTGAATTATCCATGTTATTGGAGTAGTACTACGGAGTATCTATCGATATAACATTCGTTCTGGGCTAATTTATATATTGTTTTGCATTTGCTTTTGTATATGCGTAGTTTTTAAGTTAAAGCTAGAACTAAATTTGTGTTAACAAAAAACAATGCGTAAAATTATAACAAATGGAAATACAATTGTAGTTTCTGTGCTGGAGTTTGGTTTAAGGAACATGACAACAATATTCTGTGAGTGTGTGTGTGTGTGTGGCTGTGTGTATGTGCGTGTGGGAGTGCGACACTTAAAAGCACACCTTCCAGTGATGAACTTCCGCCATTTCGCGCGCACCCACTTGACATACATCTGTGTGAGTGTGAGACTGTCTGTGTGTGTGTGTGTGTGTGTTTGATGATGCCTCTGCGATTGCATCAGTATGTGCATGCTCTGATTGCGTATATACCTCTTTATAGTATGTAGGTATATATAATGTTACTTATATATAACATTCGTATTGTGGGAGTGTATATAAAATAGATACAGAACTATATATACACATATACACACACGCATACATTTACTGATGCAAATACACATTGTTATCGATATATGCTTATATCTCTCTATATATATATATATATATGTTGTATACGTATATCTCTGCATATGTGTATGTTGGGAGCCGTCATTAACTGATTAACTGCCTCTCGTTCCAGCTGCACATGGTGGTCACGACACGCCTTGGCCTTGAACTGGGGAGCTTACAATCAGTAGACGAATCGATTCATGTTCATGCCCAGATCGTTGCCGCCGCATCCTCCAGTCGGCGGCGGCGACTGATCATCCTCATCGTCACCCTCATAGCCATTGCGAGTCATGGTGCCATTCTCGCTCACATTGTTGCGCTTAACATTGCGCTTAAAGTGGAGCAGCTTCAGCTCCTCGTTGTAATCGCGATTATCCTTATTCACATAGTCACGCAACGTGCGCGGCAACTCGTCCAGCTGGAGAGGCGGGACCATGGGCACCGGCACCATGGGATCCAATGGACCATCCACAGACACTTCGCTCGATCTGCCGCACATCTGATAGAAGAGGATGTACGGCGTGTTGGGTGAGGTGAGATTGTGCATCTCCTGGGGCTGTGAGTCGGTCACCAGGCTGTCGTTGAATTTGAACCAGTTCTTCGACTGATCAGCAGCAAAGGTGAAATAGTGACCCGAGTCCATGCTGTAGCCAGCGTGCACGACGCCAGCATACAAATCATAGTGCACTGAGCACTGAGTCTCTTGCAGCGAATCATTGGCGCACACTTTGACCACCACCTAAAACAGAGAGGCTGCATTAATTTCGCGAAATTGGCTGGGTATAAGTGGGGGCAAACTTACGCTCTCGTCGTGGAACACCTTGTGCATGAGCTTGGTGCGAAAATGATACTTCTGATCGTACTTGAATTGCTTGAGCGTCAGAATAAGATTGCGCGGTGGTTGTGTGAAGCCAATGCGACGCTCTGCATCGCACAATTTCTTGCAGCTGGGACAAAAGTATTGATTGTCGCCATCCAACTTCTCCGCGGAGCAATAGTAATCGATTAGATCCTGCACCGAATAATTGTTGGCGCCACAGTCGTCCTTGTCGTCGGGAAACGACAACTGCAGCTCACGGAAGCTGTCCTCGTTGCGGCTCTCCCAGGCGCAGTTCAAGCATTTGTAGGTCGTTGACAATTTGCCGGCGAACGTCTTATCGATGGTCGACGGCGGCTTCTTCGACTGCACATTGGTGGGCATGGCATTGTGACAGTTAATAGCGGGCGCCACGGGTCGACTGCACAGCTCGTAATCCTTGCTACTGTACGGTATCACACCGGCAGCGACAATGTCATCCGACGACGGCGCTTCCGTTGTTGACTCCTTCAAGGCCTTGGCCTGCGCCGCCTCCGCGTTGATGTGAGCACTGTGCGCATTAATCTCATGCTCGTGTAGCAGATCCAGCAAATAGCCTAGGAACTCGGAGCTGTCCTGCTGCAGTCCGGGCGTGAAGCCCGGCGGACGTGTGGCCTTCAATACCAGCGATGGAGTCAGCTCGTAACGCATTGAATGATGCATCAGTGCCAGCTGCTGTTGCATCTTCACAAGCAGCAGCGAGTTGCTCTCGATGAGCAGAATTTGGCGCACAAAGCTGCAAGCAAACAGATTAACAAAGATTAGATAAAGTCGAGGAACTGCAGTAAAAAAGTGGATGTACAAAAAAATGATGATATATTAATAGTTGATGAATTGTAATAGGAGAATTTATGCTTGAGTTGTAGTAGAAGAGATGACTAGCGTTATGCACTAAATTTGGAATATTGCAAGTGAAGATTATGAAGCTAGGGAAATGGTTTTTTAATGCTAGGAAGCCACTCTTCAATAAATAAATAAATGAACTATTTTTATGAGCTATGGCAATATTGAACTTGTGTTGTTCCTTAGTAAGTAGGGTCTATGTGGCTACTTACTCGGTGGTCATGGCCAGCGCTTGGAGGACGCTGTTCATGTAGCACGTGTTGCCCAAATTGACCAGACCGACGCGGGGGTTCCTCGGCAGCACCTGCTCCAACATGTCGCGGGCGAGCACAAAGTAATCCTGCGATGGTTCATACATTCGCAACACTTCCTTGAGCGGCGCATAGAGCTCATCGTTGACGGGGAAACGCATCATCAGAGCACTGAACAGATCCACCATCTTTTGGATATAAGTGCGTGCGTCCGACGATACTTTGCCCATAACGTTGACCTGCTTCTTCAGCGTATTGATCACCTTAGGTATTATGGGCAATATCTGCAAGTTACAAAATTCAAATGTTGTCAAACAGATCAAAACTATATGCTTGGACACGCACCTTATGGAATATCTCGGGCGCCTGACGAATGGACGACAGCATGTGAAAGACGACGGGCGCCACTTGCGGCCTCAATGCCGGCATCAGCATGCGCAGGAACAGCATCTGAATGTTGTCCAGGGCAATCTGATCGAGCAGCAGATATTTCTCCTGCTCGGCCAAGCCCTGCAACAGCGTGAGGATCCACAAGTTGAGATTCTGGCAGAAGCTGCACTCGCCCAACCATCTGCACAGCACATTTACCGTGCTCTGGATCTTGTCATAGTTGGGATTGCGACCTAGCAGGAATTGCACAGCCTCAATGATTTGATCCTCGTTGAACAGCTCAAACACAATGGCAGCGGCGCAGCTGGGCGGCGATTTGGCATCCGCGATCAGCTCATAGACGAAACGCAGATAGCACATCAGAAATTCCTTGCTATTTGGCAGCGCCAGCATTTTGCCCACTTTGGTGATTTCCTCCTTGAAGATCTTCAGCTCCTCGGCCGTATTGCCGACTGGAAACTGCGTCAGCTCTTTTAACAAATTCACAGACAAACGCAGCTGGCTTTTCTGATCCATGTTGTGGTTGTGCTGCATCGCTTCGACCAGATACCTGATCTTCAGTTGCCGTTCGCCCACCATTGCACCATCAGAGGCCCCGACAAGCGACTCGCTGCCGTTGGAGGCGTCGCCCGTTGAGTTGTTGCCGCCTCCTGCGTCACAGATGTTTGTTGCTGCCTTGCCAGCTGTGGCTGCCACAGCGCTCGATGTTGTTGTTGTTGTCGCAGCTGTTGATGTTGTGCCCGTTGCTTGACCGCCACCGCCGGCTGCTGTGCCTGCCACATCATTCGACTCGGTGAGGTTCTGCTTGACGGCCATGTTGCGATGTTCTGTGTAGCTGTGGAGTAGAGTTAGGTCCGCTTGAAGCCGCTGCTGCTGCTGCAGGTGGCGGAGACGACGCTGCCGTCGAGTGTAGTGTCTCCGAGGGCGTCTCGGTTTCCGTGTGTTGCGGGCACTGCGGCTGTTGCTGTTGCGAGGTCGTCGACACTCGGAGCGTTTACGCCGCGTGTCCTCGTGCCTCCTTCTGATGCGAGTCGTTGTTGTTGTTGTGCTTGATGCTTACTCCAAAATCCGAGCGGCAATTTTGCACCACCTCCGCCCGCTCGCACACGTCGCACACGTTATTTAATGAATATCGCTCACGAAATTCGTGCGACGCTCGCTTTGTTTTTCAGCTCCAAATCCCTTCAGTTGTCACTGCGCGACCTTCTCTTAATTCCGTTTATGTTTTTCTTTATTGTTTTCTGTCGTTTTGTTCTCTCGCTCGCACGCTTTAAATGTTTTTGCTAGCAGGTTAACAAGAACATTTGACTGCTTGGGATGAAGTGTACTATAATTTTGACTGATTTTAACAAATTCTTTGTGATAATTTTCAGCTTTTTTGTGAATGTTGTTTTTTTTTTTTTTGTGTCTACTGAGTCAGTGAAAGCAAAGTTGAGAGACGTTCAGGCTGCATGAGCAGGGCTACACAACACGGCCGTCCAATTGCATCACACATCAACACCATCGATAGGTGGGACAGTTCGATAAATGTCAATTTAACAGCGCTGTGGAATGTTAGCAAACAGCCGGTTTGCTTTAGATGCCGCACACAAATATCTGATTGGAAAACGCATCCGTTAAGTGACATAGTGCTAGAGAATTGATATATACATACATTTAAGGACAACGTTAATGCATTGTTAAGCTGCTTGTATTATTTGGCTTGTATTATTTGTCACACACAAATTTTCAAACAAATATAGTTTTGGTATAAAAATACTGGAAGGTCCAAAAATTTTGTGTCAATAAAAGAAAGTATAACAACTGAAAGACAAAAAAGGATCGTGACCATATCTATATTTTTAGGGAAACACAGAACAAAGAGGTTTAAATGACGCGCACTTATACACATACCAAAATGTTAAATACCAAATGCACCCAGATAAGTTTATTTTAGTTGGCGGCAAAAAAATCGATAGTTTTAAAAGTTGTCATCGATGTGGTTCCACCTCTAAACTGAAAAACAAACAACAAACATGAATAAACACTCTCAATCAAAAATATATTGAATGTTGTAAATGTCAAATATTAAAGAGATCTCAAAATGCACCCAGGACAAATCGAAGTCAACGAAATCACCGGCTATTGGACATTTCTACTGAGCGTAAGTATGCAAAGTGGACTCTCAGTAAAAGATAAGTTCCACATTAAATTTCCAGATCGACTGGAAGGATCCGTGGCTCATCGCATTGATTCTGCTGCATGTGTTGACCACAAGCACAGCGCTGTTGACGCGCAACAACACAAACTTTCAAGTGTTCCTCTTCCTCGTGCTATGTAAGTAATAGTTTACAATTGCCATTGTTATTTACATATCTGAATTCGCCGTTATCAGTGTCCATTGTCTATTTCTCGGAGAGCATCAACGAATACGCGGCTCAGAACTGGAAAACGTTCTCGAAGCAACAATACTTCGATGACAACGGTTTGTTTATCTCCACAGTCTTCTCGATACCGATATTACTGAACTGCATGCTGTTGATTGTGAGTAGCGCACCCACAAAGCGGGATACGTGTCTCTTTATTCACATGCTTTATTCACACACAGGGCACTTGGCTCTACAACTCGACACAAATGATGGCCACGTTGAAGACGGCGCAGCTGAAGGAACGGGCGCGACGGGAACGACGCAGCAGCAACAGTGCAGAGCAAACGCCTGCCACGCCCACATGCCCAGATAAGTCGGGTAAATCGGACTAGTCGTAATAGCCATTCAAATATTAAGTTGTCGCTAATTTTGTAATAATAAAGAAGCTTATTCATTAATTTCAAACATGTACAGCAGCCGGCTAGCTGGTATTTTAATACCTTTTTGGTTTTTGCTAATATACCAAAGCTTCGCCTTGCGTTCATTTTGCTCGTTATGATGCGTTGGTCACACTGTTTAGTCGGTGGTTGAAAGTAGTCAAGTGCAGCAACAGCAGCGGGTGACGTTTTTTACCGCTGCGTAAACAAATTTTTTGTTGATAAGATATTCTTTGCAAGCCAATAAACAATTCAAGCGCGCCTCGTCGTGAACTAAACAGTGAATAAAGCAGTGCGTATTTATAACTTACATTTGCAACCCAGCTTACGACGTTGCTCGTCGTGTGTGTGTGCGTGTGAGTGTGTGTAAAACTGTGTGTGTGTGTGAGTGCGTGTGCGTCGCGGTCTCGGGCTGCGAAATCAAGTCGAGAAGAACAGAAACAGAAGCAGAGAAGTTGTAACTGTCTGTCAACATATTTGACAAGGCCAAGAGCCAAGTAAAAACCGCCTTAAGCCGTGAAATATAAAAAGTAAAAATAAAACATCCAAACAGCAGGTGAAAAACATACACACAAAATAAAAAACACTCAGCAGAAGAACAGAAGAAGAAGCAGCCGCAATAACCCCAACTTTTAAGCAAAGGGCAAACGACGAGCTACAAAAAAAAATCTGTCGCAGGGCCAAAAAGTGACGCATCGCAACCCGATTACAACAAATAAACACATAAAGGTAAACAATAATTTAAATATTTTCTGCGTTCTACTACAAATTCCAACGTTGAGGATTGCTTGATTCATTCATAAAAAGTTGCGACTTAGCAGCTGGCAATTGCTTTGCCCCCTCCCAAAAGACCCCGAACGCCAAAAGGGGCGGGGAAAAAGTCCTTTATGGTATATTTTCGAAAATGGACCTTAAACCAGGGTTACGTTTTGAGCTTTGAATAATTAATACAAAATATAGTAATAAACATTTTCCATTTAGCAAATTCTAATATAAACGGATTTATGACAATGACTGTGAATCTTGGTTTCATCTACAAATCTAAAAAACATTAGCTGCGTTTATTTCCCGGCTGCATCTAAGTAAAAGTCCATACGTTTGTTTCAGCCCGAAAGCTACAGTAGCGTGTTTTATTTTTCGCTTTAAATAAATTACTAAATAAAAAAAATTGAATTAAAAACATATCAACTAAATTACAAATGCCTGCGAATCTTGGTTTCATCGGCAAATCTTAAATAACTAGCTGCTTAAATTTCCCGCTTGCATTTAAGTGCAATTCCAGGCGTTTGCTCCAGCCTGGAAGCTGCACTGGCGAACTTTGGCTAATTGGAAAAACAATAACAAGCCAATTTATGTGTAGCCCAATATTGAACTGAGCCCGTTGAAGTCATTGAAATGCCAAAAGCAAAGCAAAGCAAACCAAAGCAAAATAAATAAATAAATAAATACGTGTGTGTGTGTATATAAAAAACAATCAAAATAACTCGGTGACATCATTTTGACTAATCGCCAATTTTAGCATTTGAAAAACGGCGGCTGCTGCTGCCGCTGCTGCTGCTGCTCAGTGCTGAGACCAAGCGCTGGGATGATGATGATGATGAGGCAATATCAACAGAACTCGGGGGCGGTGGGAACGATGGGGGAATCGGGAATACGCCCGCTAATAGACAGACACGACGGTCTGGGCAAGCAGCAGGTGCCCAGAATCAGAGCCAGCGTTAAGCCAAGTCAACCCAAGTCGAGCCGAGCAAAAGCCGAGCTTCCAACGACACGAAACGAGCGCTTGTTGTTTTTTTTTTTTTTATTTTGCACCTAGGTCGATCGTGAAGCCCGTGGGTCCATATATACATGTGTACATGTGAGTGTTGATAATGGGAAATTTCACTTTCAATGCTGTGTAGAAATGATTTGCATTTTCTAATGCGCTCCGGCAAAGGCGTTTGACACCTTTTGTTGCTCAATTTGTAACACTCGTAACATTTGAATGCGATACAAACACTTTGTGGATGTTGTTTGGAGTGTGATAGTTTGGATGCTATTGTGCATTGTGGAGCATATGTTCACTGCCTGTTGTGGGCCATATGGCAGCATTTCTGTTGGATCGTCTGTTGGATGTTAAGCTGCCTCACCTGGCAAATAATGCTGGGCATATTATTAAAATTATAATTATTTCGCATCGCTCACTCGACTGCAGATCAGATTTGTGCAGGGCTTTGAATCTGGCTTTAATCTGTAGGCAAAGTGCGCTAAAAATAAACATACGTATATAGCACGGATGGGGGGTGAGGAGAGTGAGCTTTACGCTCCACTAGTTGGGAATCTCGTTAAGCCGGCTGTAATGGAATCGGGAACGGTCTTCAGTGCGCCATACATGATTGAGTCTCGGCAATGGGCCATTCACTCACCGTACACCGCTCTGGCTCCCTCTCCCTCTCACTCTCTCCGCTTGAACTGTAGCGTACCGTGCAATTTATCAAAAGCAGATTTGGAGGAGAAGGCGGAGGCGATGGAGGCGCACACGTTAAATACGATTACGGCATAAACGATTAATTTTATTGCATTTTGCCTTGTTGTGTATAAACTAATTAAAGCAATTTTCAATTGTGGCTCGTTAAAGCGCTGGCCGACGCAGAGACACCTATCGGCGGGAACGTCCACGTTCTACACACGCTCTTGGCCACAGTCACAGCCAAGTTAAGGGCCCAACAAGCCATCAACACAAAAGCGACTTCAAAGCAATTGTTGAATTGCCCTCGCGCCTCCAGAGGCAGCGCCCCGAAAGGGTTAATTGTGCGACCCTTCACCCTCTTTTTTGCCAGCGCCCTCCCACAATCTCCCTCTCGCTCGCTCGCTCGCTCGCTCGCTCGCTTGTTGCCTGTCTCTTTCTATGTGCCGGCGCTGTGGCGGCTTCTTTGGGACGCTTTTCATGAGATTTTCAATTTTTCACCGCACAAATACATTCTTTGTCTCTCGTTGTTTTTCCTTTTCTGTTTTTTTTGTCGCTGTAACAATTCATTTGTGTAAGAATGTTTATGTGCCTTTTGTTGTTATTGCCGCTGTTGTCGTCGGCGCTCCCAATTACCAAGTGGTTCGTCCATCTCTTTCTGCAAGTATCTGCGCGCTCGCTCTGCTCTGTTCTTGTGCTTCTTCTTGTTTTTCTATGTCACGCCTCATTTAGCTTTCCACAACGCTTCCTGCCCTCAACGTGTCGCATGAAATATGTGGAGCATGTTCTTTACTTTTACTCGCCTCTTTGCCAGATTTCAAAATGCACAATTTTCCAGCTGGCACAGAATTAGTTGAAGGTACCAAAGTATGGCTACGTTTCCGTCCGTCCGTCCGTCTTCCGTCCTACTCTTCACTTATTTTTCTCAGTTCTTCAGTGGCTGTATCTGTAAACTAGATCAAAAGACTTTATTGCGGTCACCGGCATTCTAGATTTCGTTCTATTTTGTATCAACTTCAATTAGTCTCAAAATGCTGACAGCTCGCTGGGTGCAAACAGACAACATAATTGCTGCAGCCGATGCAGTCGCAGATAGTGAGTGGAAACACAGTTGGAAAATATGAATTACCAAAAAAATGTGGAGTACCTATGTACGAAACAACAAAAAGGGGTAACTCATTGAATACATTCGAAACAATTTAACATATACGAAGAAGCACATTCTTATTTAAGATGCTTTTCTGAACAGATAAAAAAAGAAAACGTCAAGCCGAAAGCAGATTTAAATTGAACACAGAAGATGAATGCTTGAATCAAGTCAAGAAATCTATATTTTCCATTTTTTAAATTGGATTATTTCAAGTTTATGTAGGGATAACACACATTGAAGAATGTATATATTCGTAACGAAAGAATTAAACATTTTCTTCTTCAACTTACACTTCTTTGCTTTAATATTATTTTGACTATTTCCAAAGTAAACTTCTTATAACCGAATCGAGTAAACTTCGTGCCCAAAATAGCTCTACTACTGAACAACAACACTAGATAACAACATTCGCTTTGCATAGAGAGAAAATTGTTCAATTTAAAAACAAAAACAGAATATTTGGATCTCCTTTACATTTATTTAAAACAAACCTCAAAATCTGTGACTGTCACTTACTAAGACATCAAAATAATAAGAAGCATATAAAAACTTATCGTATTCTCTTAACACTTTTTCACTTAATAGCTGCAAAAGTTCTTGAAACAATAACCTAAATAGCGCTTTTATTCAACTGTAAAATCTTATGAAAACAACTCATTCAGCAATTACGAGTACTGTTGAACATCTGGTTTATAGAACATTAAAGTAACCCATTTAATGAGTTGATTACATTAAATACAAATGTTTGCACAGATGTTATTACAAATTTGTATCTTCCATAAATCGATTGTTTTCTAAACAATGCATAAAGATCGCAAAAAATAGTGTAAACATTGAAACCACATCAAGTAATTAATGATTTTCCGGTTTCGATTTGTGCGAAAATCAGTTTCCTCCCGATGGTTTGCCGGCAGGTAGACAGACAGGTGTACTCTCTATATATATTTATGCAGCCTTCTCATTTAATTGGTATTGATTGCTTTGGCATTCTCGGCAAATACTCTTGACATGGTCAATAATGTCACAGACATATAACTACTTATTGTGTGTCACAGTTTACATTCTAAATCTCATTATGAATTTATGTAAATGACATAAAAGAGAAACAAACAATGCGGCTTGCCAACTGTGTAGTACATTAAAAAAATCTGAAAACGTTAAGTTTGGCCAAAGCAAAGTTAAATTGTATCTGATTTTGATCATAACAAAAATTTAAAGCTTATAACTAACAAGATCGTATTCGGAATTTCTTAAATAATATTGGAAAAAACTGCTTAAAAAGGCTAGCTTTCACGATTTTTATTTTCAATTTTGTAGTTCTTTAAATTCATCTTCTACGGAAGTCTGCGAATTAAGCCAAATTATTTGAAAAAAGTATTTGTTAACCATAAAGAAATAATATGTTTTTCCAAATTGATTTTATATTATTTGTTAGCAATTTCCACAGTTTGAAATTTGATTCTATTTTTTATCTGCTCTTTCAAAGTAAGAGTTTGTGAGAAGACGCTGCAGAAAAGTAAATAAAAATAATTACTTTTTTGGTCGTCATAGACTCCCGAATACCAACTTCGGGATTTATCTATAGCTTAATCTCCAATACGCTTCTCTCATTTCCAATAAGTCGCATGTCGGTTGACAAAGTGGTGGGACTCTGCAGGGTTGCTGGTTGCCCTTCCACCGAGCATTGGTAATAAAATGTGCTGGAACTTTGCTTTGGCAATCGTCTATATTTTCAACTTTGCTTGACATTTTCCCGCATTGATTGCCTCTGGCTGTCTTTCATTCTCTCTCACTTTGTGTGTGTGCTGCATGTCGCAACCTCTTCTTGGGACCCGCCTCCCCGGCCTGTCGGTTTACCTCGTTATAGCGCATTTGATTGACACGCCTTTGATTGCCAAAGTCGTCGTAGCTGGAACATGCTGAAAATCGCTTCAACTCGTGTATCTAATGTCGGGAGGCATTATGCAATTTGTGGTCCGAGTCTAAGTATCTTATCGTGGGCTGCAGATCGTTATCAACTTGTTCCAACTGATAATCGCTTTTATGACTCGCCACTTGGCCACAACAAATACGAGATTCTTGCAGAGCGAATGCCTTGCGAATGATAATGATTCGTTAAATGAGAAAAGCTGCCCACGCTGCGGGCTAAAATGTAAAAATATTTGTCTTCCATGTCGTAAGCCACTTGGGGCCCAAAAACCGCCAACAGCCACCATCGACCACTTGGCAGTCGTCATCGTTCTTGCCTCATTGAATGTGTGTGTGGGCAGCGCGCTGCTGCATTGAGGGAATGGGAATAGGAATGGGAATGCAGGTTCCAACTTCAAATAAATACATCGAGTATATAAATGTAGAGAGAGTGAGAAGTAGTGTGTGTGTGTATTTATAGTGCTCGGCATCTGCTGCAAGTTATTTGCTCCACAAAACTCAAAACGAAATAACTTGGGAAGCTATAAGCGAGTGTGCCCGACTGAGAGATACTCAATTATTCTTGTCTAATATTAAAATATTATTTTCGGTCGACAGGGTTTAACTTACACGACTTGTGGTTTGCCACATGATGATAATACCTTTCTACTCTACGAGTGCCAAGTGTAAAAACACATATTTATGTACTTCCCTTTATTTTTTCTATCCCAATAACCTTTTAGAGTATTGATGTAAAATGCTTTTGCATGTTTGCCATCCGTTTCTGTTTGCAAGTTGTTTAAACAATTAGCTGTTCGATTTACAAATCGGTGAACTTTGTTTTTAGCCATTTTCAGACACGTATATGCGATATGGCTGCCGATCTGTAAACATCTGAGGTCAGCTATGACATAGTTCGTTTCTACTACACTTTCCATTGAAAATATTTTTTAAATATTTTAGAAATAATTTCTTAGTTGTCACAAAACAATTTTGGGTATTTTTATGAGGCGTTTAATTTGAAAATAAATTATGAAAGTATAAGCAAATGCTCTTTGGCTTATGATATATTTTCTTGTCTACTTTCTATGCGTTGACTCATCAGATTGATGCCGCTTATCGAGATGGTTGACGTTATCATAACCTTACATAGCTTCAGGTATAAAAGATGCGAACGAGAAGAGCATTAAGTGCAAACTGTAGTCATTGAAGCTGTGAGTTTTGTTGTTTTCTCTAAATCGCACGTACAGCTCATCATCATTGTGTATTAATAACAAAAATAGGCGTGACTGAGTCCAAATCTAACAATAATAATATTGTTTTGCGAATGTTCAAAAGCCAAATAATTATTCAACTGGGCTAATTTTAAATGCTGATCAATAGAAAAGCCCCTAGAGGCCTTTGATGTATTTGTATTTGTTAATTTATTAGTTGGTTGTGCGATAATTTGAGAAGTTGTCACGCCTTTTGGGGTGTTGATACTATATATGTAGTAAGTACGATGCCAAGTACGGATATTATTTGCTCTGGACTACGTCATTTGCTTGGCATTTTTGAGTGCATTCAGTTGTAATGTATTTGCATAGTGTGCATATATTTTGTAACCTGAACTCACCTTAAAGCAGTCTACGGAATGCTAGATGTAAATATGAGTGTGGGCGTACCACGAGCCATTTTACAGCAGGTGTTGGCCATAAACTGAAATAACTCATTGAAGGCGACACCAATTGACGAGAATCAATCAAACATCAAAATGGAATAACTGAAATCTGAGTAAAGAGCAAAAAAACAAAAGTGGTATTCCCCTCACGTCATAAACAGATTCATTTTCATTTAAATGCCACAACAAATAAATACCAATTCCCCATGCTTACATTAATAATGCAATAAGTAGTTAAGGTTGGACGGATACCCTAAATAATTTGAACGGTAATTTTGCAAATGCTATGGGAAAAATTCCTTGAATAGTAATATTATATTTAGTCCGAGAAATAATTGTAGTAAGACATTCAAAAATATAGTAAAGATTTCAGCTAATTTCCATTTTATTTTTGAATAGTTTGTAACTAATATTGTTGTTTAGAAATTCCTATGAATTGTTAGTTATAGTTATGGGGAATATTTCCGATGATTTCCAGCTTATTCTGGTTACATTTCTGTTAGTGTAACTGCGCGTATAATGGAATGCAACTGATTTATGTATGCGCTGTACTGCGGCTGAATTCCTGACACTGTCAAGTGCCGTTTCGCCTAGAAATACTTATATGTTGCGCCTTTAAAGCGGTCGCTGCACTTCGCTGCAAGCAGCCAACACTCTGTTAATCCTTGGGCTGTCGCCCAACGGTAACGGTGCTTTGTGGTCGCTCGTCCTGCCTGACGGAATGTGCATTTTCCATTATCCACACTGTAGAGTTTGCTTGAGTAGCACGAACTAAACCCAAGCAGAAACCTCGACTCAAAGCCAAGTCAACTGTCCGTCTGACGATGCTCCCATTTCTGTGCATAATTACACTGCTCCCTGTCCCACTCTCTCTCTCTCTATCTCTCTCTGTCTTTCTCTCTCTCCGTTTATCCCTTTGGTAAGCAAGCACTTGCTATGTGTTGACGGAGGACGATGACGTGCTTTGGCATCTCTAACTGGCACAGAACTTCCTGGCCTTCTCCTTCCCCTCCTCCCTGCACTTAAGCCCATTCTTTAGTTTATTTTCTGTGTTTAGTTTTTCTTTTGTCTGTGTGTGTGTGTGTGTGTTGTAGCAAGTTTGGCTGTTGTTGCTCATGAACTAATTTTATAGTGGTTTTCCATAATTAAGTATTCGAGGTGTTCCCTGCTCTCTCTCTGCCAATCAATTACGCCTCGCTTAAACATAACTAATGGAGCTGAATTTCAATTCGAGCGCCCAACACAATCTTTCTCCCTCACTTTTCAATTAGCCACACACACGTCTTTGCATGAGTGTGTGTGTTTGTGTGCATGTGGCAATTGCAGTTGCACATTTCTGATTGCTGATGAAAAGCGATTTTCTCTGCAGCTTTTCTGACTTTCTTTGCTCACCACAATTTACCCAACGGGCCGGGAGAAACAAAAGGTTATTGCACGGCCTGGCAATTTTCGATTATCATTCTGGCTTGACATGCAATGCTGATGATTGTTGTTGTGGTTTTGGTTGTTGGTTGGTTTAAGTTGCTGCTGCTGTTGCTAATACCTGTACTTAAAGCCTGCTCGGTTGGGTATATAATGTATCATTAGCTCATATTTCATTTCATTTAAATATAACTTTCTTAATGCATTTATGCGCAGACTTGTGAAACTTATTTTTATTTCTAAATAACGCGAGTGAGAGACTGACAAATATGTGGAAATATATATTATTTAATGCCGATTGCCATTTTAAAAGACACCACAATATCATTTAGGTAACCAACAAGATAATAAAACCCAAACTACGTACAATATTATACAAAAAGTGCTCAAAAAGTATTGAGTATGTAGTTTAATTTAAATATATAACTTTCTTAATGCATTTATGCGCAGACTTGTGAAACTTATTTTTATTTCTAAATAACGCGAGTGAGAGACTGACAAATATGTGGAAATATATATTATTTAATGCCGATTGCCATTTTAAGAGACACCACAATATCATTTAGATAACCAACAAGATAATAAAATCCAAACTACGTACAATATAATACTTAAAAAGTATTGAGTATGTACTTTATATATACATAAAATATTAATTGGTTTTCAAAATGCAAAACAGAAATCTGCATAACATATTTATTTATATTGTGCTGCCATTGTACCTCAATTGACAGATAAATACAATAGGGTATGCTTCTCCTGAGTTTGAATAAGCGAATAACCTCTACACGAACCAGAGTGCCGCATGCAATGGCTCTTAAAGCAAATTGGCTTTAAATATATAAACTTGGGTATACTCCCAGTTGAGCGGCAGTCTTTGTCTGGCTATTTTTCTCCCCATTTTCTTGTTGCGTTTGCTGTGGTCGCATTTCTCATTTCCCAATGGAGAAAGGTGAATTAACACGAAATAAACGGAACATTTTCTCTCCACAACCGAGTGCCAGGTAGGAATTCCGAATTATGTGCCAGTTATCATCATCGTTGTGCTCGTCTGTTCGTCGTTGTGTTTGTGCCATTTGTTGTGCCTTTGATTTGCCGTGCGAAAGTTGGGGTTAGAAGGAGTTTGTTGGGGGAGGGAATTGGTTAGGATTCGCACAGGAATCGTGCCTTGCTGCTGCAACGAACGCGGCTGCAACTTTTTTGTGTTGAGGCCAAAAACTTTGAAAATCTTTTGATGCAGGTGCCCAAGTCAGAGTTCTGGTTGCTGTTGGTTTTCCCAGGTCGCTTGTTTGTTGTTGCTGCGCTTAAGGACGCTTTTGCCAGCCATTTTTCATTTTTTCCCCCATGCGGTTGCAACTTTTTTTTCGTTTTGGAGCAGCAGCGTAAATTGTGCGAAGAACTTGGCTTAAAGTAGCTAAAGTGCTGTTCACCTGGGAATGACGAAGCGGCAACCTTTAACAATTCCCACAGCGTATCAATTTGAATTCCTTACGCACACACACAACTCACACATGACTTTCATTTAATCAGCGACCTATTTTCGCATTGCCTCATTATCGTCTTGGGCAAAAGTTCCTTGCATATCCTTTCGTCACCTCTGACCTTATTTCTGGGGGGATGACTCGTAATGAGGTTAAACATGCACTTGGCATTTTATGATGAGCAAAGTTCCGCATTTTGTTTGATCAAAGTTGCGAGAAAAGTGTCGGAGCGACACTCGCAAACTTGTCCGTATTGGAAAACTTTACTCCTCTACCTGAATTCCATGTTAGTAGCGCCAACTAAATCCATTTACATATTTACTTCGTTATTTATATTTATTACTGGTATTATCATTTATATTTGCGACATAAATACCAGGAACTCAATTCGATGGCAATTCTACAATCCTCTCGTCAGCTTCAGGAGATAAGCGCACACTTTATCCCTATTCCAATTCCTGGCTCAATCGCAAACGGAATTTAATTTTATGTGTAGCCCCGAATAACGTCTGCGTTTTTGAGCTTTTCTATTTTTACGTTGGTTTTGCTGTTGCGGTTTTTCCAAATCTCGGGACTCTGACACAAATGCCAAAGTGAGCGGAGAGCAAACAAGCGGTCAGCCTTGTGGCGAGGCCAAACCCAGCGCCAGGCAACTACTATCAAATCAGACCGGGCACAGTGGTTGAGAACTGCCAGCAAAGTTAAATGGCCAAACTTCTTAGATTATTCTCTGGTGGAGCATTTCTTTTTGGCCATTTGCAAACGTTTTTACTGCTGTTTATGCTCATTTATAATACATAATTACATGATATTCAAGGGGAAAGTCGCTTCTTAATATAATAATTTATAAATATATGTAGCTGTTTTAATTAAAGTACATTTCCCAAATGTGTTGTTAAAGTCTGGTGTAGAAAGGTATGCTACATAGCTGAGATGATTTAGTTAATTGGTTTAACCAAATTCCATAGAGTTATCAAATTAAAACACGTTGTAAGGTTGTATAAAATCTTTTTCCGCTTTAGCGATTTAAATAAAACGAAACATAATTATTATAACCATATAAAATATTAAATTTGTATGTTTATTTGAGTTTTATGATTATTTTCGAACTGATGATTAATTTTAAGTCATTTTATGAACACCAGTCCTAAAAAAAATGTAACACGAAAATGGGGGTTTTTTGAGTTTAATTTATTTTTGCTCAACATAAAAGTCACTTTCAAATTACACATCCTGAACGTCCTTTTCAACAATTTGAAGCAGAAAAAAAAACAAATTTAAAACCGCCGTACTTGTTTTCGTATTTTAATTCTAAGTTATTTATTTATTTAGACAAATACAAATAATCATTGTGCGTTGTTTTGGCAGTCATTGAACAAATTCAAATGCAAATATTTGTGCGTAGTTGAAATAATTTTAAATGAATTACCGAACGAATAAAGCAAATTAAAGGCGTGTACACAATTTACAACTGCAACTCTCATCATTTTTATTTGGACAGCTTTTGAATGTTTTTACAACTCTTAACATTTATGCTATCTTCATCAATATAAATGATGATTTGCTGCAACCTTTTGTTTTTCCGAAATGCATAAATCAATATGTGCCACTGTCTGAGGTGGCCACTTGAAACGCACACACACGAGACACGAGAGCAGCAGGATGTCGTCGCTCAGGGCGACTCTTGAAGCAGCCCCCTGCTCCCTGCTGCCGTCATTCCGCAATGCGTCTTGCACAGCAGCAGCATCAACTGCCATCGTGGTCATACTCGCTGACGTCGCCTGCCCCATTCTCATCCTGCGCGTTGTCGTCGTTGCCAAACTCGAAATAATTCAGGCAGGTTTCGTTGCATACTTTTGTGCGCAAATGTTTACACAGTTCGCAGCTCTCGTCCTTCGTTCATTTTTCGGCTCCAAGATGCAGGCAGCACACTGCATGAATGTGTGTATTGTGTCACTGTGTGTGTGTCAGTGTGTGCGTGTGTTGTGATATGTTGTTTAGCTGGCCCACATCTGCCCTGGCCATATGTCTGTGCACATTTATACGAATCTGGCATGTACATACATATATCCATACAGATGTACATTTGTTCGTATGTCTGTCGAGTTGTCCATGCTCCATTTCGTTCAGGGTCCATCATCAGTAGCTTGTGAGTCATCTCGTCGAGTCGTCATCCGCCTCGTCGTCAGCTCAGTTCGACGATGTCATTTGGGGTTTCGCCGTTTTCGAAATTGAATTCCACTTTGGACATGCACTGAACGTTGATTGGCTGTCGTCCTGCACACTGTGCTTGGCTCTGATGTCCTGTTTAAGTCCTGTGCTGTCCTGTCTTCTGATAACTCTGCTGGGCGCGGCCCGTCCTCGTTCTCAACTCGTTTTGTGTTCGCGTCTCTCTGCGTCAGCAAATATGAGAAGTAAAGCAGCATTTAAATGAAGAATCCTGTTTAAATGTCCTCATCCTCAGCGCCTTCTCCGTCGCCGTCGCCGTCTCTGTCTCTGCTCCTTTATGTCCTCTGGCTGTACGTTATTTCCGTTGCCTTCTGTCAACTACGCTTCTGCTGTACCGCGCTGTCTGCCCCGTGTCCCGTGTCCCGTGCCCCGGGCTCCCCCCTTAAATGCGTCATCACGTTCCGTCCTCATCTACAGCAAATTTGACACTGATGCCACAGCAGACACTGGGCCCAGGCTCTTCAAAAACAGGCTCCATACTCATGAAAATTCTATAGAATCCATTGTTGTGTTGTGTAAGCAGCTGTAATTGAGCTTGCTTACTTCATATTACATTGGACCTTCCAATTTGGAAGTTGGGCGAATTCCTGAAAAGTTCTTGTTAATATATACAGCTGTGGGTAAGGAAATAGCAGCAAATGAGATATTAAATTTTACAATGTTTTTTTTTCCATAATCCTTTACGTTAGTAGATCGGTTGCACATGGTTTTGGTTAAATGGAATATTGAGATGTGAAAAATGTAAAAATCCCGTTAGATTTCCTATTTTTTTATGTTTTTTACGCATTCTTGCGCTCATGCCTCAAATATTGTCTGCGCCGTGAAATAGCAGTTTTTCATTTTCTTTTACAAAAAATGACGAAAACATTCAAAATGTTTTAAAAAGTGAGTTGAATTATATTAATGAATATATTTTAAATGGAAATACACTAAAACAATGTAAAAAATTTCATTTAATTGGGTATAGGACACTGTTCTGAGGCACTGTTTCGAGAAAGAAAAAAATGTTAATCTAACACTTAATAGGGACGAAAAAAACTTAAAAATTTATTCGAAAACTGTTAATCTGCTCGGCCAAAATGGTATCCAATGCCATAAATTATGAATCGAAGGCCGAAAAACGTGGTATCATACGCAAAAACACAAATGTTGAGGACCCTTGTATAGTGACCTTCAGCAAAACTGATCCTTTTACATCCTGTAGGGATATAAAACGGGATCCAAAGTTGGGGATTAGTGGCGTGACTATTCGACGATGACTTGTAAATGAAAATTGGAATGCGGGAATCCCATGAAAGGTGAAATTAGCTTGGTGAGAGACATATCAAAGCCCTGTTGGTGTTTGCCAAAGGCCATTGGAATGACACAATGGAGGAATATGAGTCCAAACTGGTCATATGTTGGGTTTGGTGATTGGAGATCGACGGACATACTGTCTTTAGCCTGCTCCACTAAATAAAACCAGTTTGGACTCATCTGTCCAAAGAATATTACGCCATTCTGATACCGGCCCGTTCCAATGGCCTTTGGCAAACACCAACAGGGCTTTGATATGTCTCTCACCAAGCTAATTTCACCTTTCATGGGATTCCCGCATTCCAATTTTCATTTACAAGTCATCGTCGAATAGTCACGCCACTAATCCCCAACTTTGGATCCCGTTTTATATCCCTACAGGATGTAAAAGGATCAGTTTTGCTGAAGGTCACTATACAAGGGTCCTCAACATTTGTGTTTTTGCGTATGATACCACGTTTTTCGGCCTTCGATTCATAATTTATGGCATTGGATACCATTTTGGCCGAGCAGATTAACAGTTTTCGAATAAATTTTTAAGTTTTTTTCGTCCCTATTAAGTGTTAGATTAACATTTTTTTCTTTCTCGAAACAGTGCCTCAGAACAGTGTCCTATACCCAATTAAATGAAATTTTTTACATTGTTTTAGTGTATTTCCATTTAAAATATATTCATTAATATAATTCAACTCACTTTTTAAAACATTTTGAATGTTTTCGTCATTTTTTGTAAAAGAAAATGAAAAACTGCTATTTCACGGCGCAGACAATATTTGAGGCATGAGCGCAAGAATGCGTAAAAAACATAAAAAAATAGGAAATCTAACGGGATTTTTACATTTTTCACATCTCAATATTCCATTTAACCAAAACCATGTGCAACCGATCTACTAACGTAAAGGATTATGGAAAAAAAAACATTGTAAAATTTAATATCTCATTTGCTGCTATTTCCTTACCCACAGCTGTACATATATGCAGAATATCAGCTAAAGGGGGTAGTTCTTGAATGGAAGTCTACAATATGTGTTTTACTTTCATTGTGAGCTGAATTCTATGAATCGGCTCACAAGTGAGTCACACAACGATGCTATAAGAAGTATTCGAAATATTCGTCGTAGGCGCTATGTTTGATAAACCGGTACAAAATTGATTCATAAATAAATCACAGAGTCTCGCTGAGTCATGTTTCAATCGAATTCCGTATATTTACATGTTTACTAATTTATGTATCGCATAATGGTTTATTAATAGATTGCAAACTAAGAACAGATAAGATTACATAATGAATATTTTGGATTCATATTAATTAGCACGGAAAATATTTGTGTTTAATTATGCATAACACAAATGTTTATTAATAGCAATGTATTTCCGGTGGGAAGCAGCCAAAAGTTTACAAAGATAATATTTAAATTAGCAGCGACGTCGACTTACATCTTAAGCTGTTGCGGTCCTCCCACAGCGGCTCCTTTGTTTCCTTCATTGTTGTGGGCCACACTGGTATAAGCTAATGCTCAATGCGGGGATTCAATCCAAAAAGTTTACATCTCAAGCCAATTTGACAGCAAAAATCAATTTTTAATTGATTTAAATATAACAATGCTGAAATAATTATTAAATTTTGATTTCTTTTTGAAAAATGAGACCTCACTAATAGTATTATAAACATATTTAAAAAATCGATATATATTTATATATTCTTTAATATTGCTAACTTTGTATTCGGAGTCGTAACAAGTTGAATGGTTGTACACTGCGTATACTTAATAAAACGTATCCAGTTGCAATGCTGGTTGATAGCCGAGCTAAAAACTTGCTTAGCTTTCATTTTGCACCACTGTGCAGGCGGTTAAAACGTCGGCCTGTAAATATGAGTTATGTTCACACACTCATTCAGCAGGATAATATCCTGTGTGTGTCTGCCGCCCGTCCGTCCACAACCCGTGCTGATGTGTGAATCACAAATAATGCAAAAAGACAACATAATAAATGGCCGACACTTTTGGTGACACTGCCAATGGACCTGTGCCCCCTTTGGGAGCTCCGTCGCCGTCAACTGCAACGGGAGAGAGCAAACAGAGATTTGGAATTGGAAATGGAGCCGAGTCGACAAAGCTGCAGCATCAGCCGCAGGAGCTCCCTAACGGATCCGCTTCGATTAATTGGTTCTCCAAAGCGGATTACAAATGATTTAAATGATTTTGAAACTTTGGCGGGTTAATAAAATGGCAAACGGAAGGCATGAAAGGGATGGCCAAAGGCAGCAGCAGCAGCAGCAACAGCAGCAGATTGCTCTTTTGGCTCTGCCACAGGGAGATTGCCTCGGTCTCGGTGTCGGTCTGGGCGCCCTTTGGGTTCTGGGATCTGGCGTGTGTGCGGTCGTGTCGCCAGCTAGTCGACAGACGGCGGAGGACAGACGCTGCTGCCTCGTGACAATGGAATATGTAATAAAAAATGCGGCATTGTTGAGCATGGCGGGAGGGGGAAGGGGGAAGGCGACACACAAGCGGAAGTGCGCGTAGGAGTCGAAGTGTGAGGTGGGGAGGGGAAAGGAAGGTGGCGAATTCCCTCTAGAAGTGTTGACAATCCGTTGGAGGAAGCTGTTGGATTGGTTTGCCAGTCTCTCTCGTTCTCTCCTCTCGCAGTCTGCGTCTCTCTTTGGGATGCTCCTTTTGCCAATCGCTGTCGCGTTATTGTGGCTGATGTTTATGGCACAAAGCTGATGATGTTGTCGGCGATGTCCTCGTTGTGTGCCTCGACAGCCAGCTCGCCTGATGACCCAGTTAGCTCTGGGATTGCGGCTGTTCGGCAGAGTGAGTGAGTAAAGAGTGGGAGAGAAAAGCAACATAAGCGTTATTATTTATGCGTTAATTAAATATTCCGTATACACATGTTTATAAGCACCCACAACATGTTTACAGCAAGAGCGCGCAAGCCAGCGCAATGAGTAGAGAAAGAGAAAGAGAGAGCGAGAACGATACACAGAGAAAGAGAGACAGAGCTCACATTATGCTATAAAGGGGGCCATCTTCGAGACCCATAAAATACCCGAGACACACCCGTAAATTGAAGACAACCAGCGAAAGTTCATAAAATATTTCAATTTATGATAGTTCTCAACTTTTATGCTCATTTTAAGCCTAACGAAAATGTTGAGCCAAATTACATATCTAATCATGTGCTGCCCTAAAGAGTATCTCAGAGTCGCAGTAACTAATCTCTAATTACTGCTCAGATGAACAACAATTCTTGACCCTGACTTAAATAATACTCCACAAATGTGAAGGTCGCTCAAGGTATTTCTATATTACTTTTTTAAACAAAACTCCTTGGGAATTTAAGTGTTTGCAAACGGGTTAAACCAATATAAAACTAGTCTAGTTATTTCGACCCAAATATCTCAAAACTTTATCCCAAAAATCTTTCGCAAGAATTAACGCAAATAATACAGAAAAATTCAGGCTATCGCAGAAGCTTAGCGGATGTTTGCGCACTCTTTCTGAACTTAATAATAAAGCCATCTCAAAAGATATACTTAGAATAGTTGTTGGCAAATTCAACGACTGTCAGTAGAGGGTCGCTGTCACACAGTCTGTTGCATCTTTGAGATGCAATCCAACTGATTAGCAGTCGCTTGTGAATTGGGGGGCGTATAAATGGTTGCTGATTTGTCTGTTGCTTTGTTTGGCTTATTGCAGAGTTGCTGAATCATGATGGAGCTGGAGCCACGCGTGGCCATACTGCAGGATTTGCGGCTACAGACTTTCGATTCGATACGCTTTGCATCCTATCGCACCGCCTCAAAGTTGCGCTACATACAGAAGTCGACCAATTTGCATCTGGTGGACATCTGGAATGTGATCGAGGCATTCCGGGAGAATGGCCTCAATACCCTGGAGCCACAGAGCGAGGTGAGCGTGGCGCGGCTGGAGACGCTGGTCTCCTCGTTGTACCACAATCTCAACAAGCGTCTGCCAACGGCACAGCAGGTGCCCGTGGACTCCAAGGCGGGTCTCTTGCTCAACTGGCTGCTGGCCGCATATACAAGGTGAGTGCAAATATCACGTCAACGATAAGAGCTAGATATAATAATACCTATTGCAGTGACAACTCTGGCAAAATCCGTGTGTTTTCCATTAAAGTGGCCCTGGCTACCATGTGCTCCGGCAAGCTGGTGGATAAGCTCAGATGTAAGTGTGGCTATTGATTGATTTACAAGACTTGCGATTAACTTGACAACTTTTCGCTCGGCAGATATCTTTTCACAGATCTCCGATGGCGCTGGCCAATTGGTGGCCTGGAAGCTGAGCGAGTTTCTGCGGGAGGTGTTGGCGCTGCCGGCAGCCGTCTATGAATCACCCACATTCCATTACAAGGAGGGGCTGGAGGAGGAGATCTTTCCGGCAGAGAATAAGGTCACAGTGAACGATTTCATGGCAACACTTATGTCTGAACCGGGACCATCGTGTCTCGTCTGGCTGCCGTTGCTGCATCGGCTGGCCACCGTTGAGACTATTGTGCATCCGACGATCTGTTCTGTTTGCCATAAGGAAAACTTCACTGGATTTCGTTATCGTTGTCAGCGGTGTCACGCCTACCAGTTGTGCCAGGAGTGCTTTTGGCATGGCAAGACATCGCTGAACCACCAAAACGATCACGAGGTCAAGGAGTACTCGAGCTACAAGTCGCCCAGCAAACAGATTGGTCACTCCTTGCGCAAGAGCTTCCGATGCGTGCCCGAAAAGACGACGCAAGTGTTGCCACGATTCCCCGACCAGCCCGAAAAGACCCTCAATCTGTCGCACATTGTGCCCCCATCGCCGTTGCCATCGCACAACGGCTTCTCCGATCCGGCGTTGGGGCATTTGCATGGACCCGGCCCTGGGCCGGGACATGGCGGCATCTTTGATCGTTCCAGCACGCTGGACTCACGCGCCACTGGACGCAGCCTGGACACAACAATGTCGCGTGTGGCCGCCGCCTCGGCCAACGATGAGGAGCATCGTCTAATTGCCCGCTACGCAGCACGCTTGGCGCAGGAGAATCGCGCAGTGAGTTCATCTAAATCCTCCTCGAATCTCAGACTCAATAAAAATCTCTTTTCTGCAGCCCTCCAACATGCCGAATGCGGAGAGCATCACGCCCATTGGCACAGACAATTCGCGTGCGCAGCGCGAGCTCATCGCCCAGCTGGAGTCGAAGAACAAGGAGATTATGCGTGAAATTGCGCGCCTGCGTCGCCAGCAGGAGACTGAGCAAATGGCGCCAGAGAATCCGGCGCTAATCAACGAGCTGCGTGCGCTGCGTCAGCGCAAAGGCGAACTCGAGGGTCATCTGGGTGCGCTGCAGGATTCGCGGCGACAGCTCATGGAGCAGCTGGAGGGCCTAATGCGTATGCTCAAGAATCAACAGACTGCCTCGCCACGCTCCACGCCCAATTCCAGTCCACGCTCGGGCAAATCTCCGCCCATGCCTGGCGGCGGCGGCTCCGCAGCGGCAAATGCAGCTGGCGCTGGAGTGTTGGGCACGTCGCCCATGAGTGCGCTGCATGCACAGCAGCTGCAGCAAATGCAACAGCATCCGATGCTGCGCTCAACACAGCAACAACTGCTGCAGGCCCAGCAGTCGCAGCAATCCTCGCCCGGCATGGCCGGCCATGCTCCATTCAGCCAGAGTCAACTGGAGCAGCTCAATCAGATCAGCAGCGATATGCGCAGCGCCTTTGCCGCCAATGGCAGTGCAAGTGAGTATCCCGAGAGCAGGATGAGATCCAGATCCTGATCTTAACTGGGAAGCGTGGGTTATGCGATCATGTTGAGTTTCGTTTAGGTTTGATTGTTAGGTTTAACCAACTATCAACTTGTCTAATATGTAACGTATTCTCCACTCTATTTGATAATTACTCGTACAACAAATACGTATCCATGACACTTGAACACCACCGCTCTCACTGAACGCCACCGCAACGCTCACACACGCCACCAAGCCACTGATCCACCATCACACACTTCACATGGGAGGTGTACGCGTGTCACGAGCGAAAGATTAGCAAAGCAAGAGCAACAAGTTTAAATTTCAATTCGAATTTAAATTGACAGTCTGGCAACCCTGCTTCTAAAATGTTAACATTGAGCAGCTATGTTAAGGCAAAGTCTGTATGTCTAGCAGTTAACAGCGCTTTTGCATTTGAATACTGTAAACTGTTAAGGGACAGACAGTCTGTAAATTATTCTGACAAAATTTGTCATTTGGAGAACGTTAGATTGATTGGCTGAATCGAAATTTTAAATGAAATTGGTTTAACTCGGTACGAGACACGACCGCACCTCCTTGTGGAGTTCACAACAGCCTCAGTTCACCGTAAACAAATCTCTCGCTTTATATGTATATGGCTTCACACAGCCCCGCCGCCGCTTATGGGCAGTGCTAATCCAAATGCCGATGCGGAGCTGAATGAAACAGCCGACAACATAACATCGGCGATATCGACGATGGTCAGCGATTTGAATGCAGGTAAATCGCCGGGATTATCGCACCACCAACTGCCACATTCAATCAAATAATCAAATCAAACTATTGCTCACCCGCTCGCTCTCTTTTTTTCATTCCGAATCTCTGCTGAATCCTCTGCTCTGCTGTTGCTCCTCCTGAACCAGATGCTTTTTATATTACCAACAAATAATACTATAATAATCGCAAAGATATTGGAATATTGCACTTGCTGACTGCACACACTAAGGCTTCTAGAGCTGTTAGTTATGTTATGGCACCCAAGTAGTTGAACAAAACACCGCTTCTAGAGCTGCCACCGCACCAACGGACCCCGCTGATCACTACTGATCATCCTTATGAATGGAATGTTCTCTATATGCTTAACATATGTCTCTCTCTCTATGTGTTCTGTGTGTGCTTTCTTTTTGCGTGTCTTGTTGGCCTTGAGTGTTTTGCAGGACAAGGAACCACCAACTCCTTGGCACAGGCGCGTTTCATACTGCCATTGGGTAAGTCATCGTCGACTCCGATTCCGATTCCAACTACGATCTCGACCTCGACTGCGAATCCAATCCGATTTTTCTACCCAAGTGGCGCTCTCTTTGTCTTTTATTTGATTTTTCGTTTCTCGACTTTGTTTTTTGATTTTAGATTATTTCCCAAATAGACGGCATAAGAAAAAATGCTACAAATGTTGAGTTGATGTTCAGTTTGTGTGTTGTCGTTGCTTATAATTTTCATCCTTTGTTTGTATGCACCACCTGATCATCCAACGCAACCACTTAACCACCCCATGCTCTCTCTAAGAGTATCGTCACATCGAGGGCGGCGAGTCCCCAACCTCGTCCCCTGGTTCTGCCTCTGACTGCAATTGCCAGGTGTATGAGCAAACCTTTTGCGCTGGCGAGGATTACGAGTGCCAAGGCGCCTTTGCAGTTCCTACTGATCCCTTTAATGATGTCGATGATGATGATCTGTTGTCGCCCGTGCAATTCGACTACAATTTTGGCCAGAGCGATGAGCAGTCTCAGGTGAATCGTATACTCGGCTATCGCCATCATCCCGAGCTCTTCATTGACGACGATCAGGCCGGATTTCCGGCACTGCACGAGATCGGTGAGACAATCGATGAACTGCAGTTGATAATGCACGCTTACATTATGAAATATAGTCTCAATATCTGAATATACTGCATAAATGTAATCCAGTTTGTAGGTTCACATCGTTCAGGTAAAATATATCAAGTTTACCACTTACTATTATTGCCTCTAGATCGTATCATCTCAATCGTAGTCTCGTTGCGATCTCATCTCCTTGGCTCTCCCAAAATTTGATATGTCTGAACAATCTGTTTACGATGATTAGCTAATACATCTCTCCAATCGGCGAATATCGACTCCATTATCTCTCTTTTTCGCTCTCTCTTCTCTGTCCACTCTCCAAGCATTCTCAGAGATACATTGTCATTCAAATAAATCTATCTAGACATTAAGGTATCTTGTATCTATATCTGTAAATGTATCTGCGAGTATTTAGACTGTTTATCACGTTGGTTGCTCGTTTTTAAAGTCAAAAGGATTAGCATTTGATAAAGATTCGAGTGTGTTTAAGTACTGATGTTTGTGCACCTTGATACAATTTCAGATTTCGACGAATCTCAATCATATAATCCCGAATGGAATGAAAAGGTAACGGATTTCCCATGAAGTCCTAATTGATTGATGTTGATTGACATTATTATCTATTACTATCGTTGTTGTTGTTCTTGTTGTTTTTTTACATTTTTCTTTTGACTTCTTTTTTTACACATGCACTCAAACAATATCTATATAGCTTGTGTAGTTATTTTTGGAAGAGTTGAACTTCAACGTATCGCTATATAATACTATAATCAAATAAATACTGTTTTGTTTTCACTTTTGAATATTGCATGCCACAGTGTAGAGTTTGGGTATTCCCCCTATATAGACATATCTATTCATTCCCTTGAAAGTGTATTAATTTGAATGTGATTCTATTTTACAGGCAAATGCGAATAGCCAGTGGCAGGAGCAGTTTGCACAATGGAGTCTTAATTCACAAAAGAACTAAAAAACCTGGTGTGGACCTACGATTATTGGGGTTTATCGGGAGGGTGCAGCCCGCTTAGCTTTTTATTACACTTAAATCTTATGTTGATCTAGAGCAATTTATTTATTGACTACTTTAGTCCTATATACACACTATCTCTTAAACATAATTTATTTCAATTTGCGGTGTATATGTTGGCGGGCATTATCCATAAACGTAACGATGATGATGAAGAAATGAAAACAAATCTACTTATAAACATTATATACGTACACTTAATTATATTGTATGACAGACAAAAAATCTGTATAATGGAAAGACTTGCATTTGAAGTCGCAAATCTCCGAGAATCTCTCGTATCCAATTTTTAAGTTAAGCTCCATGAATCGTAATTTGCTATTCGATTTTTTTAAATGCGCTTTATTGCACGAGGAAGTTGTGCAACTATTTATTACATATTTAACAAACAAAATGAAAATCAAACACATAATACAAAATACTA
This sequence comes from Drosophila formosana, assembly GCA_035045625.1. Classification (NCBI taxonomy): domain Eukaryota; kingdom Metazoa; phylum Arthropoda; class Insecta; order Diptera; family Drosophilidae; genus Drosophila; species Drosophila formosana. The sequence goes on from JAWNOW010000232.1 coordinate 23,311,522, forward strand.
TATATAGACAACATTTATGTACTTAAAACTAGCAACTTGTTGAAATACCTAAAAATCAAATTCTAAATGCTGATTCCTGTCATTTTCCCTCCCAGAACAGCAGCAGAACAATAAATAATAAACAACACTTTGATATACGACATAAATTTAGATTCAAGTGAGAATTACTAAAATTAAAAATACAAAAAAAAAGTACGAGTATGCAATCTTTAGCCAGGAACTATGCGGAGTTAATATAAAATAACTAGAAAAACTTTCCAAAGTTTACACAATATTTTTGGGATCGTGAATTTTATTTTTGACGCGTACAAACGCTAAGTTTCATTTTTAGTATGTATGTATGTATTTACATCAAGTTTTTAGACGTTATACGACAGCAAGGAATCCAATGTTAAAACTCAACTTGAACAGTGTCATGTCGATACTATTTATATTATTATTATCGATTTAAAATATGCATTCATTCAAAATGTTATACAATATAATCGCAATGCATAAAGCACAGAAAGATGAAGAACAAAAAAATAAAAGAAATCAAGAAAAAGAAAAACAGACATTTATAGAAATTATACATAATTAACCACTGAATAATGGAGAATATTACAAAAAAGAAAAGTAAATAAAAATACATTTTAAACAACTCTAATTCAATGTTTAATTTCTTTTTAAAATAGTCATTCAAACCTATTTTCTAACGGGTGTCAAATGATATCAGAGCTGTGTTAATCGAAGTATCGATTATGTTAGCTAACGGTCACCACACATTTGGGACATTTGTAGCGAAGACACATTTTTCTGTAATGATACATTTTTTATGATATGTTTTAACAGCTATTGTTTCTTTTTTATATGAAATAATAATACAAAATTTAATAAAAAATAATTTAAATTTATAATTTTTTGTTTGGTACACTTTTATCAAAAATGCTATTGCGATTTTCATATGAGATGTGGTTATCACCCAGCTACTCTCCACTTAACATTTTAGTATATTTCTAAATACGTGTTAATTGGCGCGTCATTTTAAACAGATTTTTATGTTCGTTGTTTTCAAAAAATGTAAACAGCATTTAGAAGAATTTTTCTCACCATACGTGTGTTCCTTTTCACAGATCTTATCTTTATAATATTTAAATATTTTTCGAAACACAGCGATGTAAAAGAAACACCATTAAGGTTTTTAAAATAACGGCATTGCGCTAACATGACTATGTTAACTCGGTAGTGCGTCATGTAAGGTGGCCGTTAACGCAAAATAAACAGTGTTGGAAGTCGCATCATGTTCTTCGCCTATCGATTAATACGGTTATTGCGAACGCAATCGTTGGGTTCCGCGCCGAACATTCAAGTCATTCTTGTTGCAACTTTCAAAGCGTGTAGACGTCTTCGATTTCGGTCTGTTTCATCGCGAGTGTTCAACGTATTTACATTTGGTAAACTGGGCTTACACACACAAAGACAGCGATACAGTGAGAGAGCGCGCGCGCATGCACTGTAGGTGAGAAAACCAGCTTAGAGCGAGCCGACAAGTGTGTCTTCCAAGCAGCATCCGTAGCTGCCGCGTGTATCAAAAAGAGCCAAAGCTACCTGCTTCTCGTGTGTTGTTTGGCACAAGAGTTTGACGTAGAGCGCAACGTCAAATAGCTCAGCTGCAGCGTCGTTCATAGTTAAAAGTTGAATACGATCAAAGCTGAGACGCTGCCTCAGTCTCTCTCTTTGCCAGTAGCTTGTAGGGTGTGGTGCAAAAAAATATATTTCAACGCGAACGTGAACAAATAAAGATTACTGAATCGTCAAATATGAGTCGATTCGGTCCCAAGATGATTGATAACCTCTGGATCGCGCTCCTGCTGTTGATAGCGCTGGCCACGCAAGCACAGGCGCAGAGGACACCGACGATCTCGTACCTCACACAGGAGCAGATCAAGGACATTGGCGGCACCGTCGAATTCGATTGCTCCGTGCAGTACGCCAGAGATTACAATGTGATGTTCGTGAAGACGGATACCGATCCCGTCTTCTTGACCATTGGCTCCACGCTGGTGATCAAAGACTCGCGCTTCTCGCTGCGCTACGACCCCAACTCGTCCACCTACAAGCTGCAGATTAAGGACATTCAGGAGACCGACGCTGGCACCTACAGCTGTCAGGTGGTCATCTCGACGGTGCACAAGGTGACGGCCAATGTGAAGTTATCGGTGCGTCGTCCGCCCGTCATCGCCGATAACTCCACGCAATCGATTGTGGCCAGCGAGGGCACCGAGGTGCAGATGGAGTGCTATGCCAGCGGTTACCCAACTCCCACAGTCACATGGCGACGTGAAAACAATGCCATTCTACCAACTGGTGAGTCTCCCCCTCCTTTGCTACTTCTACCCCAGCTGACCCCACATATTAGTTACAACGCCAGGCGATTGACCCAGCTCTATTTCCCACATACACATGACAAGTCCATCTTTGGGCGCGTTCAGTGGCGCGCTCTCTCTCTCTCCCGCTTTCCGTGTGTGTGTGTGTGAGTGGCCGTGACTCACTGAGGCGTCACCGTTGGCGTTTGTTTATTTGCTACTTGCCCGTTTACTTTGCGTGTTTTGCATATTTTCACTATTCCCACCTGTTCTTAACTGCCCTTTTCGTTATTTACTTCGAGTTTCTCACAATGAAAGCTCAATACACAAAATTCTTGCAAGCTTTGTTGCCATTAAGCTACTGCTCTCTCTCTGTGTCTCACACCTACACTGCGACACACACACACACATATGCACTCTCTCTCGAGAGAGAGACTAAGATCTTGCTCTCTTTCTTGTTCTCTTTTTGATCGCTGCACTTTGTCGGTTTTTACTTTCTTTAGAAAAATAACCATCCAACCTGTTGTGTTTATTGCCTTTGTTTAGTTAATAAAAATAAGACAATTTGTAGCTCAGGTACAAACACAAAAGGTTCGAAGGTCAGCTCTAATCCGCTACAGGTGCGTTGCAGCGTCTTTTCCCTATAATTTACCTGCTCTCAACTAGAATCCGTCTGCAGAGTCATAAACTCGCGGCTTAGCAGCAGCCATAATTGAATTTCAAGTATCGCTGCGAGTTTAACAAGCTTGCAACGTCAGTTGCAACAGCGCGCACTATTAATTAGTGTGAACTAATCCCCTAAATCCGAGAAGCGAATACTTGGAATAGTTGAATTATTTACGCTGAAAATGCATTTTAAATTGCATCGCCAGAGAACATTTAGAGCTGACAGCGATAAGAATAACTTATCAGTTATCAGTTCAGAGTGCAGTACAAATGTATAAGTAAATACAGCGTGTTGAAAATCTATTATTAATTAGCGACAACTAATCTTTTCTACATATTCATTTACAAGCCTGTTTTAGAATAGATTAAAGCTGGCAGCGATAAGAAAACTTAAAGCTGACATCAACAAATATGATGTGCTTGACTGTCTCGCATTTTGAACACATAGTTATTTATTAATATTTATTGTCTAAGTGTACCAACATTTGAATGTTAGTACTTCAACAGCGCATATGGAATATTGTAATAATCAACCAAACTTCTTCATACCATATGTGGGTTTGTAGTTATATTTTATTAGAATTAGCTTAAATAAAATATTATATTTCGGATCATAAATTTAATGTGCAGTTAACCATTTCGGTAGTTAAGCACATTATATTGCCTAGAATATTACAATATCGAAATTCAAAATGTCAGCTTAATGAAGTTCTCCTCCTTGCTATGATTCACTCTCTCCGTCTCTCATTAGTTCGTACAACTCTTAATTTGATTGCTGCTGACATTAAAAGATAAGTGGCCGTAAAGGTAAAAGGAGTCGAATTAGGATTTCTTGGATGTGACTAATGCATTGGTTCGTAGGCTTTATCTTTAATGTATTAGGCAGGGCATCTAAGACCTAATAAAGGTTTGCGTGGGGCACACCCCGATTCTTTGGCTGGCTGTCGAGCGTTTCATCATTTGCTCGATCAACTTGCGCAATCTTTAATTGCTTCGGCCTTGATTTCCCTTAAATGTGCCCAGCTCGGGAGTCTATCAATTACTTTGGTGTGCGGTTGTGTGTGATTGCTCGCTTTTGCTGGGCCCGGCACTCTGGGCACTTGAGGCTGAAAGCTACTTAGGGCCCTGTGCCAGTTGAGCTCGATGGGAGCGGGAATTTTTGGACACGCTTGAGGGATTTTCCTGAATGTCAGAAGTTCTGGCTTAACTTCTGGCGCGGCACAATAAATCAAAGGCAAATCGCCAAAGCCTTTTGCCATGTCCATGTCCATGTCAATGTTTGCTTACCTTACGGAGCAGCCCTTGCGCGGAGTTTCACACTTTTTCTACGCTCTAATTTAAAGCGCTTGGGCAAACAAAATACAGCGCCAAGGCTTTGAAATGCGCCAACGAGGCGTTGCAGGAGTGGAGGAGAAGGAGAGGGAGCTGGAGCTGCAGCTGGAGCTGGAGTGGGAGTCATGCACTAGAGATGCTTTTATGCTGGGAATCCGCATTCGAGGCATTCGACAACTTCAGCACGCGCAATTGCTTCCGCAACTTGAAAACGTTCCACGTTTGAACGTTTGATGGTCTCCCGGACCAGGAGCAGGGAGAAGGACACGGACACGAACGCTTACGCGGAGTTGGGTTCGCAGCGAATGCAAACAAACCGTGTAAAGGGGCAAGGGGCGTTGCTCGGTATCAGACACGGTTACGGCTTGGGTGGGTACAGTGCAACAACAACAACAAAAAAAGCAGAGTAAACAACGTTAACAATAACAAGAACAAGCGGAGTATAAAGCCAGCGTGCGGCCATGTCGAATGTGTTGAGCCCCTGTCGCCAAAGCGGAACATAATTTATATTTTGATAGCCCGACAAATACAATACAAAATACAATCTACAAAATCCAAAATATATATAAATTACAAGCCCAAAAAGGTGAAATTCCCTCCCCTCGCCCGTTGTTTGCTGTTGTAAAACGCAAACAAACAAGCTGCGAGTGAAATGAAAGCCTGTTGGCCGCCGCATCCTGCAACCCCTACCCGGAGAGGTCCTAGAGGATTGGGCGACGCCTTTGCCGGCGGCAGAACACGAGAACAGAGGCAGGCTGGAACCCGAAGGAACCCCTAATCAGACGCTTCCGCTGAAGCTTGTTGTTATTTTTTAGCAAACGAGTAACAAAAAGGGTGGGCCATTAGTTTTTTACGCGCGATCTTTGACTTTGCATAGAGAAAGACAGAGAGAGCGATTGGAATTTGGTAGAGAGAAAGAGAGAGCGCGACTTGATAATGCAATTTGTGCGTTGCCATGCAAATCAATTAGTTACTCGTGACGCGCAGCGAGTTCCATAAAGTCAGAAAGTGTATTCGACTTGCACCTGGCGATAGCTTCTTCGATATGGGCTCGAAGCATGCTTAGCCAAGCACAAATCCATTGCCCAATGATTTATTCATATTTGTGTGAGGCAATAACAATGCGTTTGCCATAATAAAACTCACCTTGGCCCAACTCGAGTCACGTCACGTGAGGCCGCCTCTGTTTTTTTTTTGTTTTTGGGTTTATTTTCACAATTTTGGGTTCTGACCGGGGGAAACAGAGAGAGGCGGCTGTGTTTGCTAAAAAACAAATAAACCAATTTGCAATATGCTGCGCAAGGCGTTTTGCAATTGAATTGAGTTGAGCCCGAAAATTTCAAATGCTGCCCCAGCTGTCGTCGTTGGATTTGTAAGCGATATCGAGGGCAGCTCAAAGACTCGACTCAACCGGCGAGTTATTGAAAGTTATCTTTTGTCGGCACTCGACTCATCTGCTCTTTAATCCACCCCATTTGGCATCAGTTTGACTATTTCGCAATATGCTGTTGTTATGATCCCAGTCTCAGGCAGGAAACAAAAAACAGTTGGATAAATAACAAAAATGTGTGTTCGACTCGAAGATATCCGGCAGCTTAGATCCTAATCGAGCGATAAGATCAGCGGCAATTCGCTTGAATAAACATTGGCTGGCTTCGCCAATTGACACTAATTGGACTATTATATGCAGTCGAGCAGCCAAGCAGGCCATTGATGGGTCTAAAGATCAGATCAGAGCGTGTGCAGATGATGATCACAACTGCCTGTGCTCTCCTCTCCCGCTCAAAGTCAACTGCAGCCCCTGTTCGAATTCAATCTTCCCCCTTTTTGAAACGGAGCTACTTAAGCGTAAAAACGTTTATGCAAATTACAACAAAATAAAACTCAAGTGCGAGTTTTCGAGTACTCCAATTTTGTAATGGAATATCAAATGCAATTTGGGAGTTCTTGAAAGTATGCTTAACTAGCTCAAGGGCGTAAAAATATAATCAGAAATTTCGATGATGAAATTTACGCTAAAACATTTCGATGCGCAATTGATGCGATACTCGAAATCGCAGCGGGGCGTGGCCAAATTAGTTATTGCCGCCCTCGAGTCGCTTCCTCTTTTTTGGGCTGGAATTGAAATTGTTGTTGTTGCTTGGACCACTCCAGAGCTGTCCAAATATTTGCAAGTAATTATGTTTTGCACACACACACACACGAGGCACGATTTATGTTTTATTATTGCATATGCAAGCAGAAATCCTGTTCCCCTCCCTGTGCCTTGCCTTGGACCTCAAAGAGGAAATGAATATGGGCACAACAAAGTTGTGTGTTCGAGTGTCTTTCTCTCTTGTGTTTTATGCATTATGGCGCTTGTTCTAGTTGCAGCCTCAAAAGAAACAACAATAAAACAACAACCGCAACAGCAACAACAACTACAACGATGACGTACTGAAAAACTTGTTTATAAATGTTGGTTGCTGGGGCAACGACCACATGACAAAGCGGCCAACAACTGCCTGCTGACTTGGACTGGAACTTGGACTTCGACTGACCGCGCTTCTTCTGCCCTCCTCCTCTTTGACTCTGCCTGCAATCGACTGAAAGTTACTTCTGCTCGCACTAACTTGTTAGTTAATTGCACGGCTTTTATTATGGCCCATCCCCATCTGCATCGCCGACTCCATTTGTGCCCTCCTCGGGGCATACTATTCGGGTTGCGCCACAAATATCCGTAACCAGCACTTAAAGTAAGTTGCAACCGTTGCTTAAGTACAAGCTCGCTTTATTCTATATGCGTACAACTTCAAACTTGAGCGTCAAAGCTTGTCGATCGGCATGAAAGATAGCTGTCGCCCTGCGAGAACTGCATAAAGGCGGTTAAGGTGCAAATACCTGAGAATAAAATATAAAGAGAATATTTTAGAATACATTCAGCAACTTGTAGATGAAATTGCTGATTAACGAACGATATTTGTAAAATAAATAGCGCATCTCTTTTGTGTACAGACATAATAAAACTGTTTGGTGCGAATTGCTTGAAAGTCTAGCAAATATTTTAGAATTTATTTATCACATGATAAATTTTGTTATTCATTTACGAAATTTATTTATTTCTTGCTTGAAGGAAATTCAGTAAATTCTACGTTAAACTTAACAAATGTTGTTATATCATTAAACTGATTAATGCTAATTGTATGAAATTTTAGAAAATATTTTGGAATTTATTCTTCAATTAACAGATGCAATTAATGATTATGAAATTAAAGGCGGTATATTTTTAAATTTAAATATTGCTTCTTCCATGTGGGAAGAATTGTGTAAATGTTATTGAATGATTTAAATTGTATAAGGTTTTAAAAAATATTTTCTAAATTTAAAATTTCTTAAATCTTTAAAAAATTGTTGAAGACTTTGTTTTACATATTTTACTTAAAATTAATAGTGCTTAGTAATTAATAAGCATCAGTTTGTAGCACTTTGGAGAATTTACATACATAAATATTAACGATATGTTTTTTGTTTATATTCATGGTGAATTAAAGTAAACTAATCCCAATTTCTATGTGATGGTGATAAATAATCAGTCTCAAATATCCATTAATATCACAAAATGACCACACACTCGTTTCTCCAGTGCTCATTTGGATTGTCGCCATTTTGCAGTTTGCGTCAGGATTTATTTCGCATTTGGAAAGTTTCCCTTCATTTGAGATAAATCCCCGGCTTACAATCCCCATATATGATATTTGTGCAGGGCTCTGGGTATTGTGCAACTCGCTTATCACACTAAATTTACGTATTTCTAGCAATTTCATTATTTACTTAGCACTTTCCATGTTGCGACGTGACGGCTTTTTAAGCCTTATCCAGGTTGAAATACGGGCTGTGGTTCTGTGCGGTGTTTGTTTTCGAGATAATCGTAATGTTTGTTTAGGCACAGACTTGTCGGATTTATCGTGCGACTATTCTCAGTTTTCCCTTTTCTGGTTGGGTGTTTTTTGTATAATTGCCATTTTAATAGTGGGTTCTTGAGATTTTTGCCATACATTTGTGGATGATGATGATGATGATGATGGTGGTGCAGTCTGGGAACGGAATTCAATTACACGACAGAGAGCAAAACGACGACATTTTCCGAAAATTGTAAACTCCACAAAAACTCAATTGACTCTGGGCCTTTTGTGCCTGCCTCTTTGGGGGCGGTTCTGTGCTGCACCGAGTGGATCTGAGTGTAGTTGAGCTCAATCCAATAAATGGCATGCCAGGCAGCCCACATACTTACGGGTAGCTATAATGTGCTCTACTCGAAGAAATCACTTTTCAAAAGTCAACAACAAAGTCTGTCGCTTCGTCGAGCAAGTGGAGCAGGAGGGAGGAGGGCAGAGTCTATGTCTTGCATGCCTTCGGAGGGTGTCTCGTTGTGGGCTGCGGTTGTCGCTGTCGCTCTGGTTGCCGCTGCTGTTGAAGGTTGATGCGTTAGCCACCAAAGTGGGTGCATTCACATGTCTCAAGAGCTTGTTATATGCTCGATATGTGTGCGCCAAGCAACAACAACAACAACAACTGCGCTCCTCGTCGTGTTGATGTTGCTTGATGAGTTTTGGGTGACAAAACAGGAAGAAGCGACAATTTTGCACAGCCTTGCAATTTTTGCAACAACAACAGCGAGCGAATGATGAAGTGATGATGAAAATCAAGTGGAAGAGGCTGTAATGAAGCAGACGGAGCAAAAGACTGAAAGACAGAAGCGCAGAGTTGGCAAGATGTCAGCATATACCAGGTGTTTTTCTTGCTGACATCTCTGAAGATATCAGTGTCAACGGCAAGTCAGAACCTCAGCTAACTCGGCTTGTAGAACAGCTGCAAAGCTGAAACTTTGCTTAAGACTTGATTGCACAAATTCTTTTGTTAATCGAGGAATTTGCTGGCTTAAGCAACTCATTTATTAAAACTGTGACAAAGCGAATATTTAGCTGAAGTCTTGATGAAGAACATTCCGTTCCTAATGTGCAAGCTTAATTGAAAAGCTACAATAGAGAAAAGGTTACAAAGTTATAGCAGAGATACGAGAAGAGTATTCCTGGAACTGGAACTGAAATTAGAAATCCGTCAGTCTCATCGAATGAAAGCTCTACTTTTTGCTGATATTGAAAACCAAACAAATCATGATCTGGAAGCAATGCAAAAAATGGTTCTAAAAACGAGCTCGAAAAAAGTGAAAATTGCATTTGAGGCAAACAAAATGTGCGCACTTTTTAATTGGATTTTCGCAAGCTGCCGCACAGCCAAAGAAAAAGCGAGATACAAATGGTGAAAGAGATGGATATATACAGGGGAGAGAATCGCACTACGAGTATGCCTGAAGCTTGAGTGAAACTCGGGGAAACAGCATGGAAATGGGATTGGAATTGGGAATGGGCGCCGTGCTGGGCTGGGCTTGGGACTGGGTCTCGGTCTGGGTCTGGGTTTGGGTTCGGGACTGGTTTGGGTTTACGTTGTGGTTCTGGCTACTGGGTCTGCAAGTGTGCAGCGGGCGCAAATAATATGAAACGTCATTAAAAGCCTACGACGACAACATGGACGATGATGATGATGATGATGTTGGCAATGACGATAATGACGACGCTTTGATTATGATGAGTCACACATGGCTGTTGTCGTGATGCATTAACATTCATAATTTCCACATGACAACGCTTACAGTCAGTTCATAGAACCGTTGCAAGCCAAAACAAACCGTTGACATTTGACGAGACGACACCACGTTGCATGCCACCATTACTTGCAACGCTAACTTCGTTTGGCAAACGCCAAAAAACAAAAAATAAAACCAGACACCGGCAGGCGAAAGAAAAGAAATTTGCAGGAAATTGAAAGGGAAAAACAAATATGGCCACAGGCGGCAAGGAAGCGATAGCAATGCCAATTCCCGGTGGGGCATGGGGCATGGGGCACTGCGCTTATTTACTTAGCTCTCCTTTTGGCCCGCACGCTTTTTTGGCACATCCAGCGGAGGGCTGTCCGTCCGTATTTTCGAAAATCGCCCCGTCTATAGAGCTGTGATTGGTGCAGCTGGATTTGTGTGATGTTTTTTAGCATGGCATTTGATTTCCATGCGGCGCGTTAAACGGTGGTTGTTTTACGGCCGTAACTGACGAGCCGGCTGCCCAAAATGGCGGCATCAAGAGCTCGCGATAGTTTCCCAAAAAATAGAAAAAAAAGGGCAGTTGCAACCCTTCAGTTTCCCAGCAACTTGTCACAAATTTTCCATGCCAGCGCGCACACCAAAATTAAACAAAAATAAACGTTGCCGATAAACAAAACAAAAATGAAATGTTTAACTGCGTGGAGAAGAAGTGGGAGCGAGTTTCTGGCTCGTAAAATATGGCTCAAAAACTCAACAGCTTTCGGACGTTTTTGACGGGTCGCTGAAAGTCATTCAAGCGTCGTCTGGAGAAGCGCTCTGCATGCCGCACTCGCAGCTGAACCCAGTGAACCTGCCACACATTCCCCTCGCCCCCCTCTCTCATCACACTGCACTCTGAATGCGTTTCCTCTGAGTCGGCATTTTGAGCAAGCAGCGAGGGATGCACAAAGAGGCCTTGTTACATTTCGCATCCTTTGCCTAAACTACCTGGAAGCGGAGCTACCTGTGCGATAAGGCAGAGCGTCAAAAGGTTGCTTCTTCGCATTTGCTGCTTTTACTTGTGCTGCATCATCTTCATCTTCTCACCTTGCCCTTGCACCTTGCACAATTTTCATTTTCCTCTGTCTTTAACTGACAATTTATCTCGGTCTCACTTGTTCTCTTTCTGGGCTGTGTTTGCCCAAAGGGACGGCATTGTTGCTAGACGGGTTGCTGGCTTCCTTGGCCCGACTTGAACAAATGCTGCACTGTTGGATTTCTCATTACCAGCACCAGGTCTCCTACTCCTCCTCCTCCCTTTGCGTGTGTTTTTCTTTCATTAGTTGGCATCGGTGGGCAACGCAGCAGATTTTCCCGCACGTCATCCTGCCGTAGCAAAGTGTTTTTAATTCTCTCATTAGTAACTGAAATTACAGCACAGCATTTAGACACCGAGATGCACCACTGACAGAGACAGAGACAGACACAGAGACAGACTCGGTGTGCAGCATTTCCGGCTCCTTCTCTCTCTTACTCATCACGCGCTGTCTCTTTCTGATGCGGGCACTCAGCATTTTCTCATTAATTTGATGGTGTCAGTTCTTGTTCTCAATTTGTCATATTAAAAGCGTGTTATTATCCAAGCCAAAGCAGAGCCTGCGACCAGTTTAAATACCTATCAAATTAAAGACTTGACTTCCCCGATACTTGAGCCTTGATATACGATCATTAGGGAATCCTCGACAACAGCAACCCTTCGAACTGCAACTGCAACTGCAACTTTTGCTAATGAGTTCGAAGTCAAAACAAAAAACATTCATCCATCAACTATTGAACAACAGCATTCCCTATTTAGGGTCGCCTCTTCGAATTTCATTTGGGTAATAAATATTCAGCAAGAGCGTCACACGCACAAAATTCTTGGGGCATAATTCATGCATTGACTTTAATTATAAACATGCCCAAGAAATGCGTCGAGTGGAGGCAGAGGCAATAAAAATCGAGACGGAGAACAAAGTCGTATGCCAAGTGAAGACTGTCTCTGCATGTTTAATAAGCAATTAAATGTCTCTCTTTTGTCTTTTCGCCAGTCTTTTGCCACGCCCCAATTAACGCAACTAACGGCCACAGCTTAGCCCGATCTGACCTCCATATACATATATGCATATCTAGTCATCTAGAATCTAACACTCAGGTTTAGCTGTACTATTTGTCACTCTGCTGTAATGTATTGTTATGAACGTGCCGCTCGTTCCGCGCCTGCCTCTGACTCAGACTCTGATCTGTGCTACACAGCGAGAAAGAATCAGTTATTTTGGATTATAAACATTATAAACCTAGATTGAAAATATAAATATTGATTTAAGATAATTTTTAACTTACTATGAACAGAAAAGCCTGTGTTAATTATTATCATTTCAAAGTTTCAATATTATGCTTATTCGGTTAATCGTTGATTTATTAATTTATTACTATCCTAGGCCTAGTCACTATTTAGTTATATAGTGTATTTAGTCTGATTCAATACTAATACTTCCTTTCAAAAATACTTTTCGAAATATATTTTGTTGGCTTGATATTTTTGAATATTTGTTTCTGCCAGTACTCCACTTACCTGTCACGCTGCTGCACTTAACCCGCTTCTGGTGACACGATCCAGCTACGGGCCAAAGCGATTCACATTTCTGGCCAATTAAACAAAGCCTGCATTAGATGTGCTCTGAGTGCTCTCGTGTTCCGGTCTCTAATGGCATGTTTGCTCTGACTTGTACACGAAATGAATTTGTTGCGCTACCCGCATCCTCGATGCATCGTCGTCATCGTCTAAAGTATTTCAATTGAAGCCCAAAAATGTCGAGCAATGCAATTTCATTGCAGCCTGTCGTGCTCTTAACCCATTCGCTCGTCTGTCAATTCAAAATTTAATCAAATGCGTTACTTCGATTCCCAGGCGCAATTAATTTGAAATGTTTCAACTGAATGAACATGTGTGTGTCCCCCCTCCACTCCCCGCCCCCTTTGCCCGCATATTGCATATGCATTTTGCATAAAGTCTTTACAAACATGAGGCATATTTCTGGTCAATGCTCTGAGCTCGTAGTTTCTGTCAATTGTTTAAGCCTGAATTGTTTGGCAAATGTTTGAAGAGCCAGTCAGCGTCAGTGGCAAGGCGAGCGAGTTGCAGATGTACCTACATATAAATTACAGAGGGGACATGGAGGAGGGTGCAATAGGGACACAGGTAACGGGGGTGCACTGCACTCGTTGGCAGTCATTGCAACTTACTGCGGCAACTTCCGGTTATGAACTCGAGTCAACTGCACAACGACGAGCACCTTTTGCACTCGTTTCCCATTCGTTCCCACTTTCGTATTCGCGTTCGCATTCGCATTCCCATTCACGTTTACGCTTCAGTTGCTTGATGCAATACCCAAACTCGACGCTGTTCCCTCCTCGGCCGTCCTCTTGGGAGCTGGCTTTTAAAATTAGTTGCAAAAACGCTGCTCAGCGTCGCCTGGCTAAATGGTTTGCTTGTTAGAGGTCATTAACGTGCCCATTGTTGCAGCCACTCCACGAGACAATTAAAAGGTCAACCGACAGCCGACGGCGGACAGCGGATGCGCCCAGCGCCGGCAGCCGCCTCATTAAAAATGTGATTTCAGTGGGCAAACACAAAAGGCGCCCGCACTCTATTGATAGCCTGAAACCGAAACTGACACACTTGAACACCGTTTGCCCATTATTAATGCACTTTTGTCGTTTTCCGATTACAGATAGCGCCACCTACGTGGGCAACATACTGCGCATCAAGTCGCTGAAGAAGGAGGACCGCGGCACCTACTATTGTGTGGCCGACAACGGCGTCAGCAAGGGCGATCGTCGCAACATCAACGTGGAGGTCGAGTTTGCCCCGGTGATCACGGTGCCACGTCCGCGTCTGGGGCAGGCGTTGCAGTACGACATGGATCTGGAGTGCCACATCGAGGCGTATCCGCCGCCAGCAATTGTGTGGACCAAGGATGACATTCAGTTGGCCAACAATCAGCACTACAGCATCTCGCACTTTGCCACCGCCGATGAGTACACCGATTCGACGTTGCGCGTGATCACCATTGAGAAGCGTCAGTACGGCGACTATGTGTGCAAGGCCACCAATCGCTTCGGCGATGCCGAGGCGCGTGTCAATCTCTTCGAGACGATTGTGCCCGTCTGCCCGCCGGCCTGTGGTCAGGCGTACTATGGCGGCGCCGAGCACATTGCCGCCTCGGCCTCCTCGTTTGCTCTGCTCGGCATTTTGCTTGCCCTGCTCTTTGCCAGATAAGCCAATTAATGTAGCCAACCCGCCACCACTACGATGCTCCATATCTAATCCAAAACCCATCAATCAGCTCTTGAATATACAAACACACAAACATATACATATTTATAGCGTATATAGAATCACATTACAAGTAATAGACATCACTCAAACTGTAGACGAAACGTGTCGCAATATACATATATCTGGAACAAAAATTCTTCATTCTGCAACTCGTATATTAAGTTCTTGTTCTACTTATTGTTTTCCAAGTCAAAGCTACAAAACGTCCAACCTTATATATGTTAAGTTAAGTATGATAAGTTCAATGAATGGAGTTATACATATTTAAACGTATCCTCTTACACTAATTTGATAGCACCTAAATCGAACCAAATCTTTTAAACGAATCTCTCTCCCACGCATGCAGTTCATTCCAATTGGTATCCCGTCCGTAATCTATGTTCTTTTTTTGTAATCTGTATATTTTTAAATAATTTTATAAGACAATGACTATATTCTCGAGTACATTATGTAATGCAAAACAAAGCCAAGTTTAACACGAGTAACGCTATCTAAGATCATTCCGCTTTACATGATAATTAACTGAGAATATTTTATTTTTATTAAATAAATAATAAAGTATTTTCTTGCTGCAATGTAATTAAAATGAAATAAATCTGTCAATTGATTACAACAATTACCATTCGAGACAAAGATTCACACATACGACGAACGAACGACGAATCCAAACAACAAAATCGTTAGCTCTTAAGCGATATTCGATATTTACTTTTGAATAATATAACAATTAAAAACCCATTTTTTTGTGGGTGTACATATTATAAATGATTCGATTTTGTAATAAAAAGAAAATACATGTGAAAATCCAATAATTTATGTTTTACTGCCACTGGCATTTTTACAATATCTAGCTCCAAGTACTCGTATCTATTTCTTGATAGAACCACCTGAAGTAGCGATGCGATAATATAAATTAAATTCGGCTTCGTAGTCGGCGAAGCAGGCGCCGTTGAAGGTCCTCTTAGGCGGCACATATTTGTGCAAAGGATTTTCCAAAGCGAACTTAAATATACGATTGATTTTCTGCAATTGCACCCGTGACTTAGCTCCCAACGCCTTAAAATTGTCCAGCAACTGTTCGATTTCCTCGCGCTGTCTGCGTGCCTTCAGCTTCAAATCGTGCGGATCAACTGTGGAGAACAGACGGCGGAAATGAAACGGAAGGGCCGACGACAGTGTTGCGAGTATGAGCTTACCAATTAATGGCTTCAAATTCAATTTCACGTCAGACGGCAGTGCGGCAATTGCCGACGCCCACAAAATGCGTTGCTTCACTTCCTGCAGGGCGCCATAGGGTGTTAGAAGGTGGCCCGGCGCCAGCTGCACGGTGGAGGCTAGCTCCTGTGATTCCACGATAAGCGGATTGGCCGAAATCAAAAATGCGCTAGCAGGGTAAAAATCATTTCAAATATTGTAGAACACTTTTATCGAGTTACAAACTCACCATGCGGTCGGAATGCAACTGAACTTTTCCAGCGGGATCTCAGCAAAAGTGTTCAACTCAAGGAGATGGCAGGGCAACGATGAACCGGACCCGAATGCCATAACAGCAGTTGAGTTGAATCCACCAGGCATCAGAGTGTTATTGTCGAAACTGCGACGCATCGTTGTATTCGTGGTACTGGTGTTGGCCTCGATGTCTAGCCTGGTGCTGGACAATACACTGTCATTGGCCAGACAGAAGCTCTCCATGCCCATTAGCGACATGTTGCTCTTTAATTTTGTGCTCAGCAGCTGCGACTTTGTATTGTGACTCATGTCATCCAGCATATTCTTTAGCAGATTTTTGGAGTACAGGATCTTGTCTTTGATCTGCGACATCTGCACCATATCGTGTTGGATTCGATTAATGGACGTATTACTATCGCGATACATTTGCTTAATAGAGCCGATCATCATTTCATGGTTCTCCAATTGCTTGGCGCCCGTCACCAGCTCCAGACGCAGCTTCTCATTCTGCTCGGTGAGGAATTCATTTTGCGCCTGATAGAAATAGCTCATATTGTATTGAAGTATAAAATCGGATATGATGTCTTCACTGCCTTCGTCGTCCTCAGCGCTGTTGATCCCATTGAAGTTGTTTACCTTCTTCTGCAGCTCATCTACAAACGTGGGATAAACAGAGGCAAAACGCTCCTCGAGCTGCGCCACTTCATTCTTAGCTCTCACATACTTTGCCATCAGACCAAATAAATCCGCTTTGGTCTTCAAGAGTGCGACATCAAAGTTGTCCAGCTTCGGCTTAGATAAATGTCCGGGTCCAGTCTGATTTGCAGTGCTCTGTTTAGTCATTTCCATTATCCGTTCCAGTTGATTGTCTTTAATCTTCATAATGGCATTGAAAATCAGCACATTTGGTGTGTTGCCAAATATCTCACGCATTTGCGACCACAATTGCGACTTGGCTTCCGCAAGTGGATGCAGATTATGGCCATCGGCATTACAAATGTTGTAAAAGTTGCCAAGTTCCTTGAGGGCCCGTTCCACGGCATTGGTGGCCAGTCTTTCGCTAGCATTGGCGCTACTGAGCTTGACTGGCATGGTGGCTAGAATTTGAATCTTCCTTTCTTCTTCTTTCTCGTACTTCTCATTAAGATCCTCCAGCTTTAGATCAAGTATATCTTGGCGGGCTTGAAGGACATCGCTCTTGTGCTTTAGGCTGGTTCTTTGAATGTCTTTTAAATATACGTAAGAGATTTGTTTAATGCAAATAATTGTGTTAAGTTCTTTACTTACTTTTAGTTTTGATAATGGCGGCAGTATTATCACATTCCTTTTTATCCTCCAACATTACGGCTTTAGCCTTGTCTCTCTTCTTCAGCAGATCTTGCATTCTGAGATGGATTTGGATTTCCCGCGGCAAAAAACTGCGCTCGCAGGCTGGCACCACTTTTCCCTTGAGTTCAACCATTTTTGCAATAAGCATATTGTCACGCACCTCTTGAACTTCTCCCTTCGGGCGAATGCGAGCCTGGAGCTGCATAAATAGTTGCTTATTGGGCGATTTAAAGACGCTGCAAATGGTAGCAGGAAATTGATGCAAAACCCGAGTGTTAATGCTCATGTTAACGTTGTTGAAACTTACGATTTAAGCGAATCATCGCTGGGCAAGGAACTGGGCGGACAGCCCAAACTAATGGCCCACGCGCGAAACGCATTTATCTGATCCTCATACGCCATATTTCATTTGCACAAAATTAAACTTTTCAAACAACTCGATCGCGCACAAATGCCGCTGCTTTTTAACAATATGCATCGAGATGTGACCAAAGCTAAATTTCTAAAACATATGTTTTAATGCCGACAGATGCCGATACCAGAATACAGAAACGACGATAATTGTCACCTGGTTACACTGCTATAAAGATTTCAATAAATTTGTGAAACGTAAAAACGTAACAAAAATGGTTTAAATCCGTGTATTTCGTAAAATCTACACAACGTCAAAAACATTGTTTTCTTAATATTCGGTCAGCACTCCGTTACAAAATAGAATTCTTCGAAAATCGTCGATCGATATACACATTTGATACTTTTCAGTATTTTTATAACAAAACACGTAATTTATCGATAATAATTTTAAGAAAGTTTATTATGTACACACCGAAAACGGTAGTTAAGATTTAAAATTGTATCTATACTAACAACAAAACACACAACTTAGGCCCCCAATCCACATTGGGTGACAAAGGTCTTGGCCAGTGCACACTCCGCACTCTGCGTCCAACGATTAGCCGGACAATTCTTGAAGTACTCCATGTATGCGCATCCGAGAACAATGGCAGCAAATGGACTGCACTTGGGTTGCTGCGGACTTATTTGCTGAATTGCGGTCAGTCTGCGCTGTGATTGCGGTTCGCACTTGGTATATGCGGCTGTCATGGCCTCAACAAATGCAGAGTCATTGGAGAATTTCATTGATAAATCATTTCGTATATGTGCCAAGTTTAGCTGCTTCGGTGCCTGCTTATACTTTGAAGTAGTTAAGATGCATTCCGCTAAACACTGCAGAAGAGACTTGATTTCAGATCACATAATTTAGATTGCATTAGCTAAATACCGTTGCTGCATCCATCGAGGGTGGTCCGTTATTTTGCTGTCCGTTATTTGCTCCCATAATTTGGATCGCACAGTTTTCTGCAATTTGGTCTCGACCTCCATCCCGGCAACACGTCGCGGGATCCTATAATTTGACAATAATACACTACAGGAACAAAAAATATAGGTTGAAACCCTCTACCCATAGGGTAGAAGGATATTCAAACTTTGTGCTGTAATTACCACTAGCTTCGGAGGTCTTTGGCAGTCAATAGTCTGGCCGAACACAAATGGAGAAAGTGTCAACACTAGAAGGGTTCCAAATATATGACTAGGCGACATCGCTGAATTTTGAGCGTACATATTCGTTGATGGTTCAAGTAAACTGATAATGAAGTTTAAACGAACTCTCGTTTTTATATACCCAATGCGAGATCATATTCAATAGAACATGTATCTAAAGACTATGAAGGTACTTAATGGCGTCAACCACGCAGAACAAATAACTTAGCCCGGGTTCATTGTTGCAATCCGATAGCATTTGGGCCAATGTCATAACTAATATCACATTTTGTCGTTCGTTGACGTTAGAAAAAGGTTAAAGCTTAGCTGTCCATTTGATTACGTAAAAACCCTCCAAATGTTTGGATTTCTAATGGAATTTGTCACTCGCTCAATTAAACAGTAATTGGTGATCCGAATACGAGGAAATACAATTACGCTGGCCAATACCCCTGTCAATTTTTCAAGGTGCAAAAACGTTAATAGTTTTTGAATAATACACATGCGCATAATTATTGTAATTCGATAATGAAATTCAAAAAGCGTAAGCCTCTAACGGCCAGTAAGCTGTGTCGACGTTGGTCACACTGAAATACTTGTTCGAACAGCTGATGGCTACTCGATACTTGTGAGGAAGACTTGTAAACGTTTTGTGATGGACGCAAGCACCAAAATGTAAGAATGTGTAAACAAAGACTAAAATTAAATTAATTATTATACTTATTTATTGAAATTAAATGTAGATTAGTTGTGGGCGATGTGCGCGGTCGTTTCAAGCAGCTGTTTAGCAGAGTAGAACAAGTCAACAAAAAAGCCGGCCCCTTTGAGATTTTGTGTTGTGTCGGCGACTTTTTTGGCGCGGATAAACAAAACGAGGAATTGATAGCATACAAAAATGGATTCAAACACAGTAACTAGAATATATGGTAGTATGTAAATGCAGTGTCTTTGACTAACATGTTTTTCTTTATCTAGTAACTGTGCCCACCTATATACTTGGCTCCAATAAGGAGGAAGATACCCATCACTTTGAGGATTTGGTGGACGGAGAAATCTGCACAAATTTAACGTACCTGGGCAAACGTGGTGTTTATACGTTGACCAGCGGTGTAAAAATTGCATACTTAAGTGGAGTGGAAGCTACTGGGAGCGCTGTTGGAGACCATGAGTTTTCCAAAGCCGATGTGCAAGCTGTGCGAAATTCCTGCCACGTCTCGAAAAGTTGTGCCACAGATTACAGAGGCGTCGATGTCCTGCTGACCTCTCAATGGCCTTACGGCTTGCAGGAAAAACAGAATGTAAGGTGGTCATTTATAGCTAGTCTAGTTTATAACATAATCTTGTGTATCTTTAAAGGCAAATGCTTCCAAGCTGATATCATTCTTGTCCCGTGAGATCAAGCCACGTTATCACTTCTGTGGCATCAACGGCACTTTTTACGAGTGTCCGCCGTTTCGTGTGCCAAAGGATGAGACCACTCAATTTGAGCTGTGCACTCGCTTCATCTCCCTGGCTGATGTGGGCAATGCCGAGAAAGCCAAATACATTTATGCGCTCAGTCTGAAGCCCGTGGATAAGTCGCGTTTGCTGGACCTGGTGCAGAAGACAACCGATGAAATACCTTGTCCCTATATTGACTTGGATATGTCCGGTGTCGTCAAGAAAAATGAAACGGTTGGTTTGAAAACAATTCGTAGACAATTATAATAAATTGAACATTTTACAGTCGGAAAGTCAGCAATACTTCTACGACATGGACTCCAGTGGCAATCGCAAGAGACGCGGCGAACATGGTCAACGTGACAAACGTCCCCGAATAATGCAAATTGATCAAGGTCAGCTTCATCTTCATTCTTGCAAATCTTACTTGTCTATAGATGTTTAACTTTTGTAGATAATTGTTGGTTCTGTTTATCGTCGATCAAAGTGGAAAAGCACCTCATTATCACAGTAGGTGAGCGATTTTATATTGCTCTGGCCAAGGGGCCAATTAACAGCCATCATGTTCTAATACTTTCCACGAAGCATATTCCTTGTTCGGCGCAACTCAGCACTGAAGATTGGGAAGAGCTGGACAAGTTCAAGAGTGCGTTGAAGAAACTTTTTAAGAGTCTGGGTCAAGTTGTCTGTTTTACGGAACGACATTACAAGACTTCCCATCTGATTATAGACGTATTGGCTTTTGAAGAGGGTTATGCATGGAAAATTAAACACAGCTTTGAAGTGAGTAATTTATTTTTGTTTGTTTGATAATCGAATTTGCATGCTAAAATTATTATTCAAATTGCTAGGATAAAGCGGAGGAGTTTAATTTGGAATTTGAAACATTGCCGGCTTTGGATTCACCACAAATGCTTCCAGAAATGGGACCCTATTTTGTTGCCGAACTTCCCGACGATAGCACATTAATAACGCGACAGATGAAACACTTTCCACTTCATTTTGCAAGGTAACTAGTGTACAAGTGTGCTAAACGTATATAATTTACAATTGTGGATTTCAGGGACGTCTTCTGCTCTGAGAATTTGCTAAACTGCGATGAGAAAGTGAATTGGAAAGAGTGTCTGCTCGATAAGGAAGAGGAAGCAGCTTTTGTTGAAGGATTTCGAAAGAGCTTTGCACCTTTTGACTTTACAGATGACGATTGATTCAAAAGAGATACAAGTGCATTAAAAATATCTTTTATTTGTAGTTCGTAAACAGATAAATAAACATGCACACAATGCGGTGAAATACCAAACTACAAGTCATGCAAGTAAGTTATACCAAGTATCTGTAAAGTTTACTCGTCCAATTAATATATTTTGTTAATAATCTGTAGTAAAGTTATAAGTGGCAAACCACGAGATGTCTGTTGTATATGTGCTTTGATCTTGTTGTAGCTTTCTTTCTCAAATGCGGCATATATAGAGGGTAAACTAAGCTCTTCGTAAAGCCCCTTAACTCGAGCTATTTTAGCAGGATCTGCAAACGAATTCATTGATTATTAAGGGCATAGTAATTAAAGGGATTTACACTTAACATACCGTTTTTGCCATAGCAGTCTATCATAATTTGTTTCTGCTCAGCATTGGCACGCTGCATAGCCACAACGGCGAGCCAGGAACATTTGTTGTCCTGAATGTCGGTGCCAATCTTGCCAGTGACATTCGGATCGCCAAAACAATCTAGGAAATCATTCTGTACTTGGAAAAAGCGTCCGATCTCCGGAGCTATTATTTTCGCTTGTCTAAATGCTTCGGGATCGGTGTATCTATAAACCAAACATTTTGTATTATTAGAAAAGACCTACATATGTGAATATTTACCCGGCTAAATACATAGCGATGGCAAAGGGTAGGTAGAATGTATAGTATGCGGTTTTGTTTTCTGCGATCGTTACATAGTCCTCCATCGTAAAGTCCGAGACCCTTTTGTAGGAGTTGAGTGCATCTAGGGACTGTCCACAGTTTGTAATAAACGATATCTCATGAAACAGCTCTAATATGGGTACATAACAATCAAAATGACTAAAATGTTGCTTTAAGAGCAAGTAGAGAGCATTTTCCAGCATGAGGGCATCATTGATGGCGGTCAACCCCACGTTTTCCACCTGATGCCAGCATTTCAGACCTCTCCGAGTCGGGCTGTGATCCATCACATCGTCGACCACAATGAGATAACTTTGGAGCTGTAATAAATAGGAGGATAACTATAAAATCATGCCTAACAAGTGCGCTACTTTATGTATACCAATTCCACGCACCAGCCCAGATAGTGGGCCAGTTTCATATTATTGGTGGTCAAGTCCTCTGGCCGTACCAGATTTTTATAAGCAAACACCGTCAATAGGCCACGAGTCTTCCTGCCTTGCGGCACATTGTACTGCAAGGCCTTAGCAAACCATGTCGCAGCATTATTACATTTGTATGTCCTTATAATATTCGTAAGCTCGAGCACAACGTCTTTTGGTTAATGACAGTAGCAACAAAGTATTAGAAGAGATTATTATCATGCTAGTTATAAAACAAAAATTTGGAGCCTACCAGGAAATACGGCCATGAAATCGCGGCTTTGATCGTTTGAGAGCGTGACTCTTGCTGCTATGGGCATCGAATAATTCTTAATTTTGTAAAATGTCCTGCAAAATAAAAGTCAAACAAAAAAAAACAATAGAAAAAGGGGATTTCACTACCAACAGCATTATTGGGACCCATACGACGACAACAACCACACAGTCCACAGCTGGTTTCGAGTTTCGATCATCATCATTTATCAGCCCATTGAAAGTAGCGAACATTTTAAATCGTGAATGGAGGATGCCCCATTAAGGGAGGTTAAAGCTCAGTTTTGAGACGACAGTCGAGGTATTAGAGCGTCTAATGGCGAACACTGAGAACGTTAGTTCAATCCCTGACAGGGATACGACTGTATACTTCGTCGATTCCTGCTAGGAAAAACTATGTAGGAATATAGCTTAATATGTAATATGTTTGTGTAACCTTTCTCTTCTCTTGTCTAAATCGAACTTTGGATGCTAGCTCGCGAATTTTATATAATGTTTACTGTAGTAAGAACCTTAATTAAGAAGCCTTTTTTTACATACCTAGTCGATATTACCGAATATACAAAATCAAAACCAGCACTTGGCCTTGCTTTAGTTTAACATCAACTTGCTTATTGGCAAGTCTCATGCTAAATTACGAGAACGTGACCGCATAATTTCTCATCGCTCCAGCCCTTCTCACACTTCGGTAAACAATAAAGACTTACTAATGTAAACAAATCAACATAGAAATTATTTTTAATACTGGATTTACCTGGGTGTATTTTTCAATTTCTGATCGTTAACAATATCTGTTGCCAATCCCCCAATGGTAACAGATTTTACTTCATCACTTGTTGAGGTCATCCGTCGGATTAAGTTCGAATCGTTGCTCAACCGCTGTTGCGGTAGAAACTTTTTCGCCAACTTGAACATTTTGCAACAGTTGTAACTATTTATTTAGATAATTTTTAAATAATTAATTTCAGCACGGTATAAAAAAAATTGTAAAGAATGAAATCGTTTCAACTCTATTAAACTTAATATGTATGCTACGCTATCCATTCACGTACAATTACAGATTACTTTGATTTCGTTTCAACAATTTCTAATAAACTTCGCACTTGACTGAAATGTTTACATGACAAAAGTCGAATTATATTTGAGACTGCGTGCGAAGTGCTCGCTAATGGAATTCAAAGAATTCTAAATATATGTCTTAAAGCCGAAGTTAACCAAACTAGATTGTGACGTTATAGTCATACGGTAATAGAAAACAGGGAGCCTAAAGATATAAACCAATATATAAATAACAAAAAAAAGATTTATTGATTATATAAATTTGAATGTATTAATAATTATGTATTTTATATGAATATAACTCGAAAATATTCAAAATCGAAAATAATAACGGTCATGAGCGTTATTGCATCCATCCGTAAGCAGTGCGCATGCGTGCAATTTACACTAAGCAGTGTTCTCACCAAAGTTCGCAAGTGAAAATCCAAGCAGTGCAGGGTTGTTAATTTGGACACAAAGCAGTGAACTGCAAGTCGTAATGAGATAGCTATCAGTTCTCGAAATATGATTAGGAATCTGGTGTCCACACGGTTACGTGTCAAAGACAGTTAAGCTTTGAAAATCAAGTAAAGTGAGTAATTTAATTATTTTTGTCTAATAATCGAATTTGAATTTTCAATTGGAAATAATAACGTGACAGATGAAACAGTTTTCATTTCATTTTGCAAGATAACTGGACATCTTCTGCTCTGAGAACTTGTTTTACTGCGATTCGAAATGGACTTGGTAGGGATAAGGATAAGAAATCAACTTAGGTTCAAGAATTCCGAAAGAGTTGTGCAACTTTCGAAGACGATTGATTCAAGAACTTATTTCATATGCT
Organism: Drosophila formosana; assembly: GCA_035045625.1. Taxonomy (NCBI): domain Eukaryota; kingdom Metazoa; phylum Arthropoda; class Insecta; order Diptera; family Drosophilidae; genus Drosophila; species Drosophila formosana. The sequence continues at coordinate 23,336,107 of JAWNOW010000232.1, forward strand.
TCAGTAAAAAATGTCCTTTATTTATAATTCATTAACACACCAATAATCATGCACACAATCCGGGTAAATACTAAACTACAGTACTAATAAGGTTTTATCAAAATTATGAATGTCATGTATAAGTGCATAGTTTTGTTTACGCGTCCCGTCGATATATTTTATTGAGAATCTGTAGGAAAGTTATGTGGGGCACACCACGAGATGTTTGTTGTATGTGTGTTTTGATCATGTTGTAGCTTTCTTCCTCGAATATGGCATAAGTAGAGGGCAAGCTAAGCTCCTTGTACAGCTCCTTAACTCGGTCTACTTTAGCAGGATCTGCAAACATATTCATAGATTATTAAAGGCCATAGTAGCTAATCGAATTTAGTCTCAACATACCGCTTTTGCCGTAGCAGTCTATCATAATTTGTTTCTGCTCGGCATTGGCACGCTGCATAGCCACAACGGCGAGCCAGGAACATTTGTTGTCCTGAATGTCGGTGCCAATCTTGCCAGTGACCTCCGGATTGCCAAAACAGTCGAGGAAATCATCTTGCACTTGGTAAAAGTGGCCCATCTCCAGAACTATGCTCTTCGTTTGTCTAAATGCTTCGGGTTCGGTGTAGCTACAAATGAAAAATTATATATTATATACACCATATATCATGAATGCAATATATTTTTAAATATTTACCCGGCTAAATGCATAGCGATGGCAAAGGGCAGGTAGAATGTATAGTAAGCAGATTTGTTGTCGACGATTGCTTTATAGTTTTCCATCGTAAAGTCCGAGACACTTTTGTACGAGTTGAGTAAATCTAGCGATTGTCCACAGGTTGTAATAAACGATACTTCATGAAACAACTCTAATAGCGGTACATAACAGTCCAAATGACTGAAATGTTGCTTTAGTAGCAAGTAGAGAGAGTTTTCTATCATGAGGGCATCATTAATGGCGGTCAAGCCAACGTTTTCCACCTTATGCCAGCACTTCTGACCTCTCCGAGTCAAGCTGTTATCCATTACGTCGTCGGCCACAATAAAGAAACTTTGGAGCTATAATAAAAAGGGTGAGTACTATGAGATCATGCCCAAAAATGCGCTTTTCTATATATACCAATTCAACACACCACCCCAGATAGTGAGCCAGTTTAATGTTCTCGGGTGTCAAGTGCTCTGGCGGGACCAGGTTTTTGTAGGTAAGCACCGTCAGTATGCCGCGATTTTTCTTGCCCCGCGGCACATTGTACTGCAAGGCCTTGGCAAACCACTTAGCAGCATCATTGCAATTGTACGCCTTTGTCGCTGTCATAAGGTCGCGCACAACGTCTATTGTTAAATGGCAGCAGCAACAAAGCATTAGACGGGAGTTTATTATTATCATGCTAATTATAAGAAAACAATTTGGGGCTCACCAGGAAATACGGCCATAAAATCGCGACTCTCATCTTTTGACACCGTGACTCTTGCTGCTATGGGCACCGAATGATTCTGAATCGTTGATAATGTTCTGCAAAGAAAAACCGAAGGATAGTAACAATAGAAACAAAAGAAGCTGTTGCAGTTGTTGTTGTTTTTGCAACTGCTGCTGCTGCTGTAACAGCTGTTTTGGCCTACGTGACCGCATACTTTCTCTCTCATCGCCCCGCCCCTCTTCGTACTTCGGGCAAACAATAGAGAATCGAGTTGATGGCATACTAATGTAAACAAATCAGCATAGAAAGAATTCTCAGAACTGGATTTACCTGGTTGTCTTTTTCAATTTCTGCTCGTTAACAATATCTGTTGGCAATCCTCCAATGGTATCTACGGACTTTACTTCATCGCTAGTTGAGATCATCCGGCGGATTACGTTCGAACCATTCATCAGCCGATGTTGCGGTAAAAACTTTTGCGCCAACTTGAACATTTTGTAACAGTTATAACTGTTTATTTCGATGATTTTTAAAAATTGCTGCACGGTAAAAACAATTTGGTTAAGAATAACTATGCGATTTGTTACTATAACTCTAGTCTATTTAACGTAATCTGTTACGCTTTCCATTCACGTGAAATTTGGCCTAATAAATTACAGTTTACATTGACGATTTCTTTTCAAAAATGTAAAACAAACTGCGCACTTGACACAAATGTTCGCTTGTCGAAAGTCGAGGAATATTTGACACAGCGAGTGAAGTGACCGCAAATTGAATTCCAAAATATACCAAAGTGCACTATGTCGTTAACGGTCTCACTGTTGTGATGTACGAAATACTAGGCGCCAATTCTTGAACGGAGTGTTGTAAAAAATTAAATACGCTTTTCTTTAAATGATTTTTTGTTAAAATATCATTATTTTGTATTATTTGAGCCATTTTTCAATCGTTTTCGACAACTTTGTTGTAAATAAACAAGTTCTCCAGGGCTGCATAAAGTATCGAATTCCTACCGATTGCACTCGTGTAGAGTCACGGCCACTGCACAATGGCTTACCACCACTGGCAAGTATGTGAGTCTCGCTCATCCCTAATTCGCCGAAACGACTTTTGAGCAAGAAACATTTTAGTGTTTTTTTGTTGTGATTCGTGTGGAAAACTTAGAAAAGCCCATCATGATGGATGAGCAACTAATTGATGAGGTGGCTCAACACGGCGTCATATTCAATCGTCAAAAGTATTATCTAAACGGCAGCGCCAGCGGTGGAAAGTACGAAACCAAGGACGAGGCTTGGCAACTTATCGCCCTCAAGCTGCGCACGGATGGTGAGCTTCACTTGTAGCAGACTTGCAAGATCAACATCTAACAGTGCACATTCTATTCTCACAGTGGAGACGTGTAAGAAACGCTGGAAGTACTTGCGCGAACGCTATGTGTCCCAGCGCAAGCAGGGCGATCCCCCCGTCTACGAACATCTGTCCCGTCCTTATTTGGAGAAAATGAAGTTTCTGGACCAGCACATTCAGCCCCGGAAATCGTATCGTAATGTGCCCAATTATCTGACCTCGCCGCACTCGGCAAACAGTTCCAACTACAGCGAGTACAATGTGGACTCCAAGTCGAATAGTTCGCTCAAGAATATGTCGCATTTTGGGGGTTCCACGCAAAATCATCACTACCAGCAGCAGCAGCATCACCAGCAATCATCGGATCCGCAACATCACACAATGAATGCGCTCAGCTCGGCAGCGGCCTCCGCCCTGGAGAACGTGAATGGACAGGTGAAGATTGAAGCGGAGATTTTCAGAGATTTCGCCGCCGCTGTGGCGTCCCAGCAACTGCAGCACATTTCCCAATCACAGATGCAGCAGCAACAGGCGGCCGCTGTGGCCGCTGTCATGGCAGACTCCTCGCAGGGTTACCAGGAGCCGTATCGCGACCACACCGTGGGGGTAAATGCCGCTCAGAATAGCGCTGGTAGCACGGGCGGCTTAACTTCCACGTCTTCCTCCATGAAATCGCCGCTGTCATCACCCCTGCCCGGCATTAGCTTGGCCGGAGTGCAGGAAGAACACCCGGCCCCAACGGGATCCGGATCGGGATCGGGTCAGCAGCCACCAGTACATTCCTCTTCCAGTGCCAGCAATATGCAGGTGCAGACGCACGGATATAGTCATAAGAGCAACGACGACTTGCATTCCTCCACATCGAGCAACTACCACACGAAGAAGCCGCGCGTGCAACTCAACTCAAATGGTGCTGGCCATGGTCAGCATGCCAGCAACGGCGGCAGCATGGTCAATGCCAATGGCAGCAGCAATCACTTTGGCCACGACAGCGACGAGGACTCGGATGACAATAGCACTGACCTGATGGCACCTCAGGCGATGTTGCAGCACGACAATCACTACAACAACTCGGTGAACATGCAACGCAATCCTACCAATGGAAATATGAGTGGCAACAACATCAGCAATAATAACAATAACAATAACAATAATAGTAATAACAATAACAATAATAGCAATAATCAACAGCAACTGCAGCAGCAGCAGCAGCAACAACATCCGAATATGTTTCCAGCGAATTCGGATTTCCTGTTCCAGCTCTATCAACAGTTGCCCCAGCAGGCGGGCACTTCGCATGGCTCGAGCTTTGGCAAATTCCAATCGCCGCCGAACCCAGTGCCCAGTGTGCATCGCTCGTCGGAGCATCTGCTGGGCGAACTGGTCACAACGGAGCTGCTGAAGATGAACAAGGATCGTCGAAAAAACGTGCAGAAGAGAATATTGGAAATACTCTTCTTTGACGATTAAATGATTCCGTTTTTGGGCAGTATTAGGAGGAGGTCACTTGTATATATTGTATACACACACATATTTATTTGCATTGCATGAAGAATATTGAAATTAGTTGGTAAGTTAACAGTTTTGGTATTTGATTTGTCAAGTAAATTCAGTTTTGGTCGCGATCCCACCATGGCATTTGAAAAGTTGTCGACTCAACGCTTTCCATCTGTGCTAGTCATGAACAATTTACGTATGTTGGCCAACTCTCAGTGAAAATCGAAGTTCTAATTTACAGATTATACTATTTAAGTGGTGTTCATTGGGGCATACTTAGTATGCCTGTCTAGTGTTAGGACAACAGAAGTACGCATGTAATTTATTTTTTATGTTTATTAAATTGTACACAAATACATTGGATTGTAATTCGAACTAAAGTAAAGGTGTTAGTTTTAATGCTTAGTTAATGTTGTATAGCCATGTTAAGAACTGCCTCAGAAGAGTTCTATGTCAACGTGTGGAAGCTCATGTTGTCGCCCGACTTGGCTGGCTTCCAGCCAACATCTACGCTAGGATTATGTGGACGCAGGGGCTCATCGCAATTCGTACAACTCGAATTCGAATGCGGCTTATGATTATCAGCTGGGTCTGCAAAGAGTTGGACATTATTGTAGGCGAATGAAAGATGATTTATGAGTTTGGTGCTTACCAAATTGATGGTCGTGGTCCTCGTCGCAGGATCTGGGACAGAAGATGACCTTGACGTCGATGGGCTCATACACCTTGAGTATCAGCTCCGGCACCTTCTCCGTGCCATAGTCAATGGTGGTGTCCCCTAATAATGAATTGGAATGATTGGAATGAGTCACTGGGTTAATGGGAGCAAGATGCACGGTTTGGTTCTGTGATTGCAGCAGCCACGGCTTGTGGTTCACCGTGAGGATCTCTTGGCGAGTGGCTGCTTTTTGAGTTGTGTTTCTTGTCGCCTTTGTTGTGCTTGTAATTGTTGTGGTTGTGGTGGTTGGTGGTCTGCTGGTGGTTGTGCTGCTCTGCCGCCTTACCAACGGCAAAGGAGGTGTTGTCAGCCTAATGGGCTTTGTCGGCTGCATTTTTTCTTGAAGTGTATTGTGTGCCAAGCTATTAGCTGCTCTGCTTGATTTATGTTTGTTTGATCCCTCGCTAACCTCGTTGAAGCTTTGCCTGAGAAACTCTGCTTTGGGCAACTGCGGTGCCACTGGAGGATCGACTGCTTTGAATGGAAATCTATCAGCTACTTTGGCCTCGCTCGTTAACCCTTCGCTACTGGGCACAAAGCCGCTTGCGTTGCGCGTCACCTTGTGTGCTGGCTTCTGTGGGACAACGATCATGGTTGGATGCACCGAGTGTCGCTTGGCTGTTGCTCCGCTGCCACCAACAGTTGCTGTCGGCCTGAGAGTATCCTGATTAATGGCAGTGGCATCGGCTGTGCCCTCCGCATCGCTGGAATAGTCGTAGTCATCATCGTTATAGTAATCGATGGCATTCGAGCCGGGTGTCGTTGTGGCCATCGTGGGCTTCGGTGTGGTCTGCTGGAGGGGTGCCAATGTGGTCGAGGCTATTAGCTGAGTCACCTTGTTGACTATGTGTCTTCTGGCCAGCTTCTGGCGCAGCAGATTGATGAGCATGCTCTTCTGAGCACTTAAATCTACAGTTGTAGAGGGGGCTTCAGTTTCCTCTGCGGGTTCATCGTTGGCATAGTCTTCGTCCACATAGTTCTCCGAGTAATCAGCTTCAGCAGTAGCATTTCCCTTAACTACTGCTGCCGACAAGATTGTGGCATTCACGATAGCCGGAACTGGAACACTTGAGCTGGTTTCCAGCAGATCCTTCATTGTGGTATCAGCTGCAATCAGCGCAGCTCCTGTGGTGCTTTCCTGGACAATTGTTGGCGTCGTCTGTGGCTTCGCTGTAGTTGTTGTTGCTGACGAGCTGCTTGGCTGTGGTGTGGTCGCGTTGCCCATGGAGATGGTGGTTTGCTCATTGCCAGCCACCATATTATCCTGCTCATCATACTCGCTACTGTCGTAGTACTCGGAATCGTCTGATGGCTTTATCGTAGTCAAAGTTTGATTCACTGTCAATTTCTTTATCGCTCCTTCAGCTAGCTTGACTTGATTTGTTGGCACGGGCTCTTTGGCCTTGTTGACTTGATTCGTTGCCAACTGTTTGATGGACATCCGCAAGGACTGCGCTATAAAGGGCTTTGATGTGGCCAGATTGTGACGCGCCAATTGGGCAATGGTCACCCTGGGACTGGCCATCCTGCTGGCCGGTGTTGTTGATATCACCCGGAACAATTTCTTCAGGATGTGGGCAGCTGCCACCGAGGACATTGTCGAGGGCTTCGTCAGCGGCTTTTCCGTTGTTACCTTGACTGTGGTGCTCTGTTGGCTCTCCTCCAGCTTCTGCTCCCGCTGGAATTCGGCTTCTGGGGCTGGCTCGTCGTTGACGTAATCCAAACTGACCTCGCTGGAAATTAAATTGTGGGCCACAAGCGGCGACTGTGCCTCACTTTCCCTCAGCAAACGGTTTCTACTCGTTTTCGATATGGCAAATTGTGTTTCTGGTTCTGTGTTGTTACTGTTACTCTTAGTGTTGTTGTTGTTGCTGTTGAGCTGTTGTTGATGTTGTTGCTGTGGTTGCTGTTGTTGTGGTGTGCATGCGAATTGTGTTTTGGTATCTGTAAATTGGGTGGTTGAGTGTAATCGAGTTTGACATGTGTTCATTGCCATTGCAACTTGCAAGTGTGCGCGCAAATTCGGTTTAATGGGACATACCTGAGTTGTGACACGGCGGCAGCTCTGTGGTTGTTTGCAACGTCGTATTGTGGCCAGCAGTTGTCGTTGTCGTTGTTGTCGTCGTTGTCGTTGACGGAGTTGTCTTCAAGGTGGTCAATTGACTTGTCGACTGTCTTGTGGTGCGAATTGTGCTTTGAGCTGTTGTCAGCTTCGTTGTCGTCTTCGATGTTGCTGCAGTTGTTGGACGAGCGGTGGGTGTTGTTCTTGTCGTTGTTGGTCTGGGAGTTGTTACTGTTGTCGTTGTGGATGCTGTTGTCGGCTTGGGAGTCGTTACTGTCGTAGTTGACGTTGTTGTTGTGGGCTTGGGAGTTGTTGTTGGCGCCTTTGTCGTCGTTGTTGTCGATGGCTGGGGTGTTGTTGTTGTCGTGGTGGATGTTGTTGTTGTGGGTTGTGCAGTTGTCATTGTTGTCGTATTAGTTGTTGGTACTTTAGTTGTGGATTTTGTTGTTGTTTGAGCTTCAGTTGTTGTTGTTGTTGTTGGTTTTGGAGTGGTTGTTGTCGTGGTAGGTGTTGTTGTTGTGGGTTTAGGAGTTGTTGTTGTTGGTGCTCTTGTTGTGGTTTTTGTTGTTGTTGGAGCTTTGGTCGTAGTTGTTGTTGGTTGTGGAGTTGTTACTGTTGTTGTCGTAGTAGTTGTCGGTTTCTTAGTGGTTGTTGTCGTGGTAGTTGTTGAAGTACTTGTCGGTTTTACAGTGGTTGTTGTCGAAATAGTTGTGGATGGCTTTGAAGTTGTAGTTGTCGTTGCTTTCGATGTGGAAGTTGTCGTTGGCTTCTTAGTGGTTGTGGATGCTGTTGTTGCTAATTTAGTGGTAGAAGTTGTTGCTAATTTAGTGGTAGATGTTGTTGGCTTTGGAGTTAGTTTTGTTGTGGTTGTTGTCGGTGCTTTAGTCGTGACTGCTGTTGTGGTTGTTGGTCTGGGAGTTGTCGTCGTTGTGGTTGTTGTCGGTGTGGTGGTGGGCGTCATAGTTGTCGGTGTGGTTTTCGTTGCCGTTGTTGCCTTAGTTGTGGAGGTTGTTGTTGGCTTAGGAGTTGTTGTGGTTGTTTTTGTTGTTGAAGTTGTTGTTGGTTTCGGGGTTGTTGTCGTCGTAGCCTTTGTTGTGGATGTTGTGGTTGGCTTTGGAGTTGTTATCGTTGTCGCAACCTTAGTGGTAGATTTGGTTGTCGGTTTCGTAGTTGGTGATGATGTTGTTGTTGGTTTTGGACTTGTTGTAGTTGTGGTTGTTGTCGTTGTGGTGGTGGGCCTCGGAGTTGTGGTCGTCGTAGCTCTAGTTGTGGATGTTGTTGTTGGTTTCGCTGTTGTCGTTGTGGTTGCAAATTTAGTCGTCGACGTCGTTGGCTCTGGCGTTGCTTTTGTCGTGGTTGTTGTCGGTAATTTCGTTGATGTTGTTGGTTTCAAAGTGGTTGTTGTTGACTTTGTAGTTGTGGGTGTGATTTTCGTTGTCGTTGTCAGTTTTGTGGTTAGTTTCTGAGTTGTTGGTTTTATCGTTGTCGCAACTTTAGTAGTCGACTTCGTTGTCGGTTTCTTGGTTGTTGCGGTTGTTTTCTTTGTCGATGTTGTTGTTGGTTTCCGAGTTGTGGTTGTCGATGTTGTTGTTGGCTTGGCAGTTGACGTAGTCGGTGCCTTGGTCGTGGTTGTTGTGTGGTGCTCGTGGTGACATGGTGGAATTGTTGTCTTAGTTGTGGGTGTCAACGTGGTTAGTTTCGTGGACAATTGTCGCGTGGTGCGAATTGTGTTGTCGGCTGTTGTCAGCTTTGTCGTTGTTGGCTTTGGCGTTGTTGTTGTTGTTGTCGTTGTGGATGTTGTGGTTGGTTTGCGCGTTGTGGTAGTTGTTGTCGGAGCTTTCGTTGTGGATGTTGTGGTGGGTTTCTTGGTCGTTGTTGTCGTTGTCGTTGATGGCTTGCGAGTAGTTGTCGTTGTTGTGGGCTTCGGTGTCTCTGTGCTGAGCACCACAGTGGTGATGATGGGCTCTTCAGTTGTTGTGGTTTTGGGCAGGATGACAATTTTCCTTTGCATAAATTGGGCGGTGACAGGCGCAGAGGTCTGAGCGGTTGTTGTCGAGGAAGGTTGCGTGGGGTAGGTGTATTTCTTGTAGTCGTATTGCGTGGTATCCTGTTGTGGCTTGGCAGTTGTTTTCGGCACAATAACAATATTGACAACTGGCTCTGCTGCAGGGCTTTCCTTGACTTGACTGTAGACATCGGGTTGGCCGTAGTTGTAGGCATAACCGTAGGGATACGAAGGATACTTCTGGGTGGGGGCTGCGGTGGTTGATGTTGTCGTCGTTGGCAGTATCACAATTTTGACTTGAGCATTTTCCACCTCGGGACTTAGGCTTTCCTTGACTTCTGGTTCGACTTCCAACTTCTCCTCGGGCACCGCATCGTACTCCTCCTCATAAACTGACTCGGGACCGCCATGCTGCGGCAGATAGGAGTAGAAAGGGGCCATGGGAGCCAATGGAGCGAAGGCAAGGTCTGCTATGGGCACATAGCTCTGGAAATTTGTGTTGCGCCTGGGCTGGCAGATCTTGCGATCCGGATCGAAGCTGTTGTTGCCAGGACACCTAAGGACGGGAAATAAAAGTGATTAATATGGGGAATGAGTTGGTTTGATGTTTGCCACTCACTTGAAGCGTGTCTGCAAGTAGTTGCCACTCGGTTGCAGCTTGCAGGTGTAGTACAGGGCGCAGTCTGTGGGCGACACGAAGGTGCCTTCCTCCGAGCACTCGGGGAACTTGAGCTCACAATTCTCCGGAATGTAGCTGCCATTGTTGGAGATTTCCGTGGACGGACAGGCATCGGCGGGAATACATTTGCTGCTAACGGGCGTGAAAATGGTGCCCGATGGACAACCGTGCCATTCAAGCCTCAGGTTCGCATCGCATTTGTAGTAGACCTTGCAGTCGTAGGCATAAGGGAAGCGACCCTCCTTGACACAGTGGACAGGATAATCGGGACGCACTCGTTGCACGCACTTGCCGCTGCTCGAGTTGAAACGCTGCGGGAAGTGAAGCGTTAAATGGGGATTCAATTGGTCAAAGGATGACTGTGAATTACCTCTAGATTCGGACACTTGCTGAAGATCACACAGTTGGGGCGACAGACATAATAATACTGCTGCTGATCCGGATGCGGCTTGATGCCCAGATAGTTGCGAGAGCAGCGATTGTTCTACAATGTAAACAAAAGTAAATAATTAAAATGAATAAATGGGAATATAAACATTTTATTCGAAGTGTTTTATATAAAATAAGTTTTAATAATAAAAAAACTGAGCATTAATTTTTATATATGCTATTCATAAATTGTTTTTACCAAAATATCGTATGGTTCTTATGGTTTTCACCAATTAAGATTTTGTTGCAATATTGTTCTGAAGTGAAAAACTTTTCATTTATCACATTAAAATATTTATTGACTTTACTAACATTTATGTTATATTTGAATAACTAAAATTAAAGTTGTTAACTCTAGATGTAAATTAAAGGGAATTGTAAAATATATTATATGCTTTAAAAACGTAAGCTCGTGTTATTCAAATAAACTAAAATGTTTCTTCTGACGTTATATTAATTACATGGCTGAACAAAGGCACTATTGAATATATTTTTCAGCTAATATTAAAATTTTTATATTTTGTTAAAACGCTAATTATTACCACCTCGACTGCACGTTGTCGAAAACCGTTACATAAATTACAGAAACAATATTGAAACTTACGTAGTCGACGGCGACAGGGTTGCCACCTCCAGGCAGCGGCTTGCGGAGGCCGTAAGAGTTGTCGAAGTAGCTGCCGGGCGGACTGTAGATCAGCGGACGCGACTGGTAGCCGTGATAGCCGTAGGGAGCAGGTGCCGGATAGGAGTAGGGCTGGGGGTAGTAGGCGTTGGGCAGCAGGGGATGAGGGTTGTAGGCACTCGGCACGTGCAGCGAGCGACCGTAGGCCACGGCCACAACGATGGCCAGCAGCCAGATGCAGTGCATCTTAGTAATCAGCTTGTCACTTAACAGAGTCCAAAACACTTTTCACTTTTCACTTGCACTTTTCCCGCTGCGCGTTGCACGATCCGCTTTTCCTTTTTGTATTTCGAGTGTCCTTTGTGTCCTTCGATGCGCTTGGCTACGCGGTTCACTAGTTAGTGTGACTTGGAGCGTTGGCGACGCTTTTAAATTGTCTCTGGTGCGTCCAAGAATGTTGCATAATTTAAATGCCAATTGCACCGATGCGTGCTTTAAGTAGAAGAAACAATTGCAACTTGCAGTCGCCGTCAGCGTTGCAGTCGACGTCGCAGAGAACCCAATAAAATCAGCAAGTGCTGAGAATATAAACAAAACTATAAGCGAAAAAACAAAAATGTCTCATTTTGTCTATGGCAATTCATGTTTAGTCTCCACGTGCGTCGCGAACCGGAAGAAGCCTCAACTGCTGCCCCGAAAAATTCATGGCTAAAAGCGAGCGATTTTGTGGTCCAGAGCAAGACGGCAATAGCCCGATGGCAGGTAAAGAAAGCGATGCGATGCGATGCTTCCGTTGCGGCACTTTTTGTTGTCGATGTCTTCGATGAACGCATGAGTAATGCTTGTTTTTAGTTCTGGACGTGATCGATGGCAATGTGGATGGCGATGCCGGAACAAGAATTGCGCAATGATTAAGCCAAATGCTTCCATGCCACCAGATAAAAACCAAACTCGCCCGATATCAACACTCTTCATTACATACCTTTGATGGCATTTGCAGTCGATGCTGGGACAGCATTCATAACAATTCATTTGGAGAGAGAACTTCATGTAGAACTCCATTAAACATTGGGGTAAAATTATTGGCAATCATTCAGCGAATCGAGTTGTGTTGTTAATTTGGGTTTTACTTTTGGTTTTTTGGTATTTACACGTAGGCGAGAATTACGCATCGAAATGTTTCGAGCTGTTTATTTTGGGCCCAGAGCTAGGGCGTCTTTTAACACGTTCACAACTTGTTTGGGCCGGGCAATGCGGCACGAACTTTCGGCCCAGACACCAGACAAACTGTTTTTACATTCGCCACTTACATGCAATTATAAACAAGCCACATTATATCATTTAAAGTGCGCTCAAAGGGTGTTTACATAAGGCCCTAATCAACGCCTCCAATTAAAGCGTGACTTATGCAAATATCCTCAATTTAAATGGGACTGTAAGCAGGGAATGTGATACAGTCTAGAACAATTTGGAGAACCAGACAGGAAATGAGACAACAAAATAAATCAAAAAAATTCAAATACGTTTAATGAACATTACACAATATTTTTTATTCGTCTTTGTCATTTTCGAACTGTTGCTAAGAGAGGAATATTTCCAGACATATTTCCAGACATTTAATATGCTGAATAATTTGTGAAACAAGGCGATGAATCCAATAAAACCTCAACTACGTGTATAATAAAACAAACATTTGCTTTCCACTTTTACCCGTTCCGAGCCATCCTCTATATTCCAAAATGAAATTCATTCATCAATGGGTATTTTTTATAAACATATTTCCCCTCTTGTATTTTGTGTTGCATTAATTAAATTAGCTTATATGTAGTATGTGAAATAAAAAATCAATTTCCCAAGCAATGCGAACCAAGAGCTGTATGGATAAGTTTAAGCTTTATTGCATTTTATTTCTTAGTTGTATACAAATAATTGTGTGTTGACAGTTTGCATATATGTTTAGTGTGTGTATTTTTTATGTTTTTGGTTTCATTTTAAATGCTTTGCTACGTTTTGTTGTTGCTTGTTAATATTAATAGATTCTTCTGTTTTAAGCTTATGTCTAAGTGGATATCGATTGATATTGATTGAGACCCATTGCGAAGGTATCCAGAGGGGCCAAAGATACGCAGAGACACAGATACACAGATACTTACAAGTAGTAAAATGTATCGATATCAAATATCAGTTTTGTATCTGGGAAAGTGTATGCAGCATGTTAGGTGGCTTTCGGAACAGCTTTATGTAGATTATGTACAAACTAATCACAAGAAGACGAGCAAAATTCTCGTGTGCATACTTTAGACCTCTTGATTATCTTCCGACTCGGCGACCATGGTCAGACTTCGCAGCGATCTGTGTGGGGAACGAGACGAAGATTGAGATGTGGTGGGTTAATCAGCAAAGCGAAACAATTTCTGTTAATCTGAGAATGAGTGGAAACATTAAAATAGACATGCAGTTTTCGTGTTAGAAGAACGTATAATTCAATTAGCTGATAAGGCGTATCAAAAACCCCGCACAGCTGAACGGGAATCAGAGCACTGACAGTCCAGAATCGACAGTCGAGATGAAATACTTGAGTTTAGTTGTCGTATTCGTTGTGTGCTTGTTAATCGTGTTAGGTCAAGTCAAAGCATGTAAGTGGCAGATTAGCATGAACTAAGGATTAATAAATTAGCTCTTTTCTTCGATTTAGTTGGTGGCAATGAGTGGCCAACATTCACGGGCGTCTGCGAGCAGCCAGGCGACTGGTGCACCACCCGGTGCCAGATTGCAGGCGGCAGTGGTGGCATGTGCAACAAGGTTAAGCTCTGCATCTGCAGACCACTCTAGCAATGTTAGGTCAAAGTGACAACAATAAAGGAAATATGCAAATATATATTTACAGTTGCGAACTGTGGCAATCGCGGGGGGATTCCTGGAGCACGAATAATTATGGAATGGGGTACAAAGTGAGTGTGTAATTGGGTGTTAAATAGCTGGCTGAGATCACTCACCTGGAGCGCTCAAACAGCGACGGATCGGTGTAGATGGGCTCACTGGGATCCTCGAACTGATGATTGCTATTACTGCCAGAGCGAATGGGATTTATAACCGGCAGCTGACACATGCGCGCCAGGTTGCTGCAAGAAAGCAGGAGACGGGATTAGTTGGAAACCAGTTCGCATGGAGCGATGGAGCTGCAAGTAGAGCAGCAGCTTACCCCGTGGCAAAAGTCTTATGTAATGAGCCGCCAAACATGGACATGTTGGTACGAAATGCGTTCGAGCCGCGATTAGATGTGCTCTGATTGTGTCCACTGCCTCCGCCAGCTGCTCCCCCGACTCCTCCGGCTGCGCTCGGCATGTGTCCGATCTCGGTGAAACGCTCGTGAGTGCGTATCGAGGAGTGCGAGTGTCCCAGCGAATGAATCGGCGAGTTGCGGTCCACCAAGCGATTCTTCGACATGGACTTCCAGTAGCGTCTACAAAAACAGAGTGCTTAGCAGTTTCAAATCTGTCGATCACGCCTACTAACCTGTAGCCCAGGCCAGCAACCAGCGTTATGCTAAACAGCAGTATCATCAACAGTATGATGGCTGTGATCAGGCCGTGATACTCCGAGGGCGTCATGCAGACGGTCTCCACTGGAGCCACCAGCTTGCGTGGATACGATTCCTTTTCAATTTCCTCACGCGTCTCAAAGACCTGCGGAAGTAGTAAAAATATTTATTGTAGTGCTAAAATATACACAGATGGGAAAGTGGGAAATTTTTAGATTTGAGAATATTTCAATCTTTAAAATTTCTTGAAACATGATTTAAGTCTTAAAAATATTCTAAAAGTAAATGCTAATTTATTTTTTTTACATGATTGAAGCGATATTCTATTTTACCAAAACATTATTAAAACAAGATAGCAATCTTAATTTTATTGAAGATTATAAAAAATCTCGTTTAAAGAATGATCGTAAAATTCTCCGACTCAATAATGTTATATCTGTTTGTTTACTATAAGGCAGATCGAATGCTGTCATTATCTTCGTCTACTAGTAGTAATTTTAATCCTAAACTATTATTCTACAATAGCATTTCATTGCTTCACACGCACCTCGATCATTTCGCGCACTTGCTCGGGCTCCTCGTTCTCCTTGGACTTCTCGCCATCCTGTGTGGCATTGAACTGCCCGCCTGTTCCTGGTGTTGCGCTCACCGTGGTGCTGTTCACCACAATCACCTCCTCCTCCTCCGGTTGGCTTGTGTCCAGCTGGTTCACGCCCTCAAGTGCTTGTGGCTCAGGCAATTCTGTGATGTTCAACGATCGGCGCTTGCGTCCAAACGAGGGCTCCTGCCGTCCAGCTGGACCAGGGCAATAGGCTGGCTGGCAGCCTTCGCGGCAGGAGCGCACAGTGGCCTCGAAGACCAGGAAATTGGACTCGGGTATCTTGAAGGCATTGAAGCGTGCCTCGAGCGTGTCGCCGTCGCGCAGCTTGTCCAGCTCGGGGAAGACATAAGGATCGACGGGGCAGCCGAAGCGATCTATGAGCTGGATGCTGCGTCCCGAATACGGATCCCTGGCTACCACGTTTGTGGCGAAGATATCGGTGACATGGTTGTAGCCATCCTGGGCCTCCAGTCGGAACGTCAGTGGGTCGCCCACAGCAATGGTGGTGGTCGGTCTGCCCTGGTAGAGAATGCTCAGACGCACCTTGGAGCTGAGCGTGTTCTCGGCGGGCAGATACTCGATGGGAATGGGGCTGCCCGAGCTGCAAAGAAGTCGATAAGCGAAGCATGTTTTTGTCAAGTTGAGTTCTACGTGTCCGCATCAAATGCTATTAAAAAAACGAACCCCGCTCCGATGTAGCCAGAGCTGACAACTGCCTCGCCGGGTCCACGAAAGATGCAGGTGAGATTGTATCGCTTATCGCGACTCGTCTGAACATTGTCCGAAAATTGCACGACCACAATATTAGTCAGCGTATCGCCGTACTGTCCAAAAACGAGAGAGAGATAAGTAAGTGATCGAGATAACGATCGGTGATTAATGCAGCTGCGTCATCGACTTACGCGCTGAGTGCCACAGTCGGGGTAGCCCTGTGGTCCGCTGATGCGCAGCACGTTGTTGGTGCCGCCGTTGCCGCGGAAGAAGCAGCGATCGTAGAAGCCGTACGTGTAGATCCTGCCCAGAAAGCCCTCGGGCGTGCGGATGGTGAACTCCATGCCTTCCTCATTGCACGTCTGGGTAACTGCAGATAACAGATGGCAGCGCAATTAGTCAATTGTCAATTGGCATGCACGCCGTCGGCCATTAGCCACAAGATTAGTTACCATCCATGCACTCGCCATCGCTGCGACCGATGCTGCGCTCATAGAAGTCGTAGTTGGAGGCGTCGAAAGTGCCTGGATCGTGTATGTCCAATTCCCGCGAGTCTCTGTCGCTCAGCTCGCAGTTGGGCGACTCTCGGTCCCGTTCGCGTTCGCGTTCACGATCGCGATCGCGATCGCGATCATCGTAGCTGGAGGCAGTGTCTCTGTAAATTGAATACACAATTGCATTCTTAGCCTGCACTTGCAGCTGGTAGTTATCGCGCATCTTCGACTCGAACCTGTAGTTAAAGCTGCGGCACACAAAGTCCCTCGTCTCGATGCACTCCCGTTCGCATTGTATCAGGCTGGGCACGATCAGAGCCCGTCTCACAAAGTGACGTCGCATCTTGTGCCTGGCCGCGATCTGCTTGAAGTTGTCACTCTCCTCGCACCGGGTGATGGGCGGTCGCGGTGCCCCTCCAGCTCCTCCACCGATGCCCACATGGGACCCGCCACCGTACGGTGTGGGCGGATGCCCGATACCCAGACCGAGGCCAGGTAGCGGTATTGGACGATCGTCGAGGCCGCCGCCGCCACCGCCGCCTCCAATGCCGCCGTAGGGGCGATTGAAAGGCGTGTCGTAACGCCCATAGGGGCCACCTGGCAGGGGTCGACGTCCAGGCGGGCCGTCGTACTCCCGATCGTAGGGGCCGGGCGCGAATCTATCGGCATAGCGCTCCTCGTAGTCGTAGTCGTAGTAAGGCGGTGGGCGATCCAAACCTGAGACAAATTGATTTGCATTAAAATATGTTAATCGCAAAGTTATTGACTGATCGCAGAGTGGGCACTAAAAGTATGCTGACGGGAGAACAAAATAAATACGATGTGGTGACATTGGTTCAGCTTTGCAACGAAAGCTCCGACTGCAGTGAATGGCATTTAATTTAAGTATAGTATATGGATTAGCACAGTTACAACTGTCAAAGCGTTGCGCTTGGAAAAGCTTAATGTCAGCCACGAAGCTGATGCGATTTCCATGAAAAGCTCTACTTTAAATAGAAAACATGAAAATCTTTCAGTGCAGTCGATAAGACTTTAATTAAAATGCATTCAAGTTAATGACCAACATAATGA
Organism: Drosophila formosana; assembly: GCA_035045625.1. NCBI lineage: Eukaryota > Metazoa > Arthropoda > Insecta > Diptera > Drosophilidae > Drosophila > Drosophila formosana. Next base: position 23,353,281 of record JAWNOW010000232.1, read on the forward strand.
AGTAACATAAAATTCTTCTTTATTATTAAAATGAAATAATTCAATAGCAAGATGGAAAATCGTTGATTCTATAATGTAATTAAAGGGTTCCTGAAATCCATCTATTAATAAATTAAATGGAAATCGGAATAATTTATGTGCAAGAAAAGGTTTCTCCTAGAAGACTAAGGAATTTTTATGCTATAAAAGATCAGATCCCAACGCCCATGCGATCAGTTGAGGTAATACCAGTGATCTCCACGGTCACATGGTGCTAGTGGTGGCGCATCGATTGCTGTTAGCGGTGATCAGAGTTGTGGCTAGTCGTATTAGACTGGTAGTCGGATTAGTGTGAGCTACTTACCAGGTCGTCGGCCAAGATCGCTGCCCCCGAGGCGATTACCGTACTTGAAGATGTCGATGGGATAGCGCTCGTTACCTACAGGGAAGCGGTTCGGAGTGGAGGCGTACTTGCTGGCGCTGCCAGTGGGCACCAGGGGAGCGGGAGGATATCGCTTGGCGGACTCGGGTTCGGGTCGTCGGGCACCGTGCACAATATCATCATAGCGTCCAGGCGGGGCACGCGAATCCGGCGCATAGGGATAGCGACCGGCATCCATGGACGAGGGGCGATAGCGTCTGTCGGGGAATATGCTGTCGGGAGCATCGCGACCCGTATAGCCGCCCACAGGATCTCGGCTGGGCGGATATCTCGCTGGATAGCGACTCTCGTAGCGATTGTCGCCGTATCTGCCGCCGCCTCCTACTCCTCCTCCCACACCTCCGCCATAGCCATAAGGTCTGTAGGGAGCATCATCGTCAATGGGGAAGGGTCGCGTGTGGGGCAAATCACTGGGCAGAGAGTTGTCGTTGATGGCCGGATAAGGCAGTGGACGGAACGGCAAGCGATCGCGATCACGATCACGATCCCGCTCCCGATCCCTGTCCGGATAACGTCGATCTCCATAGCGATCTGGCGGATAACGTTCTGGGTAGCGATCACGCTCCTGATCCCGATCCCGATCCCTGTCACCATTGACACCCATGGGATACCGATCTAGTGAGTTGCGTGGCAGCGCGACGGGTTAGTTAATCAGTTAATTAGTTAGTTAGATGTCAGTATCGAGCAGTGATCGAGGACAAAGGGTGACATTAAGGGGTTAAATAGATCAGTAGACAGTGCCATGTAAAACTTACCATATTCATCGGGATAGCGATCATAGGGTCTGCCGTAATCGCTGCCACCTGGCCCTGGATATCGAGAACCACCACCGCCATAGCGATCGGGTGGATAACGATCACGATCGCGATCACGATCTCGGTCGCGATCCCCATAGCCATAAGGATAACGATCTGCCCACCGTGTAAAGAGCGTTAAACATGCTTGTAAGCCATTAATTGATTGTCGGGCTCTTACCATATTCGTTGGCTGCCACGTCGGGATAGCGATCATAAGGCCGGCCATAGTCGATGCCTTCCCCAGGTGGTAGGCGGTTGCCACCTCCTCCTCCTCCGTTCACTCCTCCTCCCGGTCCACCATGCTGGCCAAGACTGGAGCCAGGTCCGCCCACGCTGCCACCCGATGACCCCGGACCGTAGCGATCGTCGTGCTTGTTAGGCTGTCTCCAGTTGCTGCCTGACTGATCGCCGGGTCGCTTGGGATCGCTGCCACTGTGGCTGCCGTCGCCATCGGCGCCGCCGCCCACAACGTTCACTGTGGAGCAGAGAGACAGAGAGATTACAAACGACTCCATTAGCTGTAGAAACGGCAGTAACAACAGCAACTGTAATAGTTGTTTGGCCTGGCCACTTACACATTAGATTCTCATAGTAATCATAATCAGCATCGTATATAATGCGCATGCCATCCTTTTGATTGTACCGACTGAGGCGACAAGTACGAAAACGATCGCTGTACACCGCAGACCTGCAATTTGTTGCACGATCGCCCGAGAAGAGGCGCAGAGAAACAGAAACAGAAAGAGATCAGATCAGTTGTAGATCATAAAGTGGTCCGTGGGTTGTTCGATTTGCAGTCGAAGTGGGAAAGACAAAACAAAAAACAAGAACTGAGAAACAAGAAAGAGCTGAACGCACCTGCATTGGAAGCTCGTCTGGCGAAGGCATTCGTCGAGGCACTCGCTCAACGATCGTCCCGTGATCTCGGAGTGAAACTCGCCGCCCAGACGCGAGTTGCGGTAACGCTGGAATGCTGTATCGGGCCGACGGCCGCTCGAGAAGAGGTGCGAGGTAACTGAGTTATCTGGATAATCGTTGGCGCGTTCTGCAACGGGAATCAATGTGAGAATGGCAAAATGGGCAGAAGCAACCGTTGTGTACACTGTAATCTCGCTGTCGTTATGTCCGACAAAGTCCCCAGTCGAAGTCGCAGTCGAAGTGGAAGTCACAGAGTTTTCGACTCAGTCTCAGTTTGAGTGGTCAGCGTTTAATGGTGCACTTAACGCTGTGTCTGCCTCCGTTCTGGTTCTTCCTCGATGGTCTACATTGGGTCTCGTCGCGTTCGCGTCTCGTCGTCTTGTCTGTCCTGGGGTGCTGTGGCTGCAATTGAGGTAGGCGCTAACTTGCGGTAGCCACTTACGATTATCGAGGCACACAAGATCATAAAAATGATGTGTGGGGCTGGAGCTGATGCTAATGTCATCCTTCTGCGAAATGGAATCCTCCTCCGACAGTATGCACTGTTTGCTCTGATCGTCAAACTCCACCGAACGGCAAAAGTATCTGCAATGCAAATGGAACGATTACGACTAATGAAGCAGATCGCAACAGAAGCAACGTCATTACTTCTCGGCACGCAGACACATGGTCTGGCACTCCTCCAGTGTCATGTTATTAAAGATGTCCACCTCAAAGGGACCGCCGAGGCGCTTGTTCTCCTCCTTCACGAAGACCGCGAGGCCGTCGCAACGTCGCTCAGCTGCAGACAGAGACATGAAGATGAAGACGATTGAAAGTCGAGTGTTTAAATTAGTTTGCATTCCTCTACTCCATAAATACTATCACTGCTCAGACTTGCCATTCAAGCACGTATTCTCCAGATAGTCCGAATTGGGATCATCCTCCATCAGCTCCGGGTGTGTGCGTCGTGTGAATCTGCTCAGCGTACAGGAGCGCATCGTGGAGTCAAAGTTGGCCGATCGACACACAAACGAGAACTCATTCAGGCACTTGTCCTCGCAGTCCGAGCGATTGGCGGCCGTTATCTGTGTGGAAGACAAGGACAACATCCCAATTACACAGGTGAGATATCAAGAGGCGACTGGCAGCTACTTAATAGTTAGATTTATAAATAATATATTTGGTAGCCAAAACATTTATTTTACTTAGCCACATCTTTTGGTCTTTAATTTGAGTGGAAAAGTGGGAGTATCTTTTGGGTATATACGAAGGTATATAACGCTGGAAACTATACAAGAAACATATCTTAAGGAAATTTAACAATATATATAAGGAAATTAAACAATATTTGCAAATAACTAATGATCACACAAAATAAATACTGATAAAGTTTAATAGTTAATATTATGAGCAAATATGATTGTATAGACATAAAAGTGATATAAAGATAATCATATCGAAAGTAGTGTATAAATACATAACTAATTAATTAGTATCTTAATAAAAATTTGTAGTGATTAATATCATGATTAATAATAATAAAATAAAAATTAATTATATTAATGATAATAATAGGATTACTAATTAATTATGAGTTAAGATATATAGATACATAATGTTGGTGTCACCAAATTTAGTGTCTCTATATTTTGCAGTTTCTAAGAATTAGTTGTTCATACAGACAGACAGATGGACAGTCAGATAGATGGATGAAGAAATGCGTCCACTTCTTTTGTTTTGTCTCTCATTCAACTGAATTCTACCCATTCTACCCCTTGCGTGACGGGTATAAAAAGCCAATCAGCGTTGCACTTCACTCACCTCCTTGATGTCGCTGATGGGCAGCTTGAGTTTCTTGCGCGGATGCCGCTCAAACACATATCGTCGACTGGGACACTCGCGCTCCGGGCGGCTGGCTGCAGATTACAGAGAAATTTTAGCGATTCCATTTGTGGAGCTGTCAACACCCACAACACAACACAACACCCAACTCACATGTCAGACAGATCTCGTTGAAGTGGACGCTGTTGGGCACCAGCATCAAGCTGCCAATACCCTCGGGTCCAGCCTGCTCCGATGTCAGATAGCAGAGTGATTCCTCGTACTCGGAGGTGCCACCGAACGAGGTGATGCGGCTGCCGGGCTGAAAGTCGAAGCTGGTGCAAGTGCGCACCAGATTGTTGGTGCCGGTGCGATCGCGCAGACACAGATCCTGGCACTTCTCGAGCACCCGGAATGGAGGAGCTGTGTCCCTGACCACGTCGTCATCGTAGCCCTGCAGTTGCTGGTTGGGCAGACGCTCGTAGAGCACGCGTCCTAGTCCATTCTTGCAGGTGGTTTGAGCTGCGACGAGTTCGAACTGTAAGAGAGCTGTTCGGGCCATGTTGAGTTTGTGGACTTACCAAAGCTCTGGGTGAAGCTGAGGCTGGCTAACGTGGCCAACAGAACTACACGTAGTCCCAGCTGGGCCAACATGTTCTCCCTTTCTGAATGCACTTATTTTCCAGTGGGCATTATTAGCACCGCGTTGAAAGTTTCCAATCGCGTGTTCGGGCTACAAAAATATGATCACAGACATGAGTTCGCGCATCTATCTACTCGAAATGATCAAATGAGTTCATAAGCTGACAATGTCGACCTCAATAGTGACAAAATGTTCGCACCCCTTTCCCCGAAATGAAATGGAAAAGTCACATGAATAGTTAACTATTTGTGAGTATGAGTAGCATAGAGTTGGAGTACTCATAGTCAACTCAAAACCAAACTCAAACTCGCACTCGCACTCGCATCATAATGTGCACAATGCGTAACGCGAATTTGGATCATTAAACTAAAAGCCAACAAAGCTGCGAGCTACGTGTAGCTTTGCTCATATCGATCCACAACTCCGGATGTTGCTTCCGGCTTATTGTCCAACGAAAGCTATTTATGTTTAGAATAATCACAATAGTACGAATCGAGTCTGCCTAGAAAAATACACCAAATAAAAAAGAAAAACTCGCTAAGCTCTCTCGCATTGACCTCAAAGGGTTCGGCTGTACCATGGAAACTCGAATTTTTAATTAGTTTGGTTTAACGACTTTCGCAAATTGTGAAATTCCATTAATAATATAACACTTTTTAATGTATAGAAATGAGAATTTGGAAATGTATTATATTTATGTATGAGCAGATTTTTAGAAGGAAAAGGATAATGGATTATTATAATAATTTGGTATGACTTAAAAGTTTTTCCAAAATTTAAAATGTAAATACTATTGGCATAATTGTTGTCCTTAAGCACTGCAAGTGTCTTAAATTAATTTTATTTTGATAAAATCACCTAAAAAGGTGATGTCCTTCGTAAAGAATTTTAAAGTTTATAATACGAACAATATTAAAATATTGTTGTATTGCTTAACTCTTTTTATGACCATGATGAAATCATGTTATTTTAAATTGTTGCACTTCATACGAGTTCGCTCAATAGAGATTTGCCATTTGTCATGAAGCTTTAGAATCTTCCTTTAATGCTTTTAATATTTTTATAATTTTTAACATTTTTTTTATTTTTAATTATATTTTCGAGTTTTCCCAGTTTATTAGTTTTCATATATAATTTTAAGGATAACACTGTATTTTTGATAATTTATTTTAATTTATCCTTTTTAACACTTATTTATTTCACCTTTTTTTATTCACTGTTGATATTGCAAGGATGTGGAAATGTATTTAATTGTTGTAATTAATTGAGGATATTAATGAGCGATTTGTTCGCCACTGATAGCACTAAACACTCAATTATTTGTAAATGAAATAATATTGTCGCCGGGTGGATAACTCCGGGACCGAAACCTGACCGATCGTTAGAATAATTTGCGACAAACTGAATGCGTCGATGTCCAACAGACTTCAAAAGTGTGTTGCTTGGGCTGCAATTGGATGGCTGAATTGTTGGTCGCTGATCGGTGGTCGGTGGTCGGTACATTACCCCATTAAAAGTGGCATTAACATTAGCGGGGGCAGCAGTGCCAATCCATGGCAACTGGCAACAAACTCCAGCAGCAACAAAGGCCTGAAAGAGGAATTAATTAGATGTGGAGACAACAACAATAGTGCCAACAAAAAAGAGAGAACATAAAGTTCTAAATACGTGAATTTCAATTCAAATGTTAATCAGTTCAGCGAGTAAAGCACCAAACTCCAGCAGACCAAAGTTGACAAAAGCCCACCACACACACGCACACGCACACACACATTCACTTATTGGGTGTGTTGAGGTTGCAAGCGTGTGTGTGCGGCACAGGGGCAAGTGCGTGTGTTCGAGAGGGGACAGCAATGGGATGGGACGGAACGGTTCTGCCTCGATTCGGCCCCCGTTCTGGCCCAATGTGCATGGAACATTGAACGCTAACTATAATGACACCTGTGGGCGTAGCATTCACTTGAATTCAGACTCGAATTCATGGACACTCACACTCAGACTCAGAGCACTCTCTTTCCCAGTGCTTGTGAAGGGCATCCATTCTACTACAGCTACAGCTAAACGATTGCCGCTCCCGCGCAGCTTTGTCTGCCACAGATGTATCCAAATCTGTATCTGTATCTGAATGTGAATGCGCTTCACGTCTGAATAAGTTCGAGGCTGGCTCCATCAAACCATCAACCATCAACGGTCATCAGCTATTGCAGAATATTTTAAATATTATGCTCTTTGCAGTTCGTCATTGGGTTGCACCTGTCGCCATAGGGTGTGTGTGCGAAGTGTGTGTGTGCTGAGTGTGTGGTGTGTGTGGGCGCGGCTGCTCTTTAATGAGCTGAAGGCGTGGCTCGTTGCCATGCAGATTAAGTGGGTGCAACAGTGGCCCCAACTTCATTTAACAACAATGGTTCAAGTAACAACTGAACTTGAGATACAGCTCAGATCAGTGGGCAAGCAAGCAGGAAGTAATAGAAATCAAGTATTGTAGTTAATAGTGATATGAATATAACTATATAGAAAGTAATTGTAACGTTAAAATATATTTTGAAAGAATTAGTTCTTAGCATTAGAATAACAGTGAGATAAATAAACCAAAAATAGTCTGCGAATAATCTTCTAATTTCCATCATCGGTTCGGAATTAAATTTATTTGGCCAACATGCAGAGATCTGGTTCGAATGTTAATCCATGAGTCACACTTATCATATAAACAGATCTGGCTAGTGTGTTTTCCATTTGACTAACCCCAATTAACGAGACAGCATCGATGACATTGCGGCGCTCGTAAATTGCGCAAGTGACCAACTCTGCTCAGGTTACAACTGGCAACTTGTAAGCAACATTCTCAGCAATTTCGAGATTTGCTCTTGGCCTACAACTGTGGCGAAATTCAGGAATAGCGATAGTCAGTTTTGGCCAAGATCGAGTTACTTTTCGTGTGTAGCTGCAACGGGCTGCAATTTATAGCGGCGCGCACTCTGAAAGCGTGGATATGATTGAAGATCCCCCTTGGCCATTAGGTTAACTGCGTTTGGCTGTGGCCGTAACTAGAACGCGATCTGGAATTGAAATGTGCAAAACCGTAAGCAGCGCTGAACCTGTGCACCGCCATCAGCCAATGGATTGGCCATGCAGGATTCCAATTACAATATTTACGATTCTATTGCCACGCTTAGGCGCTTAGCCAAGCTAGCATCAAAGCATCAATTAGCCAGGGCTATGATTAGCATTGGCCAGAATTGTCATGCCTTTAAGCCGGCACATGTGTGCGGCGATTTGCAATCAGCGACTGATTATTCACTAATTGGGCGCAGTAGCCCAGATGCTATAGAGAATTATACGATGACTTATTGACTGCCTGAGATATGGGTAGTTATCATTAATCATATGGCAAAGTCAAGTCAGCCCATAAGACCTAATAAGTGGAGGATGGTCTTTAATGCTTTGGTTTTTATAATAATTTTGATAGCAGTTTCGATATTACTACCTGAATTGGTAGAGTTCTCAGCGTTATAAATTATTATTGTTATTTGTGTTTGTTAACATGTTCGAACAGTTTTTCTATTAATGAATTCAATTCAAAAACTGTAAATTGAAAAATAATTGTTTTTATTAAATATTCTACAATTTCAATATTTTATGTCATAAGCTATTTCATAAATTTTTAAAAAATAATATACACATACCATTAAAAACTGTATGCTTCGAAATATCAATTGCTTACCCGATTTCTATGCATTGAAGGAAACCCAGTTTATATTAATTAACAGAGCGTATCTAGCCATAGTTTTCAATTGAACTTTTTCTAAATTTTTGTATATTATGTATAAATAATGTAAATATGTATGATGAACAAAATGAAGAAGAAAAACATGTATGACAAAAATCCTTAATTTGACTTAAATTACTAACTAACTTAGAGGATATTGTTATAGTCTGGGAAATAAATAATTGTACTGCAACTTTACAGATTTTCTGAACATACAAAGTGTTTGTATATATAAATAAAAAAATACGTATTCGGCAGGTAAACCCCAAATGCCCTGCAACACGAGCAAAGCCGGCGAGGTTACAAAAACAAAGTACTCCCATCTATGAGTTTATATGAGCGTGCAATGAACCCAATTTGCGAATGTTGGATGGTTGGATTTTAGCGTGACTCTGAGAACTATTAGATCATCAGCATCATTAACTGACAATAAAATGGGAATATCAACAAAAATTCATGTTGAATTCTATTTATTCACGTTTTTTGAAGCGTATAGCAAAACATCATCAAGTGCGAGTCGATATGAATAGAGAGGCAACATGTCGCATGTGCCACATAAAAGAGTTCAATCAACCTGCCTCCCCGAGGGGGGCAGATGGAGACAAACCGAGAGATTCGCAAGTTGAAAACTCGTTAACTTCCGCTGCAATCGCTCGCTTCTATTGATCGCATAAATATCGAATTTGTTTATTTATGTATCAACTGAGTTATGTCTTAATCTGGAGCGTATGAGAGGGGAGGAGGAGGGCCACACACAACACTAATACCATAAATCCTGCAAAACTTATAACAAAATGTATAAAACATGCTTGGGAATTATTTAAATTTCTTTTTTCGAGCGAGGCAGCCAAGTTTGTGGTGTTGATTTTAATACAGGTTCTTGAACAAGTTGGAAGCGTCTAACGGCGTTTAGATAGCCAACTCGGTGTCGATAGCGATGTCGATGTTGCTACACACGACACGGGGGCGCAAGGGGAAGCAGGGAGTGGCATTGTGGCCATTGGGATGCTGCGATGTACAAGGTGTTGCCATTTCAGTTTCATGGTAGTCAAATAAATGCAGATTACAACGAGTTCACGTAACACGCGCCAACGGCTGTTGACTTCGCCACAACAGCGCCAGATGGGGGGATAATAAAGTGTTTTATTTAGCATTGACCAAGCCTAACAATATAATGGTCCTCATAATGGCGGAGGCATTAAAGCAAATTGATATCAATTTAGCAACAATATATGCACAAGTGCAGAGCACATCGTTGCCATTGATTGTCTCTTGCGGCATGTGGCATGTGGCAACAACTGCGGCAGCTTGGCAACTTGCGTCGCATTGAACTCTTCAGCTGCAAGCGAGATTCAAACACACACAAACAGACAGAGAGACAGCGTATAGAAATACCATCAGACTTATAGGTGGATATACTGGCCATGCATCTGTTTCGATGGCCAATAACAGTATAGACCAGTTCCGAGTTGGCAAAGCGCCGTTTGATGCTCTAATTTATACAGCATACTGATGAGTTGACCGCTCGCTCAGCTCAGCTCAGCTCAACTCAACTCAACTCAACTCAACTCCGCTGCGAATTGTTCTCCAAAGGCGGGTTCTCTTCTCTCATTCCAAGTCAAAGACTGAATCGAAAAGCGGCAGCAACTTCCACTTGACCAGCACACACAAACTGCACACAAATGGAAATATTTGTGCAGCGGTTAGCGTTTAATTGAAATGCATTTGGCTTGTTTGCTGTCAATCAAACGGCTTCGCAACTGCCACACTGTGTTGCACTGTGGCAGGCCCACCAAAACCAAAACCAGCAAACGCAATCATATCCTCTGTGTGACCGTGACAGTGGGATGCCCACACGATGATCGATGATTCGTAATGGCTGCGCCGTCTGGGCTTCATAGCTCCATAGCACACACGACCTTCTCGCTGACTCCTCTTTGGTTTTGGCTTTGGCTGGCAGCGTGTTAACCGTTATGGTCAGACGTTGTGCGATTTTTATTAGCCATCTTTATGCCCCCAAAGTCCATGGGGTGCTTCGCACAGCCAGACGCTACCACATTCGGTGGCTACCACATTTGCCACATTTGCCAATCCTGCCACATCGTTTGATTAGAATATTACGGCACGCTAAATCGCATAAGTTTATTGTTTACGACTAATTTTAATTTAGTTTTTTTCTAATTCTTTATTATTATCTCATCCTCTTTATAAATATTCATTAGGCATAACTTGGCCATGACCATAGCCAATTTTATTGCCGTCTCGTCTTATTGCAGAATTCTTATGTTGATTAAAAATATTAATTTTTGAATTTAATTTGATTGCTGTTAGAATTAGTTTTTATCTTTATTGTATTTATTCTTTATTTATATATATATTGTTATTTAGAGTTATTCGACTTCGTTTTTTGTGTACTGTGTTCTCTTCATAATTTTAGTAGTATTAGTTTACATATTTTGACTTATGAACCTTTCGTTAATTCAATGTTTTCTAGACGAGCATCTATTGCTTGAATAATTTCGGTTATGATGAAAATTTTTAGATGATGAAGCATTTAAATTAAAAGAAATAAATATTTGTAGTTTTGTAATAAATATTTACTAATTTTATAAGTTTTTTTGAAAGTGAAAATGATTTACCTTGACCTTCAAGTTCACTCAATGCTTACATATTTACATTTTTTTTTTTACAAATTTACAAAACCTATCAACTGTCAACCAATTTGAATAAAATAAATAGTGTTTTTTATTGAATGTAATATGTAAAGTTGAAGTAATTTAAAAAATGTGTTTTTCTTTTTATCACAGTTCAAATATAACTCAAAATTCAACTTTCGTAATAGATATAAATTTGTTTTCATATCAAATACCAATTTAAAACAAAAGGCTTAAGCGAGATCTAATTTAAAAAGTCGAAATACTTTGAAAATGAATTTTATTTCTCACAGTTTAATTTTAAATGTAATTTGAATTTACGCAAAAGATAACATGAAAAATATATATAATACAAATCAAACCAAGCAATTGGATTCTATTTGATGCCCGATTTTTTGACCCCAATAGTGGCGTAATTTGATTGAATCAGTTTTCTTAATGCTTAACCTGTTAATGCGTTGACTGCTGACTGCTCCGAAACTGCTTTATGATCTAGTCGCAGGCAAGTTGAGCTTGGCTATTACCGTTATGAGTGCCCGTCTGGACCCCATACGGAACTGCAAAGTGTAGTCTGCTGTGGTGTGTTATGTTGTGGCGTGGTAAGGCTTCATTGCCTCATTGGCTCATGTGTGCACCTTTTCATGTTTATTGCCGCGGCGGCGGCGGAGCAATTGATAATAATTTTCGAGAAGGCGACCGCAGAAGAACATACAGCAGAAAGAGATACAGAGCCAATGCAAACATTATTCAAGCGTTATTTATGAATACAATTGCAGTTGCAAGACGCGAGTCGCAAGTCGCAAGTTGCAAGTTTGTTTAGGCACAGCGAGCAGCCAATGGGAAGAGTAATCCGCAATAAAAGCAACAGCAACAAGTGAATCAATAACAAGGCTGCCAGCAGCAAGGAGCACACGGCATCCCATCCGCAGACATGAACTGGTTTGCCCCATCCCGCAACAACCGACAGCAACAGCAACAGGGACAGCGACAACGACGACATCCACGGATCAGACGGGCAACGGGCAACCCGCCGACTGCGGTTTTGTGGCTGGCCCCGAGACGTGTGTCCAAAGTTTGCATAAGTTGCAAGTTGCAAGTTGCCAGTTGCAAGTTGCATGCGGCTTGTTTAACTGGACCAGAGCTGCAGTTTACAGTTAAAGATTTATGGATCATGTTGGCAGCCGATACGCGGATAATTGTGTGTAGGTAACGCAACAAGATGCACAGATCTCCACACACACAAATTTATGCCGAATCTTGTCGAATCGATTGTCGACCGGGAGGCAACTGCATTTCGATTTAGATCCGAATCGCCGCCCGTTACAAATACGCAAGCAACAAAGAGATGTAAATGCAGAGACCCAGAACCCGACTCCGAATCGATACCAAGATCTCACTAGGTCATAAAAATCGAAGACGATGACGGCCTTTAGAACTGTATATGGTCCACATGCAGCCACGGATTACAATAAAAAGCCAAACAGCACAAACAACAAAAAAAACAAACTTTCTAAATGCACACGAAATAGAAAAAAAAAGAATAAATACAAAATAAAAGCAACTGTAAATGCAGCTGTTAATAGTTAATGTTTATACTCGGCGTATGTCGCCAACTAAAGCATAATTATTGTAGCCCAGTCTCAGCCCGGAATGGGAATGGCAACTGAGACACGAGACCTGAAGACTTTACTCGCACTCGTATTTTGCTGCAGCTAAAGGAGTTGATGGTTGTAGTTATAGTTGTTGTTGAGCATTTCGATGCGTGGCAAGTTGGAAAGGACAAGCTGAAGTTGCCGTCTAGTTGCTGCTACTTAACTGTTTTTTAATTGAAACCAGTTTGTTGTAATTGTTTTTGGCCTGTTCGAAAGAGTTGCCGCCTTATATGCTATAACTTGTCGTTATGTCAAACAGATTGGCCGTGTAATTTGAGCAACGGGTCTCACTCATATGACTACTCCCCTCCATCAAACCCAATCCCAGCCCACTCCAACCCATTCCAGCCCACTCGATTGGCCAAGTTTCACGCATCTTTTCGAGTGCCACAAAAGTTTTCACTTGCCGCATCGGCATCAGCATCTCAGCGCATCTCGGGTGTGACTAAAGCGAGGAAATTGTTATAAATTAAACTTGAACAAATGACAAATGATACTCGACGCGCACTTAGATGCCGCTTATCAAATTGGAGCGAGCGCATGCGGCAAAACATCTTTGTTGTCCGGCTGAAACAATGGGGCAGACAGCAATGCATTTATTATGCTGCCGCCTCCAGGCCAAGTGGCACGTGCACCAGGATTCAGGTTGTCCCATTAGTTGCCGTCGTCGTCTTCCTTCTTCGAGAGCGCCGTTACTTGGACACTGCACGCGATGCAAGTTGGAGACGGAGTTGAAGATGGCGATGTCACGTCATGTTGAGCGGGGCATTGTCGTTATTATTGTTGTTGAATGGACACGCAGACGCTGCGTGTGCTTGATTTAAGCGACATCGATGTTAATTAATGTGCCTAAAGAGTTCACATTCACACATCACAACACAACAGCACAACACACGACGTTTCTTATACGATTTGTCAAAACAACAAACTTATACTTTCGAATTATAAGAGCGTAAAGAAATGCGAGTAGAAGAAAATGAAAAACTCGTTTAAGAGCGACAGACGCCACAAAAGTTTTCGCCGACGCTTCCTCCAGCTCGGCAGCGCCTCACTTGAAGTCGGGAGCCGCAGTCGCTTCGATGACGGCGACCTTGATAGACGTGCCAGCGGCTCCAACTGAGACTTTAGCTGAGACAGCGCTCCAAACTGAGTTTGGGCCACAAGAAAGAAAAGCGTCGGCGCTTGATTCGAGACAAAAACAAATGTTGTTGCTACTCTAGTTCGCTTTCTTTGCAACGCAAATATAATAAACATAATTTCTAATTAATGTTGTCGTGTTTTCTGTTTTCGTCTTCACAAATGTGGCAACAGTTATAAGAAATGTGCAAAATGTGTAAATTGTGAGTGCGGGCGTCTGAATGTTTCGAGTGCAGTACGAGTCTATTAAAAACAAAACAACATCCAACGAGTGTGCGATTCGTGTCTTAAGCTATACCAAAAAGAAACACACACAAAAAAACAACAACAGCAGCAATTTAAAGTGCTACCTAGCACTTTATTCTACCGTTAACAAGTTGCCAACAACAATAACAACAGCAACAACAATTGGCAACAGTTTTGTGCAAAACTCTTGAAGGTGTTAATTTATTCATTGGCCGGAACCTCAAAGCAGACTGTGAGTACCAAACATTTGCCAGGTCAGATTTGCATTTCCTTTCCCTCAAAAACGGCATAAAGAAAAAGGTTTTTTGTTTTTTTTTCGCGCATTCCCATTTCCATTTCCATTCCATGTGGGCTGCCCTTGCTGGGCATTTGAATGAAATTAAGCTTATCAGACCATTGAGTTTAGGTCACTGGGCAGGCACTCCGAAAAGAGATCAAGCCGATCTACCAAGGTGAAAGTAATTGCCCAAAAAACAGCAGCCACGATATCATAGTGTACATATGTGCCTGCCTGCCTGCCTGCCCAGATCCAACACCAATGGCCATGGCCAATGGCAATGGCAATGGCCAATCTGCTGACCACTCGACTGGAGCTGGCGTCTGTCTTTGTCCATAGTATATCTGTGGCTGTAGCCGCGTTCAGTGCACTGTCGTAATTTAGTTTTAACAACTATTTTGAAAACACCGTTGGCCAGGCAGGCCCTTGTCTTACCCGGCTCCAAACCATATGCGCTATGCTTTTGCGCTCCGGCCGAAAAGCATAAACATAAGCATAAGTACACATTAAAGCACATTAAGGCGTCAGCGGCGAGCGCAAATGATGCGCTCCTCTGGCCACAACAATGGACGTTGAATAAATTTCAAATTTGTTATTATACATGTATGCTGCAAGGGGAGACAGAGAGAGAGAGAGAGAGAGTCATAGCAGATATTAGATAGGAGGGAGCTGTTGTGGTTGTTGTTAGTTCGTTCTGTGCTCGTTCTAAGTGTTAAAAGTACGCCGAGTGTGACGTCGACTGCACTCGGAAGTGTAGCGACTGCAGACAATAGACAATAACAACAACAGCAACAGAGATGTTGCATCTGCGTGCCCAGGTTACAATGCGTTGCAGTTCGCTTCGTTGT
Organism: Drosophila formosana; assembly: GCA_035045625.1. Taxonomy (NCBI): domain Eukaryota; kingdom Metazoa; phylum Arthropoda; class Insecta; order Diptera; family Drosophilidae; genus Drosophila; species Drosophila formosana. The sequence continues at coordinate 23,368,443 of JAWNOW010000232.1, forward strand.
GGCAATACATAAATTTATGCGCAGACTTAGAACAATGTGCAATGCGCAGAGCTAACGCCATATCGTGTTGCCTAATAATTAATGAACGTGCATGGCTGGTGGCATGCAGCAGCCTGCACACACACACACACACACACTCACACACACAGCGTCATAAATTAGATGCAGCTGGCTATGTGTCTGTCGGTGGGGCGCACAAAGTTCAATTACCTGTTAATTGAGTTTAGTCGAATGCAAAAAGTCAAGACCTGGCCAACAGTTTCCCAGCAATCGTTGCGAGCACAATCATCAAAATCCCATCACCTTCATCTGCAACCTAAGCGATTTTTTCCCTCCATCCATCTATATTTGTAACACTGCTGCTGTTGCAGCCACAAAATGAACGAAACAAAATCAGTTGGAAATCAGGTCATTACTGCCATTAAATTGTTTCCAAATGCAAGCGATTGGCCCAGAGTCCAAGTTTAGCTCAGAGACTGAGACTGAGCTGCGCGACTCACAAATCAAATCCAAAATATAATAATAATATGTCGATGATGATAGTAAAACAACATATTGTTTGGGCTTTAGTGCCAGCTAACTGTACAAACCATCAGTTCGATCAGTTCGATGACTGATGCTGTTGACTGCTCAATCAAAATCAAAAGACTTAGGCAACGAACTTCTTCTTCGGCGAGCACAAATATTTGGTTGGAAAGAAATTTTACTTTCAAATTAGGCCGCAAACTGTTGCTTTTATCGCTTTCTTCTCATTCTCGGACATAATGATTGTTTCCACTCTGCTGTTGTTGCTGCCTTTGTCTATTGCTGTTCTTCTTTTGAATAGCAGCAGCAGCAGCAGCGGCAGCAGCGGCAGCAGCAACTATAAAACCAAAGTATAACTAACAGTTAGAAGTCCCCAATAATTTCGTTGTTGCTCGTCTTTCTGTTGTTGGCTGTGAAATATTTATGCAAATTAACCAAAACGCTGTCAAGCAGCCAAAGTGCAACTGATTAGCGGTATAAACACACTCGGAACTGAGCAACCTGACTCTCTATACTTATCTCTCGCACTCTCTGCTCCATTCAGATTAAGCAAGCATAACTGCAGCAGCAGCAACATTTTGGTAACGGTACTAAACGCGGCCACAACTGTGCCACACAATCCACACTCCACACTCATACGCAGCATGTTCCCAGGCGACGACGCACTTGCTCCGCCAACAGCCAGCTGACAACTCCCATTGCCAGCAGCAATAGCAACAGCAATAGCAACAACTTGCCACCGTTGGTGGCTGCATAAGTAATTCCACTCGATTCTACAACTTACCCCGGGCGCAGACGAGCACTTTGCTATATGTCTTCGTTTATAAGTATACATTTGCTGGCAGAACGAGTTTTAATTGCAACATTTGTTTAAATGTTGTCCGTTAGCCAAACGACAACTGCAACCACAGCGAGCAGCCCGATAGCCACCAATGGCATCAATTTATGTATGTCGAATATCAAACACCCTGCTGCTCAGCATATTTTATTGAAATTTGATTGTATTGATTGTAATGCAATTCTGTTGAGAATAAACGATTATTGCTGTTCAAGATTTGGGTTTCCGATTGCCATGCAACTGGTTTCGATTCGCAGCACTGAGTGGGATTTTCATTGGCATCCCAATTCTGCAATGCAGTGGGATAAGCTCCCAATTCTATTTATAGTTTAATGCTCAATAGGTGGTTGACAAAAGTGTAATTAATTTTTTACGCTTAATAAAAAAAGTGTAATTTGAATTTTTATTTCTTGCGGTTTGAATAGAGTTGTATATTAGTAAAATAAATTAATTCAATATGGTAGAATATTCCAAGTCCATTAACAGCTTGTGCCTTGTTAGATCGTCAAAAGTGTAATATATTTTTGTCGTATAAAACGAACTTGGTAGTGCATGTTTGAATACTCGTAGTTATTTACTTAATTTAAATAAATTCAATACACTAATTGATATTTCTTATAATGGCACTAGACAGAAATAAGTAATTGTTCTTGTTGAAATAGGAAATTATTTTAAAAACTAATACACATTTTTATTTGTTTAATTACAAGAACGTACACAATAATATGTGATTGTTAACTCGTCATTTAGATTTAACAATTAAAATGCTATTTAATTTTGTTATACTATCGTGGTACAAAGTATTTGTTATTTCTATATCCACAATAATATAATGTTTCAATTAAATATTCTCTGTGGGCAAAAAGTATCCGTCTTGCTTTTATGTTCAAAGTGTTACGCATCTTATTAGAATACTGAGCTACCCTTTCGCTTGAAGGGTATTGAAGTTGCAGCAACAAAGTTAACAAGTTGGCGTAGATGCTGCTCCATTTACAAAAATGGACACCAACAATTTTTGCCTCATTAAGCGTTAGCTTAAAGAATGTCAACGCCAAAGCTGAATCTCACTTAGTGTTGTGCGAGTGTGTGTGTGTGTGTGTGTGTGTGTGTGTGTGTGTGTGTGTGTGTGTGTGTGTGTGTGCGAGTGTGTGGACAGGCAAAGTCAGTGGGGAAATCTTTTTGAAATTCACATTCGTTTTTGCGCGTTGTTGCGTTTTGGATTTGTTTTTAATTAGTCGCCGCGTTTTCTCTTGGTATTTATGGCTTAAATGTTTCTATTTTGGTTCGTACTCGTTTGTGACACACAGAGATTCATCAGTGGAGCAGTGAAGCAGTGGATCAGCAGCACCCCGACCTGGTCGCTGCACTGGCTCCTCATGCATTAGCAATGTTGCTCTTGCCAAGATGCGGCGCACCAAAGTCGGCTCTCCCCTGCCCCCCCAACCGCTGCTGCTGTTGCTCCTGCTGTCGCTCCTGCTCAGGTGTTGCGCAGCCACGCCCACGCCAGCGCCCACTGCAGCTGTAGCGGCGACAATTGGTGGCGCCGCTGACCTCGGCGCCACCTCCTTGGCAGCCACAAGAGCAGCTCTCTTCGCGGCCAGCGACAGCAATCACAATGGCAGCAACAACAGCAACAACAACGGCAGAAAGCGAAGAACGGAACGGAAAGACGACAACAGCAGGAGAGACAATAAGAGAAATCAACTAGAGGATTTAATGCCAGCGAATTTACTGTTAGAGGATCTGCAGCAGACTAACGGACAGCTAATCAATCTGACAAGGCATTACGATGGCGATATCTTCTATACGAGCGGTGAGTACTCCTCAAATGCCAGCGTCTAATCCAAAGCTGAAGCTGAAGCTGATGCCAAAGCTTTAGCCAATGCCATCTCCTGGCCTCCTTGGAGCTGTGTGGCATGTTTAAGCCGTTGACAGCAGCATTAATTTCCAGTATGGTTAGCTTATTAGGCGCAGCTCATCATCATGCGCCCAGCCAGTTTTCTGTTGGCGCGTTCTGTTGTGACGGCTTAAATCAATCTGCCTCAGTTCTCTCGGGCTGCCCCTCGTCTGATGACTTATCGTTTTCTCTTTCGGCAGGTCTTCGTCTGGGTCTCAGCGGCAGTTGCAACGCGGACACCTGCATCGGCCTCTCCAGCGGCACGGCGGCTGTGGCGCGTCTGGGCAGCGATGGCAACGGTAAGCGCTCGATTAACATGCAGATTTGTTTGCCATTAACTTGTTTATAATTTGTTTTGTGGGTTTTGTGTTTATGCAGACGCCGATGGACTGGGTCAAGCCTCAGCCTCGCTGGCTGGCGGTCGCTTGGAGCTGTTGACGCGACGCATGAAGCTGCAAAAGGCCAATGGCAATGCGCAGGCCCAAGGACAGACGGTTGATGTCGAGGAGGGCTGCAGTTGCCGTTGCTTGCCATACTTGCGGGCCTATCGCGAGGATCTGGGCATCTGCGTGGATGACATACATGGTAAGCGAAGTGCGGAAGTCACCACGGAATAATTAGTCAACCAATTCGCCGCAATTCGTTGGCTCATTCGCTGCTCCATTTCGTGGCATGTGCTCTGGGAACTTTTCCCACATGTCAGCTTTTGTGGCAACATCCATTGTCTCTTGCAGCGTTCCCTGTTCCCGTTGCCCGTTGCCCGTTGCAAACTTGCCAGTTGCCAGTTGGCTCCACAATGGTTGCTCAACTATTTCTTCCATCGCGAAAAAGAAATGCTGTAATAATAACAAAATTGTGCAGGGCTTTGTCGTCCGCTCGCTTCCCGCGCCCATCAATGAAATTGCAGAATGAAAACGAAACGTGACGCAAACAACGCGACAAAAGTCGCCACAAAAATAAAGGGCCACCAAATTTGGCAAAACCGAAACATATATGCTCTACCGACTACCAATTTGTAGTTGCTAACTACTTTAAACTTTTTTGCATATATTCAAACGAATAACTCCCATTTAAAAATTTATGTTGTTCTCATAATCAATTTATGAGTTCACCAAGCTGAAGTTGCAGACGTTTTATACCTTAAAAAAAAAAGAATTTCTCCTCTTACTCATAAATGCATTTTTAAACATATACAAAAAAGATAAATCTTCATTATGGGTAATCAAAAAAACTCTCTTTTGTTGTATACATTTAAAACAAATAGGAAAACTAGTTAACATAAATAAAAATTAATGAGGATCAGCTTTATTTTTTATGTGCATTGAGAAAAATTCCCCTTTGGCTACTGACACTTTTCCTCAATCATATATTTACTTTAAAATCACTTCATACAGAATTATCAATTTCATAGCTAACAAAAAAAAAATTATCGCGGATTTGATTAACAAATTCTAAAAAAGATAGCATAACTATTGTTAACATAAAAAAAATTTAATGAGAATCAGCTTTTCCATGTGTAATGACGAAATTCCGACACCTTTTCATAATCATAAATTTTTTATTTGATCATATAAAATATATATGTATATGTAACAACTCACTTCGTAAAGTAATTAAGCATTTTTAAGCTAATTGCGGATTTCCTTATAAAGGGAGGAGACAAAATCTATTCCGCCTGCCAAGCTTGCCGTAAAGTTATGACACCTTCTTTTAGTAGTTGTTTTTTATTATTTATAAACATATAGAAATAACAACAAACGGTAGCTGAACCTACGGAATTATGACAACAATTTGCCACTATTGAACAAATCATTGCGAGTTGCCAGCACTTTTTTTTTTTATTTTATGAAAGGAAAATATTTGAAAAGCAACTTTCGCTAGCAGCTAAAGGCAAAACAATAACAATTGGACTGAAAGTAAGAGGGTTTTCGGAAAAAACAAAACAAAACTAAGTGCGAGTAAAGTATTTGGAATTGTTTTGTTTTTGTTATTGTTTTGTTTTCTTGCGCTACAAATTGATAAGCGTCGCAATCTGAGACGAGTCGCGGTGTCGCAGTGTCGATGACGATGTTATCACAGTTGGCATCTATAAACATTACTGGGCCATTGGGTATATTTTGTTTTACTGTTGTTGTGTTTTTTTGTGATTTGACCATCATAATGCGAGACTTTCTCATTGAGGGCAACGTTACACGTTGTTTCTAATGTTGTTGTTGTTGTTGTTGTTGTCTTTGCAGAATGCTCTCTCTCACCATTTGTCAGCGGCTCATCGTCGGAGAAAATTCCATTTGTGTTTTTGCCACTGCGAGGCCAAATCATTTACCCCAGCAGAGAAATCAGTTTTCCCAGTAAGCATCCATCCATCATCCAGTCAATTAGCTGTCTATAATATAGCCACCGTATTCTTCTTGCAGACATCCACACGCCAGTGTGTGCGGTCACAGGTGCCCAGTACCTGGGCTCCAATGGCTGGTCGGATCTGCGAAATCCCATCGACACCGATTATCCGTTCCGCATGTTCCGCGACGAGGGACGCAGCTTTCTGCAGTGGCTGGGCGAGACGGAGCTGCGCCAGAAGATGCAGGGTCGCCTCATTGTGGTGCACTTGGTGTGCCGCGACATGACCGTCGCCCTCAACGTCAGCCACAAGGGTGAGTTCACAGCCTCCTCCAATGAATATATTCCTCTAAGTTGCTGTCTCCGCAGACACCTTGATGCCGCCCAAGAATGTCCACTCGCCCTGCGTCGCCTTTCGCGTCAACGGCAGCCCGGTGAAGTACTCGCACAGTAAGTCGTCCAAGTTGTTTCCTCAGCTGTTCAGCTAATCTGTTCTGCTTCGCAGATGTGCCAGAGGTCTTCTTCCAGCCCGCCAACTCAACCACACTCGCCTCCACCTCGGATGGCATGACGATGCGCGAGTATGTCGTCATTGGCATCTGCAGCCTGCTGCTGGGCCTCATCTACGTGGCCTCCGTCTTCCTCTATCTGTTCATGAAGAAGCGCAAGCGAAGCGGCCGCCACAACTCCCGTCACTCGCTGGACAACAGTGGCAACGAGATCAACTACCCGAAGAACGATCAGGTCACCTTTGGAGCGCCCTTCAGCCGCGTGGGCAGCATCTACTCGGCCAACAGCATGGGCCTGGGCAGTGGCACCGATGCGGCCACTCGGGCCAGCATGGCCAGCCTCAAGGATGACATGGGCATCGTCAAGAACAATCCGCTGCTGCAGCATTTTCCACAGCTCGGAGAACGGGAGCACAACTCGGGCTTTGCCAGCGACATTTCCAACTCGAATTCCGAGTGCGAAATGGAGGAGAAGATCAAGGTGAGTCGGCGTAGGCTTTAGCTGTGGGATTTGCTGCAATGTGGTTTGATTCTACAGCAGACATCCGTTTCGGTTCTGGTGCATCCACAGTTGAACATGTCGCCCAAGCCGGGCAACAGCGCCGCCGAGAATCCCGCCCACGAGACGGACGACTTTCTGCAGGAGAACGAGTGCCTGCCCACGGAGAACGTGGCTGTCATTGAGGATCTGATGAGCGAGGAGAAGCTGGAGAACCTGCGCGCCATGGTCAACGGCAATGTGCGCAAGAAGCTCTACTTTAATCCCGCCTACTTCGAGCCACATCTGCTAGCGGTAAGTCTAAAGATCAGTTAATCCAATAAGCCCAAGTTAATCCTCTGGTCTTCAGGAACCCCCGCAAGCTGCCATTGAATTCCTGCAGAAGATTCGCGAGGTGATCGCCATTGCCAAGTACAAGATGGCCACCAAGCGTTACCAGCCATCGCTCAACATCATACCCGAGGAGCTGCCACTGGACACCAACCCGACCGCCGCCTCCTCCTCCACCACGTACAATGTGCCGCTGCAGCAGAATCTGCAGGCCAAGAGCCTGGGCGACAAGCGCAACAGTATCGAGCAGTGGCTGCAGAACGTGCCCAATTCGGAGGTGACACCCACGCCCAAGGCAGCGTCTCCCAAGAAGTCTGCTTCGAATGGTTCGCCCACCAAGACCTCCTCGTTGCGCAAGGAGATTTCGGCGCCCAAGGAACGTCCGCCGCCGCCGCCGCTGCAAAAGTCGCAGGCGGAGCAACAGGCGAAGCAGGAGCATGAGGAGCAGCCAAGAGCAGCCAAGTCCAGTCCCGAGCCCGTCAAGCCCAAGACGCCGCCCGGCAACAGCTACGAAAGCTACTCCGCCTACACCGCAGCCGTCACAGCCAACGTCTATGGCTTTGCAGAGACTGGTGGCGAGCTCTACAACAATCCCAAGTTCATGCTGGCAGACACACCAACAGGATCGCTGAGGAGCTCCTCCAGCAGATCGAAGTCGCTGCGGAAGCGTAGCGAAGTCCTGGATCAATTTGCAGCAGCCAATTCGACGCCGACGTCGCTGAATTCCTTTGATCGCCAGCACTACAATATGCTGCGCAACATGAAGCCCACGGAGATCATCTACGATTCGCTGAAGCGGGAGTATGCGGCGCATATTCCCACGCCGGACTACGACAGCACCATTGAGAAGAAGATCAAGGAGATCTACAGCAGCACACAGAGCAGCATTCCCTCCGTGCCAACGCCCGACTACAGTTCGCTGAGTCGCAAGTCCCTCAAGCAGTTTCAGCCGGACTCGCCCATCTACAGACGCAAGTCGCCCCAGTATCTGATCGTGGACTACGAGACAGACAGTCTGGAGCGTCTGGAGCCGAGCAAGCGCAAAAGCTCGCACTCCTCCAGCTCGCCCTCGTCGGACGTCAGCTCGCAGCTGAGTCCCAGTCTGAGCACTGCGCTGCCTCTGGAGGAGGAGCTGGAGATCAGCCACACGGTCTACGATCGGCTGAATGGGTTTCGCAAGGAGGGCGAGATGAAGAAGCGTCTGGCGGGCAAACATCAGCAGCAGCATCACAATTCGCATTCACAGCGACACAAGGAAGTCGCCGCCAGGATCAAGTACGACACGCCCTTTCGCGGCAGCATGACCATCGAGGTGGAGCACGAGCCACCGTCCGACTTGGAGCGCACGGACAGCGATCAGTTCGAGCCGGACACGCTGGATCGCAAGCCGAAGAAGCAGAGTTTCTGCGACATCAATGCCTGGGACAATCACGGTCGCCAGTCGAGCAACGAGCAATACTCCGACACCGACTACAACCAGATCAATTCCCTGCCCGATCTGAGTCGCCAGCTGACATCGCCGGAGAACAGCAATGGCAATGGCAACAGCAATAGCAAGCCACGCACCGCGTCCTTCATACTGAGGTCCTCGAACTCGTTCAGGAATCTGCGCGAGATCTACGAGTCGCCGCTGGCCGTGCAGGACAACTACAAGGAGACGCACGTCGCGCCACGACAGCCAACCGAGGAGGAAGGTCGCATCCTAACGCTGGAGGCGAAGCATTCGCGGCGACAACGCGGCATGGCCACCTCGCCCACACTCTCCGTGGTGGACGTGAGCCGAGCGAGTGCCAACAAGACAACCATCACCATATCCTCCCCCAAGGCCGCGGAGAAGCTGTCGGACTCCCATGCGACTGCCTATGGTCGGGGTCATCGCCAGCCGCCGTCGCCGCCCCGTCCCAAGTCCAATCAACACTACTGCGCGCCGCTGGTGCAGAGCAAGCGTCCGCTGCCGCCGCCGCCGCCCTCGCCCAACGATCGCCTGGACGAGGACAGCTACAGCTTGCACAGCGAGATCACCGAGGTGACCGGCGTGTCCGACACCATGGCGAACTCGGAGTTTGAGAACTCGTGCAACAACACGATGTCTAGCGTGATCTCGGCCATGACGGAGCAGAGCAACGGCAAGACATTGGAGCAGAATCACCAAGGGAACGACGATGGCGTCTACGGCGGCAAGAAGATGAACAGTCTGCGCAACGACTACAGCCTCAACAAGTATCTCAATCGCCGCAAGTCGCAGAAGCGCGACAGGGACAACAATGAGAACGGCAACGAGCCGGAGCAGCTCAAGGTGGCTCAGGATGAGCTGGAGTCCAGCAACAACAATAATCACAACACCAACAACAACACGAAGAACCTGAAGGACCTGGATCTCAATCAGTTCGACGCTCTGTCCATCAGCTCCCGCTCGAATCGGAGCAGCAGCCACCTCTCGGAGCGCACCAAGGAGATGTATCGCAACGCGGGCGTTCCCGTGGGCATCGCCTATCCCCAGCGGGCAGCCAACAGCGCCAGCAGCAACGCCAGCTCCAACGGCAACTCCAACTCGAATGCCAATGCCGGCGTCAATGTGCAGACCGTTTATCGCTGTGAGATTGAGCCGGCGCAGCTGACGGCCGGCATGCAGATCGCCATTGGGCTCAAGGATCGCGCCAAGAAGGCCAAGGATCTGAAGAACGCCTGGCGCAAGTTTGTGACGATGGCGGCCAACAAGTTCAGTCCCAGCCAAAGTCCGGCGCCCACCTACGGCACCAAGACCTCGGCGGGTTTCCTGGAGGCCCTGGAACGGGACGATGGCATTGCCTCCATCATCGAGGATGCGGCGCCGCCCAGCTCTGCGGTCCAGCCCGGCAGCCAGAACTACTACGAGCAGCGCTTCGGGCAGCTGGACAGCGGCTACATGAGCACCGACTCCACGGAGCTGTACAAACGCAGCGTCTACGATCGGTACAACTTCAAGATGATGTCGGGACGGGGGCAGATCATTCGCGTGGACACCATCGAGGACAACGAGGAGGAGAGTGCCAATGGCAATCGCCTGGAGCTGGATGCCTCACGCTTCGAGGACCTGGAGCACATGGTGTCACCGGGCAGCCGCACCTCAGCGAATGCTGGCGAGGATCTGAGCGATGCCGAGTCGGATAAGACGCTCACGCGCTCCCAATCCAATGAGCTGCAAGTGCGCGGCAGCTCCACGACCATGTCCTCGTATTCGTCCGAGGACGAGCAGCGACGTGGCCACAGCACCTGCTGTGGCTCCTCGGATGAGGAGACCAATGCCGAGGACATGTGGGAATCGGGTGCGGAGAGCATTGAGACCCACTCGGTGCTCTACAAGATGATACGCAAAACCTAGTATTAAGGGACGTGCAATATGAATGAAATGATCCAAAATCGAATACTGATTACGATAAGAGAGACTTGATCCAACAAGTGCAATAGCTTGACGATTCTTGCCAAACCACGAGGTGCAATTCTATATGTTCTAAGTGCAATTGAATTTACACATAAGTCTAGTTAAGATCCGAGATAACATAGAATATATATTTATTGTTAGGTAGCAGTAAGCATTCCTGTGGGAGCCGCATTCGATATCGCAATAGCTGCCCCAAGGGGTGGCAACATCAGTGCGCTTCCTCTTCCATCATCCGCGATTCCTCTTCAATTAATTATTATAAATACTCCATAACGCCTTTTGCTAGATTATAGCTTACATCGTATCTCTTAGTTATCAGATGCGAATTGTGATAAATATTAGAAGTCTTGGGCCGGAAATGTGCAATCAATATGTTAGTCTCAGTATAAACAATATTTATTGTAAGTTACTCTAAGCAGTTATCCATTAGTTAATATTTACTTCAATTTTTTAATAAAGAATGTACATATTTTTATTTAGAAAAAAATCAAAAAGTTTTTTTTGCATGGCAAAGCGAAACGATTCAATCAGTTCCAAGTTAAATAAGTTATACATAAAAATATATGTATATTGACTGCCGTAATAAGAGAGCAGCAACATATTTCCAACACCACATATCGAGTCTGCTCGTTTGTACATATATTAAACCCTAAATAATATATACAGACATTTCGCTCTCTTTCTCCGAATTCACCCTCTTATTCACACATATAGCAAATTAAGCTCAAATCTAAACAAAAATTTGCAACTGAGGTGTTCTGTGTATTTTTACAGATTTACAGATATGCTTACTCAATATATGCATATTAGTTACTGAAAATATACAACCACTTTAATCTTGGGGTAGCAAAAAACTTTTTTTTTTTTTTGAGAGATTAATTTTTGTAATTAAGATTTTGATGCAAGATCGAAGCTACTCCTTTATTGTCTAGTAAAATAATATATATGAATATAACGATGGTTTCCAAATAAAATTTCGCTCATAGTCGTAATTTATAATTTGAAAACACATGCACATTGAATAACAAAAGGATTTTTAACACATTGATTTATTATTAATACAATTATAATAATATATGATAATTGCTGAATATTTGAATTGGTAATTTGCTTAATCAACATGCGCACTCTCTGGTCAGCAATATTTTTCCAAGCTCAGCAATTATTTGTGTTTCGAAGGATGTGCAAATAGTTAAAATACCCACTGTACGTGATTGTTTCTTATTTCTCTCTCTCTCTGTTCTTTACTTCTCTCTTGAAACTGAGATCTTTAAGGCAGACAGACGACTCGCCGGCGTCTTAAATTGTGCTGATAAGCAACAGGGCAACGACTGTGCGTGTGTGTGTGTGTGTGTGTGTATGCCATTGCAATTGAGCATGTGTGCGAGAGAATCATGTTGCTCATACAGAAATAATCTGAAAGTCAGTCGGCAGTGATCGAGCAGACGTGAGCGAGTACGGTTAATTGTTAGTGCGAAAATGTCAAAGATTCTATTAATTGTTTGCCTTGCGTTGTGCTGCAGTGCAGCACTTGCGGCCGGCCGAAGGCAGATTTGGTGGCACAAAGCGGCCAGAGACCGTTCACCAGTTTCGTATTCCCCTGAGCTGGTGCAAGATCTGAACGAATTTGTGAATCTTATACCAAAGGCCACTGTTGAGGAAATTGCCGCAAAACATTTAATTACCGACTCGGGATTCCGCAAGGCAGTCACATTTCTGGACAGTTCGGAGTTCAAGCAGTTGCTGCAGCGCGTCCAACAGTTCCCCGAAGTCATTGAGGTCATCAATTTTTTGCATCTGAACGATACGAGTATCAGGAGAAGGTTTCACGCCGATAATCGCCTCAACCGGCAGCTTATCGTCGAAGGCGCTGCAGTCAAAGAGTATGGCTACTTCGTATCGAACGGCTTATCGCAAAAGAGCTTAGAAGAGGGCGTGGTCGTTGTATTTCTGCCCGAGTCCCAGCAAACAATTGAGCTACCTGCCGGCCTCGGCAGCTTCGTGAGCTTCATCGAGGAGCTGCTGACGCACTTGCCACGGGATCGTTTCGTTGCCCTCATCAATGAGAAACGCAAAAGCGGCAAGGTGTTCCCCAAGTTCTATGCGGCAGTGAAGAGCGACGAGTTCAAGCAGCTCGTCGAGAACACAATGGTAAATGTTTCACATTAAGAAATTCATTATTTTAATAACATTTTACCATTGCAGAAAACGCAGAATGTGCTCAGCGTGTTCAAAACGCTGGCCAGCCATGAAATCGATGCCAACGGACTGAAGGGAATTGCCTTTGAAGTCATCTCTTGGGGTCCAGAAGTCTGATTTATAAAGCAGTAATCTTAAGTTCAGCTGATTGCATTTAATAAAGCACGGTGCATATTTCCCAGCTCAGAAGACATTTATTATTTATTTGCTTATTTTATCAGCTGTAAATCAGCTGCATCGTCCAATAAAAAAATGTGTTGCAGCCTTTCAGGCGCATGCATGAATTCAATTGACTTTCAACAAATGTTGAATACTTTTGAGAGCACTCAGTTTAATTAGAGTGGCGGGCAGAGAAATTTGAAGCTTGTTTTTGGGACCACAACAGCTATGGAGAGACACAAGTTGGCGCTTGCTGATCAGTTGGTCTTCGGGTTTATCAGACTGCAGTCGTCTCCGCGGAAGCATTAAGTGAGTGTTAAGCCGCCATTTTGTAGCTTACAACTTGAAGAATTAGTGTTTTGAAAAAAACTGTGTGGTTAAAAATCATTTTGAAAATATTTTAAACCACGATGAATCATTAAAGTATAAATTATGCAAATTAAGTGATGCTACGCAATTCATCTTATTCAATATTCAATATCGATGAGTGTTGTGTCGCGGAGAGATTTAAATTAATGGCCGTTAAGTGAATCACGCCTGTAATGCAGAAAGCAACGGCATGAGTAAAACCGCAGTTGCAAAGATCAGCACTTACGACCCACACAACAAAAGTACCAGGAAAAAAAACATAAACACGTTTTAACACCGTAACGTCAAGGTTAAAAAACTGCAGAAATCGGCAAAAAAAAAAACATTGCACAAATAAACGACTCCTTTGTTTAAGTGACGTTTGAAAGTAATTAAAAATTAAATTTAACAAATGATTAGAAACTAAACTTGAACCAGTGACATCATCTGAAAAAGTTTTCCAAAAATGCACTTCAACTTGTTGGATTGTTGTGGGCAGACACGAATCCACATCAACAGTTGTTTGCTGCCTTAAAAGGCAACTGCCTCGGGCCTTTGCATAAATTAATACTCGAGTATTCTCGTATATGAAATTAACTCACTTGCCCATGCACTGGGCTTGCAGTCATCGTTTAACGCGGTTTATCGTTTCCTCGCAGTGGACGTTATCATTTCCATGGACTTATGGATCGTCAAGTTTCCGTTAGCGAGCAATTATAAAAACATTTAAAGTACATTCCTATGTTGCCATATTTGCATATATTTATCACTCTATTAGTTAGTGGGCCATTACAATTATTTGATTTTAACAAAGTGTTCCTCGCCTCTCTTCTCTCTCATTTTCTTATTCCTTCTCTGTTTGTTGTCTCTTTATTTGCACTGGCTCCGCCCAATAAATTTTACTTTACGTTTTTTTAATGAATCAAGCAAACAAAGGCGTCGCTAGCGATGACAATTGCTGAAAGGGGTCACTTTTCGTACCTAATTTGTGAATCAAATTACGTATACGTCATCGAGCCCTACACTGATTGGCTGCGTCTGTTAGCGAAGCAATTTGTATGCTATATTAGTTTCTAGCGCCCCAGACGATTAATTGTGCTTCGACTGAGCAAAATTCCTATTATATCAGCATTCCCTAGAATCGAGAGAGAGAGAGCGTCAGACAAACTGTGTTGTGTGCATTTCCAGCCGAGAGTGTGTATATAATTTAATTATTCTAAATTATCGAAAGTGCGGGGCACTCACTCGTTTGTACTCCCCTCTTCCCCTCTTCCCATCCGCCACATTCGCTTTTGTTATTGTGATCGCCGGGATTATTGTTGCTACACATGTAGGCCAGCCAATTGTTTATGAAGTGCACATTATATACAAACGAGTGGAAACGAACTACATAAGCTCGTTCAAATCCACTTTAGTTAAGCAAACATATGTGTGCGTGCGTTGTGCATCTGTATTATGTTTCCTCGTATAAACATTTTGTGCTTTTTCTCTTCACTACAAATGAAATTTTTTGCGTACGCCACTCAAAACTCAGTTCAGCATGAAGTCATGCTTGCCGGCTCAGACCCATCTCCATCCCCATCTCCATCTAGAGCCACATCTCCATTCACATCCATCTTAATTATGACGTTTTTATGATGACAATTTCGGCGTTGATAAAAAAGCAGACACAAGCAAGCTGTGCTACTTGGGCAATGTGTTTTTTAACAAAACTACAACCTAATTGTGGACTTGATCAAATTAAGACACAAGAGACTCACGATTTTCGGTCTCTCAAAAACACTATTCGTGCATAAAAACTATGCTACCTAAAAAACACAGTTTTCAAGACTAAAACTTCAATTTTCTATTTAATTTGTTGTATGCATATTTGCACATTTTCACTAAATTACTTTAATCATGCTAATCATTTTTTATAAATATCTAAATTTAATGTGGCATTAAGCTACATGAGCAATCATTCGAAATTAAGTCCTCTTTGTCCTTGATTAAATATATTGTACTTGCACTTTTGACAGCACATCTGATTTTTATTTATTCTTGGCTGCCATTTTTCGCTAGTGTGCTCTTTAATAATTCGCCGGAATTTTAATGTTTGTTTATGGACTCCGGCAGCTTTTTCTGCTACACTCGCCATTGTTCACAAAGTAAACAAGCCGGAAAAATGCAAAAGTGCATAAAAACAGGCTATAAATTAAATAAACAAAGAGCGCAGTTGCCAATAAACTTGTTATACACAACAAAAATTAGATCGCCTGCGCTATCGCTTCTGTATCTTGTATCTTTCAATCTACCAGACACAGATACAAAATTCAGACACAGCCACGATGCCCCGAAATTTCTGTCACGCCTCTCAGACAGCTCGTCACGTATTCGAAGCCAGAAAGTAAAAACTGACAACAACAAAAAAATGCTGACAAACATTAAGTTTTATGCGATCCGAGCAATAAACTTGTCGTGAACGGAGCTCAACGAAGTTGCGCAAAACTTCCTCCGAATGTTGTAGTAATTATTACTTCTTTTTTTTTTGTTTGTTACTGTCTTTTTCCTGCTTTGGTTGCAGAAATCTGCAAGGAAAAACTCGAGGAACGGGTTTGGCAACATATTCCATATGCAATTCCAATCCCCAATTCACTTGCGCTGCGGATATTGCAGTTTATTGCAGAGATTTTTTCTTGGTAATTGTAGTAAATGCTGAACTTATACAGATAGTTATACGTATTGTCTAATCTAGAAGTATCTTTAGTACACCTGCCTAATGTCTGCTTGTTTGTAACTCCATCAGATACTTTTGTTTTGTGCGCAATGTTTATGAATTATCGATGTGCTCTCATCTAAAACAAGTACTGCAAATGTATCTTAAGCGTGTTGAACTAGGTCACCTTTCAGCTAGTATCTAGCGACTTCATCTTCGAGAATGTAGCGCTGGCATCAAGAATGTATCTTAACCTTTCGTGGCTGTGCTGAGATTACGCCATCCTGCGGTTCGCTTCGACTTGTATTTGTTTATTTACCAGCGAGTGTCAAACAATGAAATTGTTTGTCAACCGCCAGAAGTACTTAATTGGCTTGGTAAATACGAGCTAAGGTAAATACTCGTAAAGGTAAAATATCTGAGCTGCTTAGCAATGAGGGGGAAAAACAGCAGGGGGAAGTGAAGGCACAACCTTTATCCAATTAACGAAGGTGATTGTGCAAATTATGCTTATCTCTTGCCTCCATTGACGCTTCGCGGCATCTCCGATAAATGCGGGGGGTCGAAGGGGCCTCATTTACAATAAATAATTTGTAAGAACTATCGAATGACAGCGGCTACTTATTAGTTGGTTTTTGTTGTCGAATCTTTGGCTGATTGGCAAAGAGATACATAATGTTTTTAGCGTTGTTATCTTTTGTTTCCCAGCTGTGGACATAAACGTTTTTAGCATTTTAAGCATAAGATTCGATTTGTAAAACACAGCAGCTGAGGAATATTCAAATTAGCTCAGGTCCCATGTGTGATTAGCCGATTTCTCACACATTTCAAGCATCAAAATAGACATCGCTTTGGCTTTGACTTTGACTTCATCCACATCTTCGCCATCGACACTGGAAACAAACAGAGCTGAGCGAGAATCCGCACAAAAGAAGCCGCCTTGAAATTTACGAATGCCGCCAATGAATCTTTCAATTTGAGCACTCGATGATGCCCCTGGGGCCCACAACGGAGTTGGAGTCTGATCTAAGCGCTAAAATTCAAACCGTTGAGCGAAACAAATTGATTGCTAATTGATATTGATATGTCGATTATTTTATGA
Organism: Drosophila formosana; assembly: GCA_035045625.1. Classification (NCBI taxonomy): domain Eukaryota; kingdom Metazoa; phylum Arthropoda; class Insecta; order Diptera; family Drosophilidae; genus Drosophila; species Drosophila formosana. The sequence continues at coordinate 23,385,302 of JAWNOW010000232.1, forward strand.
TTATTCTTTATGATCGTTAAATCTAATATCAGACTCGAAACTGGCAGCGTCATCAGCTCGCCAGTTCGACCCAGAGTTGAGTCACAAGGTTAAGTGATCACCACTTGAACGCCACTCCCACACACACAATTACAACAACAGAAGCCCCGCTACTTGACTGTCTGTGGTTCAATTGTTACCATTTAATAACATACTTATGGCGTGTACCACAAAAACCACTTAAAGACGCTTTCTTTAATTACCACAGCGCAGATTTGAAGCATTATTCGTATAGAGACGCATTAGATTTCGTAGAGAGGGAAACCTGTAAGTCGGCTTTCAGCAGAATAGCGAGTGGTCAACGCATCAACTTTGGCTCAAAGACCAGCGACAGCTAACCGAAGGGAAGCTTGTTGAAGTCAGCGTACCATGAAGCGTTTGTCAATTGTGTGGGTTAGTTTATTTAGCTCAAACTTTGCTTTGTTTTCAAAAACTGTTCTTCAAGGTTTACCCCAAACTGCCCAAAATTAAGCAAAATATGCCGGACGCCTTCAACGAGCTGCTTCGTATTACGACGCAGTTGCAAAACAATGCGGGTTCACAGAGAGAAAATAACTTAAAGAATTTGGTTTACTCAAATCTGGAACATAGATTTGGATTCGCATCAATATAAGGCATTTAAAAAAATTTAGTAGTAAAAGTCATTAACAAAAAATTAAACAAAAAGTTTTGATTTTTGTTAATGTAATTTTAGTTCAGTTCAAGACGTTTTATCCGAAATTAAATGTTTTTTTGGTAGCACATTTTACTTATATAATATAAAAGTAAATCTCATCATATAATTGAAACGCCAGGTGGAATTTAGTAATAAATGTTATTAAGCAAAAAATAAAATAATCACAAAATGTACATATAAATACATCAATTATAGTTTTAATTATATTTTTTACGGAATTAAATTCTTTTTATATCAGTAACATTTCTCTTAGTGTAGGTACATATATAATTAACAATTATTCTGCATTGATTGTAATCAAGAGTATTTAACATACATATCTTTATCTGTCATTACAGTTAATTAACCTAACGATAGATCAGCAAGATGGATTTGAACGGATGCGGCTTCACAGATCCGCAAGCGCAGCTTGGTCTGGCGCTGGCCAAGCGGGACATCCGAGAGTTCCATGCGGCCCTCGAGATGGGGGCACAGCCAAATCTGCAGGACGAGCGCAACACAAGCATCTACGAGAAGGCGCTGTCCACAGCCGGATGTGCGGAGTTCATCGAGGCTTGCCTGCAACACGGCTGCAACGTCAATTACGTGAGTAGTTAAACGATAATAATGTGAACAAATTTTATCAACAATTAACTTCCCCTGCAGATCAATCAGAAACACAACAAGGCAGCAATCAGCTATGCCGCCGACTCCAGAGACTCCCGCAATCTGGCCGTGCTGCTGAGTCGACCTGGCGTCCAAGTGGATCGCAAGTATGGACACCTGACGCCGCTCAGCTCGCTGGCCAAGAATCTGACCGCAGACAATGCGGATGAGGTGCGCGCCTGCATGCAGAGCCTGCTGCAGTATGGAGCATCGCCCAACCTGGTGGACCAGAGTGAGATGACGGCGCTGCATCATGTGCTGCGCAACAACAAGATCAAGGCCGCCAAGCAGGAGTTCGTGCTGCTGTTTCTGGCGCAACCCAACCTGGACATCGATAGCTACCGCAATGGCCAGGTGCGCCAGCTGCTGCAGCAACAGTTTCCAGAGTTTCAGCTGCCGGCCCAACGGGATGCGACGGCGGACGGAGAGATCGATGGCGAGCGGCTGCTGCGGCAGCTGCGCGATGGCGACGAGTCGCAGTTCGAGCAGCTGCTGGCCGAGCATCAGCTGAACATCAGCGAGCGCGACAATCTGCGCAACGCGACCCAGGAGCAGTATCAGCCACTGCTGGTGGAGGCCATCAAGCGGGGCAAACAGCGCGCCCTGGAGGCGGTCCTCAGGACGGGCATCAACATCAACAGAAAGCCAACGGGAGAGGCGACGGCGCCCATTGAGCTGGCCATCATCTGGGGCAATTGGCAGGCGCTGCAGTCGCTGCTGCAGCATCCGGAGCTGAAGGTGACGCCAAGCACCTCGCTGCTGAACACCGTGATCAGCCGGCTGGAGGAGCAGCCTCTGGACGACTTCTGCGACCATCAGCGCTGCTTCGAGCTGCTGCTGGCCAGCGAGCATGTGAACATCAACGAGGCGGATCCCAGCGGCCAAGTGCCGCTCCACTACGCCGTCAAGTATCGCAACTGGAAGGCGGTGCAGACACTGCTGCACCATGGCGCCTACATTGGCCCCAGGAGCGCCTTCAAGGAGCTGCCCATTCAGGACATGCCGCCAGAGCTGCTGGAGCAGCACTTCGACTCCTGCATCACGACCAATGCGCAGAAGGCGGGCGTGCAGACCTTTGAGATCATCATCAACTTTGCGAATCTGATGCGCCAGCAGAAGGCGAACGAGACGTCGCGAGGCCAAATGCAGGACGAGATGACGCCCATTGCGCACATTGCCGAGTCGAAGGAGCTGCGCCATCTGCTGCAGCATCCACTCATCTCCAGCTTCCTGTTTCTCAAGTGGCATCGCCTCTCGGTCATCTTCTACCTGAACTTTCTGCTCTACACGCTCTTCACCGTCTCCATCATCACGCACACGCTGCTCAAGTTCCACGAGAGCGATCATCAGGCACTCACCGCCCTCTTTGGACTCTTCTCGTGGATCGGCATCATCTACCTGATCGTCCGCGAGTCCACGCAGTTTGTGATGGCGCCGCTGCAGTATCTGTGCTCGGTGACCAACATCATGGAGATTGCGCTCATCGTGCTCTCCATTTCCACCTGCATCGAGTCCAGCTACGACAAGGAGACCCAACGAGTGCTGGCAGTCTGCACGATCCTGCTGGTGGCCCTGGAGTTCTGCCTGCTGGTGGGTTCGCTGCCAGTGCTGTCGATCTCGACGCACATGCTCATGCTGCGCGCCGTCTCGAGCACTTTCCTCAAGAGCTTCGGCCTCTACTCGATCTTCGTGGTCACCTTCAGCTTGTGCTTCTACATACTCTTCGGCAAGCCGCAGCAGCAGGAGCCCAAGAACCCGGATGCTGCCGGCGAGGAGGAGGGCGACTTCAACAGCTTCTCCAACCCCATCGAGGCGCTGATCAAGACCATTGTGATGCTGACGGGCGAGTTCGATGCCGGCGACATTAAGTTCGATACCGTCTCCACTTATGTGATCTTCCTGCTCTTCGTCTTCTTCATGACCATTGTGCTCTTCAATCTCTTGAATGGCTTGGCCGTGTCCGACACCCAGGTGAGTTCACAATCATTCTTAGCACTCGACAATATGCTGAAGATCGTTCTCTGTAGGCCATCAAAGCCCAAGCGGAGCTCAATGGAGCCATCTGTCGCACCAACACCTTGCTGCGGTATGAACAGGTGCTGACTGGTCGCAACGGATGCACTGGCTTCATCATGAGCAACGAACCCTTCCGCACCGTCTGCCAGCGTTTGCTCAACATCTATCCCAACGTGCGCCAGATCTCCATCCTGCCCAACGATGGCAACAAGGTGCTCATTCCCATGACCAATGTGTACGAACTGAAGGAGCTGAGCAACAGCAATGGCAAGACGTTGGCCAGCTTCAAGCCCTTGGCCACAAATGCTCTGCCGGAGCAGCAGAAGAAACTGATCGATCCGCCACTAAAGCTGCTGCCCTGCTGCTGTTCCGTGTCCAGCAACAAGTGCTCCAAGATCGATAGCAGAACCGTTAAGCTGGCCCTCGCTGTAATCGATCAGAAATCGAATGCAGAGCGAAAGCGTCAGCAGGATCAGCTGACCGAAAGACGCTTCCAGCTGATGGAGCAGAAACTGGAGCAATTGCTGTTGCTGCACCAGGAAAGGAACTAACCTCGAGAAGTTTTCGAAATAATATATTTTAGGTATCTCTCGGTGTCGAGAACTGAAAGGCAGCGAAATAATGTAAGAAAATGTCTTGCCCCATTTGATGATGTCTGTTTTTTTTGGGATCCCATTTGAATTTGCATTTGGGTTGTGGAACCCGTTTGATCGCCTGAAACTAACATTTCCACATTATTTATGCATAACTAAGTAGATTTAACTCGACTGCGTCAAATCAAATCAATTTCACGGTCCAACAAATTGGCTAACGGCTAACAAAACCAATTAAATCAAATGATTGATGTTCAACACAATTTAATATTCAACCATTGATGCGGCATTTCAATAAATTTGTTAATAATTGTAATGTTAATGTAAATGTTAAAAAGAATTAGCAGCTTGACTAGTATTAAATAACCTAAGCTAATTTAATTCGATACTCGATAATATAAATTACAATTTAGAATTTTTTAAGTTCATATTTTTTTATGTTTTGAACCAGTAAAATTGCATGTTTAGCAAACAAAACTTATGCTGCTTTTATCTTTCAGGATCAACGACACATTTGATAATCAGGCTGCCATTGAGAGGGATCACAATAAAAATTATTTAAACACAATTTTCAATAAGTTTAATATTTAAAAGATGCTGCATTTATTTATCCATGCAGAATCGACTCATAATCTGCTTATAAATAATACTAAAATCAAACTATAATAAGATTCCGTCCACCACTGTAATTGAGTACAAGCAAAAACAAATTTAATAACTATTTTGTTGCATAATTTTTGGCGGAAGATTAAAGGTCTTAAAAAAATAAAATAATTGATTTTATCCGCGATGAGTTCAATGAACATCAAAACTTTGCGGATGTACCAGAAATCTATAAATAACGAAAGAATTGTTATCTTGTAGTCAGAAATTGTTTTATTAACATACGAATATATAAATATAATTAAATTTAACAAAACCCTTATGAGTTATAAACTGAATAACTGAAATAATCACTATTATAATAGTAGTTATGATCTTTTCAATATATATACTTTATATATACTTATATACAATCCAAACTAAAAAAAAAAACAATTTGTTATCTGCTTATTTCTCTGTTTTCGGTAATTAATAATGTCATTATATTTTATTCGCCTTTTTTCAACAAATTCTCGGGTTCTTTAATTATATAATTATACATATATCTTCCATCTATCATTTTCACACTCACACAGAGGGCGTTTGCGTGTGTATGTGTGCGCACAGTGGGCACAGTTATCCGAAAAATGTTGAATTTGAATTTCAATGTTCAGTTTAAAATTGGTTTGCGTTTTGACATCCGTTAATAAATTTTGACTTTCGATAAGTATACGTATAAGTATAAGTAGTATAAGTATAATGGTTATATAATATTTAGACAGTAAATATTGTATAAACGAATATCTTTACTGTACCATTTTTACCCGAGTAAATATTTAATTGCAAATGTTAGCTTTATGTTTTACTTTATTATGCTTTTGTTTTGTTAGTTTTTGTGATTTTTGTTTATCGCCATTTCGTTTTGTTTTGTTTTGTTTTGATTTGATATGATTCGGTTCATTATGTCACTATATATACTTATTATCGTTAATGTTATTTTCTTTTAAAACTGAGTGGATCAAATCAAATCAATTTCATGGTCTAACAACGGCTAACGAGGCCAATTAAATCAAATGATCGATTTAATAAATCGGTTATTAATGAAGTGTAAAGCCTAACTAATATTAAATAACAAAAGAATATGGAAATCGATATGGAAAATTTTCTACAAGCTGAGTATTGATTTGAGTTTGATCCGTTGCAAGTTGAGCGCAGCTATGAATAATATAATTATTATAATTTATAATTCGTTTAAGCTATGCAGTTATTAAGTAAATATAATATTTGATTATGCTTAGGACGACTAAAACTCATGTCTAATATCAAAAAACTTGTCACTTTGCAGCATTTTGTTGTTGTTGTTGTTCATCATACATATTTGATATTGTTGTAACGGCAAATCAAAATAATTGACATTGTTTTCAGAGCATGTTAAACAATTTGTATGCTTCGCCTATTCGGTATTATTATTAAATATCAAATACTATTATTATTATATTTTTGTTTTCTTTGAATTTCGTTTTTTATTTGTTTGATATATGAAACGTTAACTTTTTTTTGAACCTCAACGCGTTAATTTACAACAAATAAAATCGTGTGTATTCTTCTGTAAGGCATGCCTAATCAAACCAGCTGTACTGTACTATAACTGTACTTACGATACCAGTATGTACATATCAATTTATTCATTATACATATATATATATATATTTGTTTTTATTGTGTATGGCTTGGTGTAATTGTCGTATTGGTATTTCGACCCGATTCGGTCTGCTGCACTGCGGTGCTATGAGCTATGTTAAATGCACAGGACTGTTTCTGTTTCTGTTTCTTTTGTCTGTTTGTTGTTGTTTGTTGTTTGTTGTTGCTGTGGTTGTTGTTGCAGTTTGGTACATTGTTTGGTTGTTTTTATTTTAAACTTTAAATTGGACTACTAAAATTGCTGGGGTTTTGGGTAAAAGCATTTTATTTCTATATGGCCAGCTTTGTGGGATTCTTCTGGTTGGTTGGGTCTCTTGGTTTTTGTTGCTTGTGGAATTTAGTTTTGTTTGTTTGTTTGTTTGTTTGTTTGTTCAAGCTCTGGCCCCTGGCACAGGTTGCGTTTATAATCAATATGCCTCATTCGTTTTATTGTCGTTATACTCTATGACTAAATAATATGTTATGTTGTGTCGCATCTCTGGTCTTATCTAGAGATGTCTCTATAACGCCTCGATCATCCTAATCAAATAAGAACATTTTGGTAAGCGATTATTATTGAAGACAATGGAAATTAAAGCTTGTTTTGGGTTTTTCTTCTTCTGACGTTTGAATTTGTTTATATTGCTATGTTATTATAAACTTTGTTTATGTTATGTACAGGTTGCAGCGATTTATAGAGATCTATTGTAAATTCTACGTATTTAGTACGTAATATAAGAGTATGTATGTATGTACGTTATTGTATGTATAATAATCCTTGCAAATGTTTTTACGCCTATGTACCAATTATAAATATCACTTAATTGACGAGTGTTTGGTTTCTGTCTGTTTTATTTTGGTTTTCATTTATATTGTTATGCTTAGTTATTTGATACATGTTATTCATTATTTATTATCCATTTAGCAATTTGTTAACAATTCTAATTAAAAGTTATGATCTTAAGTTGTCTTGTGTAAAAATTGCAGTTAAAATCACAAGTGTGTACGTTTTATTTTGTATTTGTATTTTTGTATTTGTATTTGGAGATAACGATTTAATTGGTACCATAATTTCAATTTTATATCAATCGCCGTCTGATTGTCTGTTGTTAAGTTAGAAAAAGTTTTCGAGTAGAAATGTAAAAGTGTGCGCTGCACTGATTGCTGCAGAGTGTCGTATGTTATCAGTTTTCATTTGTCCAGTATCCGGTTCGATGTGGAAACTTAATGTGATTGCATACACGTACGATATATAACCTAAACACAATCAATCAATTCTCACAGAATATATTGCATATTCTACAATAATAGAAAACAACATTTCAAATAAGTTTCTTTGAAACTCGGCCGAGGCCTAAACTATATATACGTAGATACAAATATAGTTGGTATAATAGTATGTATGTAAAGATTTAGTTTAGAATTATGTATTAATGTATATAAATGTATGCACGAGTATGTACGAGTATGTTCGTGGAAGCTTTGTATAGAAGATCGATCAGTAATGCAATTTTGATTTCGCGTTTAGTTAGACTAAATAAAAACACTTGGTATGTATGCCTATGGTAAGAGTATTCGATATAGTGTTTAGATCATAAGTAAATGTATAATTCAATATGTATGCTAAGTATAACAATAAAAGTTCTCACTGGTACACAATGCACATTGCTTAGGTAGGACTGTGTTGCATTCAACTGGCTAATAAAGAGTTGTAGTTGTAGTTGATGCACGAAGAAATAACGATAACATTCTCAGTGTGACATATATGCTTTGTAGTACAAATAATTACGAGTCTATAACCCGATTGGGTCTTCTTAGCTATTAAACGATTTAATGTGCGAATTGCACTTGAATTGCTTTTTGGAATGTTTAATCACTTGACTTCTTGATTTGGCTTTAGTTTGAGTTTGAGTTTGAGTTTGCGTTTGAGTTGAAGTTTGTGTTGAGTAGAATGAGAATGGGGAAGGACAGTATTGAAATCTACTATTTGGTAATACTTCGATTTTTTGTACTTGAACAATCGGTACGGATATTATAATCTAGACTGTAGTCGTAATTGTAATGGTAATTGTTGGTTTTTAGTAGTGAATATCTCAACAGAAAACCTCTCGTAAATATTTCATACAATTGTTGCTAACTAATTTATACATAACATATGTTATATGGTATGCTAGACTCTTCTTGCCTTCAATTAATGCTATGAATAAATATGTATATTATTAGCTCTTCATTATTTTAAAATACTTCCTTTGGCATATGTACAAAATATATATATATAGAGATAAGTATATATATTGCGCTAAAGAAAAAGAAACTCTATCATTACGAATACGAGCCTAAAACTACGCCGCGAATTTGTTAGTTACAATATGTATTTATGTATAGTTCTATGTAATTATGTATCATATTGCGTTTTATTGTATAATTAAAAACAACCTTCAAAATATCTTCGAAATCGGCCGATATATATACGAGTAGTTGTATATATATATATACTTGACTGACTGATTGATTGACGACTAAACAAAAATACCAACCAATTAGTTAGATCCTATTTATACTATATCGTATCCTCAATTTCATATTTATATTTATATTAATGTTAGTGTTAATGTTAATGTTAATATTAATGTTACTGTTAATGTTAGTGTATTTGCGTTTGCTTTTGTTTGGTTTTGATTTGAGTATTACAACGTGTACGCACTGTACGGTTTAATGCACGTTTTGTTAACACAGAGTTTATATTGATTTCGTAAACTAAACTAGGCTAAGACTAAGCTAACTGTAACTAAACTAAACTAAGCTAAACTAACCGAGACTTGGCTGGACGCACAGCGCACTGTTACCAAGCCAGCATTGAATGGATATATAAACACTGGATAGTTCCATTTAAGTGTTGCTGTATAAAGCGACTAGTAAGAAGGTCTGATTTATATGCGTAATTAATCGACTATAATAACAAAGGGGCAAATTCTGTGTTGCCCCGTCCAGAAGTGCGCTCCCAAATGCCCATGGGAACTTCTCTCAGACTGGAGATTGTCAACTTGGGCGCTGCCCACCGACTCCTGTTGACTGGCTAGCTGATGAGGTGCTGCTGCTGCTGCTGCTGCAACTGTTGCTGCTGGTAATGCTGCTCGTATTGCTGTCGGATTGTTGCTGCTGCTCTTTCTCTGACTCTACTCCCGCATTGATTGAAGGTCATCTTTGCTCTGCGTCGCCATCGACATCGGCTGCTTGCTGCTGTGCATCCTCGACGAGATTGGACTCGGGATTGTAGTCGTAGAACACTTGTGATGTATCGCCCTGCACATTGACATCGATGGGCGCATCGACATCAATCGGGATCGGGGTCGGGGTCGGGGTCGGAGTTGTCGGCGCGAAGCCGCTGTCCAGGCTGAAGTCACCACGCGGCGGATCCTTCGGACTGTCGACCATTATCTGCACCGTGGGCATCAGGCAGCTATCCATGGCGCTCTCTGAGGAGCCAGTGCTGATGCGTATCTGCGGCGGCTTGGGCTTCTCCTGGCCATTGCCGCTACCATTGCCATTGCTGTTGGATGTGCTGTGACTGAGGTGCGACGACTGGCTGCACTCGTCGTCCTCCTCCTTGTACTCCTCGCTCTCGCGATGCACCAGCACATGCACCAGCGTGGCATTGTCCGGCCGCAGGCTGAGCGAATGTCCGTGCGACATCGGATGCGTCTGCTGCTCCGGCGACGGCCTCGTCACAATCACCTCCGGTGCCGGGCCCTCCGCTGCAAGGGGGTGCAAAAAAGAGGCGACTTTAGTGGGGATTCCATGGGGATGGGGCTTGATTACGATAACACATACAGACAAAAGCGTTCTTGTTAACTCTTAAAGCGCTTTGTGCTGACAAACCTCTTTCTAGGGGCGGTTTCTTGCGAATAAAACTAGAGGCGCGCTTACGCGTTGGAGTTACTGCCGCCTGCTGTTGGTCAACGTTGATTGTGGCGCCAGCAGAGGCTGTGGCAGAGGCAGAGGCAGAGGCTGAGGCGGAGGCGGATGTGGAGGATGTTGAGGTTGAGGTGGTGTTGTTGGTGTTTATTGCAGCTGTTTGTGGGTGAAATGCACGCATTAGTGTCATAGGATCGTGATTAACACACATAGTACAAAGAGGTTGTGTGACAGAGGTCAAAGTTCAATAGGAGTAAATAGGAGTAAGTTGCGATAAAACAGATAGAGAAAGAGTATGTCATGATTAACGAGTGTCTGTACAATAAAATGGTTCGTGATGTTTTGGCAAAAGCAACGATTCGATTGAGATTGAGATTGAGATTGATGACGAACGAGTTTTAGAAAGAACGACAGATAATTCAAGTTTATATTGAAGCAGAGAGTGAGCGAGAGTGCGAGTGAGACAGAGAGAGAGAGAGAGAGAGTGAGCGAGAGAGAGACTTAAAAGCCGCATGATTATGATATATATTAATATACTTTATAGATATGGTATGGATATTTCGATCAAATGGTGCAGTCTATGGTGGATCAGTGACGCTGTGGACTATGTACAATAGTATTTACACATACAATATCGAGAGAGTGGTAAAGTAATTTGTTGTAATGTGGATTTGGCTGTGGATTAGGCACTTGTCAATAATTACTTTTTCTATGTACTGAAGGTGAGGTTAAACTGTCATCGACAGCATCCTGATGACGCAAAAAGAAATTATAAAAGCTTCGGCGACGACTTGCTCTAGGCGCTTCCACAAATATGCTACCGCTAATGATATAGATTATAGAAATAATAACGATAAATCACAAAACACAATAAATTTTCATTGATGTTCAAGTCGTTAAGTAATAGTAGTAGTAGTAGTAGTAGTAGTAATAGTGGTAGTAGAGATTTTTGTAGATTGTAGAATGTTTAGATATAAGTACGACAGATAGACAAATACTTGGATCAATTATTTTCTGTACGGTACATAAGATACATATATTAGGCTCTGCAATTTTTTGACGAAAATACGGATTCAAATTGTCTCACATATAGAACTGTACAAAAAAGCTGTAAGAATGTAATAAGCTGTACATTGGATTATACATACGTACATATTTGTGTGTATATATATAATGTATTAATGTGGATTGTTGATTGAGAATTTATCAGGAATTTGGCTTAGTTTCTCAGCGATATTTAAAGCAAACTTCAAAGATCGCTGTGTCCAATGAGATCAAATTAATGTTGTATATATTGTAGTATAGAATATGGAATGCTGCTACGTTAAGAGGAATGCAAACTATAAGAAGGTACAATGAGAATCGTGATTGATTGTTAGATTGTTAAGGGCAAGCAGCGGCTAGTTAGCAACTTAGAAGATAATCAACTAAAATTACGCATTCAATGTCTAATCATGTCTTGTTTCAGAGAGTTACTTTGGATAGGCCTCTACTTACAAATTGTACTCAAATGTTTGATTGTATTTTTGTTACTATAATTTAAGAACTGCAGATAGTTTTTAGTTGTAGTTTTAGTTGTAGTTGGTTTGCAGCAAATGAGAGTTAAGTATTTATTGGCATAGACTGTTTGAATTGAGATTTTGGTTTTTGTTTTGCTTTGCTTTTGAATGAGGAGCGATTGGGATGTTGAAACTATTAGTTTAAAAGACGATTTCAAATATATATTTATATTAATACTATTATATATTTTGTATGAGTGAGCTTGGTGGCGGCGAGAAGAGAACTAAAACTGAAAACAAAGTTGTAAGAATTGCTATTTGTAGTTGTAAGTAAGATAATTGTTGTTGTTGTTGTTGTTGATGTTTACTAGCTGGTATGAGCATTGCCTTTACCTAAAGAATTCAAGCCACTAGGCTGGGAGCCACTTCTTAATACGGCTGTGACCATATCTGCGAGCAAGGACTCATAGTTTAGGGAGATACAAGAGGATATGCTAAAAATAGGGCTCAATTTGTAAATATATATTGTGAAACACAAAATACGTTAAATTTACGATTCATCAATGTTGCTGTTTGCTGTTAGCTGTTGCTGTTGCTGTTTGCTGTTCATGATTGTGAAAGCCTTTCGTCTAAAAATTGCATTTCGAATCACGTATATGAATTCTGAGTGTCCATGTGTACGTGTGTGTGTGTTTGAGTGTGTCTGTGTGTGTAGCATGTGAGTGAGTACAAGGTTAAGGATTAACTACCGTTTGCCCAGCTCATCGCTTTGCTGCTTAATATCCTTGACCACATCATCCGCGCCCGAGACCAGCATCAGTGGCAGATTAAGCCAAGGTCCTGCGAGTTCGCTCAGATCAGAGCCATCCGAGGCACGCGAAGATTTGCGGGAGGAGGCGCGACTCGAGCAGGCGGTGCCACGACGGCTTACCTACAGAACATTATCATTATAATTATAATTATTAAATGTATTTATTGTTATTCACTCACCTGCAGATGGAAGAAATTCAGAGCGGAGAGCTTCGATTGCCAGCCGCCGGGACTGGAGTTCTGCGTGGCGCTATCACCCGAATTGGAGCGTTCTTTTTCCTGTTTACGCCTACAAAATAATAATAATAATGAAATCAATATCATTGTACGCAAGTGGTGGATGCTATGCTATGGATTAGTTTCTAGTTGGCTGCATTTAGTACCGCAAATAGTCCTTCCAAGCGGTTTGAATGGTCTTAGCCGCCTTTTCCTGGCGCTTCCAGATCCGCGTCGACGAAACAATTTCCAATTCTTTGCGCGTTGGAAACTGTTTCTTGAACTTGACATCCATTTGTTCCTGCAACTGCTTGAAGTTATCGGTCTCCTCGACATGACCTAGCACGTGCTTAACTAGCGCGTGCAAAATATCGAGACAGTGTATTTTATTACCCTTAGAGATGGGCAGATTAAATGACACTAAAGCGACATTATTGGGCTTCGAGATGCCCAATGGTGGATCGAGTGAGGCAATAAAATCGGACAGTTGCGAGAAGTGTATAAATTGGGTGGCATGTGGATCATATCTGAAACGAAATCAATCAAATAAAGTGTTAATCCGATATTCTATATATATTATTTAGTGCTCTCCCTTTGCGCCTTAGCAAATAGCAAACAAAACCTACTTGGACCAACGTATGTAAAACATTTCCAAGTCGTCTTCAACAATGCCAATCTCTTCCTCCTGATGCGCCTGATTGAAGTTCTCCAGGATAATGGCAATGTACATGTTAATCACAATCATATAACTGATTATAATGAAGCTCGTAAAATAGGTGATAGCCAGCAGGGGGTGACCGCAGTCGCCGTTCGTCTGACGATTGAAGAACGGATCACAGTCCGGCGGCTGGATCATCAGCGACTCCAGCACATCGTTCCAGCCAGCCGATGTCATCAGGCGAAACAACAGCTGCATGCTCCGACCAAAGGTCTGAAAGTTGACCATATCGTCCAGAGCGCCCTGCAGCTTGACATGGCCGAACAAGGACATGCCCAGTATCGCATAGATGAACGTTATCAGTCCCAGCAGAGCGCCAATATTGAACAACGCCGGCAGCGAGACAACGAGGGCAAACAACAATTTCCTGATGCCCTTGGCAGCCTTAATGAGACGCAGGATACGCCCAATGCGAAATACCCGGACCACACGCAACAGCGTCGGACTTATGGGCAGGTCGATCATGATGTCCTCCATGAGTATGCCGAAGATGGAGGCCAGCACCAGCAGAAAGTCAAACACATTCCACGGCACAGTGAAGTAGTGATAACGCAGTCCCACAATCTTAACTATGGCCTCTGTGAAGAGTTTTACATATATAAAGTATATTCGATATGGGAAGACGACGTACTTACCGAGACCGAAGACCGTTGTGAAAAAGGCATTGCTTACTTCCAGGATAAAGAAGACGGCATGCGGCTGATCGTAGTGCTCGATGCCCATCGTAAGCATATTGAGAAAAATCAGTACAAAGATCGCAATTTCGAATCTGATGACGATTTTGCATACATGACAGACAGAGTTGAAGTTAATGGAACATATATGAAATAAAAGTCACAAATAACCATTATGTAATTGTGATAAATAATGCCAGAGAAATATACAAGCTTCGAGCTAGCCGAAGTGCGGATGCTCCTCAAAGCAAACACATCTCTCTAATTATATACAACACATTTGAGGAGCATTTAAGTAAAGAATAAGATTAAATCTAAAGCTATTTATATACATGCTTAATATACATTTAAATAGTAGTAGTAATAGTAGTAGGAAAATATTTGTATTCCCCCCTTTTATTGGTAGAACCCATTAACGGTATCTACGATGTCTAGTTTCTATTATAGTTAGTATTGAGAGCATGCCCACACTTGACTCAGATGCAATTCAAAGTGCTCAGAATATGTCATATTATAATAAGATATAATGCAGATTATTATATATGTATAAATATATTATACTTAGTACAAATTGTGCTCTAGAACATCTAAGAACGTCTTAGTAGATATTTAGAGAATTAGAGTTCGAGTGGTTGCATTTCTGGAAGCGTTTGTGCGACTTCTTTGTTTGCTTTTGGGGTAATAAAGAAGCAGCAAACGCCCGATTCGATTCATTAAATGCGGAGAATATGAAGTGTTCAAATGAATTTTATCACCAAATCGAAAAAAAAGGTATATTAATCGATAGTTCTCAGTTAATCATAGATAGTATTTGTATTACATTAGGTGTGTGTGTTTTTGTATCTTAGAGAGATATTAGAGAGAGAGCAAGAGAGAGGATGTGTGTGCCTAGGCCAGAGTTTACGAGTACGAGTTATGTTATTTGTAAGTAAGACTAACAGTAAGTAATTAATTAAAACTATATAGATAATTATATATTTAATTAAGAGTTAATTTGCTGGGTTCAGAAACGTTTCGTTTGTTTACCTTCTCGAATTGGATAAATCATAAAACATAGCTAAAAAATGATTTATAGGTCGCTTAATAACTTTCTGTGGTTTCTTTCGTCCCAATTTTTTCATAGCGGTGTAATAATGTTTTTGAGATTCGGTGAGAAACATTTCCAACACTCCTCCTTCATACTATAAAAGTGATGAGAATAGAATGAACATTTATTTATATATACAATAACAAATACAAATACGAGAATAGAGAGAGGTACACATACAAATACATGGACATACATTTACATATAGGAAACACACGCATACATTTAGCATGTACATGAAGAGACAACACACTCTACATATACCATTCTTATATAGTAGGTATATAACACTCAACTAACTGATTTAAAAATACAGCAACACTTTTGTTGGGGGATTGCGGACTGGGGATTGTCTCGAATAATGGACAACTGTACAGAGGTGAGTTTCGTGGGCTTGTGGTGAGTTCAGTTGTAGTGTGTGTGTGGTGGGATCTGGGGATCTATATACAAATAGTTTTGGGGTGTATGTCGAGCATATATAGTATGCAGGGCAGTATGCAGGGAATGTGGCATAGGCCGCATCGCTTACCTTCTTCTTGAGCATATTGAAATTATCAATGATAACTCCAATGAATAGATTGAGTGTAAAGAACGATCCGCACACAATAAATATAACAAAATAAATATACGCATATAAATTGGCTTCTCTCTGTGGCTGTAGATCCACACCACGGGCATCCACCGCATCGGCCATGACCTCCATCCAGCCCTCAAAGGTGGCCACCTGCAGCAGTGCTAAGTATCCCATGCCCACATGATCGAATGTGATCTTCGAGTTGATCCACGTGTAGTTCTGCTCTATGCAATCCCATTTGTCGTTCACCTCCTGCAAGGCCACAAATGATGCGATATTAAGAAGTGTTTTGACTTTGCGATACTCGAAGATATGGAGGGGGAGGGGGAATTATTCAAAGGGAGATTCTCATTGGGATACTCACAGTAATCGGCAGCAACTCGCCCAACTCATTGACGCATTTGAAAAATTTACCACCAAAGAATTGCACACCCATTATGGAGAAAATCAACCAAAAAACTAAACAAACCAAAAGTACATTGAAAATTGATGGTATTGCATACATGAGAGCATTTACTACAATCCGCATTCCTTGCCACCTGGAATAGAAATGTTTTATGAAATTCTAATAGTTACGGGATGGGCACGATCGATACGAGATACGGTTACGAGTTACGAGTTACGAGTTACGGTACTACAAAAATACGGTCCGGATCAATTTATTTCGTTTTGAATATCTACATATTGGGCCGATTCAGATTCTTTAAACGTAAACTACATTTAAGTTTAATATATATACAGTATAATCGCTTATTTACAAAGATTATATGATATGATAGAGTATACATATAGTTGATCTATTCTGTAGCTATGTACATATTGTATATAGTTAGTTAGTTAGTTAGTTAGTGGAGGAGACATGGCGATGCAATGTGGTCTACGTATTTCTATTCGAAATTCATAAAGAAGACGAGATTGTATTAAACACTGCACAGCTCTGGCAAACGATTCGTTTGGAAGAAATTAGTCATAAGAAAGTAGAAGAAACCTACATACGTAGAGAGCTTATTTCTTCATTAATGGGGGATTTTACAGTTAGTTGAGTTTAGCAATTGATTAATTAATATAGATCTCAGATTTGATCGCTTAGCCCGGCTCCAAAGGTGCGATACTTACCTAGAGATGGCTCTCAGCGGACGCAGGGCTCGCAGGGTGCGCAGAGAGCGCAGCACCTTGAGATTTTCATTCTCCTCGATGAGCAGCGAGAAAACTGATACCTAAAAAAAATAGAAATGTATCTTTAAATATCTTGCAAAGTTCTTGGAATTTTCATTTGAAATTTTGAGGACATGTTCTTAAGTAGTTAAAAATTAAAATAAATTCAAAATAAAATGTTTTTGACTGAAACTTACAAACACTATGATAAAGTCGAGTATTGTCCAGAAGCTGGTAAAGTACTTGGAGAAGCCCAGCGCAAGCCATTTGAGCACCATTTCAACGACGAAGATGAGGCAGAAGGAGAAGTTGGTCCAGTAGAGCACGCGTTTCAGGGTCTTATTGCTATCCAGATAGATGTCTTCGAAGCAGAGCGTAATACTCGACGCAAAGATCAGCACTAGCACAAACCACTCAAAGGCCGGAGTATCGACAACCGTCAAGACTGCCGTCCTTACACGTGTCCAGTGCTTGGCACTCGGCGTGTCCATGCACGACATGAACCACGGACAGCGAAAGTAGAAGCTGCAAGCAAACAGTTCACATGAGAGATGGGAGTCAATGGGATGATGATCCGATGTGATCTACTCACTGCTCGTAGCACTTTTGGGGGAAGCAATCGTCTGGCACCTTGGGCGGCTTCGCCTGGCCAAAGCTCGGAAAAGTCATGGGATCATTGTAAGCGCCCTGCGAGTTACGTCTCCCACCGACAGTGAGATCGTCTACGTAGGAAACCAAACAATGCCATGGTTTTTCGGTCAGTCGTGAGAACGCCGACGACGCCTTCGTGGTGGTCGCGGTGGTCTGCTCAGTCGTTTCAGTCTTCTCACCGGCCCGTCGTCGTTGCTCTTGCTGGCCATTGGACATGGACCGATTGTTGGTGGCCAGTGCCAGACCGAGACCGAGGCCGAGGCCCAATCCCGAGCTGCTGTCCGCCGCGCCCGAACTGTGCGATTCGGTGCGCGCCGATTGAAAGGATGCGGCTTTGTCTAGTGTCGATTGTGGATGCTCGGCGCGACGCCTGTTGCCCGTCGCGCCCACAGCTGCGTTGGTTGGTATTGCGGTTGCCATCGCTGTGGTGGCTATTGAGGTGGCATGATAGTGCTGCTGATGCTCCGTGAGGGCAGCCAGCGGCGGAGTCGCCTTTAGCGATGAAATTTGCGCCAGTGTTGGTGGCTCGATGCTCGACTTGAGGGAGGTGGGCGGCGTTGCCGGCACCCCGCCCATTGCATGCCCTCCCATGGCGACGCCTTCGCGGCACAACTGCTTCTGGATCAGCAGGTTCTCGTACGAGTTGGTGCTCTTCAGCGACAGGCTGTCCATGCGCAGCTTGTCGCTGTTGAGGAACTTGCGCGGCATCTTCTCCGACTCGATGCGCAGCGTCGATATGGGCTTGTCCTCCTCCGGCAGCTCCTCCACGCGCTCAATCAGCGAGAGTCGCTTGAACCGATCGAACTGCACGCTGAACGGATCGTTCTTCCTCCGCATGAACGGCGATTGGCCGCCGCTCACGTTGCTGGCGCAGTTGTTGCCGCTGCTGCCGCCGCCGCCGCCACCGCCGCCGCTGCCGCTGGTGGCAGCCACAGCGAGGGCCTCCATGGCGGCGAAGGGCGCATGGATTTGATCACAGATTTTGCGTATTTCGTTCGATATGCTAAAGTCCTCGTCGATCTTGCGCTGCTTCTCCAGGCTGCGTCGCTTCAGCTTCACCGACTGCCGCTGGGCGGCGGCGCTGACGGACTGCGAGCGACGCGGCACACTGGACAGATCGTAGCTGTCGTAGGGATTCAACGGATGCACCACCTCATCGGCCGCGGTGCGCTCCGAGGCGCCCGTGATGATCGCTATGTGATCCATGATCGCCTTCGTTGCCTCATCGGCAGCCGGCGACGGTTCGGAGAGCGTGGAGATCTTGCGCTCCAGCGAACTGGTCGAGCGCTTTATCTCCTCCAGCTCCTTCTCGAAGCTCTGGATGATATTGTCGAATTCCGAGTGCTCCATCAGCGGCTCGCTCTCCGGCTGCCCGTTGGCATGGCTGGAGTGGCTGCCGCTGTGCCGCGAGTCCAGCGTCTGCAGGATCGAGTTGGAAATGTAGCTGAGGTTCGATTTGATGCTGTTGGTGGCCAGCTTCTTGTCGCGACTTGCCAGCGTCTTGCCCAGCAGCTCGTCGTCGTCCTGCAGGAACTGGAACAGCTCCTTCTGGTCACAGTTGAGCAGCTCCTCGCGCAGATTCGCCTGCGACAGCAGCTCGTCCTGCTCCAGCGAGATGGAGTTCAGCGAGTGGCCGCTCGAGTGCCGTCGCATCGCGCTCTCCTCGGACTTGAGGCTGCGCGATGGCAGCAGCGAGCGCTGCGACTGGCCGCTGGACTGCGACAGGCGGTCCAGGGACTTGCGGTAGCTGGGCGAGCGCGTCAGCAGCGACTTCTGGTACTTGAGGTACGCCTCGTCCGCATCCTGCAGCGAGTCGCCGCGGGCAAAGGAGCCGCTGCGCTGGTCGGGCGCATACGCATACGGATCGGTGTCCGTCGAGTTGTATTGGCCCAGCAGGCGCAGCTCAATGGACTCCGTGTACGTGGCCTCGTCCCTCGAGTCGTTCTGCTGGGTGCCCACGCCCGACGAGATCTGATGCTGCAGCCGACTGCGCTCGGCGAGAGCGACCGGCGTCAGACTCTGACTCTGATCACAGCCACTGGCTTGTGCGGACAGCATGGCAGACTCGTAGGTGGGCGGCAGGCTGTCTAGCACCGGTTGCTCCTCCATGGGCTGCTGGCCACCAGCCGCTGGCTGCTCGGACTCATCGTACTCCAGGCCATCGACAATCGTGTGCAGCCCGTCGCTGAGCGGAATTTGAAAGCCAAAGTCCGAGCCAGAAACTGGACGGTTCATAGATTCCTAAAAGAAAAAAAAACCATTTAATTAGAAGCAGCTCAGAGATTAAGGGATTCAAGGCGCTTACTTGATAGCTTAGTCTGTGGAACTTGGTCTCCGCCAGCAGACCGGGCTTGTCGATCTCCCTGGCCGCCAGTTGGCTGGTGGCATGCGCCTGCTGCGCCTCGAGCACAATCTGCTGAAACTTCTCGGCAAACTTGCGCTCCTTGCGATCCTTGCGCTCCTGCCGCTTCTTGCGAATGAGATCGCGGACACGCTCGATGCTGCGTGCCAGTTTCGACTCCTCGCCCACCTCCTACACATTGAGAGAAAGCATCGCGGTTAATCAATCGGTTGCCTTGGAGGATGTGGCAAGAAACTCAAGAGTTCACTACGAGTTACATTTATAGAAATGTTTCATTTTTTTGACATTTAGATTGGTTCCAATACACAGAGAATAACGAGAATTACGAGCTAAGAACAAACAAACGAGGCGAACCAAACAAAGCAAATAACATATTTAACAATAATTATACAACAATTGGTATGCACATCAGCTAGGGATTTTTATATACACACGGTTTAAATTTCATTTGGTTTTCGGTTTTTTTACAGCATTTTTTTGTTTTTTTTTTGATAACGCAAAATGAAGCAAACAATTGATTTAAGTAGTTAAAGTTTAAGTTTGGAAAAATTACCTTTTTCTTGAAAATCTGTTTAACGTTTTTTGGTGTATTTAAAATATTTGGTATTCGTTTTTGAATTTATTTTGGGATAATTGTGTATTTCGTGTGTTTGTGTTAAAAGTAGTTAAAGTTTAAACGCATTGTGCAAAGTTAATAACAGAAGTTTTAGTTAATTTGAGTTCGAGTTGAGAGTTAATGGTGCAAATGGAAAGATTATTATGAGTATGGTTTATATTAAGACTTAGACACTGAGACTTAGAGACAGGTTAGCAAATGCATAAGACATACACTAAATAATCAAGTAATTAATTTAAGAAAATTATTTAAATATCAATTTCGACACGGGCCGAAATCGCCGGCAATTACATACATATAGTAGATCAAATATTTATATGAATGAACATTAACAAACACAATGTGTATGGGCAATTTTGTTAATAATTTAACACAAGTGTTCTTGGTGTGTGTATGTTACACTTTTTGTTCTGAAAAAAGTGCTTTACATGGCTCACAGTGTTGTGTGTATAATTCAATTGGATTCATATCTCATTCGGCATGTGATTGTGAGTGATTGTTGAATGGCATTTGTTAGTTATTATAATTAATTACTTGGCTAGAGGACAGACACACATTCACACACAACGAGTGCAAACACCATATAGATATAGTTATAGATATAGAAATATAGTTATAGTTATAGAGAATACAGAAATTGTTAAATTGAAACTAAATTTCGTTTAGCTTTTTGGGAGTTTATGACAAGCTCGCACTTGTCCTTAATTGGTTTTTGTGGAGAATTAGGTTTTTCCTTTGTTTAATTTTGGAACATTGATTGGCACACACATACACATACACATACAAATATACAGATACAGATACAGATAAACGGGTGCATTTCCAAGCGGAAAACGCATCGGACTTGCCTCTTTCTTCGACTTGAGCTCCTCGGAGTTGAAACTGTTGAGCAACAAGGCCAAGAACAAGTTGAGGACCATAAAGTTTCCCATCACCAGAGTGGGCAGAAATATGGCAAAGCAGGTCGAAGCACCTTGCTGCAAATACAAGCCGATTAAGGTATTTAAATTTGGAATTCTGAAAACAATTTTACCTCCTCTTCGGCACGCATGCAATCCCACAGAGGTTCGATCCATTCGCCGCACAGAATGCGAAAAATCATCATGAACGAGTGAAAGAAATCATTAAAGTTCCATCTGCAAGGTAATCGAGTATTTTAATGAGGGTCTAACTAAAGTCAAGAGTTTTCTACTTGCCTTGGCACTGGATCGGGATCAAACTTCTCGGGCGTGTAGTCTTTGGAGAACAGTTGCATGCCAATCACAGCGAATATGTAAATGACTATGACGAGGATCAACGTGAGGTTGCCGAGCGCACCAATCGTCGATATAATGATGCTCAACAGCACCTTCATCGTCGTCCAAGACTGTGCCAGCTTCAACACCCGCAACTGCAAAGGAATCACATAAATATATATCTCTCAAGGATTAGAGTATGCCGATTAAGCTTACCAAGCGCAGACCACGCAAGACGCTCAGGCCGTCAACCAGCTCGAAGATGATATCGAGCAGACTGGCCGTGACAATTAGCAGATCGAAAATGTTCCAGCCGCATAGAAAGAACTCCTTCGACAATGCCATCAGTTTCACAATGCATTCGAAGGTGAAAATGGACGTGAATACCTGAGGATAAACAAGAGATTAGCAACGATTCATTGGATAAGCAGGAAACGAGTAAGAAAGCTACAGTTAAGTGTGCTCGAAAAAGGAAGCGATTTACCTAATTTACCTTGAGTGTCGAATATGACAGCTACAGCCATAAGGCATCACAATTAATTCATTTTCGTGTTTTAAGAAAAAGTTAGAAGCTTAGGTTTTTATAGTCCCAGAGATCTAGGTATTAGACAGACAGCCAACGGACAGACGGATATGGAATTGAAATATTGATACATATTTCCTATGGACAACATTATGAAGCTACCGAAAAATACATTGTATCGTAATTATAATTTTACTAGGGGATGATAGGTGAGTAACTCTAAAACATTCTTGCATCAAAATTGAAATTTCAAAAATGATCGTAAGTGCCTCACGAGAATTTCGCATATTCATATATACTCCTTTTAGTGGTTGTTTGCCCGTTGTTACTAATTCATAATACCCTTCTACCTATAGCTAGTGGATATAATAAGATTCGATTCATTGGAGATTCATGTGAAGGCTTCTGCTCACCTTGTTGCCCACATCGAGGGCATTCCGAAAGCTCTCGCTCATGCCGTGATGCTCCATGGCCAGGAAGGCTGTGTTCAGCACAATGCACAGCGTAATGGCGAGCTCGAAGAGCGGATCCCGGACCACCTTGTAGAGGCAATTCTGGAACTGCAGCCAGCTCTCGTAGTCGGTGCAACAGTGCACACAGCGATCGCAGTTGCGATCGGGCAGATCATCTAGAAAGAGGCAACATTAGGATTCGGATGATTCATTTCAATTACTATTTATGCTCACCAATGACGACCACCTCTGAGGAGAATTCCTGATGCAGCGCATAGACATTGTGGTTCTTGATGCGCGCTATGTTGCCATTGCATTTGATGAGACGCACTTCGCGCGGCGACAGCGCCAACTCCACGGTGGACACATGTCCCAGCTCGTTGGCCGTGTCCTGCTCCTCGTGATCGTCCACCACACCCGAATCATCCTGCGAGGATTCGCGATTGACGCCGCCACTCGAATTGGAGCTGGTCTGGCGACTGCTCGTTATCAGCTGCCCCTTGTAGTCCGAGGGATACAGCATGTTGGGATTCTTCACATTGCCCTCCCTGAAGCTGATGCGCGTCTTTTGCTGCGACGTGGCCGCCACCTGTTCGGCCTTGACCAGCTGCTGCTGCTGCTGCTCCTCCAGCTGCAGCTGCTGTTGTTGTAGCTGCTGCTGCTGCTGCTGTTGCTCCATTTGTTGGTATTGCTTTTGCGCCTGCAGCGTCAACGCTGCGGCACGATCGCTGGTGCTGTGGCGAGGACTTGGTCCTGGACTGGGCGTCGCCGAATGGGATTTGTTGCGTTCGTGATCGTTTCCGTTGCTGCCATTGGTGCTGGCGGTGTCCTTGCCACCTTTGGTCTTTTTTCGGCGTGTCTTCTTCTTGCTGTAGGAGGCGAGGAGCACGCCCTTCCTTGAATCGATCTTCTTCTTGTTGTTCTTGTTGAGCTTCTTGACGCTCAGCACCGATGGATCAAAGCTGAACGTCGAATCATCTCGGTGATCCAACAGATCTTTCTTTCGCTCCTAAAATGCAAACGGAAAACTTTAAATACATTTCCGGGAATTTATTTTGACAGTTTGCAGCTTGCCTCATTTGTGATTTCCGCCTCCTCCTCGTAACTCAACGCGACTACAGCTAACATCAAATTAATTAAGTAGAATGAGCCAAAAAACACAACCACAGTAAAAAATGAGACACTCATTGGACCACATGTTGCTAGCACCTGCAAAGATTAGATTACATTAAAATAAGTTCCATCTGCTTCATCTAATATTCATACCATATTGTAGACGTTCTCCCAGTAGTCGAGTGTAATCAATTGGAATGTCGTCAGCATGGACCACATGAAGTTGTCAAAGTTCGTGTAGCCGTGATTGGGATTCTCGCCCACACAGATGCACATGAAGCCAAGGGGGCAGTGTCGAGCACCAGTCAGATTGCCACACAGCATCGGCATCTCGTCCTCATCGTACAGCCAGTTGTCCGTATCGTTGACCCAGCTGCAATTCAAACAGATTAGAAAGTTATAGTTATCTATTTTGAAAGAACTAAAAATAATTAATTGTAACCGACACAAATACTGAAATTCTCAGGAATCATTACGATTGTGGTTATAATTATTTGTACCATAAATCATGCTTGTAATTTTATTTTTCTTATTTTTGCGGAGGCTAAGGTCGGCGTGGTTAAAATCTAAAACAAACTTGATCAGGGTACAACACTTAGGATTGTTGTCAGCAAATTTGGTAACTTCAGCTTGCATAGTCTCTGAGATCTAGGCGTTCATACAGACGGCCAGACAAACAGGCGGACGACAGGGTTGACGTATGCATTTGTAAACAAAGAATATCACTCACATTTGCCAGTCCAAGTGCGAGATGTTTGTCCAATCCGCGGGCACAGTGCGCACACATTTGTTTCGCAGCTCGCCCATGTAGACTTGGAGAGCAAAGAGGGCAAAGACCATGAGACAGAATATGGTCAGGGTCATGACCTCGGCCAGTTGGCGAAATGAATGCAACAGTGCATTGATGATCGTCTTCAGGCCAGGCATAATCGATACGGTTTTGAGGGCACGTAGCACACGAAACGTACGCAATCCGGCCAGATTGCCAACCTCCATGCCAATGGTCGCGTATCCACTGGTGATGACCACAAAGTCCAGCCAATTCCATGGATTACGCAAATAGGTATACTTGTTGAGCAAAAAGCCTTTGGCAATGATTTTGATTACCATTTCAATTGAGTAAATGGCTAGGAAGATATATCTGCAATAAATACAAAACATTAAATAACATTCACATATACAAAGTTCTTAGTTCCATTGACTCTCATACATCAAAGCAATTGATACATAAAATATTTAGCAACATTTTATGGAACACACGGATTTTACAAAATTCGTATTCCAACTATTTTAAATAAAAATAAAAATTAAAAATAATTACTAAGTCAAGTTACAAACCAAATTCAAATAAATATTCAACACGGATAACATGTACTTCAACCAATTTTCAGCACGGACACGAACCAGCCACAAATTTCAAACATAGGTGGCGCTAGTTTTTTTATTTAAAGATTGACTGAAATGATATTGTTCCCCCATTGATCCTGGCCAGAAATACTTACTCAGCTTCCTCCACAGTCTCAGTCATGGCTAGGAAAATACAGTTGAATAGAATGGTCGCCATAACGCAATAGTCGAAGAATTGATTCGTTGCAATGTAGACACATACACGTCGCCATGGGCTCCATGGATGGAAGAGGAAAAGGCTTTTGGTGCCCGTAAAGCGATGTATGTAGTTCTTGCGGAATCTTTTAGAGACCACGCAAAATGTCTGCAAATAAAATAAATTCGCCACGAAATTAATAATTGCTTATAAAATTAGCTTAGCTATACTTAAATCAACAGCTGTATTATTAGCAGAATAATGATCTAATTCGAATAACTTTTTCCGTTGACATTATTAGTGTTACGCTTTAATAACATTAAACAAATCTCTGCAAAGTTATGGCAGCATATTTAACATAACATTATAAAATTAAACGTTTTGGATGAAAATAAAGCACTCTATCCATTTTTGGAAAAACTCTTCACGTAATTTGTCTCAAATAAAATAAAGAATGCACGATATACAAATAATTCCATAGTTATTTATCAATTGAATGAAATTCCTTTAACTTTAACAATAACATTAACATTAGTTTTGGTTAACTATTAACATAACAAACGTAAGTAATATAGTATTATATTTACTCAATTTGAAACCCATCAGAAATTACAGAACTTATTATTTTAAGAGTTTTTGTGAATTAAAATAAATAATTTAAATAATAAAAGTTTCGTTTGTATGATAAAAAAACCACCGTAGAGTTGATTTGAAAACTATCGATGCCAGCATCGACTTAACAGTCCTGTTAGTTGCTGCCAGCATTGCTCCACACTAACAGCACTGTTAACAGTACTCGATGCCATGCAACTGTCACATGATTTATCGATACTTTCCAAGTGTCAAAACCTGGCCACGCGAAGTAGCCAGCTAAACTTCCGTTTTCCAATCGTTCTTTCGTTCTCAGACCGTCCTCGAGACTACAAGGAAAATGAGAGCTAAGGTAAAAATATAAAAATCTCTCACAAGTGCTTGCAAAAAAAAAGTGATAAAATATTTAAAAAGAAAACCATCCATCCACTGCTGCTGCTGTTTACTAATTAATTATTGTGTATTGTTGTGTGCATTTACAGTGGCGTAAGAAGCGTATGCGTAGGTTGAAGCGTAAGCGCAGGAAGATGCGTGCAAGGTCCAAGTAAGCGCTGACTACACCGACTTCGCCCATTGAGCGTGGTAAGTAACGATAAAAGCTGTCCAGCGGAGCGCTAGCAAAATGTTCTAACGATTGGTTTCTTTTCAGGAACTTCTGCTGACGTACAAAAACTGAACATACCGACTGGGCAATAACACGCCCGAAGTAATTAGCATTTCTCAACAAAAAAACAAAAATGTGTTTAGAGCATCAGTTTGAAAATTCAAGTTGATACTAAATAAATTACTGGTTATACAAAAGTTCCACAAAAAACTTGTGTAAATTTGCTTTAAACGTGGAAGTAGCGAGTCGGCAACGATTCGAGCGTGCTTTTGTTCAACCTAACCACATTTCTCATGTGTGGCCCGCTCTGCAATACTTTTATATGTAGGCGGGTGGTGCAACATTGAAGCAACACCGGCAGCTGAAATCTTGGCCATTTCAATATTTACTTGCATACTGAAGCGGCTTCGATCGAGTGAGAAGCAACCACTAGTGAGTACCCCCAACTATAGACAATTGGCAACTATACAAAACACTCTTGGGAAGATGTGGAGACACTGGTTGGGCTACCTGATCAGCACACAATCCAACTAGATGTGGACTCACTGGCCAGGCCAGAGCATCGGTAAATGAACGAATTAAGTTAACAAAGCAGCAGAAGCGCAATCAGACTAGTTAAAATTTGTCAGCATTTGGGGAATTCGGATAAATCGATTTCTGGGCAGCAGCAGTTCATTAGCGCACTGTGATTCCCTCAATTAAATATGAGACACCCTTGTTAAGGTTGACAAAGGATTTCTCTGTCATCGTCATCGTCTGCTCGAAGGTCGTTTGTCACACATAAATGCCGTTCAGCCGAGTAAGCAGAAATTTTAATGTAACAAGCAGAAATTACGATTGGGCGGCAGTTAGGACATTCCCCCTCCCTCTCCCACATCACATTCTCTGCAAGTCTGTGTGTGTGTGCTTGCTTTGTAAATTTGCATGTGCTTCTGTCGACCGCTTGGTTAAGTGTTTGTGGGGGAAAGGGATGGCAACAATGGGTGCGCTATTGCTGTGCATGTGTGTATGTGTGTTCGACACGAGAGCTTAAGAATAAGCGTGTGTATTTTAAGTGTGCGCAAAATGAAAAGTTGTGTCGACTGTTGTAACTAAGATTGGAAATTCGGGTTTTTTGGGCAAACATGCGGTTGAATTATCGCAGTCTGCTGCTGCTGCTATCGTTGTTGGTACAGCAGTAGCAGATGTTTGCTCTTCCTTTCGCTGCGACGGCTTGTAAGTGGCCCATTAAATGCTATTAAGCACTTTGATTTTCCGTTTCTGGAGTTTCGTTGCGCCTTATTTGCACGCATTCCCACACACACACACACACAAGCATGCATACAGTAGATTATGTTAGCGTTGCCATGCCGTGCAAGCGTGCGTGCAAATGTCTGGCAACATTTCGCTACATTTTTACGCCAGCCCTGGCGGCGTTCCTTAACCAAGCAATCATATAGAATGCATATTTACGCCGTCAACCTTTGACCGTTAGCTGAAAAATATTTGGCCACGACACGTGTATACGTGTATGTGTGTGTGTACCATGTACTGGGCAATGGAACGCCGCCAAGTCTTGAGTAAACTTGCATGTTCCTCTGTAATTTGTCCACTGCGCGCTCGCTGGCTGCAGCATAAGCTGGGGGGCAGGGCTACAGTAGCAGCAGCAGCTGAGGGGCAGGGCTACAGCAGCAGAGGGCAGCCAGGGCAGGGCAGTTTGTTTAAGCCACCGTCACGTAAATACCGTTGTCACATTGCTTGGCCTTTTTAAAGGCAAACTGTGCATGACCCATTTCCTTTCCGCAGTGTGTACAAGCATGCATGCCAGTGTGTGTGTGTGTGTGAGTGTGTTTATGCATGTACTTATATTTGTATTTATGTTAGTGTCGCTCTTTCCGTAGCTGTTTCTAAATTTACTCTCACTTTTAGAATGAGATGCCTTGAGTACGGATGGCGACGATAGAAACTCCATTGTACTAGTCGCGAACTACTTACTTCGTTGACAGCTGTGGACTAGTTTCATACTATAGGGTGGGTGGCTGGTCGAAACTAATTACGTTTGTAAACGAGGTGGTGACAATTGGCCCCACCCTTGGACTTCACTATGTTAAAGTAAACAGCCTAAACATGGCTGGATAATAGGGATATTGATATAGACAATATCTACACAATATCAGTACTTGAAGAATTTTCAATGGTATTATCATCGTGATATTTTTGGGTCGATATTATAAAATATCGTTTTAGTTGATATTTTTTATATTTGCGACATTTTCATTTGATAAATGATCCAAAAACATAAAGAAAAAAATTCCAGGGCTGTCAAAAAGATAAAGGTATGTTAATGGCGGTGCACCGTTATGTCCGCATGCATGTGCATGTATGTATGTGTTAAATCAATTTTAGTCGAACAATTTGTACTATGAAGCTACAGTTCAGCCAACGCTGGAAGTGTGTTTAATGGAGACTAGGGAAAAAATTCTGTCGCAATTTTAAAATTCTTAGCGATATATTATCGAAACTATATATTCTTAAATACAGATACTGTATCCTGTGGCTATACCCAAAAGCACTAGTGATTTCACTAGTCGCGCTACTTCGAGCTGAAGGGCGATGGTGCCGTATGTGTGTGTGTGTATCTTTCAATGTGTGTGTGTGCGCGCTAGACATTATGCTGATATCCGTCGTGCCGCTTTTGGCTGTGGCTTTCAAGTGGCCCACGAGGGCTGTTCTAGCCGTTTGCATTTCCATTAACCTCAGTTTGGCATCAAAAGTGCATTCATTTTCATTAAGTCGTTGCATTTGCACTTTTGTACAATTCAAAATGCAACAACAACAACAACAACTACTACAATAGCAAACAACGTCGCGGCAGCGACAGCGACAGCGCGTTCCATTTCCGCCTGTGCCACTTGCTGTACACTATTTCAATGGGCTACAGTGCTGGAAAGGGTAATGGGAGAGTGTGTGTCTGTGCCTGTGTGTGTGTGTGTGTGAGTGTTGCTGTAGTAGCAAAACTGGCACACAAAACACCCTGTGTGACTTATTAATTAAAGGGAATGGAAATGGAAGTGGATAGGGGAAATGGCAATGGGCCAAATGCAGCATTTTTATTTAGTTGTTTTGTTTTGTTTGTGTTTCATTTGTGTTTGTCGTTTTGTTTCTTTTGATTTTGGTTTTTCGGCACGCTAATATGCATATGAATTAAAAGCGAATAGAGAGGGGCGAATAGAAAGGGGGCAGCTTACCTCTTCGTATATGAAGGTGTCAATCTCCTCGAGCGGCTTGCCGTACATGTGCTCCGGAAAGGGCTCGAACTTGCGGGGCAGCACGTCGCCATCCTCCACGGAGGCCTTGGTCCGCGGATGGAAGCCGTACTCCCGCACCAGCTGAATGTGGCGATTCTCGTGCTTGACCTGCGACTTTTGCGTGTAGGCAACGACTTGCTGTTTGGCAACTGAAATGCGATATCGGAAGATGGATGCGAATTAGCTGCGAGTTCGAGATTAACATGGGTCAGTGCTTAGTCTACTCCCTGGGGCATAACATTTAGCATTAAATCAAAATTATTATAGTGCAGTTATGTCGATTACCAATACTAATTTTCAGACACGGTTCAAGAGTTCATCAAAAACATGGAGCTGTTCCCAGCTCAACTGCTCTTCAAAACGTTACTGCTGTGAACATTTTATCTGTTCCTAAGAACTGTTGGATCAATACACCATTCAACTGTTCCTGTTCCATTCACGTTTATATTTGTTTTTAGCTTTTAACATATGTACGTAGTTCACTGATTAAGCTAATCTGGGGCATATAGAGCAGATTAATGCAACGATATATTCTAGCAATTAAATCGATTGAAAAATGATGTTTATATTAACAGTTCAACTGTTCGCATCTATTCACGTTTTTAGTCAATGGTAAAGCAATTAAAATGAAAGCCAAATTCCTTAATGAGGATTAGACCAGCAATTACAGCTACTGACAGCTAATTAGAAAGACATTCTTTGCAACGCATTTCAATTTTTTCACTTTTGAGGCTTTAATTGAATAACTGCTTATTAAGAAATTTGTAATTTAATTTTATCATTTTGTTTAGACCAAATCGTTTTTGTTTTAAAAAGTCATCAAGTGAAAATTGTTCAACTTTAATTATTCAAAAGTTCACAAACATGATATCTTTTAATATTTAGTAATGTTATTAAATATAATTGTATATGTTTATTATTTTACTGTATTAGATTACTCAATTACAATATTGTATGCCAGAGCAACTAAGTCGTTCAGTCTAAAATTTAGTAATCATTTTTAAATTTAAAGAAAAAAAAAATAAATAATTCGCCAAAATGCATAAACAGAAGTATCCACTTTTCCAATTAACTATGCTTGGCTTAAATTGAAGTCGTGCAATTCTTGAAATTAATTCTTTTAGAGTTGGTTTTCTCTAAGACTGTTCCCATTTCTTTACGTTTAATAAAAATAGTCTAAAGTAAAATACACCCAAACAAATAAATTGTTTAATTTGAGGTAATATTTCAACAATAATGATTTAGTCAAATAATTATAAATATATTAATTGTGTAATTTGTTGTCCATTCTCCCATTGAGCTGTTCCCACCTTGCCTCGTAGATGAAAAAACAGACAACGAACTCGCCCAGTGTGCAGCTCCTTCAAGCGGTCGGCGGTGGAGTCTCTGGAGCTGCGACCCGTTTCATCAGCCAGCCTCTTGACGTGCTGAAGATCCGCTTCCAGCTGCAGGTGGAGCCACTGTCGAAGTCCAATGACTCCAAATATGTGGGCATGTTGCAGGCGTTTGCCACCATTTACAGGGAGGAGGGATTGCGAGGCATCTGGAAGGGTCACCTAGCTGGCCAGCTGATGAGCATCAGTTATGCCTTGGTGCAGTTCTGGTCCTATGAGCAACTGCGTCATGCCGCAAATCAGACGCAATTCTTTCACGACCACTATCACCTCAACTACTTTGTTTGCGGCGGCACCGCTGGCTGCATCGGCACGATTTTTGCCCAGCCCTTTGACGTGGTCCGCACTCGGGTTGTTGCCGCCGATCCGGACAGTCGCACCAGCAAATTGGGTGCGGTCTCTGGGGTCTTTCGTGTGTTTCGCAAGGAGGGATTCCGGGGCATTACGAGCGGCTTGTGGCTGACTCTGCTGCAGATTTATCCGCTGGTCGGTGCCAATTTTCTGTTTTACAAACTCTTCAATCGCATGCTTGTCTCTGTCGGGGAATTCATTACGGACAAGCCGAATCCGCAGAAGACGATACCGAGTCCATTGCTATTTGTAAGCGGCGCCGCCAGCGGCGTCGTCTCCAAGATGCTCGTCTATCCGGCGGACGTGATCAAGAAGCGTTCCATGCTGCATCACTTCGCGGACGATCGCACAACCTATGGCTTGAACCCAATCTGCCGCAGTGTGAGGGAATGCATTGTGAACACAATGAAGTACGAGGGTCCCACTGGCTTCTACAAGGGCATGGTGCCCACCCTCTACAAGTCCGGCATCATGTCGGCCTTCTACTTCACCATCTACGACACCTTCAACCGCTATGTCACCCAACGTTATAAGCGTTACGAAAAGACCCTCGAACGGGAACAACAACAGAATCAGACGAAGAAAGGCCAATGGTAGCCAGAAGTATTGCCTTTTGTTTTACAATTTTAAATATTATTTGGATTGGATTGCCGTAATTTTGTTCCCAGGCCTCGTAGAATAGATATAAGGACATTATGTTGTGTTGAAATTATTTATCGCAAGTATATCCAACGAGTGGAAGGAGTCACAGAAAGTTATTGGAAATATGACAACAATTGATATAATAAAAATGTTTTTTTTTTTAACTGTTTGTTTTTTTTACAAAATTTTTATAGAGTTATTAAATCATGTGTTAAAATCACAGTAGTGTAAATACGTATGTAAGAAATTGAACTTGTTTTATGAATTTGTTACGCCCTCTTTGCGTCATTGGGGATTTTTTTCGAATCTCTTTATGTATATTATTGCGTTAGTAAATTGCATAATGGATAATATTTCACGGCTTAAACCGATTCGAGAGGTGGCTTGAATGAAATTGTATTTATCATCAGCGTGCATTGTTAGCGATTTGTAAATCAGCCGCCGTGAAATCAGTAAATTTGTAACTTTTCTATAATAATATTAGTGTAAAATTAATTAGTTGAGGCAAATTTCTCAGTGCTCACTGTAGTCGGTGGAAAACTACAAGGGTTGCATTATCTAACATCGATAGACGCCATCGATTATGAGATGAAAGCACAGTGTTTATTGGCTGCAACGAATGGGCCAACTTATCTAACAGACAACTTGAATCGTCTATCAAAGATGAGAGCACTTTGTCGCCCTCGATGGTCATTGCAGCATCATGATGAGATGATGAGATGGCGAACATGAGTAGATGAGCAGATGACGCGATAAGCTGCGTGTTGGCTTACGGCATCTCGCTGGCATCTTCTTCGCCATCACTCCGCTGACCACTTTCACTCCATCGAATGTCTGCCGTCTGAGCTCACATAACTGACACTTCCACCTTGCTTTTTTTGCCATGAATAGAGACGACTTTTGGCTTCATTTTAACTTATTACACTACATAGTTTATTTTGTACATCGACATAACATCGGTGGGGGAATCGCCTTTTGCTGGGGATTCCCCTTTTCTTTTATGGGCGGTTATATAAATACGAAGAGTACATATGCAGATGCTGGGTGCTGGATGCTGGATGCTGGATGTGGATATGGGGAATGTGTCGAGCTAATTTCAATGCGAACGAAATATTATAACTTATGTGTATCCAATGGGCCATGAACATGAACATAGACTAGACGACCAATGGCCAAGAGTGCGCTGAACAACCTACTTCCAGCTGGAGCCGGCGCTCGACCAGCCGCCAGCTGGTGCCGAGTAGCTGTAGCCACCGCCTCCGCTGCCGCCATGGCTGGAGCCGCCGCTGCCGCCAGAGATGGCAGCCACGGCCACAGTGTCGTCGTGTCCACCATGACCGCCACCGCTGCTGTAGCCGCCGCCGCCGCCGCTGCTGTAGCTAGAGCTGGAGCTGGAGCTGTAGCCGGAGCTGTAGCTGGAGCCCGAGCCGGAGCCGGTCCAGCCGCTGGCTGGCGCCGCATAGCTGCTGGCTGGAGCACCATAAGTGGTAGCTGGAGCACCATAGCTGCTGGAGGGCACGCCGTAGCTGCTCGAGGGCGCCGAGTAGCTGCTGTAGTCGCCACCGCCATGGGAGCCCGACGAGGAGGAGGACGAGGCCGAAGCAGCTGCCACTGCAGCCAGATGGGCATCGTCATGACCACCGCCTGAGCTGTAGCCACCGCCGCCGCCGCCGCTATAGCCGCCATAGCCGCCGCCGCCGCTGCCGTGTCCAGCATCGGAGCTAGCTGCAATGGCTGCAATGTGGGCAACACCATGATCGTGTCCGCCTCCGCCGCCGCCGCCGCCGCTGTAGCCGCCATAACCGCCGCTGCTGTGCGCCGAAGCGTCTGAGCTGGCTGCAATGGCCGCGATGTGGGCAACGCCATGATCATGTCCGCCACCTCCACCGCCGCCGCCGCCGTAATGTCCACCATGTCCGCCATCGCCGTGTCCGGAGCCAGCAGCTGCAGCAATGGCTGCAATCTTGGCATCATCGTGTCCGTGTCCATGACCGCCGGCGCTGTAGCCTCCATAGCCACCGCCGCCGCCGCCGCCGCTGCCGCCATAGTGTCCGCCACCCGAGGAGCCATGATGGTTCTCGGTGATCACAGCGAAGGTGCTGACATGGCCGCCAGCGCCGCCGCCGCCGCTGCTGTAGCCGCCGCCGCCGCCGTAACCGCCACCATGTCCGCCACCGCCGCCGCCGCCGCCATGACCGCCATGCTCATGAATCTCGTAGGCGGCAAAGTCTCCACCGCCGCCGCTGCTGCCGTGATCGTGTCCATGGTCGTGACCATGATCGTGACCATGATCATGACCGCCGCCGCCGCTCTCTGGGAGATGGATGCGAATGTGGACGTGCTCGCGGCCAAAGGTGGGCTTGCCCCAGGTCGCCGGACTGGCGAGCAAAAGTGCACTCAACTGCAGGAAACAGAAGCGAGTGCGTTAAGGGGTGGGGGGAAAGGGGAAGTCTTCGGGGGTCAGACTCACTATCAAATAGGCCGCCATCACGCTGGATACTCGCTGTGGACTGTGCAAAGGATTTGCTAAATGGGTCGTCTGCCTCGTCTGCTGGGACAACGACGAACTGTAAATGATTCGGCAGACGGCGTCGCGCCGTGTTTTATACAGCGTCGGCGGCCAACGCGGCGGCTACGTTATGTAATGCATGCGACGCAGCGCCAAGTGCAAGAGATTATCAGCAGCAGAGAGAGTGGAGAGCGAAGAGAGGAGTGGAGACTGCAGAGAGACTTTCTGCAACTCTCTTGGATTCGGCAAGTGCGCCCAGCTTAAAGCTATCAGCTCCAGCTTTTTGTCTTGCAGCTCCCAATTAGTTGTTGCTTTCTGAAGGCCACATTGTTTCGGCTTCGGCTTCGGTTTTGGTTTTGGTTTCGGTTTTTTTCGTTTTCGATTTCATTTCGCCTTTTCGGCTGCGGCTTCGGCTGCGGCTTCGGCTGCTGGCGGTCAGAGACTGTTGACCTCTGACGGCGCCAGAGAGCGAGCGCCCTTTGTGCCAAAACCGGGCCATAAACTTGTTAGCAACAGCGACTCAAGATCGAAATCTCTTCAGCAGCAGCAGCAGCAGCAGCTCTTCCGCTCTGCTCCACTTTCATCGTCTGCCGCTGGCCAAATTGCTGTATATACCGGTTAGCCATGGAGTAGCAGGGTTAGACCAATCAATGGACATATTAAACTGCGACTTTATACAAGATATATAGGGCAATATAAAGAACTACTTCGTGTGCTCATCCAACCATCATAAAGTGTCCAAGGAGTCAATAGATGTCGCAATAATACTTGCCAGTAAATTGCCAGCATAATTTAAAAGCTTGAGCTTACAATTTTAGTACACATACTTATAGGCATATAATAAAGTGTTTCTGCAAATTTAATCCAGATGTCTTTAGAATAGAGCAATAATTTGTTGAAATTATATGGAACTGAATAGTATTAATCATGAAGTATTTCTTTGTATATTTATTTTGTTATGTAGCAGGGTAAAATCAATCAATGAACATATCAAACAGAATAAAGCCTGTTCGACAACAATATTGAAGACAATAAATAAAACTGCAACGTCTGTCTGCCTATGCATCCAAATGATCGTTATGTTTTCAGACAGTCAACAAATGTTGGGATAATATTTGCGTAAATAAAAATCTATGTAAAACAGGTGTTGTTGTAAACATGTTTGCCAAACGTCAATAAAAATTGTAAGTGTAATTTTATGGCTACAGCTACAAATTTTACTGCATATAATAATTAAATATAATATTGTTAAATGTTTCTGCCAATTTAAACTCGTTCGCAATAATTTGCTGCAAATCAGACGCATTTTATTTGCACTCTATAAATGTGTAGCGGGTATTTGGGAGTCGAGCACGCTTAATTGACTTGTTGTTGCTGCTGGGCAGTGCCGCAATTTGTTGATGGCAACTTTTTGGTTTAAATTTCAAATTTTTCAATCGAAAATCAAATTAATATGCAAGTTGACCAGTTCGCCCTCGGCCGCACCTCGCAGTCCCTCTTCTTCCCCCTCTTCCTTCTCTCCCTTCCACAGCTGGCCCTGTCTCCCTGGCTGCTCCAGTGGCAGCTTGTTTATGTTGGTATTTTTATGACATTGTTGTTGGCCCAATACTGGTTAGACCGTTAACCGTTATTTTGATTGTGTTTACGTTTATGCTTATGGTAATATGGCTGCTGATATGAACTTCCTATTGGCAATTCCTTTTGCCACTTGGTCTTTCAAGCAGTCGTTGTCGTTGTTATTGTTGTCGTTGTTGTTGCTGCCCGTGAGCCTTATACAACAATAAACATCGTCAACAACAGCGGCGTCGACAACTTGCATAACCGCCCGCTGGATGCCACAACAGCTTTGCCTTGTGCCCCGCCTCACACTCGAGTTTTTTTGTGCCTCGTTTCGATTTATTGGCCAAAACCCTTTTCCGATGTTGCCTTGTGATTTTCGTTGTCGTTGTCGTTGTTATTGTTGTTAACCCATTAACGACATTACACAAAGTGCCTCTATGCAATTAATCTATCAACATGCCGCATTTTTAATGCCTTTTCATGTTGCAAGTGCAAATTGATTGGATTTGCGGCAAATTTAATTGCACTTTTACCTCAAATCTGCTTAACAGCCACACACACACAGACACACTTGCTATCTCGATGTGAATCTTGACGTGTTTGTCACTCGTATTATCTGGCCATTAAAAATTGAATTTATTTGTTTAATTATCTACTATTAGTAGCCGGAGTATGCGGAAGGAATAACCGGAGGTTCGCTTGCGCCCAAGACAGCTGAGAAATGTTAAATATCTCTTTTGTTTATTATGCCATCCAAACAAAACTTTTGGCCTCAAATATTTATAACCGTTACGAGTTTTGAGTAGCTCTTAATGCAGCAAGATTTGCAAAGTTTTGTAGGTCATAAATTATGTAAACTTATTACAATAAATTTTCCATTTTTTACGATTTAAATGCCATTCAGTTAGATATTTAAGCACTGCCAAAAATAGTAGCAGACATTTCCTTTCAAAGTAATGCCTTAGTAGGTCTCGATCTCGATAAAAATTGACAATCGCAAATTTCGTCGTTATTTACTATGATATTGCAAAAAACACTTTTACTTTACGATTACAAATCGTACAATTTAAAACCCATTTTAAACAAAACTAAAAGTAAATAGTATCGCAATGAGAAAATCTCTTTTTTCTTTTATTGCAGCCAAAATCAACTAAACTACATCAACAATACAAATGTGTGCAAAAAACTGCATTCCACCCATTTCGAATAGAATTGCAAAACATATTTTGCTGTTTTCATAGCTACTATTACTATAACCTTCTGCAGAATGTTAGTGTTCAAGAACAGAATTTAAAGTTTGAGAATAAACTGGAAACACTCGTAAGCCCAAAGAATTTGTTGCTGCAACTTATTCTTTTAGCTCGGCTGGACCATTTGGATTTCTAGTTTTTTATGAGTTTTTCCCAGCAGCATTTCGAGCAGGTTGAATAACAATGAAAATGAGAGAAAATTAAATAAGAAACTCAAACAAAAGTTTGTTTGGTAATTGCAATTTTTGTTGCTTCGAGTATTGTAATTTTGGCAGCGGGGCATCGCTTGGTTTGTTGATTAGGGTTAAGACTTGCCACAACTGGTTGCAGCAGCAAGTGGCATCATCAAAAAATATCATGTCATGCTCTGGTTGCAACACTCGCGTTGTTGTTGTGGCTCAGTTTCGTTGCCACTCATTTTTGCGGGGTTCTTACATCAGCGTGAGATGAGGAGACAGCCAGAGGAGAGAGAAAGAGAGAGCGAGAGAGAAGAGTGAAAGGGAGAGGGAGAGAGAGGAGGTCATGGCCAGCGCCCGCATCTGTCTTCGGTCACTGCTCGCCTGTCAACCAACTGCAGCAGCAACGGCGGCGAATGTATCTGTATCTGTATCTGCAGCTGTGAATGTAAATGTATCTGTCGCTACTTGTAGTTGCTGCTGCATCTGTAACTGGGCCTGTCCATTATTTGTGCTTGCTTTCGCTGCTGATTAACCATTTGGCATTGGCCATGCGGGTTTCATTAGCCAAGTGGGCGGAGCGATTTTCATTAACTGTTCTTCGGGCCATATACAAACTGTATTTGTATCTGTGTCTTGCTTGGATGTAACAATGCAAATTAGTTGATTACAATTTCTCTGGCTGGCATTTGTCGGAATGTTGTGCAAGCCAAAGACAGGCGGGCGATCAGATTCCCATCGCTTGCCAAATTAATTAATATACATTTTGCTTTTGATACAAAATGTAAACAAAGCGCCGATGAAATGCCTCCGACTTAAACAATTCAAATCCAAAGCGTAAGCATCAACCGCCGCTTACATAAACACTACTTCAGCAGCAGCAACAACAGCAGTTAACAACAATCTACAAGCAACACAACACAACACAACACAACAACTTTAACAAACAACAGCAACAACGAGGGCAGCAAGTGGTACAAATAAAACAAGAGCTGTGCTCGCTTTCTTCATCGCACCGCAGTCCAGATGCCCTAACAATATCATAGACAAAAGTGTGGCTAATGAAATCTAGTGGAAAACTCATAACAATGGCAGCTTAATGAATAGATTGAGGCAATAAATCAACGCATGAAATGCAATTCAATACATTCAAAGTTCAACTTTCATTGTGTTGTTTATTAGCACGATTTTGTTAAACATATTGTTTTTGTTTTGTTCGCTTCAATTAACATTTTCAATTCACTAAACTGCCGATAGAAAACAAAACGGAAACATTTTCGGTAAAACTGTCAAAATATACACAAATATCGTTTTAATAGAATTCATTTGTAAATCAATAAATTTTGGTTTAATTGCCTGCAATGCTGTTTAATTGCGCTCAATGAAAAATGCTGTACATGTTTGAAACTGAATCTAGTTTTCATTTAATTCATCATTTATTTATTCAGAATTTGTATTTATTTACTTATTTATTTATACATGCTTCATTTACTTGTAAAACGAAATAAGAGGAAATAATTTTGATTTTAATTTCAATAAAGCTTTTATCTTTGTAATTAGTATTTAAATATTTGTATTTTGTATACTCCATTTACCTCATTTTATTTTTCTACATTTCTACGAAATAAATAATGCCAACAATTTAATGTTTTTAAACTATGACTTTATATCTCTCGTTTCTACATTGAACTTAATATTCTCTCCCTGTCATACTAAGGAGTAAAAAACAAGAATAGTTAATTTCACGTTATAAGAATTAAGCGTTCTTTGGGAAACTGGATAAAAGCGAAACTTGCAAGAAGTAAAATATGAACACATTAAAGCATAAATGAGCAAAGTTTTTTCAGCTGCGTTACAATCGATGTTCATGAGGCAGAGGACCCGGAATCAGTTGAGGATAGCGACGATGATTAGGTAAAGCATACGAAATGCATTTCATATACTATTTATATACAATATAACTATATTTCGTGCTTTTACAAGTCATTAACTATCAGTGAAAATCAAGTTCGTGTGTAACTTTTGATGAAGATTAACGGGCAATGGCAACAGCTATGACTATGGCCACAACTATGACTATGACTATGACTATCGCTATGACTATGACTATGGCAACAAAGCAGCAGCATCATCAGGTTAATGCGGCCAAGAGAGAGTGAGAAAGAGAGATGCAGAGAAAGAGAAAGAGGGAACGAGGCAGATGAGCAGAGAGGGCTGGCTGGCAATGATGGGCAACCGGTTGGCGGTCGCACATTAACATTAAATGCAACGCGACGCACATCTTCCCCATATTGCATAATGCTCCCGACGGCAGCCAACAGCCAAAAAAACAAAAATAAAAAAAATGGGGAAACCTGCTTGCAACATCTTCGGCAGATGCGAGACACAATCTTAATGCGGAAGCAAAATGATTCTCAAAGCGTCCCTGACAACAAGTGAGAAAGGCATATTCGAGTCTGCTCGACTGTGAATCACTAGCTCAAGATTTTTGTAGGAAGCTTTATTTCTTAGCTCTGAAACGTCATCTTTCCTCAAAAGGACGATGCATCTTTTGTTAATTAATTATTTAAAGTTCAAAGAATTAAAAAATGCCTGCATTTGATCACCAATTGAATACAAATTAAATAGAGAAATTAAAAAAAAAAATATAGTTGCCGAAACTTTATATTAATCGATTGCAAACAGCAAAAGAAAGGGTAACTTTCCAGGATTAAATAGCTTTAAAGTTAATTATCTGTTTGTTAGCAAACTTTCAGAAATCATTCAGAATGTGATTAATAAATTTCCTTCTGACTGCTGCTAATGAAAGTATTTTATGATTTTGGGGTAGCTGTAGTTTATAGTACCCTTTCCTGCCTCTGGTTGCCGGGTATCACAAAAGCAAATTACACAAAGACACATATACACAGTTATGGCAAAAAATGTTGGCTTTTCCGAAATGAAACAAGAAATAAAAAAAAGAAAAGGCCAAGCATCAAAACGAAAACGAGTTGGAGTTGCAGTTGCATTTGTTGCTGATGTTGCACGTTGCCCATTGCACGTTGCAGTTGTTGTTGTTGCAGTTGCAGCTGCGCAGACCTTTGCACAAGTTCAATGGTGACTGGGAACTGGGAACTGTCTGCATAATTGCCAGACAGAGTGGAGCTGCACTTTCTTTTGGCCCCAAATGCCGTCGCTTCCTGGCAAATTCAATTGCGAGGGACAACCAACAAAGAGAGAGAGAGAGGGAGAGAGAGAGAGAAGGGAGCTGCACATAAAATACATAAATAAAAGTAGAATGCAGTCCAAGGTAAAGTGAAACAGAAGCTGCAACTGCAACAAACTGCAGTTAAAACGAATAAAAAATAGTTTGCTCTACATATTTAATTAGTTTCCGTTTCCGTTTCCATATTTGTAATCCGACTGTCGCCCCTTTGTCCCTTCGTCCCTTCGCCTCGCGCTTTTGGCCTTTGTGCATTGTTGCGACCCACAGCTGCAGCTGAGAGCGTTAAGGCCAACAATTGGTCCAACTGGTAATTGTCCTGTGTGTGCCCCAGTGAAGCCCCCTTCCCCTTCCCCTGCCATCTCCATCCCCCTCCTTCCGCCAAATGCGTTTAGTCGAACGGTTGCGTAACTTATGGCCAGTCATTAACAGAGACTGAGGCTCCCAGAGCGATTGCGTTTTTAGTTAATGATTTATTTAAATTGCCCTCGAGCATCTTCCACTCAGCTGCACACTTGAGCCTCCCACACTATCCCTATCCCTATCCGTATCTGTATCTGTATCTCTATCTGTATCTGATTCTTTTCAACTACCTAAACGTGTGTTTGTGTGTGTGTGTGTGTGTGTGTGACTTGGAGTCAAGAGTCAAATTTTATTGAGCTGCACACACAATGAGCAATGCTATTTAATTATGCTGATGAGCCAAACAGCTTGAGCCCAATTCCAATCCCAGTCCCAATCTTGAGAACACACGCACAAGCAACGTAAATACTCGGCCATATCCAGGAGATTCCCTTGCCCAAAAATGCCTGGCCTGCTTCAGCTCCTGCTCCTGCGTCTGCTTCGGCTTCTGCTTTTGGCTGTTTGCTGTTTGCGTGCGCCTTGTGTTTGCCTTTGGGCCAGGTGTCGGGTGTCGGGTGCCGGTGTCAGAGGCATTGGCATTGCCTGCTGCCCAAGCAGCGGAGGCGGTGGCGGTGGCGGTGGCCGTGGAGAACTCACACTCGCTGATTTCATATGCATGCCCAGGCCATGCGCAGATTTGATGGCACCTCCCGCCCCACCGTTTTTACACTGACACAAAAATCACTAAACTAACCCCAGCCGAACAATTCGCTTCAAGTGTTTTGAATACTCCAGATTTCTACTTACAGATTTCGAACAGAATTAGTGAATTAAGAACAATGATTGTTCTTCCTATTATTATTATTTTAGTTATTTATTTTATTTTAGAGTCCGCACAATCCAATGTTAAATAGTACCTTAACAATATTCCAGATTTCAAGGCACAGATTTCGAAAAGAATATTTGAATCAAGAACAAAGGTAATGATTTTTCTTATTATTATTTTTTGTTTAGTTACTTAATTAATTTAAGAAACCGTACTATCCAATATTAAATAGTACCTTAACTATACTCAAGATTTTCAGTCACAGATTTCGAATGGAAATGACTGATATTATTGTAATGTTTTATTTATTTGAGCGGAGAATTCGTATGAACAATTTAGGAATGAATCTAATTATTTTTATTTATGTATTTATTAAATAGTAGAATGAAGGCCAAGCCTTTAGGTATTAATTATTTTTACTGATTTATTATTTTTATCTTGGAACTTAGCTCTAGTAATTGTTGCCTGAACTACAGTGGCCGTCAGACTATAGATTATTTTTTATTCTAAATTGCAATGGTTCTCATAAAACGCTATTGAAGATCGATACATATATGTATATAAATAATATATCTAATAGTTCAATCTCCCGTTGGACCAGACTTTAAATAAATAAAATAAAATGTAATATAAATCATACGTAGTTAATAAAGCAGCATTTATTTTGTAGTTTTATAAACTAATCAGACTAAAGTCAATTATTTGATGTGCCGAACTTTTCACTTGAATCTTGAGTTGGTGCTTTGCAAAGTTATTTTTAGCACAACAAAGTTTGGGATTGATGTTTTCTCGCTGTGCACAGCAATCTCTTTCATGCCCGATATATAGTACTTATTTATGTTTGAGGGGGCCGGGGCGGGGGTAAATAAGATGTGAAGCTGGCAGCAGAGCAGAGCAGACGGGAAGGGGAGGGGGGAGGGGTGGAGGGCGGGTAAACTATGTAGCTGGCAGATTGCATAGCTCATTTAGTGCTCCCGTCTCGCTGCGGCCAGTAATTTTTGCTCACTTTTCATTCTGCACTCACCTTTATCATCATTCTGTGCGGCTACCGTTTGATCATCACTCATTTTGACTGATTGTCCTTGTTTATCTGCTTGTGCCTTTTGCGGTTGAGGTTTGCGGTTTTAGCTATTGCTCTCTTATCGCAGCTGCATGTCTTGCTGCCTCTCTCTCTCTCTCGCTCGCTCTCTTTGTCACTATCTTTTTGAGTTTCTCACACACACACACAGAGACCGACAGACACACTGTTGTTGTGTTGTTGGGGTGCTGCTTAAAGCTTAAAGCGATGTTGCTGTTGCTGTTGCTGTTGCTGTTCTCTTCACACACACGTACACGACATTGGGATCGTCGTGTTTAGCGTTAATACTGTCGCCTTTGTTAACATTTCTCAGTGCTCTTTCGCTTTCCTCGTAGTTATTGTTGCTGTTGCTGTTGCTGTTGCTGTTGCTGTTATTGTTGTTGGGCTTGTGCTTATCAGCAGCACGTTCGACTCATTCATGATGTGGAGCATCTCTCTGTATTGTAGTTGTAGTTGTAGTTGTGTGTGTGTAGATTAGTTTCGGCTGTGTACTTGTGACGCTGTGAGTGTATTGGTGGCTAAAGCTATGCAAATCTGACGAGACAGTTTCCAATAATGGCATCGCCTCGCTTCAAATAAAAAGCGCAAAAGAAAAAACAGAAAAATAATAGTGGCTTTTGTGAGCTTTTCGTTCGTTCAGTTTGCGATGCGATGCGATGCGATGCGTTCCGTTGATTATTGCTGCCTTTCATTTTGTGCTCTGTGGCTGATTACAACTGAAAGCAGAGAGGAGAAGAAGAAGAGGCAGCTTATTAGTTTTGGCTTCGCATTTACTATTAT
The DNA here is from genome assembly GCA_035045625.1 of Drosophila formosana. NCBI lineage: Eukaryota > Metazoa > Arthropoda > Insecta > Diptera > Drosophilidae > Drosophila > Drosophila formosana. The sequence continues at coordinate 23,429,268 of JAWNOW010000232.1, forward strand.
GTCTTTACTTATAGTATGTCGCCATGTGTGTGTGTGTGTGTGTGTTGCAACTCTCGTGTGCCGCCCACTCAATTGACGCAGTCATTAAACGGAAATTGTCAGGCGCTAATGCGCAGCTTAAGACACCTACAACGCTGGCTTGGCTTACGCGTGCACACGTAATGTGTGCGCATTACGTATACGTAATGTACGTTACACATACGTTGCGTATTAAGTATACGTAATGCGAGTAACGGAAAAGATAAACACGACGAGCACCGGAAAATGTGCACGCTTTAAGACTTAAAGCTTAACAAAGATAAAGTTAATTAACATTATGGCATCACACACACACACACACAGACAAGCTGGCAAGTTACAAGAATTGATAAATGGCGTAAAAGTAAAAGGCAAACACAGAAGGAGGCCACGCTCAGATGCTGCTCACTTCGCTGGGCTTTTGTGTTGTTGCTGTTGTTGCTGGCGCTTCTACCGTTGGTAGGCCTGCTTCCTGTTGTGTTTTACAAACTTCTTGACACCGCTGACGTTGGCGAAATGGAAAACGTTAGATGAAGTGCCATAAAATATTCAATATCAAGTTTGCCGTTGCCTCTCGCATAGTTGCAGACAGGTGCGGCAGCCTCTTGCTGCCTCTTGCCTCCTGTCGGAAGTCACGCTGTCATTGAGCGAGCGGCAGATGGAGAAGGAGGAGGAGGCGGGCGGCTGTGAAGCGCTGAGCTAAGCAACAATGCAGTCATAAAGGCGGCCGGCCTTAGAGAGATATTTATGTGTGTGTATTTGTGTGTGCGTCTGTTTCTTTATGTGTGTGTGCGGCCGATAAGAAAACGGCCGAAAGCAGCAAGTGAAATCAGTTAGCAGACGACGACGACGACGACGACGTCGCACCTGCACTGCTTTATTTTTTTTTTTGCTAAGCACACAAATCGTCAAAATATTTTTATTACAACAATAAGAGAGAGCAGCAGATGGACGCATTAACAATGCGTTCGTTTGGGCCTAACAAATTTTTATGCTGCTGCCTTTGTTCGCAGTCAGTTGCTGTTTGGGCGTGACCTCAGGGAGACAGGGAGACGAAGCGAGCGAGCCAACGGACCGCAGCTTTAAACTTGCCTCGCAGCTACCAAACATAAAACGAAGCGGAAGCTGGCCAGCGCCTTAAGCTGGGCTACACTTCTTTTTTTTGCTGTTGTTGTTGCTAGTTAAGTGCACATCAAGCGCTAATTTATGGGCCAAACGCTCGCCACAAGCCGCAACCGCAGCGAGCCCGCACAAGAGCTTCATACACACACGTACACAGCTACCCCCTTAAAGTGACCCTAAAGCACAACCACATGAATGTTGCACACACACACACACACAGAGAGAGACTCCAATATATGTGTATATGTGAAGGAAAATTGAAATGTTCGATGATTTACCTTTAAATATTGCTAATTGCATTTTGTTGCAGTTGCTGCAGCTGCTGCTGCTGTTTGCTTTATGTAATCGCGCACAGGATATATACACACATACACACACATACGCATATGCAGCTGCATGCATGTGTCCGTGTGTGTGTGTGTGTGTGTGTGGGGCGTATTTACATTTCAATTTGCCCAATGCACCAGTTACTATTTATATTCGCATTCGCATTCGCTTTCTGCTTTCTGCTTTTCCTTTTGCTTTTGCTTTTGCAATTTCCTTTTGCACTTCACTTTTCGGTCGCTTTCACTGCGGCGACTTCAATTGGCCCCAGCTGGGCACACTTTTGTTATTATTATTGCTCTTGCTCGCTTTTGTTTTAGTTTAGTTATTTTGTGTGGCTTTTGTGTACTTAGTATAATATGTACGAGCAATCAGACTGTGTGTGTGTATGTATGTATGTATGTATTTTACATTAATTACATTTTTATTTTAGTCGCAATCGCGTCGTCTCGCGCGGCTCTATGCAACAATGTTGGCAAAGGAAACGGCAACGGGAAAAGCGAAGAAAAGCGCTGGCACGCACATTGTTTGACACACATACACGCACGCACACGCACACGCACGCACGCACACTAACACACGCTCGCTCGCTTGCTCACTAACACACACACACGCGAATAATGCGCGAGTAGAAGAACCACAAGAACACGCACACACCTTAAGCTGAGAAGTGTTATTACAATTTACTGTTGATTTCTTTTTTTTTGCTGCTGCTGCTGCTGCTTCTGTGTGTGCGAGGGAAGCGCGAACGCGGGAACGAGAGAGCACGAGCACAGGCGTCACAGTTGCTGTACGTGTGAGTCTTGTGTATTGGTATGTGTGTGTGTGTGTGTGCTTGGCTTGTGCGAAAGCGTGCGAAAGAGCGCGAAAATGTAGGTTAGTTTCCGTTTTATCCTGCCTTCCAGCAACAACAACAAACACAACAAATGTGTATTGCACGTTTCACTCTATTTTTGGGCGCAGAAGACTTTTTCGCTGCACTTGTAAATCTCTGCGTTTCTCAGACTCTTTCGCTGTGTGTGTGTGAGTGTGTGGGTGTGTTTGTGAGCCTCAGTCTCTGTTGGTATGTGTGCTTGGGTGTGTGTGTGTGTGTGTGTTTGGTGTGCTGTCTGTTCGTTTTGTTGTTGCGCTGTCAGTGTGTGTGTGTTTTCTTTTTTTCTTTTTTTTTCTTTGATTATTTTCTTTTTTTATTCTTTTGTATTTGTGTGTGTCGCTCTACGGACGCGTGCATTGCATGGCGACTGCTCGATTCTAAGGTTCGTTGGTGACTGACTCGCAGCAAACGGGTTTTCCTTTCCGTTTGACGTAATCTGCAGAGCAGCCAGAACACACACACACACACACACACACACACGTACACGCACGTGCAGCCCCCCGAATTTCCCGTTATATTGCGCACATGCCAGGACAGCTCTCTCTCGCTCGCTCTCTTCCGCTTGACTCGGTTTCGCCTTCGTGGCCGAGCGGAGCCGAAGCGGAGCCGAAGTCTTCGGCCAGCTGCCATGTGCTGTGCGTCGTGTGCTCCTCGTGTGCGCCATGTGCGTGTCGCAGCGTTCTGTTTTGGCCAAAATGTCAAAAGGAACGACCGCAGGCGAACACACACACACACACACACACACACACATCATGGACTCGGTCCCGTCTCGTGATTGCCACATCGTCGTCACATTTGGCACACTTTTCTCCTGCCGGCATAAACAAATGCGCTGTGGGGCATGGCCAATTTCCCGCTATTCTCGACAGTGCCACAACGGCTGCCACTGTTGCCACTTCTGCTGCTGCTGCCGCTGTCGCCGCTGCTGCTGCTGCTGCTGCACCGCAGGCCGCTGTCTAAAAATGTCAAAATTATTAGGCCCGAATATGGGCCACTCACTAACAAAAGATTTGGAAGCTGCGTCTCGGTTTCAATTTCATTCAATCGCAATGCAAAGTTTATCGCATGGCGTATACGTAATATATGCGACTTGTCGTATGCGTAACGTGACTTTGAAGCATCAGCGAAGCCTTGGCTATGCGGAGATCAGCAATGCCAGCAATCAGACTTCACACTTCTATCACTTCTGTATGTACGTATAAACAAATTGAACAACAAGCTCTGCTCAGAGCGAGCTGGAGATTTGCTCTGCTCGCGAGATTCTTCACAGCGTCTCTCATTGCCAAACTGATAAGAACTGTTACTAAATCACTACTCTGACAACGGGTAGTTTGAAGAGTTGACTACAAAAACTATAAAAGTACCACTTTACATTTGGGCAACTGGCTGATGAAATGAGAAAGAAAACTGTTTTTTATTGCATACCTTGAGGATTGCATATAGGCTGTGCTTTGGTAATACAAACAAGTAGACAGTAAATGGCTTTAAATATCAAACTAATTTATTTATTGTTCGTAATTTAGCATTTATTTCTAAGCCACAAAGTATTGCCAGAGTAATTAAGGCCAACAGGCTGCTCAAACTAATTAATTATATTGTTGCTAATGATTCTACTCAGCAAAATAAAGCGCTTACCTTTTAAACTGTGCATTGATATAGTAGTTCAATCAGTCAGAAATTACTGATTACCTGATTATCTTCTTGCAGCCTAAAAACAACTCTTTCGTTATTTATGGCAAACTGTTCGGCTCTTCGCATAATGTCTTATTTATTTGCTTACACCCAACATCTTAACTCCCTTTGAGATGAACTTCTTGAGCCACCCACGTTTAAGTGAGCCGATGCCTCAATGCCTTAACTCGCTTTGGGCACATTTAGTGCGCGACAACAGCTTGGAGCGAACGCAACTGGCAAGAAGCGAGCACAACAAACGGCAAGACGAGCTGTTAAAACAACAACGCATTTGGGATTTGGCGATAAGCCCTTCACAGCTATCAAACTCAGTGGTCCAAGCAGTGTGATCCAACGGAATCCGCCTTGACATAGGACTACACCCCTCACCCACATGCTGCTGTGGCAACCATTGTGCCTAGGGCTGCTGCTGCTGCTGCTGGCGGCCACAGTCGATTGTCTGCCGCAGTCCTCGCCCAGCTCCAATCACTCGGCGGAGTATGAGGCGTCCACGCTGCGTATACTCGATGTGGCCACGCAGCGTATGCGTGGCATTTGGGAAATGCGCAAGCGCATCTTTCTGCAGCTCACCTCGAAGGGCAAATCTCCGCTGGGCGGCCAGGCGCCCAGCAAGCAGGAGGTCGACATCGAAACCTACAAGCTGGTCTATGAGCTGGCCGCCAATTTGAGCGTGGTGCCCGTGGAGCAGCTGCGTGATCCGAAGCTGCGACGTCGCGTGCAGCGCTTGGCCAAGCTGCAGCTGCAGGGACTGCGTCCCAATGACTACGAGCAGTCCAAGGATCTGCTGCGCGCCATGCAGAACTTCATCAGCGGCAGCATCATCTGCACCGATGATTGCTCCAATCGTAAGCCGACCTCGATGTTTCCGCAGCTCTACAATCAGAATATGCGACTGAAGCGCTACGAGGACTTGAAGTTCAACTGGTTCAGCTGGCGCAATGCCATCAACGACAAGGACACGGCCAAGTCCACGTTCATCGACTATGTGCGCCTGCTGCGAATGTCGGCCACCTACAACGGCCATGTGACGCCGTCGCGCACCTGGTATCTCTACTACGACACGGAGAACTTTCAGGCCGAGATGGAGTCGGGTAAGGTTGCTCAAGAAGTGTTATACAAGTTTATTGTAATTATTCGTTTTAGTAATTTGGGAGATAATGCCACTCTATAGGGAGTTGCACGCTTATTTGCGCTACTGCGCCATCAAGGCGTATCCCAAGTTCAGCTTCAAGGACGACGGCGCAATTTCAGCGCCTGTGCTGGACCAAATGCTGTCGCAGGCCTGGTATCACAAGCAAGTCTTTCTGACGCCCTATCCCAAGGACCCGCTGCCCTCGGTGCATCATCGCCTCGAGGAGGTGCTGGTGACGCCCGTCAAGATCAACAAGAAGGCCGCCGAGTTCTTCGAGTCTCTGGGCCTCAATCACATGTCCGAGTAAGCGCTGCCATTCCATGTTATTAAATATATGAATAATAAGATTATCGACAGCGGCTTCTATGAGCGCTACTCGCGTCGCATGAATGACGACGAAGGCGGTCCGGACTGCAAGTCGCAGGTCTATTACTTTCCGCCGGAGGTGGCGCTGCGCTACTGCCCCAAGCTGGACTACAAGAAGATGATCCAGATACACGGCACCATGTCCGAGCTGCAGTACAACATCTACAAGCGTGAACTGCCTCTGGGACTGGACAGCGAGCCGTGTCCGGGCTTTGGCAGCGCGCTGGCCGAGACTGCTGTGCTGGCCTCGGGCACGCCGCGTCATCTGCATCGCCTGCACATCCTGCTCAACGACAGCCTGAGTGAGATGCAGTCGCTCAATCGGCTCTTCCGCATGGGCGTGCACACGTTGCTGGCTGTGCCGCAGTATTTCATCAACGACAAGTTCCTGGTGGATGTCATGGACGGCCGCATTGGCGTGCAGGATTACAACTGCGCCTATTGGCGCATGCAGGATAAATTTGCGGGCGTTCAACCGCCCATTTGGCGCTCGGCCAAGGACTTTGATGTGGACTATCGATTCTATCGCGGCATGCATCCCGATCGATCCAATACCAGGTATTTTTGAATAGCATTAAGCAAGGAATTTTTATATAATTTGTTTTTCTGCAATAGGAAATTCATGGCGGAGATTTTGGGCTTTCAATTCTATCGTTCGTTTTGCTTGGCCAGCGGGCAGTACAAGCCAGGAGATCCCAAGTATCCGCTGCACAACTGCGACTTCTACGACAGCAAGGAGGCGGGCAAACTTATTCGGTAAGTCGACCTAGCAAAATTCATCTTAAAACTAATCTCTGGTATTTCTAGTGAAATGATGGAATTGGGCGCCACGCGACATTGGCGCGACATCATGGAGATTGCAACGGGCGAACGCAAGTTGAGTGGACGCGGCATCCTCGAGTACTTTGCTCCGCTCTTCACCTGGCTCAAGGAGCGCAACATGCAGCTGGAAGTCGAGCCGGGCTGGGATGCAGATGATCGTAAGTTTCTCTTTGTCTTTTCACTATGATTTCTATATGCTAACCTTCGGTCTTTTTTTTTTTTTATCCAGTGTGCCGCAAGGATGTATAAAATATGAAAGCAAATTTATACATATTTTATTATTCACACATAATAAAGATTTAATCATTATATTATCTAAACTAAATCTGTTATTAGACAGAAATTTAGCCAATATTCTTTTAGATTTGTTTGGAAACCATTTTACAACTAGAAACTTTCACGTTAGAAATCCTCGGGTCTGGAAACTGTCTGAACTTCCTCAATTTTAATAACTGCTTGAAATTCAGAAGTTTAGACAACTGGCATAAATATAGGAAATATATATTTTGTAGCCACTTGGGCATTACCAATTATTCGAATACAAAAGAATCGTTTATTTGTTGTAATATATACAAAGGCACTTTGGTAAAACGACAGAAAATTATGCTTACACTATTTGTTGTTTTGTTTTGTTTGTTTTTAGATATACGTTAAACATAGATTAAACATTTATGATTTGTGGTACGATGCGAAAGTCTGGATATTGGCTGGATGAATAACTAGCTTGTAGCCCAGATATAAATATAAATATATAGTTATAGTATGTGTTGTATCCAGGTGGTGATGTGATTCAATAGATTGTCGAGATCTTTGATGCGCATGTGGATGATTGAGAGTTGTTTGATGCTGATTAACTGATTAGGTAGAAAAGCCAAAACACACTGGTTGCATTGTTCAGTTCACATGGTCGTCTCGGAGTCTGGCGGCGTATGATAGTTGAGATTATAGGCGGGCGGTCCGTTGTTGAGGAAGGCCATCGAGCGTATGCTCTCCCGGGAAGCGGTGCGCTTTGAGAATGACATGTGGCCATGTGGCTGGGCGGTCACATAGGCGGGCGCTGGCTCGGGCACAGGCGGAGGCAGAGGCAGATATTGCTGCTGCTGCTGTTGTTGCTGCTGCTGATGATGTTGCTGTTGGTGCAGTGGATGCTGCTGGTAGAGCGGCGGCGTGCAGGGCGCTTTAGGCGGACTGGCGCTGGCTCCGCTCAGGCCGGCAAACACATTCTCGGTGGTGTTGTAGGCGGTGGACAGCGGTCGCGAGCCATGGAAATTGGAGTAGCTGGAGCGCACCGAAGGCGGTCGATTGTTGTACAGCTCATCGCTGGCATGGCCCACATCGTTGAGCTGCGTGGTCGAGTGCTGGTAGCTGGGATTGTAGTGACCACCACCAACGCCGCCAATGGGAGCTGGCGGCGGTGGCGGCAGCGGTGGCGATGCCTGCTGCTCCATGCTGGGCATGAGCATGCCCTGACCGTTGGTGTTGTAGTAGATGGGATCGAGGGGAATGTTCTTGCGATAGCTGTGATAATAGTGACTGTTGCTCTTGCCCAGACTGCCCAGCTGGCTGGCGGCCACGTTGTTGCTGTTGTTCAAAATGTCATCGTTGAAGCACTGCAGATTGGAGGCGGTCAGCGAACGCTTCTCCTGGCGATGGAACGAGCCCAGCTGCGGCTGTTGATACTGTTGCTGCTGCTGCTGCAGCTGCAGTTGTTGCTGCTGATCCAGCAGCTTGGTCACTGGATTCTGATGGTATTTGCGTCGCGAGCTGCGTTGACTGCTTCTCACATAGCTGCCACTGCTGCTGTCGCCAGTACCACCGCCGCCGCCACCACCTGCTCCTCCTCCTCCCCCGCCATGCTTGGAACGCAAGGTATCTCTGCTGCCGTGATGGGAACGCCGACTGCTGCTGCCGCCGCCGCTCGACTGCCGTCCATGCGAGCCACGTGCCATGACCGAGCGTCGCTTGACACGTCGCGGCGTCATCGGCTTGGGACTCAGCTCGCCGCCATCCTGATCGTGGGCATCGCCATCACCATAGCCCAGCATGACATCGCCGCGATGTCGTATGGTGTCGCTGCTGTTGTACTCGATGGAGTAGAGCGACTGGCGATGCTTGGACTGCTTGTTAATGTGCTTCACTGCAGGATACAGAACAGAGCTCAGATTAATATGACTGCAGGCTAAAGCTGACGAGAGTATAAGGAACTAAAGTAGCAGCAGTTACCTGGGGTTAGACAGAGTTTTTTTTTTTTGTGATAATTGTTGTGATATTTGAAGGCGGTTAAATGGTACAGGATTAGCTACAGTAAATACAGTTGACAGCGACCAAGTGGAGACGGAGTCGCAGTCTGTACTGGAGAGGGTTAGAGTACGCTACATGAAGCCAGTTGACCAAAATGATATACATACATACAATATACAGGATAATTATGCTACTTGGGGGCGATTACGGAAAAGTTAAAGGCGGCCAGAACATTTGTGTAAATGAACATTTATTGGAAACGCTTTTTGAAATCTTTGCAAGAATTGGCACACGCAAATAGTTTAGTTCTGTAAATATACTATACATATATATATATATGGTATATGGTATACATATTCTATGTAGATCGATCGATCCTGGCATAACTAATTAGCATTTATAGTGTGTGTGTGTCTGTGTAATGCTTAAACGCTAGACTTAACAATTCAAATATATTTTATATATATTTAACTATACTATATAGTATACCGTAACGAATCTCTATAGATTTATCATTTATGCTCGATGCTAGCATCTATAACTGTATGCACTTTCCATATTTGTATTTAGTACTCAACAAAATAAAAGGCAACTATTTCATTACGTAGTTCCACAGAGAAGTTGTCGCTTCTCGCTTCATTCTTCTCCACTTTCAAAGGCATTCTGGTTGCGTCTTGGCAAAATTGATTTACTTATGTACTTTTGAAACGTTTCTTTCTTTGTTTTAATCATTTTAAAAATTGTTTGTGACATTGTTTTGTTTGTGTGTGTTTAGTTTCGCTTTTTATCGTTTTTGTAGTATCACAGTTCAACATAAAAGTTATGAAGGCATTCTTCGACTTTCCGCTTAGCGTTTCGATTTCGGCGTTGCTTCTCTCCCGATTTTTGATTCAGCTTCTCTTTTTCGCATCTTTTGTAACATTTTTCTATCACATTTCATAATGTTTAAACAAAAGCCATTATGGAAAGTCTCTAAGATGTGTATGTATGCGTGTGTTTATATGTATATCTATATATATCTTGTGTGTTTGCACAAATTTAGTTAATGGCTCTTTCAAGGCATCCGAATTAAAGCTTAATCTTAAAAACTAATTTCCACTTAAAGTGCAATGCAAGTGAAAATTCATGATATTTTCCTTTCTATTCGTAATTAGGTTTGAAGCGAATATTCATGATATTTATGTTTATATTTCTTTCTATTCGTATGCAATTTTGCATTTTTCTATTCTTTAAATTTTCATTCTTGATGGCGATATTAGATCGATTTGCAAACAGCTTTTGAAGCTTTCGATTTCACATTAAGTTTTATCAATTGCAGAATCTAACCACAAAAATAACAGTTTTACTTTTGGAAAGTTAATTTTTCAGCTTCGTATTTCTAATAGTTTTTAACATCGTTCAAAGTTTAAATTTAATTTCACTTGTCGCATTCTCAACGGTATGTTTGATTTGCCAATTGTCTTTAAATATTCAAGCCATTCGCTTTCAAAACATACTTTTGGGATTACACTCAAGGATCTAATCAAACATTATATTAAATATAACTTGATTAATGTGTGTAGCGATATTCGATGGAATTCATACTCAATTCCCAGTGTTGCACTTGAGAGTTTGTAGTCTTCCAGTGTTTCGACTTGCATTGCCCTTGAAGTGTGTACTGGACTGAGCAAGGACTCGAAGTCCTTCCTATCTGTGTGTGTGGGTTCCTAACCTATTGTAGATATCTCGATGTATAGTCTAATTAACAATTAATCTCTGTTAGCCACAACAAAAAACGACAACACATACTAAATGTAGTATACAGAGTTAGTTATGGACAACACATGGGACACAAGCGGCAATTGCCCAGCACCTGGAGAAGATATAGACAGACAGAAGTAGGAGAGCATAAAGACAGAGAGAGAGAGACGACACAGTCATATAATAAAGCTGGACATACTTGAGTGTCTAAGAGAGACAGTTAAAGGAGGAGAGTGAGAGAGAGAGAGAGCGCGTGGCAGGCAGCGTCTACGTTGCAACACAAATCGCGCAGAAGCTCGAGAGATCGTGAGACGCGGAGAGCAGCCGCCATCAAATGTTGCTCCTACATGTTAGGCATATGTCTAAAAAGTCTATCAAAGTTTTGGTCAATAATCAAGAGGGGAATGAAGCATTTTGAGCAGGATCTAAGCCTGAGCACCCACAATGGAATTGCAGAAGGAGCGAGGACGCGCCTTGCGCCCGCTGCGACGATTCACATGCGGCGCCTGCTGCGAGAGCTGCGCTTGATGCTGCTCCTCCAAGCGATCGTCGCTCTGGGCGCGCACAATGTAACCCGGCGGCGCATTGCGTATTTGATCGCAGAAATTGGCCTGTGTGGGCTGGGGGCGTGGCCGTCGGTGGCTGCGCTTCACCATGGGCGAGCCGGGCACATGTTGTGTGGGCATGGCGTATTTCTCGGCGATTTCGGGCGAGAGATCGGGATAGGGCGCCTGGCCGAGCCGGGGCTGAAAGATGTGGGGACGCGGGGCAGGCGGCGGCGGTGGCGACAACGCCAACGTCTCCTGCTCCACGCCATGGCAACTGTGTATGGGCACCGTGGGCAACGGGATTTGTGTGGGACGCGGCAGCTGCTTGCCACCAAGGTTGCGATGCTGCAGCCGGGGCGAATAGCCCGCCGCCAGGGGCAAAGACTTGGGCTGCGACTCGTAGGGATATTGGTTGTTGTTGGGACTAGAGTGGGACTCGTGGAACGAGTTGAAGACAATGTGCGGCGGCCCAGCATTGTTGTTGCTCTCGCCGCCGCCCACAAACAAGCTGTTGGGCGTGGGACTCTGGAAGGGCACATAAGTGACGCCGTTCTCGCTGGGCGTCAGATGCTGCAGCGAGAAGCTGTCCTCGTCCTCCTCCAGATTACGCGACAAGCGATCGAGCGCCAGCTGCGTGTACTTGACATCGGGCTGCGACTTGGGCGGCTTCGGCTTGTGATGGATGCGGGCAAAGTGGCCACTGGCGCTGCTGGTGTCGCCAGTGGTGCCACCGTTGGCGGCATGAAAGATGCTGTAGTTGCTGTTGCTCAGCGAGGCGGCCAGCTGCGGATTGGAGTTCTGCAGCGAGGCGTAGGACAAGGAGGGCGTGGTCTGGGCGCTTTGCGGCGACATGGACATGGGACTGACCGAATTAATGGGATTTGTCTTGGACTGATAGAGACGCTTGCGTCTCTGACTGTTGCTCTGAATCTGGCTGCCGCTGCTCTCGTTGTTGAGGCGACTCTGCGGCGACTTGAGGCGCTTGAGGCTGGCGTTGTTGCTCTGCCCGCTGCTGTGGCTGCCGCTGCCGTTGCTCCCACTGCCGCTATTGTTGCTGCTGTTGTGGCCCAGTTGCTCGCTTTTGCCACTTGTGTGGGTTAAATGTGGGGGTTGGTATGCGTTATGGTTAATTGCTGTGTCTGCTAGAGGCTGATGCTGTGGCTGTGGCTGTGGCTGGTGAACATTATTGAGTGTATTATTGTAGCTGTTGCAATTGCTGTGGTTGTTGTTGTTGTTGGTTGTGGTGTTGTTGTGATTCTTATTGTGGCTGTTGCAGTTGCTGCTCGTTTTGTTGTTGTGTCGTTGATGCTGATGTTGATGATTGAATTGCAGTGAGTTGTTTTGTTGCTGCTGCTGCTGCTGCTGTAGCTGTAGCTGCTGCTGTAGCTGTAGCTGCTGAAGCTGTAGCTGCTGCTGCTGCTGCTGATGTTGCAGTTGCAGCTGCTTATTTGATTGCATTGTGGCGCTTGCAGATGTGGTCGGTATACTTGTATAGCTCACGTACATTGGATGGACGACGGTGTGCTGTGGACTCTTCGCGTCGCCGTTCATGAAATCGACTGTAAACCAGAAATTGATTAAAATGCTTTAACATTACGGATAGTATGGTAATTGTATATGGCATCATTAAAACATTATTATCATTAATCAGCGCTTAAAAACTGTATTATAAGCAATACACAATCATAGCTCGTTTGTTTCTGGTTATGTGGCGAGTGTTTTGCGCTCACTCTGAACAAAAATAACAACAAAAAATCAACACACAAACATAAATAATAACATGAAGTACGATTTACGAGCATATAGTATATATGATATGATATGATATATGGTTTTATATAAGTGTATATATGGCATAACAGATTGTATTTTCTCGATCACGAAACATTTCACACGACGGTTAATCATTGGCAATCGCATTCCGAGTTTGGTTGATTGGACATAACAAAAACAAATCAATATCATCTCTTTCTTTCGCTTTTTTCACAAAACAAATACTATACATTAACAATATATAAACATGACATTCATTTCATTTTCAAATCGTTTCACAAACATTCGACATAATTTTGTAATCTGCACTTTTGGAGCAAGGTTTTGGATATTATTACAAACTTGTATTCAAATAGACATATTTACAATGAAGTTGTGGTTAAGTGGTTTGTGGATAGACACAGAGAGAAGGATATAGGGCAGGTGCAAACACCCACATTAGATAAATACATAAAAGGTTAACTACAATTGGTTAGCATCAAAAGGCTGCAAGCCAGGATTCACTTCCGGTTTGCAGCGTTGTCAAGCATTTACATTTAGCATTATGCCCGTCACCCGTTAGTGATTTAATACGATTATTGTGCCAAATGTGAGCCGAGTGCAACTTACATCTGTCGTCCTCATCGAGAAATATGCAGCTGATTAGAATCGCACCGAGTATACCCAGCAGCTGTACGCAAAGATTGGACAATTGCCAGCGCACGAACATGGGAGTGGGGAGTGGGAGTAGAGCAGAGTATTATAATTTATAACAATTTGAAGCACTTTAAATTGATTAATACTCACCGCCAGCGCGCACTGAACCCCAGAGTGGATGACCTCAACGAGCGTATAGTCCAGCAGACAGTCCTCGACGCGCTCCGGGCGCAGGGGACGAAACGGATCATCGGCGGTGATGTTGTAGGTGGGTTTACAGCCATAACCATTCGCCTCGAACCACGACACGCTGCCCGTGCCCATGTTGAGTAAATCGCTTTCCTGTTGCGCCCCAAATAAAAAGTGTTACAACATTTCGATAGCCCCCAGATGTGACCCCAATTACTTACCCTATCCAGGCTGCCGACATTCAAATAGAAGCATATCATAAACGCATTCCAGCCAATCCACACGAAGTTCCATAGCAAATACTGTCCGAAAACAACAACGAAGAAAGAACAAATTGGGGTTATTGTTATCGCCTAATCGTACATCGATAAGGAAGAGATATAGAGAGGGAGAGGGAGAGGGAGATACTTACGGTGATGATGTATTTGATTCTAAAATGATATGCGCCATAGAATCCGAATATTATAAACAGTATCTGAAAGAAGTTGACCAATATGGGCGCCCACATGTATCCGAGAAAATCGAATACCTGGCGTTCGATAATCGTTATCTACATAATGTTGTGGTTTCCCAATAGATAGCAGAATAAACAGAGAATGAGAATAATAAAATTGGTAAACACAATAAAGTTCCACTCACCATTTGCAGGAAGCATATTGACAGCAGAAAGTGTCGCCGTGTACACGAGCACGATCCCATCACAACATAATTATTCCATTCAGAAATTTGTGCCAAAGATTAGGTGTGCGTCTGTGTGTGTGTCTGTGTGTGGGTGAATGCAGAAAGCTGCATTGATTTAAATCGCTCCACTCCAGCACTCTATCGCTGTCCCTTTCTGCTTGCTTTGTTGTTGTGGTTTAGTTTGATCGCCTTAATCGCATTCCTTTTCGTTGTTCTTTCTATTGGTATTTCCGGGGATGCGTTTTACGTTCTACTTCATGCAGCCTGTCCGTGTATGTATGTGTGTGGAGTGCAACCTGCTTGGCCACTTGTTCTCTTTCGCACCTTTCGAATGAGTATGTTAAAAGGGAGACGAAGAAATGTAATGCAGCTGCAACGAGGACTTCACTTGAACTTCGGCTGCGACGTCGACGCCGCTGTTGCTGCTCGTAGCAAAACCTGATCTGTGTGAACTAAAAGTAAATAAAAAGAAATTAAAACGAAATGAGCAGAGGCAAAGGCAGCGCAGCAGCTACCGTCCGAGAGAAACTTGGCTCTCGCATAAATACACAAACAAACAAGCACACATCCACACATACTAGCAGCATATCTCTACGTAAACTATGTGCACACATACATACATATGTACATAAGCAGGTATGCTAGTGTGTGTGTGTGCACAAGTATTACGTGCACACGAACTTAACGCGAACTATTTCATTGCTATTGTATACACAATGTGTGTGCTGCTGTTTTAAACAATTCTTAAGTGCCAGGCGTGCCCGGGTCAAGTAATTAATTAATTAATAAAGATGAGCGTTTTGTTCACCAACACTATCAACACCAATGCTATCAGTTCGCACACTCACATACACGCACACACAAACAAAGTAGCATATGCACAGAAACAGACGTATATATGTGGATATTTATAAAGTTGTTGTTCAGCATATTAATTCAATTTGTAAGCTATTAATCAAATTAATGCCTATGACAACACAATGCGTCGTAATGTTTGCTGCATATCAAACGGTATGACGCGTTTAACTTCTGGCTTATGACTCAATTTCAATTGATTTCCGCTTGGGACACAGGAGCACCACTCACACACACTCATTCATGCACATTCGTAATCATTGAATCACATATGCTGCCAATTCTGAGGCTTTAGAGTTCGCTTTTTGTGCTTGTCCATTTACATAATATGCGACCGCTGATTTTAGTTCACTTTTTTTTTATCAATAATTAACACCCTTTTGACGATTTCTTACGTAGCACAAATGCGCGGAGCTCCCGAAACGCGGTGCATGCAACAACTAACACTTGTGTCACCGTGTGACCAGAAGCAACTAGTCTAAAATATAAATTTCTGGCAATAAAAATATACCAAAATAATTCGATAATCACAGCCTGGTCACACTTTCGCCACAATTTCGATAAACTTACGAAAATGTGTATAAAAAGGCGCGTAATTTTAAACAACTCGACAGCGTTCATAACATTTTAACACAACATTCGTATGTTCCATCTCGCACTGGTCACATTTCCATTGAAGATTGATGTGTACAATGTTTTCCAACATCGATTACCAATTTATGTTATTTTGCAGCCAAATAATAGATTCTCAGATAACACTTGCAAGTATTTTTAAGTAGTTCTGTGTCGATATCGATAGATTATTTAATTTCACAATTTTGCTAAATTGTAGTTATGTTGCATGTATGCTCGTAATTAGTTTACAACATAGTTTTATTTAAGCTTTCTGTCTAGGTGCAGATCATTAGTCTACAAATTGCATAGCTTACATCAATTCTTGTTGGCGGCTCTCCAAGTATCGATACTTTGGCTGCGCATCCACAAGTACAAGAACAACAACAGCACAACAATAATAGCAACAGCAGCCGCAGTCGCAGTCGCGTAAAAATTGCAATTTTCCGGTAGTTCCAATTAACAAGATCCGTATGTCAGCGCTAAAAAACCATGAATACGACTGTACTAGCAAGTGCAGGCAGAGCAAACATGCCAACAGCATTACGGCAGCACTCACAAAACGCTCCATCGACGATCACAAATTGGCCACATTCGTGGCCAAAACCTGTGCAAATTTCAGCAACATACGCGACTATCTCGGCCGCTCCGCCGTGCATATGTGCGCCTCCGTGGCACGCTACAGCATCCTAGAGTGGTTGCTCAATCACGGCGCCCACATCGACGAACGCGACTACGAATCCGGCAGCAGTCCGCTGCACCGGGCGTTGTTCTACGGCTGCATCGATTGTGCTGTGTTGTTGCTGCGTTATGGCGCCAGTCTGGAGCTGCTGGACGAGGACACGCGGTGTCCACTGCAAGCCATCTGCCGCAAGTGGGATGTGGAGCCGTCGGCGACGTCCCAGTGAGTAGCTGCCAGCATAAATGTGGCCACGTCATGGTTAATCCTTTACTCCTTTGACGGGTAGAAATGAAATCCTCGTCTGGGGCTCGAACAAGAACTACAATCTGGGCATTGGCAATGAGCAGAACACCAATTCACCGCAGGCGGTGGATTTCTTTCGCAAATCGAATCTGTGGATCGAACGCATGGCGCTGGGCGCTTATCACAGCCTCTTCCTCGACAGCAAGGGGCATCTCTATGCCGTGGGCCATGGCAAGGGCGGTCGGCTGGGCATTGGCGTGGAGAACAGCTTGCCGGCGCCCAAGCGTGTCAAAGTGCCACTGAAGCACGCCAACGAACAGATCATCTGCCTCAGCGTGTCCAGGCAGCATTCGCTGCTGCTCACCAATCGTTCGCTGGTCTTTGCCAGCGGCGTCAACGACAATCATCAGCTGGGCGTGCGTGATGCCGGCGAAAGTCTGGCCACGTTCAAGGAAGTCGTCTCGCTACGTGACAAAGGTGCCACAGATCTGCTACGTGTCATTGCCTGTGATCAGCACTCCATTGCCCACAGCGCCAAGTGCATTTATGTGTGGGGCGCCAATCAGGGACAGTTTGGCATCAGTGCGCATACAAAGACGATAATGGCGCCCACATTGGCACGTTGCATAAACCATATATTTTAAATACTTGTATACTTAATACCCGCTTAAATTACAGATGAAGCTGCCGGATCGGACGTCCATCGGCTTTGTGGAGGCAAACAATGCAGCCACTGTGGTCTACTCAACGGAGAAGCTGATCTTCTTGTTCTACGCTGACAAGACGAGAACCATAAAGACGCCCAAGTAGGTTGTGAACAGCAGACATCTATTCCTAACCTAGCTCTCTTTTTTGTAGCTATGAGGATCTCAAGAGCATTGCGGTGATGGGCGGCAACATTAAGAACTCCACCAAAGGCTCCGCTGCAGCGCTCAAACTGTTGATGCTGACGGAGACGAATGTGGTGTTCCTCTGGTACGAGAACACGCAACAGTTCTACATGTAAGTCCAGCTGCAGTCGACAGTTGTATAATTAACGGAACTCAATATCGGTTTATTTAATATTAGTATTACGCAATGAAGTTGTTGCATGATTTACAACAATTGTTAGCTGAAGCTATTTTTATAATTGCAGAGAATTGTATTATTACAATTAGGTTTATAACTATTAGATTTTTATATTTATTTTAAAAGGTTTTATTGCTCAATTAACAAGTCTGATGCTTATTGGCCACCATGTTTAATAACATAAAAAAACAAGCAACGACTCTCTTGAATCAATTGGAAATCATTATCTAGCAGGAGGATACTATAATGCTAAACATAATCGGTGGGGATAACACTTCAAGATCAGACGAAAATATTTAATATGGTTACAACAACGGAAAAATTACAAACTAGCTATTTTGTTAACTAAGTAAGTTAGTAATTAGGTTTTTAAGTAGAAATTTCTGCAAGAAATAGAAAAAAATTAAGTTAAATCTGGTTTACAAAAAAAACTTTAAAAGCATTATGCAAAGAGAAAAGTTCTAGAGGCAAAGTTAAAACGTGAAATTAATTTCGAAGTATAAATATCAACTTATTGTTTTTAAAATCGTATTAACGCAAAAGCATAACAGTATTTGTTGTATTTGTTTGACTTCAGCTTATATGAAAACTATATTCAAAGCTATGATTTGTTCACTGTTTCAGCTGCAATTTGTCACCCATACGTCTGCCGGAGGTGAAGAAGATTATCTACAAGTGCAATCAAGTGTTAATACTCTCCGATGGCTGCGTCTATCGCGGCAAGTGCAATCAACTCAACTTCCCCGCCGGCAATCAGGAGAAGCCCAAGCACAACATGGACATCTGGCAGAACAACGATCAGAATCGCACGGAAATCTCTAGGGAACACTTTGTGCGCATCGATCTGCAGCGTGTGCCAAACATCGATCGTGCTGTGGACATTGTGTGCGATGAGAGCTTCTCCTCGTTTGCTGTGCTGCAGGAATCGCACATGAAGTATTTCCGCAAACCAAGCCTGCCGCGTCGTGAGCATCACTTCAAGAAGCTCTACCACGACACCTGCGACTCGGATGCCGTACACGATGTGGTGCTGCATGTGGATGGCGAAAGCTTTGCCGCTCACAAGTTTATCATCTTTAGTCGGGCGCCCGGATTGCGTGAGCTTATTCGCTGCTATCTGGACAAGAATGTCTATTTGAACTTTGACAATCTGACGGGCAAAATGTTTGAGCTGGTGCTGAAGCACATCTACAGCAACTACTGGCCAACGGAGGATGGTAAGCGTGTTGCAAAGTATTTGTTGCCGTTTTTATATAACCTGCTCTCCATAGATATTGATTGCATGCAGCAGAGTTTGGGTCCGAACAAACCGCAGAAGCGCAGCCGAGTGTGCGAAATGTTTCTCACCCACTTGGTCAAGTTCCAGCTGCAAGAGCTGGCCAAATATGTGCAGAGGTGAGCTGCCTAAGCGATTTTTGTTACCTCTATTAATTAACTTCTACCATGCTTGCAGCTACATTGCGGAGCAGCAGTTTCCAGTGCCCAACAGGCAGCGATTCAGTCGAATGCATCGCTCGGATTTCCCCGAGCTCTACGATGTGCGCATCGTCTGCGAGGAGGGTGAAGTGCTCGAGGCGCACAAGTGCGTCTTGGTGGCGCGTCTCGAATACTTTGAGATGATGTTCATGCACTCCTGGGCAGAGCGTACAACGGTCAACTTTGAGAGCGTGCCATTGGAGTACTTGGAGCCCATACTCGACTATCTCTACAGCCTGGACACGGAGGTATTTTGCAAGCAGAACTATTCGGAAACGTTTCTCTACAATATGATAACGTTGTGCGATCAGTACTTTATTGAGTCGCTGCAGAATGTGTGTGAATCCCTAATTCTGGACAAGATTAGCATACGCAAATGCGGCGAAATGCTGGACTTTGCTGCCATGTACAATTGCAAGCTGTTGCAGCAGGGCTGCCTCGACTTCATCTGCCAGAATCTGGCGCGTGTGCTCACCTATCGCAGCATCGAGCAGTGTGAGGCGAGCACGCTGCAGCTGCTCAACGATCACTACCGAAAGATGTTCAAAGCGGTGTTTGACTATCGTCAAATCACGCCCTTCTCAGAGGCTATAGAGGACGAGCTGTTGGTCAGCTTCGTCGATGGTTGCGACGTCGATTTGGACTACCGCATGAGTGTGGTAAGTCAGATGATATTCGCTTTTAATTTAATGCCAATTACTAATGTTTCTATTCCCTAGGATGGCAAGCTAAAAGAGGCTGCGCGTCACAAGCAAAAGGAGCACAACAAACAGGACGCACATCACTACGAGAAGCAAGCTATTTCCAGTATGATGCGATCGCTGAGCATTAGCGAATCGACAGATCAACAGACTACAACGCAGGCCAGCTCGCCAAGCGAGGTCAAGAACTGGTCGCGTGTCGTGGACAAAAAAGAACACAAACGCAAGCTGGCAGAGACTGCACTTAAGGTGAACAATGTGCTGAAGCAGGAGGATCAGCCGAGTCCTGAGTTGGTTGTCATGTCGCCACGCAGCTTCAACGAAAGAACTCCAGTGAAAGAGCAATCGCCACCACTGCCCGACAGTCCAACGGAGGCCAGCACGCCCATCGGCAAGAGCTACAACTTGGATCTAAGCACACTGATGCCCCAGTCCCAGAAGATGTCGCAGAAGCAGCGCAAACGTTTGTCCTCCGAGTCGCAGAGCTGGCGTGCCAGCAGCTCAGCAACGTTGGAGCTGAACACGACGCCTGTGGCGGTGCCCAATGCCTGGGGCGTCTCCAACAGTTCGCCAGACACTTACCCAGAGCCAGCATTTAGTTCGCCAGCCGCCACGGGCAGCAGTGCTGATCCCACCTCATTTGCGAATATGATGCGTGGCCAGGCGGCGCCTGCAACTGTTGCAGGCGATCAAAGCAATAGCTTTTCCAAGATCCTGGCCGACGAGCGACGGCAGCGGGAGAGCTACGAGCGCATGCGCAACAAATCTCTAGTCCATACCCAGATTGAGGAGACGGCCATTGCAGAGCTGCGTGAGTTCTACAACGTGGACAAAATTGACGACGAAACCATCACCATTGAGCGCAAGTCGAGACCAAGTGACATCAATTTCAGCACCTGGTCAAGGCATTGAGCTAATCATTTATTGACTGAGTTAACTAAGTGTGTGTGTGTGAAGATTTGTTTTTGATTTTTGCTTGTTTTGAATTTGGAATTTTGCTGTGAAGTAGTGCAGAATAAAGACGTGGCGTCTCTGGCCAAGTGGGACGCTTAGATGTAGAACTCGGAGCCACCTGGAAAAGGGTGCATTAATTTGGTTGTGTGGGATTTTTCAATGGGAGATCGCAGCAGGGACAAAACACACATTGAGTAACAACATTTTATTATTATTAATGTAATTAATTAATTAATCATGGGTCTTCTATTATAGTGATTTATATAGATATTTACAAGCTTGGTGGACACTACATGAGGCGCAGACAAAAACGAGACAGGACAAATAAATACAGCGTATATATATATATGTATATATAAGTGGGATAAACTAAGTCACTACTTAGATTGGGAAAACGAGATACCAAACCCAAAAAAAATGAGATAAACATTGAGAATGCAAAGGATTCTAATCTCAAAAGCACTCCTTACGAAAGGCGAATCCATACTGATCGCATTTGACGCGCAGCGTCTTGGCCAGCTGCGGCGGCCCGCAATAGAAGACGGTGACCTTGCCCTTCTGCTGTGCCTGCAGCTGCTTGAACACCTTGTCCCAGTTGGGTCGTCCCGCATTCGTGCGCGTCTTGAGTCCAGTGATCAGATCCCGCTTGCCCTAAAAGTGGCAGAACTTAGTCAAAAGCACGCCTGGAAAGCATCTTCTACAATACCTTCTCGTGCAGCAGATCCAGCGCCAGCTGCAGACCCACCGCCTTCATGTCCGTGCGCTGCAGGGCGCTTGTAATGTACATGTGCATGTCCAGAAAGCTGCAGCGGGAAGCCAAGCACATTAAATCATAGTTAAATCAATTAAGTTCATTGTGATTACCGCTCCATGGCGCCGCCTAGTTCGGCCTGCTCAATCTCCAGCTGCGAGAGCAGATTGACAAACCACTCGAAGGAGCGCTGATCGCGATTAATCCAGAAGAAGTCCACCTTGCGCAGATTCATCACAGACTTGGGTATCTCGCTGGCCCACTCGAACTGGCAGCGCGGACAGCTGTGCCGTGCCTTCCAGTAGCGATGCATGATCGACTGCAGAATGGATGCAAAAGGCGTCACGCCAATCCCGGTGCCAATGAGCACCGCATGCTGCGCGCCAAAGATGTGGCTCGAGGGCGCTCCATACGGGCCATCGATGAAGATCTGCAAGCAGACGATATTAGCTCAAAGCCATGTAGGTGTGTGTGAGGGTGTGTGTGTGTGTGTGTGTATGTGGTGTGACCCAAACCTCCATGACGCCCGCATCGAGTGTGACCTTGCTACCGCTGTTAGTTGTGGAGCTGCCACAGCCACCGTTGCCCATGTTTGACCGATTTGTTATGGATGTGGACAACGTGCGCAGAAATGTGGGACGACGCAAGCGCGACTTTCTGCAGCCCGTGCCCATGTGAGTGTTATCCTTAGAGATGGGTGGGAGGGGAGCGGTATATTTACATTAGACTTAATCTTAGTTAGTTAGTTAGTTTGCTGGCAGCTCTCAGGCTCAGACACCCACCTCCAGCGGCCTGTCCTCCGTGGACACGCTCAGCCGCGTCATTGGCAGCTTGTCTGCCGCACTCTCCGTCCGGGCGAGACGTCCCTGCTCTGCCGTGCTGTGCTCGCCGTTGACCTCGCCGGTGAGCGTCATCTGCAGCTCAGCCTGCTCCACGCTGGGCGTCTTGAAGGCAATGATTGTGGGCTTGTTGCGCATGTAGCGGAAGCTTTGCGCCAGCGACTTGTTCTGCGGACTGAGATAGGCCAAGCCCACGCTGTTGTGCCGGGCGCGACTCATGCGCTTGTCGTCGAAGGCGCGCTCCGACTCGGAGCGTCCCAAAGCGCGCAGGCTGCAAGGAAGGCATGAAAGGTATGAGCTGGTAGCAAGCTGGAGTAGAGTGTGCTCGACTTCGATGCATGCGTAATGCGTTTAAAGTTACAAGAAGTAATAAAGTTTGCACCCGAGTCTTGACTGTGAGAGACCCTCTAATGCATTTACTACTTAAAACCATTTTAAACTACAAATAATATATCTAATCCAAATCGAACTATCAGGATATACTCGGCAAGTTAGAGTAGAGTTTGATGGAATGCGTTACGTTATGCAATTAAAGTTGCCTTCGAGTCTTCACTGTAAGAGACCCTTTTCTTTTTTGATACACAGCATTTCATTACATAAAAACTTTGAAAAGTATTTTAAAATTATCAAAAATGGTTTCATGAATAATTCGGACTTTGAGCATTAATTTGGCATTTCATTACTCATGACGAGAGTAATAACAGCTAAAATAATTAAAATTCTCTATCTGATCACTAAGTTTAAATGATTGAATTGCTACTAAGCAAAATTTATTTTATTTATTTAACTGTAGCTAGAGCTTTAACAGTTCGAACCGACTACAATTTCTGTAGTAAATAAATAATAGAAAAATATTTAACTTCTTCTGTACTTACGCCTTCAGTCGGCTGCGCTTCTTGGTCTTCATGCTAATGTCCGGCAACGAGATGCTCTTCTCCAGCGGTCGCTGCTTCATGCTCAGCTCATCCCGCTCGCCTGCATCGCCCACGAAAGCGCCATTGGAAATACCCGCAACCTGGCCGGGCTTCGGCTTGGGTTCAGCCGACTCCTTGCGGGAGAAGGTGCGTTGCAGCGACTTCTTGATGCTGCGTATGCGGTTGACGCCCGTGGTGGGCGTGGCCTCCGGCGGACTGGCCGCCAGCTTGCGATGCTGTCGCGGTGGACGCTGCGGTGGCGTTGGCGCATTCAGACTGATGCTGGCCATGTTGCGTGCCAGGAAATCGGTCTGTGGCGTTGTCGTGACCGTCGGCGAGAGCCGCGTCTTGTCGGCCATGGCGGGATTACGTGTCTCGTTGAGCAGCATGAAGCTGGGCGTGGGAATGGCGTGCATATGCTGATTGGTGTCGCAATATTGCAGCTTCTGCTGCTCGCGCTCGAAGTAGCGATAGAGGCGGTTTGTCCACTCGCCCACGGTGCGTATGTGCAACCACATGTAATCCTCTTGCTCGGGCGCCGAGCTGATGGTGAACGGATGCCACTCGTAGTTGGCAATCGCAGGAATGTTGACAAACACATAATCTCCCGGACGAAAGTTGAAGTTGTACGGCCGCTTGATGACCAGGTGGATGACCTTGGAGGGCAGCAGCAGACCCGAGCTGATATACGTTTTGCCATGCTCGCCACGCATCCAG
This sequence comes from Drosophila formosana, assembly GCA_035045625.1. NCBI lineage: Eukaryota > Metazoa > Arthropoda > Insecta > Diptera > Drosophilidae > Drosophila > Drosophila formosana. The sequence goes on from JAWNOW010000232.1 coordinate 23,453,238, forward strand.
ACAAAGCGCAGCACTCGCTCCACAATGTAGATCAGTCCGGGGATCATGAACCACTTCCAAAAGTTGGGCCCATGGAAGAGCGTCAGTATCCAGAAGGGCACATACAACAGATGCGTCCAGTAGAAGATCTCGAAGCTGCCCTTGCGACGCACAAACGGCTGCGAGCAGACGAACATCACCAGCAAAATGGTCAGGAGCGCAACGCCCGTGGGATTGGCACAGCCCGGAATGAGGCCAAAGAGACCGGGACGATCGGTGAGCAGCCACTCGGCAATGGTGTAATGCCCGGCATTGATCTTCGGATCGTTGATCACAATGATGGAGAAGTTGAACAGATGCATGATGGTGTGCACCAAGCTCAGCACCGAGATGGTGATGCCCGTCAGCTTGTGCAGATAGACGTGATGGTCGAGAGGCAGATACGACGACAATCCTCGCGAGCGCAGATAAGTCAGCGAGTTCCTCAACATTAACACTAACACCCAGGCGCAGTTAAAGTTGAGGCATTGTCCTGCAGAGAGTAGAGATTAGGTTAGTGATCGACGCTGTCTAGGATGTTGTGGCAACTCACCGCAGGCTCTGGCGATGATGACGAAGCCGTTGCTTTCGCGGTATTGAATGGCACGCGAGATGAAGAGACACAGATTGATGGCGATGTAGAAGAACAGATAGGTGACAAACACCTGGTTGTTCTTCATGTAGGCCAGCGTCAGCTGGTGAGGTATTTTATTCCACAGTCCTGAGGTCTTCTTGCTCGCCGGCGCCTCCTCTGCAATGGGCACCAGCCAGCGATCAATGCTGAAAAGCAGGAGACATTTATAATATATGTTCGTCTATTTGCAAAGTCATTTCCTCTTACGTAATACTGAGATTCTCGAGCAGACCGCCGTGCTTGTGCAGCTGATTCTTGAGTGCTTCGTAGGTGATTTCGCCGCTGTTGTGCGGATCGGCATCCTCGAACATGGCGGTGGTCAGATCCTCAATCTGATCCTCGGAGAACTCCATGCCATTCTCCTTAATGCAATGCCGTATCACATCGTGCAGCTCCTTGTGCTGTATAAGGCCATCGCCTGAAAATTTAATTATTTTAGCTTGTGAAGAAACTCCCTTTAACTTGTTGAACAACTCTTACCATCTATGTCGTAGACCTTGAACAGAAAGCGTATCTTATCATCAGCCGACTGTCCTGAGAACTGATGTATGGCATCTATAAACTCCTGCAGGGATATCGAGCCCGAGTTATCCTTGTCGAAGATTTGAAACACGCGCTCTGTGAAGAAGGGCTAAAAAGCACAATTATTAAAACTAAAACTAAAAAATGGGGATTGCTTATCCTACATTTTTGGAGGTGACAATTTTCTGGAACTCCTCGCGTCGAATTTCCTGCTCATTGCCCACAGTGTTGCGAAAGAGCTGCTCCAGACGTGCTAAGGAGCTCTTGTCAAAGCCAGTGCGGGGTCTGAGGAGAAAAAAATTAATAAATAAATATTCATAAGCTTCAACAAGTAAAAAGGTTTCTATAGCGGTAGCTCGACCAGATCTTCACAGATTGACATCTGTATCACATGGCCGATCAAGACAAAAATAAAGCTGTCTACTCGTATACTAAATCTTGAGTTTGTGTGAAAAATATGAATCACTCACAAGCTAATAAATTTTTCCCTTAGCTACTGTTTTTTGGATAAGAAATACTCGTGTTGTATGTCTTGACAGTTTTTAAATAACTCGAGATTTCAGATATATGATATAGTAAATGAATAAAGTAGGTTCTATATAATGTGGTTCTGAACGGTACAACTCAAGGCTATAATTTCACGATGAGAATGCTTAATTTTAATAATTATCCACTTCGTGTTAACTTTATGAAGTTCGATTCTCTTAATTTCTCAAAAATCGGTATCAGAATACTATAAAAAAATGAAATAATTAATTGTGGCTAATTTACTAACTTGCGAACACACAGATTGTAATGCGGTGTTAGGGAGTGGGAGATTCTAGATCTGGGTTAGGCATAATGCAACCCCTTTTGGCAGGTATTCAACATGAAAATGTACTCATATATTTGTTCATATTGTGGTAATTAAAAGATTTTTGAACGCAGATTCTTAGTAAATTGACTAAAATTGAGTCGCCATGAAAACAAGTTTGTCGCTTGAATCATGTCGCAAAAGGAATATTTCAAGTATGAGGCGAGATCGAGTTTTTTGTTTGTGGTTGGGGTAAAACAATTGCTATTCTAATCAAAAGTTCCCGATGAAACCTGCTTCATTTACGGTTATATAATCAATGCTATAGCTGAAAATAGAACTCACCTGGAGTTGGTTAAATGCGATATGAACTCCATAACTTGATTGGTTGATATCAGATTCGTGCCATCGTTGTCTATCAGGCGATAGAGTTTGTCCAATATCTGTGAATGTTGCGAAAGTCTTTAACTGCAGATACACTTTGCAAAGTGGGCGTGTCACTTACGCCTCGCGTATGCCAGATATCGCGAAAGTTCTTAAAGCTCACTTGGCTCTTATCGCCGCAGATGACATAGGCCACAGATTCAATTTGCTCCGCAAAGTCCATTTGCCGATCGTCGCTGTCAATGTCGATATCGACATCGAAATAGAAGCAAGAAAAGAAAAGAGTCCAAGAGCGGTATTAACATTAGCATCGCCATTACCGGTAACAAGCACCCAGTAGCCGAAGCTGGAGCACACAGCATCAGCTATCAACTATCAACTGCCGCTGTCGACTCCAACTCCCGCGCCCGACACGCTATATTTGTATTTGAATGACTTCATTACGACAGGCAAGCCAGTGACAGTCGGTGCCGGTGCCCGGACAACTGCAGCACCAGCGAGACGACGAGGAGGAGCAGGTGGAGCGGTCGGGGAGGCAACGGCATGCGGACTATGTTAGCTGTTGTATATGTTAACATACAACACAGATAGCATCACCATTGGCGATGGCATCGCCGTTGCCCGTTTGGCGTGCAAAGTGCAGTGCTGGCATTCGTTGCCTAGCTGCCTCTCGCTCGGCGCAGCTGGAATGCCTCCGCCTGGAGCACGCAACAACAACATGAGGAGTGGGAACTGCGTGTGCTTGGGAATGAAATCAGTACGGAGACAGCTTTTTGTGCTGGCAGCGGGCTAATTGTTTTGGCACCTCTTTAAAAAACGCCAAATAAGCGGCTGGGAAACGGAATAGTGGAGATAACTTCATCTCGAGAGTTCCGCGTACTTACGTGAGGCGACCCTTCAGGTGTTCTATCCAGCGATCTTGCAGCAAATATCCATTCCGTTCCAGATCAAACAGCTGGAAGAGCTTCTGTTGAAATTCCTATAAATAAATTAACAATTTGTAAAGCAAATCAATTTATATTTATATCGACGCTGAGCAAATGCGCTAATTAATTGAATTGCCACAGTAAATACTCGACAAGTGGAATTGATTTCAACTAATTTATATAGAGTGTAACCTTTAATATTTAAATGAAATGTACAGCCTTACATTAAGTACATCAATAAATTGTTCAAATTATTTCATATTATTTATTTGTATTGTATATACAAATAATAAATTGATTCCACGCAAATTGCCAATAAGCTGAATTGATGACTAATTTTTCAATATATTAAAACCAATATTGTCAGATAAGAAATCTTGTTTTCGAATTATTTACGTTCACCAAAAAAACAAAAGCTCAATAAAATTCCTTTTGAGAAATATACAAAAAATTAAATTAAAAATAATAACTTAGTGAGATAACAAATTAACTCGAAACTATGCACCTATTAATTAGCTAAAATATTTAATAATTAAATTTAAATGTTTCTATTGCACACCTTCGACATTAACTGATTGATAAAAAGTTAATGTATTCATAAATAATTTGACATTTTTACTATAAACAATCAACTGTTGATTAGTCAAGCTCAAAGTGAAATTATTTTGAATTTCTGGTAATTTCACACCCAAACAAATGCTGCAATTAGCGGGTGCTCACTGTTTTGTTATCATTGTTATTTAAACAAACACTTGTTTACATTCAATCACAGTGGGAGGCAGATTTATGCACTTTCCCACTCGAGAACATAATCAAAGGCTTGATTGATTCGTTTGGTTAAAGAAAGATGACCTTATGGCCATGTGGGAAGTTGGAATGGGGAAATTACTCGTACTATGTATTATTGTATAGTAAGTACGTATTAGCATTAATTAAATGCTTATTAGTATATATGTATGTACATATTTAATGGCATTCAGTCGCACGATTCACACAGTCTGCACATGGAACGACAGTTGGATGCTTTGCATGTTTCCATTGGTCACACTCGATCGCAGATCGGTAAATCGGTAAATCGGCAGATCAACAGATAGGCGCTGCCCGGCAAGATGAAAAATGTGCATATTTAACAGATGAGCATGTGTGCTTGGGCGCTGTCGATGGGGCTTGAAACTGACGCTGGGACTGGTTGGACAGCTTTCTTGAGACCCATAAAAAATCAACACAACAGCGTCGAGAGAGAGAGAGACGCACAGCGAAGACGAAAACAGCATAAATCAAAATAACAAAAAAAAACGAGTTTACATTTTTTGGCAGCGGGTAAAGGACCAGAAAATATGTAGCACAAGGTCAACTTACACAAAGAGCGAGAGGAGGAAAAAAAAAAGATATAAAGTCTGAGAGAGAGAGATAAGAATGGGAATATACGTTCCCGGATTTCGTGCTCTCCGCGATTCGACATTTGCATAGTTCATTGATATGTCTGGGCGTAATTAACAAAGGTACGACATTGATAACACCGCGTCTTACCTCATCCAGAAACAGTTTGCGGAACGCCTCTCGTGTGTGTTTTCCCTCGCCGAAGCGAGCACTGCACTCCGATATCAATAGCCAGCGCTGTTTCTCCCGTCGCGCCTCCAGCTCCATGGAGCTGCAGTTTTTATCTAAATTAAGCTTGTATCGTTCCATGTACAAATTCGATTGCGGCTCATACGCCAGCATTTCCTGCTTGCCGTAACCATTCGCGTCACCACCAGCCCCATGAGCTGGCTCAGCGATGAGTATGCTGGGCGAGGTGGCCGATAGCCTGGGGGATTCCATTTTCACGGACACCGCATCCAAGTCGAGCACAGCTGGCGGCGGCAAGTGTTCAATGGCATTATCATCATCATCATCATCCTCGGTGCTGGCGTGCATCCGCTCCAGATACTGCACGGCCTGCTGCAGCACCTGGCTGACGCCGCTGGGCTCCGTTGGCTCTCCGGCCGGATTGCTGCTGGGCGTGGGCGTGTAACTGCTGCTGCTGGTGGGCAGCTCGTCGGAGAAGGAGACTTTTTTGGGGGAACGCGAGGGTGTAACGGGTATTTCCAGAGATTTGTTCGAGGACACAGAGCCTCGATGATTGTCTTGTGCCTGCGAATCGTTATCCATTTTCTTTATATGTAATTTCTTCTAGTACACACACACACACATAGTAGATCACGTAAGCACGTGCAATATGCACATTTTACAGCACTGGCAATTGACCTAAGGATCTATCGAAGGACTTATCGATTACGATTGCGCGTTTTACCGTTGGCTTTCGCGTTTAACAGCAGCTGAGAACAGAAACGAACAGCGACGAACGACGGCGAAGCACGATCAACGAAGAACGAGCGGAGAACAGCGAACGGCGAACAGCGAACGGCGAACTGCGGACAGCGAAAAAAGCAACACCAATCGGACGCAGCAACGAGCAGCAACTGAAAGCGAAAGCCCCGCAACACGAGCCGCAGCCCCCAATGCGAGACGTGCGTCGGCCCTCGGCTCCACTTCGCTTGCAGGTGAGTGTATGTGTGTGTGTGTGTGTGTGTGTGCAGGTGTGCATGTATGAGTGTGTGGGGATCTTGGAACGCGTTTCAGTTCAGTTTCAGTTTTTTTTCATTTTGCTTTCGACGTGCCAAAATCGCATTAATTTCGAAGATTTCAATTTGGCATTAGCTTTAGTTTTAGCGACCAGAATGGAATCACAGTGTGGCTAAAAGGCTGTCATAAAAATATCTGGCCACATTTGGAGCAGTGGGCAGATCTCTGACTCCGTTCGCTTGCGATTGAGCTTCACAGATAGATATTCTAATTTAGACAGAAGCGCTGTGTGTATTTATATGATAAGGTGCAAATAATTCGGTTCAGGTGTGCTTCTGCTGCTGCGGCTGGGTACAAACCGGGGTGTTTATAAAATAGTATTGTATGTTAGTACTCGGGTCTAGAGCGCAGCTCTTACCGACGTCTTCATTTTTTAATTTCAACGCCCGTGTTGTGTAATAATCAAACTTGTTTATGTGCCGAACGTGTCTGTTTCCGAATTCTGCTCTGACTGCATTTGTAACACATTTTCACGGAATATGAATGTCTATCATAATGTTATAGCTACTGCTCTTTGTTTTGGCATTTTAGAATACCAACGAATCGTCCCCTGGGACAGGAAATAACTGGACAGACCGCGGCGGTGTCTTATCACACGTCAATCCCAGCTCAAAGCCAATCAAGTCGCTGACAGTTATTATTTAAAAATATCTGTTTTGAAATGCTTCCAAAAACTCAATCTCAATCAAGGTCAGATATCGAACATGCACCTCTATCGCATACCCTATTCACAATCACAGCTTTAGACACTTTCAACAATGAATATCTGTTATTTTTATCGAGTCATTGAACTTGGTCTACTATGTGAATATCTCCTCTCCCTCTCAGTCTCTTCATTGCAATGCCTTGAATGAGCGATGTTGGTGTCTGTTTGTTGCTGTAGAAGTCGAAGTCACTGCCTCAATTTAAGTTTCGGTTTCCGTTAGCAGCCAAAGGGCAAACATCAAACGATTTGTGGAGCAATTGGATACCCTCTATGCAGACTACAAGATGTATATTACCATTTTGTTAATCGTATGCAAATTAAATAATTCAAAAGCTGGCTTTTGAAGTCGATTATTAAGCCGATAAGTTAAGATGTCGATAACAGCCAAAGAAGGCGATTACATGTTAACAGCAGCGCCTGCATTGGTAGCCAGCTGTTAATTAACAGAGGCTTAAGCAGAATGTTATGCAAAAGTTATCTGTTGATAATTTGAATATCGTACAAACAGGGTATATTTGAGTCGATTGGTCGTGCATATGCAAAACGTTTACTTGTTTTTATTAATAATTGCACGATGCAGAGGCATAAACAATGGCCAATATGAATATGATCTGTTGATTAATGTTCACTATTGGCCTTTGCTACGGTCATTGGTCGTCGACGTCGACGTCGATCCGATCAGAGCTACCGCTTACTTTTTGTATGTACATTTGTATGTAAGTGCCACACACAAAATGGCGGCGTAGGCTCAGCTCAGCACACGAATTAAGATTCAAATTGAGATCGCTGGCCGCTGCTAAGCTGCCCCAAAAAATCCAGTTGCTGTTTAACGTTTAATAATCCGGCGCTACACGTCTAAGCCGCTCAGTTTCAGTCTCGATCTCAGTTTCAATATCCGCTGCCAGCCATCGCTATCGCTGTCTCTGTCTTGATGACTGTCTGTCTCATTCCCGGTCGGTTCACTAACTGTCATTTTATGCGTTTCACGCATTTATGGCCATTGTTGTTAATTGCTGAAATTGGCATTCCCAAGCACAGCAGGGCGCACAGCTCCAGTCGGCAGCAAGTCACATTGCCAGCTCCCAGGGGAGCTCAATGGCCCAAAGCAGGAGGCAGCAGGCGGCAGGCAGCAGGCAACAGGCCAGCAGGCGGCGTAGGCAGCCTTTAATTGAGCTCTGGCGCTGGCGCTGCAATTGACACCGCAGCGGCCAATTATAAAGCAACTGGAATACTGAAGAGAGCAGCGATCAGAGAGAGCGGGAGAGCGGGAGAGCTGGAGAGATCGAGATTGAGTTGGAGCATGCTACGGGTGGTCCGTTGACTTGACACAGATAGTGACTGTTGGCATGCAGATTGATTTGCTTGGCAAACGTTTGCAGCTTTGTAGTCAATTTTCCAAATGGCCTACGCGGAGTGGCCAAGTGGCCGAGTGTCATCAATTTAAATTAAGTTCCAGCGACTTTATCGCCACATGCCTCAGCCACAAGCAACGACAAACTCTGCCGGCAATCGTTGCCCCGTCATCATTATCCAAAACATGTCATTAGGCAACGGCGACGACGTCGTCGACGACAAAGCTATCCAGAATCCTGTTCTGACACTGCTATCAACTGGCACTCGCATTCCAGGCGACAACGACGGCGACGACGACGACGACTGCAACAGCGACGCCAGCAGCGGGCAGCGACGCTGACGTCGCGTGCGGCGCAGCGGAAATTGGCCGAAAGTCGCCGCGACTCCGACTGAGGCTCAGACTCTGCGCAGACGCAGACGCGCTAACATCGCCTTCAACGTTGTCGTCGTTGTCGTTGTCGTTGTCGTCATCATCACCGCTGTCGCAAGTTGTTGTTGTGGTTGGTTTGTTGTCGAAGTCGTCGCCTAATAAAGCAGCCGCGATCGCAACGCTAATTAAAATAATTGAAATTTCTCACGGGAAACGCGCAGCTGGCAAGTGTCGCGTTTGCGCGCAGGGCATCCACATCCAGAGTTGGAGAAAGAGAGAGAGAGAGAGCGAGAGCTACACATAGTTGCAGCCATATCCGTTGCAAGTGCGGCTAATTGCAAATTGATCTCAATGCAGCAATGCGGCAGGCTGGCAACTGGCAACTGGCAACGGGCAACTGGCAACATGGACATGTCCAACAATCGAATTGACAGGCCGCCTCTGATGGACATTAACATGGATCATAGCGTCGGCGGCGTCCCAACTCGAACTGCAGCCAGGCATCCTCAGCACAACTTAAGCAACTTGGCATAAATGCATAAATTTCATTAGCTGCCACAGCGCGTTGCACGTATAAATTTTGAGGCCGAAGACAGTTCTTGGCCAGCGCTCCGTCCGCTTGTTGCGACTGCAGCGAGAGCACAACTCTGGTGTTGGCACTTAAATTAAATGTCAGCTTAGTTAGTTGCGTAAATAATTCAAGTGATGCCTTTTTGCCGCATGCCACATGCCCCACGTTGCAGCCTGGATGCAGCATGCGGCATTTAAGAGTGCCACAGGAAATGGCAGTGCCACAACAAAATGTTGGCTGGCACAGATCTATGCAACAGATAACGGCCACAAAACTCTATTTCGTACATTGCCCACAAATTTCGGTGTGTGTGTGTGTGTGTGTTGCACGCGTGAATATATTCACGGCATTCGTATGCGGCATTCATCGAGTCGAGTGAGTGCTTTGTGAGTGCACAGCCCGTAAAGTTGTCGAAAATGATTTGCAGATCAAGATTTGTGCGCACAATTTATGTGATAACAACAAACAACCGCAGCAACAACAACCGCTACAACAACAGCAGCGGCAACAACAAGAATTACAAACCCACGTTGCCCCACAACAACTTGCCCCAATTAGTGGAACGCTTCTGAGGCCTCCATGTAGCGCTAATAATGACGCCTTTAAATGTGCAATAACAATTTTTGAGACGCGCAAAAAGTGCTACAGCTGTGTGCGTGTGTGTGTGTGTGTGTGTATGTGTGCGTGTGTGTGTGTGAGTGTTGCAAGTGCCGCCCATTGGCTGGCAAACCAGCTGCAAGTGGCAGCCTCATAAGCTCGTGAACGTGAACGTTTTACTGATGCGCGTCCGTCAGATCGCCTCTGGAGTGGCGGGCGTGGAGCAGTCGTCGCTGTCGCCGAGGCTGTACTGTATGAGTATCACAATGAAGGTAATCGTGCTGGCCATCATCTGCAACAACAACAACAACAACAACAGCAAACGGCAGCAGTAATTGCAACAACATTGGCAACAGCGATTGGCTTATTGGCAGATTGCGCATACGCACCGTTGACAGCAGCGTGCCATTTAGCTGATAAAGCCCATAAATCGTATAGGCCTCCAGATTTGTGTACAGATTCAGACTCATTTGCGAGAGCTGTGTGGGAAAGTTAAGTTTTTAGTCGACGTCCAACTCCAACTTCGACTCACCCGAGAACGCAGCCCAGCGTCGGATGCGTAGATCGTGAATTTGCTGAGATGGCGCTGCATCTGCTGAAACTGAAAAGGGGATCAATAGATTATGCACGTCTTTGTAAATAGCTCGGCATTAAATGCTATTTGATGCTTTTGCTGGGGAATCCGTTAGTAAATCATTTAGTTAATCATTTTCATATTTTGTAAATTAGAATAAAGACTTAAGAAAGTATATCAAGGGAAATGTCAAAGAATAGTGTCTGCTGTCTGATTAAAGCAGGTGTCAATCAGACAATCATATTTAATTTATTTAAAAAAAAATATTAATAAATATCTGAAAGTATTTTAAAGAAGCAAAAATAAGTGAGCTTTGAAAAACCTTTAAAATAAATTCTAAAACTTAGGTTTGACTTATCCTGTGATGTTTGTTCACCTGAGTGCTTATTTCGGCTCTTTAACCTCTATATAATCTTCATTTGCATGTAGCGTCTAAATACAGCAGTCAAATATTTCTGCAATACCCTTCAAAAATTCTTAATTTCAAAACTTGCCGAGTAGAATTTTTGAGTATTAAAAAATAATAGTATATGAAAAAGCTGGAATGAAAAGCTAGTAGAATATTTTACAGTACTTTCTCTTCATCCCAAAAACTTAACGCATTTTTTGAGTGTGGAAATAAAAAATAATGTATGTAAAATTGAGAATATTCTAAATATAGAAAGACTGCCCTCTACTCTTTATCCTTACACGAAAGTTTCCTCTGTGGATATCGCCTCATTGTTATTCTTACCGATTCAAACAACATGGAGAAAGCAATGATGGTCAGCAAAATATTTATGCTTTCGGAGACTATTTGATAGCCATAGTAGAGCAGCGCTGTGGGCACATCCAAGAACGCAGGTTCGTGATGGAGCAGCACGCGTATCATGTACATGACCAGATGATAGGCCTTTATCACAACCACCGCCGACGTCTGCAGGAATATCCACAGCAGCTGCAGGCGACGATTCCTGACCGTTCTCTCCCCCATCTCAACCAGCTCCATTTGCAACTGTTTACCATATAAATTGTGTGTGTTTACTGTTGACTTTAAACGCTGATGACTCACCGCCATAATGGCATCTATTTTGCTGAGCACTTTGGGCACATTCGTTTCACGCGGAGGACGCGTTGGCATTTTGCCTGTCCAGGCCATGGTTGGCAACAATTTGATGATGCAGCCGTGGCACGCAACGTTTTTAAACAAGGACACAATGTGGCACAATTACATAAGTAGAAAGTTATTATGCCCATAAACTAAGTGGGCTGCTTAATGGAAAGCTAAACAATATTCATCAGAAGAACAGGGAAATTTAAAAGAAATAGCTTTGTAGAATTGCATATCAAATTATATTAAATTTTGAAGGAAAGAAAATTTAAGTTTTACTGATAATATAATTATATTGATTTTGGCTGGAAATTCGAAATGTAAACTTGTTTAAGCTACTGATATTATCAAAGTAAATGAAACTATCAATAGTAAACTATTATTATCGTTTATTCTGCTTTGAAAGAATTAACAGGATTTCCTTCCAAAGTTGTTTATTACTTCAAAACGTAAATGAAATCATTCTGCATAAATTTAAATTTTAAATTTGAAAAGTCATTGCCTTCGGAATTTGAAAATGGTAACTATGGAAAACTTTAATTGCTAAAATGTTATTAGTAGACTTCTTAATGACTTATGATGATCGTGTAAATAACGATCAATAGGTTAAAGGGAAGCAAAGATTGAGTTAAGTTTTCAAAAAACGAAAACAATCCAGTTGATTGAATCTAAATTCAAATTAGATTACGTATACTTAATGTTCATTTAGTGCGCGATTAATTGACCCTTTTTGAGACACTTAAAAACACTCGTAAACAATTTTGAGATAATTAATTTCCTAATAGACTTCCCCGACACCAATTAATTGGTTTACGCTTTGATTTGGCGTACTTTTAGAGCAGCCCTCTGCCAGGCAGTTGTCAGCCATCATTAATCATTTCGGAGCAGCCGCTGTCGCTGATTAAAAATTGGGTGCACAGCGCGATACTTTGGCCAAATGAAGCCCTTGGGAGAGCAGTCGTTGCAGTTGCAGTTGCAGTAGCTGTGGCAATTCCAGTGGCAAGTACGAATTGCAGTGGCCACCATGGAAATCATTGTAAATGCACGGACATGTCCGGGGACCAGCCGGGGCGACAGCTGAAACAAACTGTGTGTCAGTGGCAGTCAAGTGGAGTCATAAAGCTGCGGTGCGACTTGGGCCAGATCGGTGGCAGCCACCAGATGCCTGACACTGACACCTCGATCAGTCAGCTGAGTGGCAACTGGCAAACGTGCAGCTTGGGCAAAGGAGTGGGCGGATTTATGGGCTGCCCAGCGTCAGTTTAATGAGTTTCTGGCATTAATAAAACTGTGGGCCACAAAGGGAGGCAGGCAGGAGGCAGGAATCGTGCCACAGTTGGCTGACAAACGAAAAGAAAAAGCGAACAAAAACAAAAACTATGCTGTTGGATTAGATTAGACGTTGGCCCAGCTGTCGTGACAGGTTGAGCTGAGCTCAGCCGGGCACGAAACGGGCCGAATGAGAATTTATGGCCAATGAATGCTGTGCGAGAGCCAGAGGCCTGGCTTTGGCTTGGCCTGGCCTGCTCAGCCAGTGCGTGCATTGGACGCAATATTTTATAATGACTTCATTACAACAACTGCAATGGACTGCAACAACAACAACAGCTGCTTGGGGCAAAACTCTCGAAAATTGCAATAAAAAAGCTGACTTTATTTTGATTTTCTTTTGGCCAAATTTGGCTGCTTTGATTCGTCGCATAATTGGCAATTACCGTGGCCAAGACGTGGACTCGTGGGCGAACCTCAGTCGCCATCCCGCTGCCGCACAGTGCTCAGCTCTGTGCCTGCTGGGATTTACGACTCCATATCGCATATAATTGCCAAATGATTTTCTTTGCCTTGTCACGCAAACCCTGCGGGTTGTCGCCAGCCCACAGAGTGCACAGAGTGTGTGTGCAAAGAATTGACATTTGAAGCCAATTGCGGGCAGCTTTGGCTGCGAATTGTGCTTAGATTTGATAGCTCAGGCAGCTTCTTGAGGGCAGCAGCATCGTTTATAAACTGTTTCATCAAATTCAGTCTAATTGAATTAGTTCCCAGATTACATTGACCTAAAGGTGGCGCTAAGCATACCATTAACTCAACCCAAAGGTGGCGCTAAACATGCTCCAATAAGTCACTTTATTGGTTATTTAATTGTTAATAGCTCAACTAATTGCAGCTGCATTTGGTTTGCTTGAATTTGACTTTAGCATGCTTAAGTGATTGATTAACATCAATGAATCAATGCTCGCTTAAAGGTGGCGCTTATCTTGCTCTAGTTGCGCCGCCAATTAAACAAATTAAATTAAGCAATTAATTAGTTTTTAAAGTTGGTTGAACCAAGCTGCAGCTGCAGAGCATTTAAGCTTCGACATTCTTTTGTTCACAAGTTAATTTTGATTCTAATCCAATTCGACACAATTTTATTAGCAAGTTTATTTTGATTTCAATTCAAATGCAGTAGTTCCCTCCGGCCGAAAGGTGGCGCTAATCAAGTTCTCGTTACGCCGCAAATTAAATAAAATTAAATGAAGCAATTACTTTGGAATTGAACGGTGCCAGACATTGAGCTAATAAAGGTTTTGGCTGCAGCTGCGGGGGGTTTGCTTTCGTCGAACGCTTGGCAGGCATTTATTGATTGCTTTTAATAGCTTTGCGCAGCCATTCACTTTGCAGGCCTCAATCAGCCTTAGCCTTAGCCCAAGTGAATGTGCAACACTCACGCACAACACACACACGCACACACACATTCAGAGAGAGACAAACTGTTGTAGCTGTTTCCTGCACGCAGATTTGCATATTATTTAAATGCATTTGTGTGCTGAAATTAGCGTCTAATTGGAGTTTACACGCTGCATTTTTTATGTGCAAATAAATTGTGGCAATGGAGCCTGGGGAGCCATGCCCCGCCCCAGCCCCCTCGCTGCTCAGCCACTCCCTCGCCCTCAGCGCAGTTGGCCAGGCAGTGCAGTTTTGTAGTTTGCCATTTGCCGAATTTGTCAGCGTTTGTCAAGAAACGAGTCTGTTCATTTTGTGCGTTTGCGATTACGCGACCAAATCAAAATCAAAAGCAAAAGCAAAACGCAAAATCAAACTCAAAACGAGCAAAAGCAAATAGCAAGTGCGCTCAGCCATTCACTACGCACACACACACACACGCACACACACACACGCATACTGTTGCAGTCGCACGCACAGCAGCTGCAATTTAGCTGCCTCGCTCGCTCGCTTCGGGAGCCAACTTTGCGTATGCGTGATATTTTTATATCATTGTGCTGCTTTTATTTTTTCAATTTTATAATTGCACATTACCAATACACGCACGCACACGCACACACACACAGACGGCGGCACAGGTGTCAGTTGGCCGCAGTGGGCGTGGCCATTGAAGGCGGTTGCGGCTGCTGCCTCAACTCAAATGCCTATAAAATGGCGTCCATATAAAAAATTAGTGGCAAGTTGCTGGTTGCAGCGGCAAGTCACCAGTTTTAGAGCAACATTAAAATACTTTGTGGCCGTTGTTGTAAATATGCGGAATTTATATCCTCAGCCTGCAACCGACACCGAACTAATCTTTAGAGTGTGTTTTTTACGACGCTGAGTGAATGTGAGTGCTGCAATGAGTGCATGCGTGAGTATCGGTGAGTGCAGCGGGTTTTTGAGCTTATGGCGACGCGCTTGCGCTTCCACATGTCGCTCTGTTAATCCGATCCTCGAGCTTGCAGCGATTTTTCTTCGTATTTTCATTTTTTGGGGCGCATGTCGTCAGCTCGGATTCTGTTAGATCTCTTGTTGAACATGTGCTTATGCCCGCCTCTGCCCAGCTGCTCAGCTGCCTGCCACTTGCCACTTGTGGCATCGCATTACCTGCACTGACAACCACCAGCTACCAGTGTGTCCCAGCGCGAAATCCGATACGGCATTTGCAGCTGCTGCTTTTTAGTCGCTGATGTTGCTTTGCTGCTGCTGCCGCTCTCCAGTTGCTCCAGTTACAAGCTCTCCATTTGCTGCCCACTCGCTTCCATTTGGTGGCATACCCTTTTCGCGGGGTATAGAACTATTAACAATAAGATGTGCGTGGTATTTGTTTACGAATGTTTTTTTTTGTTCTTTGTTTTGATGATCAGTCTGAAATAGTCTTGTCAGTTTTAGTTTTTTTAATTGCTTTGCATAGCTTTCTGGCTTGGCTTTTTATTTTGACGAGATTCAGGCAAAACGAATTATCCATCAATTATAACATATAGATAGAGGAAAACAATGTAAAAGTTTCTCATTTCCCCACAAAAACTTTGCAACAAATTACTTACTTATTTTAACAAATTTAATTGTAATCGATGTCTACGACAATCTTAGAAGTAATCGGTTGAATGAAGTGTCAAGAAAATACATGTTGTCATGCTCAGATGTCTTGATTAAATTGTGCAATGAGTTATGATATAAAACAAAATGTTTTAAGTAGATTAAAATATTTTTCCTAATTCATATATTTTTTTTGAATGCACATATAGCTAAATTCCTTATAGCTCTAAACTAATATGCTGTGCTATTTTAAACGAGTTCTAAAAATGTTGGGTTTGAATAAATACTGTATAGAATTGGTGTTTAATTCTTAAAATTAGGTTTAAGCATGTCTTGCATACTCCGCTCAATTAAAACTGACTAACCTTATTAGCACAATTAATTATTTAGTTCTTATTGGGGCTAATGAAGCTTTCAAATAACGAAGATGCTTCAGTCAATTGTCAGCAACGCAAGTCAAAGTATCCTTAATTTGCCAGAACATATTCTTGCCATTAATTTACCATCATATTAAATGTGCAGCCTTATTAAAATCGAGTTACACGCGGCTAGAGCATTCAATCTTCTTCAACACGAAGACACGCATTTCATCTTGGTTTTTTTCAATTAATTTCGCATTAAGCGCCGCCCAACGCTTTTGGCGTAATATTTGTTTTTTCATATTTATTTGCATTGCGGCTGTCACTCGCAGCTATGTAACGTCATCTTCAACATGACAGACGCTGCTAATCCCACCACCTACTTGAAGCTCCACTTGGACTTGGGCCGGGGATCGTCAAGGAGCTGTGGCAGCTGTTGAGGCAGCCAGCTGCAGTTGGGACTGATCTTCCGAGAGAGCTGCGAAAATTATTAACGCCATTAACGGCAATAGAAATATTTGTGTTTGCCACATGCCCCCTCCCCCTGCCTTGAGCAGCTTCCCCCCCTGGGGTGGCCGTTAAACCGGGTTGCAAAAATTACTAGTCATGCGGCTGCAACAGCAACAGCAACTGTGGCCCACAAAATGTGACTAATGGCATTTTTTAAATGCAGACTCTGCCAACTACTCGCACATAGATAAGGCTGAGGGGCAGCGTGGCAACTCCTTTGCAGTTCTCGAAGTTTTATAGGCTACAATTTTTAACGCCTCGCGAGCCACAAACCAGGCAGCAGGCAGATCCCCTCAGCAATCTCCGGCTTCGACTGAAACTCAAACACAAACACAAACTCCATCGTCAGCTCGTTGTGCGTGTGCTTTTCTGCAGCGTCATTAATTTTGCCATGAATTGACAAAAACATCATAAACTACTTGTTGAACAGAAAATCCACTTCGGGCGACAGCAGCCTCCATCTCCCAGTCTCAGTCCCAAGTCCCAAGTTCCAAGTCCCAGTCCCAGTTGCAGCCCACGCGCCAAGCCGACGACGCAATCGAACGACAACGATGCGATTGCCGCCCGGCAGGCTCATGTTAACTTCTCCTCCTCCCTCCTGCTCCTCTCACTTCTATTCCTTCTCTACCTCCTCTTTGTAGATACATCTTTGCCTGTTTGGCAGCTGGCTCTTAGTCTGAGTCTGAGTCTGAGTCTGAGGCTGGGCGCGGCTGCGGCGGCGGCCTCATAAATAAACTTGTCTAGCATTTTGTCCCGTTGCCAATCGCACGATCTCATTGACCTACAGGGCCCATAAGTTGCCCAAATTGATGGCCAGCCATAGTTATATCTACACTAACATATATACCATGTGACTGCTCACTGAATTCTCTCTACTTTATCGGCGTATCAATTACACGCTGCGTGTACAAAGCAATCATGTTCAGCTGCAATGAAATGTGCCCATTCGCCACAGTCTGCTCCAGAATTGCATTGCGTATCGTATTATAATTAATTTGCGATTTGCGAAGATGGTTTGTCTCGATTGCAGCTTGTAAAGCTGGCAGCGAAATCGAGAGAGAAATGTCAGCGATGGGGATTAGACAGGAATCTGATAAGTGCGATCTGATTAGCATTATACAAGGCTAGACACAAATAAATATAGTTGTTAATATTTCCACAGCACTTGCAATAATTAAGATGCAATGAAATTACATTTTAATAAAAACTTGGCTAGATTAAGAAAATTATATTCAATTGATTTAAAATTGATAACGATCTCTCGACCTTTTCTAGCTAAAATTAAAATAGTATATGAATTCCTTTTACATTATTAAATTATGTCAATTTCTTAAATCTATCTTCTAAATCAAAATTGCTTCTCGATTTCTCGATTGGGATTAGATATGAATCTGATAAGTGCGATCTGATTAGCAATATACAAATAAATGACAAATAAATATATTTCCACAGCACTGGCAAATTCAATGATGTATTATACATCATGTATGTATATCATTGTATAATAATTAATATACACTAAAATATTCTTTTTTATAAAGATTGATATGATTGAAAATTTATAACGATCTCGTGACCCTTTCTAGTTAATGTTTTATAAATATCATATATTCCTTTTATATTTTTTTTACAACAAAAAAAAGTTTTGTACATACACCGCTAGTATTTACACTAATAAAAGGTAACTCTAACCAGATTAAATAAAAAATAAATTGATTAAAAATAAACAACTTCGTTTTCAATAAATTTTGTAAATTGCTATAGTATTTCTATTGATAAAAACGATGATTTTATTAAATTAAATTCAATTGCTTCAAAACAGGGAATGAACTCGTATGCTACTAGTTTTAGCACATCAAATTAAAATCTATAATTTTCTTAAATAGTTTTCTTATAAATACAAATTGTAGTTAATATATTTTTGAAAATTCTCACAGCACTTTCACATTATTTGCCTGTATCTGCTGCTGATCTAGTTGACCCCGAGTGAACAACGCCATTGACCCACGCGGCGTATGCGCAATGCCCAATTAAAGTAATTGCCGGTGTTTAGCGATTTTGGCCAGCAAACATTTACAAACAGGCGACAGCAATTGGATGCGTTAATGAATTGGCCACGGCAGGCGCATCTTCAGCTTCAGCTACAAAACGAGTAGCAAAGTTGCTGCCAAAGGTAAATCGAAGCCCGAGATTAATAGCGATAAGCTATTGATTAGCCAAGCAAAAGAGAGCAGGGGAGAGGAGAGGAAACAGCAGGACAGCTGGACGGACAGAGCAACAGTAAAATTGTAGACGATCCACTCTAGATGTTATCAGAGCTGGATCGCCGGCCAAAGGCGGCGGCGGCAGCGGGCGGGCGGCAAGGATTGGGGCAGGTGTTACATGCATGCGATCTAAAGATAATTCAAGCCAATGTTGCCGGATGCCAAGCCGCGTCGCTCCAGACGCTCTAGACAGGTAGTTGAGATTGGGATTGGGTTCGAGATTGCGAATGGGATTGGGAGGCTGGCGGCTGGCGGCTGGAGGCGAAATTAAGCGCACGCTGGCAATTTGCATAAAAGCAGTTTAATGTTTAAATGTTTTATTGAATCGACGCTCGATTACATGGCCCACGAAGAGGAGTCGAGAAGCGAGAGCTGCCGTTTCGAATTTGCAATGCAAATGCTGGCTGTAACGATCCATAGATAGAAGATTGGGCCAACAAACTGCAGAATCTGTATCACGATCTCCACTGCAATTTGACTAAACTATCTGACCGCATATGAGAGGCCTATTTGTAAGTGGACTGCGGGCCAATAACTGGTTTTTTAATTATGAAAAAATAAAGCGAGAGAGAGAAAAATAGTCTTTTGCTGTCTGTTGTTGTAGGTACGTGAAGGAGCTGCTGCTGCTGCTGCTGCTGCTGCAAAAGGCAACAACCATCTGATGGTGGCGATCTTTGATCAGCGGTCGTTTTGGTCGTCTGCGATCAATCGTCACGTTGCTGATCAGTTGTCAATCAAACGCAGCACAGATGCTTCACACTCAACGGCCCAACAGATCGTGCTCCATCCTCGACGGCTCAGCGGCTCAACGGCTCAACTGCTATCCATCTTCGACTGCAAAACTATCATCATTAGTCGCTGCCAGTCGGCATACAGACACGTTTGATGTGCTCTATACCGCCAGTATGTGTGTGCTCTCCAGCTTCTAATTGCAAACTGGCAGCTGCTGATCTGGATATGGCCAGCAGCATCGGCAGCCACATCGTTGCTACCACTTGGCGACTGTTCAGTTCGACTGTCAGCGGTGCTGTGCCAAATGTAAAGTGACGCCTGATCTTGAACTGGTTCCGGAGCACGGCAAAACGGCTAACGCGGTGGTCCCGACCGTCAACGTTCTCTCTCTCTCTCTCTTCTCCCGGCCTTCCAGCCCAGCTGCCTTTCCAATTCTTGGCAACATTTTCGGTGCACAATTTCGGGCCCTGCTGTGCGTATCACATGATCTTGCCACGTCCACCACATGCAGTGTCATTACTCGTTGTCCAATCGTGTTGCCAGCGCTACCCTGTAGCGCGTGTCAAAGGCCAGCCGGGTAGCATTGCAGCCACCCATTCAAAGGAATTAGTAACAATGTTATCCAGTATCTGAGACGGATACTGTGCAAGCGTAAAAAGGTCAAGGCGAAGCAGTGCATGTTGAACTGCTTGCTGTGTGGGTGTGTTGTTGCAAGCAGTTCGTTGTTCTGCCACTGCAAGCAGCGCAAGCAGTTCATTTAAATTTAAATTTGAATTTACATCCAGGGTATCTGCT
The DNA here is from genome assembly GCA_035045625.1 of Drosophila formosana. NCBI lineage: Eukaryota > Metazoa > Arthropoda > Insecta > Diptera > Drosophilidae > Drosophila > Drosophila formosana. Next base: position 23,473,345 of record JAWNOW010000232.1, read on the forward strand.
TGTCATGCACTCTCGGGCTGTCATATTGAACTGTTTGGATTTTTGTTGGATTTGGCAGTCAGATTGTCTGTCCGGCTGCATTCGGTGTTCGGTTGCGTTCAATTGCCGCAGGAAATCATAAATTAAAATCGATTGTTTGACAAGGCTCGTGAAATATTTCCATTTTAGCAACTGACGCGCTTTCAATTGCGCCTGGCATTTATGGCAGGCCGTTCACATTTGGAGCCACAACTGGATGGGCCTAGGTCGCAACGGAACGGCGACGGCAACGCTTTGGATCGGATAACATGACTGGCTACATGAGCTCTACAATTAGTACAACATGCAACTCCGTTGGCCAGTTGGCCAGTGGAGGAGACTCTCGTGGCAAACGGCAGTCGGCAGATGGCCAGCGATAGCGGCGCCCCCAAAACGGGAATCTCTAACAAATGGCCACAAGTTAATGTTCAGCAAATGGAGCCCAAAATTGGCGTGCAGCGTAAAAATGAGACAACGTGTTCTGTTTCTGTTTCGCAGACTTTTGCAACTCCTGCAACAGCTGCTCAATCTCACGCGACACGCTCATAATTCATATGCTGGCCATTCCCAGGCCTGTGTCCCGGCCTGGCCATTGCATGCTGATGCGCTCGCCGATGGCCAAAATGCTGCACTGCAGATGCATATGCAACATGTGCCACACGCACCCGCTCCCGCTCTATAACTGCAACTCCGAGGCCTCTATTTCACTCGCCATCAACACCAGTCGCCAAATGGCGCTCGTGTGTGGCCAGTGACACTCGAGGCGCTGCAGCACAGCTGGATGCATCTCTCGCGGATCCAACCTGTGTGCCAACAATGCCACCAATTGACGCAGCCAGCGATGGCAGCGTGACAACCTGCCACAACACAAGTCCAACAGCTAACAACTATATTTCTTGATCCAGTTAAGCGAATAATCATTCACTTCAAGTACCTCAACATTTACTCAAGCAAGCGTTTTTTGTTTTCCAGTTACTTAGGCGAGGTAAATTTCTTGTTTTGCTTGAATTTCAATTGCCCTAATCATGTCCCAAGTTGCGTGGATCTTTTGTAAGCACTTAATAGATCTGTCATCTATATTTACAACAAATTAGCTTGTAAACTCGAGTCGTTATTAACTTGGAAGCTAAGATAATTTGTTGCTGGGGGCTGTTAAAGATTTTCTACTTCCATGTAAACAATCTAAACACTAAACACTATAAGGCAATTATTGTATATTTTATCCATGAATTTTGACTGAAAATTATACTTGAAAGAAATTTTCCGATTCTGTAGTAAATTTTTCCAGTAAGCATTTTAAACTCACATTGTAAGATACACTCCAATTAAAAATAAAAATTTGAATCATATTTAAGTACTCTTCATAAGCAGTCTCGGAATTGGTTTATTAATGTATTATTAATTGAGACTAGACAATTGAAATTCTAGAGTAAAATATTGCAATTGCAGCCATCAGGCGGTTCTCAGAATATCCACAAGATCTCGTCTGGCGATCCTAAGGGTTTCCAAATATTATGAAATTTTCCCTCTTACCAAATGTCGTAAACTTTTGGGACAGCATTTCATTGAAGCCACATGAGTTTTCTTGGGAAATCTGGAAATTTTCCCGCTAATTTCAATCTTTATGATATACACTGGGATTATCCCTACATAAGGAAAGCGATTCACGGTGATGGTCCTTCGCTTGCTATCTCGCTCGCACAGCCAAAGAAAAATGGTGATTCGATCGATTCACGATAGCGTTGTCGTGTCACGAGTGCCATCGCTAGAAATGTATGCGCAATTTGTGATTTAATCGTTGACGCAGTTTATTTATTGCTTTTTCGTTTAGTAGATGTATTAATTTAATAGTATTGGTGTTAGTATTAGTTGTAGTTTAGATTTAAGTATTAGTTTTTAGTTTAGCTAAGAACTAGACATCGTCCGACTCACAAAAACACTTTACAACTTAAGAACTAATAGCAGGGTTCTCTTCTGTTCTGATATCTATTCTGTATTATCTTGTTTTTGATTTCTGTAACGCATCGTTTCGCTTTCATTTGTTTTGCTTTGCTTCTTGATTCTTGTTTCGTCGTGTTTTGTTTTGTTGTTCTTAAACACTATGATTATTAGATCCAAACGGGCCGCTGCTATGAGCGTATGTTGCCCAGAAGTGGAGTGCTCTCGGCAGCCTTTGAGGTAATCACGGTATGACGAGATCCCGAACCCGAACCCGAACCCGAGCCAGATGAAGCCTGCGGACGTGACGGCCTATTGCTTGGTCCCGGCTGCTCGTCCGCCTCATCGATGCGCGACTGGCGCGCCAAACGCTTTTGCTGGCTCAGCTCGTGCAGATAGAGAGCACTAAGGCACATGTCGGCCACGGTCACACCAATGGGATTCTTGGACAGTCGCGGATCCCCACCGTACAGGCTGTAGAGCAGTGTATCCGTCGGCCCCTCGATGCGACCCTCCGCCTTGCTCAGTCGCAGCCTTCGCATGCTGTCCATGGGTGCCGCTGCTCCCAGGCTGCTGGCCATGAGGCCATGCCGCATGCTGGCGCTGCTCATCGGCTCGCCCAGATTCTGCTGCAGCATCTGCCGGAAATCGCTGCCGGCCACATAGCCAGCGCCCAAGGCATGGGCGCCAGCTGCAGCGCCAGCACGACTCGCTGTCAGGGACTGCGAGATCTGGAGCTGCTCGGGGCTCAGATCGGCAGCCAGCACGGAGTTGGCAATGGAGCAATATTCCTCGCCAATGGTGCCAAATGAGATCAGGCTGTGGGTGAGCGGATTCTCACGGGCAGCCGGCTGTGGGGCCGTCTTGGCCTTGACCAGCTCATCGATGGCATGCTCGCGTATGCCCTTGATGAACTGCGACGCCTCCTTGGGCATTTGCCACTCGGGATTGTTGAGCGTAAACCGCACCAGCGACATCTCAGTCTTGCCACCGATCAGGCTCTGCTGCTGCTGTGCATACTGAGGCTGCGGCGGCATACGCTGCACCGGCTCATTGGTCACGTCCGGCAAGTCGCTGGCGTTGAGCTGCCAGTCGGGATTGCCGTGTTTGCGCACATCCATCTGGGCAAACGAACAGACGTTGCCCACTCCACGCACAGAAACTGCAAAGGCAATATAAAGTGATTAGCAAACCGCGTCTTTTCTTGGAATTAAACGGCAAACTTACCTGTAAAACTGCGGAAGAATTTGACAATCTCCATGGCCTTGGGCCGGAAGACAAAGATGAGCACAAACGGCGTCACAAACGGACTGAAAATCTCGCTGAGCAGGTAGCCAGCCTTGAACTGAAAGAAGTTGCTGAACTCGTTGCGCACATGCGCGGTGTGCGCCTGTTGCTTCCACTCCGTGGGCAGGTAGTGGACATGCGCTAGGATGGCGGTCATTAGCTGCTCGGGACACCAAATCATGTTCTCGTCGGGTATTAAAGTGCGACAGACGACGCCAATGACCGTCAGCACAGCGATAATGGTGAGCACATGCTCCACCTGAAAGACGTGCTCATCGTAGATGCCCAGCGCCAAGATCAGCAGCAAGACGCCGCCGCTAATGAAGAGCAGATTGCGCGCAATCACAGCGGCCAGCGGCGAGGAGAACGAACTCAAATAGCGATCCGCATACTCGTAGGCACGATTCAGCCGCGCATCCAACTCATGATCCAGCTCATTGAAATGACGGAGGTAGAGACGGCCGTAATTGGACCAGGTGCGTAGTCCCAGGGCACTCGGTTCCTTGCGCAAGATGTTGGCATACGAGAAGCTGAAGTAGATAATCTGCCACAGAAAGATCACAGGCGACAGCAGCAGATTGACCAAGGCCACCCATAAGATGAGCTTGGACAGACGCTGGGCGAGCTCGGTTTGATTGCTGCGCACAGCGAACTCGTCGCGCAGCTGCCAATTGTTCTGGAACGGCGAGCCCGGACCGCGGAAGAGTATAAAGTCAATGTTGAGCAGCATGCCACGGCTGAGCGAGACAACCTCGCCGATCAGCGGCAGATGGAAGCGCACGGGCAGCAGCTGCTTGTTCATCAGCGCCACCAGATAGTTCTTGAAGCGTAGCACCCGATGATAGATGTCCAGTTCGGTGAGCAGCTCCTTGTCGATGCACATGTGCTGCTCGGCCTGGACGCGACGCGTGCGCTGTTGCACCTCGTGCCAGGTGATGTTGTCCAGATCGGAGTCCTCGATGCCCAGGGCAGTGTTGTAGAAACGCTTGATGTCCGCGTATTGCGTGATGTGATAGATCATTTTGAGCACTCGAATGCCCAGATAGATGGCAGCTATGAAGATGATCAGGTAGGTGAAGAAACCGAATTTGGTCACACACTCGCCTGTCGGTATTATCACATCGTTGAGCGTCGTCTTTGGGCCATTTGGCACGTTGCCAAACAGCTCGTCATATCGGATGCAGTGCGTCGTAAATGTGAACAGCCAAACGACGAATCCGAACTCCAGCACCTGGAACAGCTCGTCCAGCACAATGACGCGGAAGCCGTGCTTCTGCTGATACGTGTACATGCGGGAGAAGAACGAGTCGAGATCCTCGATGTGATTCCAGCGATGCGATTCTTTGCCCGTCTCAGGCACAATGTGTATCATGATGTTGCGCGGCGTATCCTCGTTCTCGTGCTCATGCTCCTCCTCCGCTTCCCCGACGTCATCGTTATCATGGTCATTGGCGTTGGGCTCTAAATGCGCAGCAGCTGTAAATGATTTTGCGTCGTCTGCTTTTGTTATTGTTGCGTGTTGTTGTTGTTGTTGCCGTTGCTGTTGTTGTGGTGCCTCGCGAAACGGATTCGCGTTCTCCTCGGCCAAGGAGCGGTAGTTAATATTTGGGCTTGACATGACGCACCAAGGCCCAAGGTCAACTGTGGACTTATTTTTATATCACTTTCCTCCTATCTAGTATAATTTAAAATGAATAATCTGTTCTCTCTTTGTTGTTTAATTTGGCTGTTAGAATTACGCGCAGCGTGACCGCAATTTTCATCACAACATATGCTAATTTGCGACGCGAATTATACCAATATATACCATTAGCACAACTATCAAACAGCCGCCACTTTTCGAACAGCTGATTGTCTCATTGCTTTTAAGACTGAGCACACAATCATTGCTGTTTACCACTCGAATGTCCTGTTTAAACTGAGAAAACTACCAAGCGCAAGGATCACACACTCATAACACGGCTCAGATTAATGAACAGTCGGTGGCGGTCACTTCACATCTGTGCGAAAACACCTGACGATCGCAGGTAACAAATGTTGCATACTTGCAAGCGGAGAACAATGTTAACAGGCAGAAACAATAAAAATAACTTTACATGTGGAGCAATACTGTTAGCTAACATATTTAAAACAGTGGTGCTGCAAAACACCAAATACAACCTGGCAAAACAAAAATAAATAAAAAAAATTACATATTCTATTAAAATAGTCAGATAAACGGCAATCATGATCGACAAAATGAAAATTTCAAAAGCGATTGACTGCAATTAACGGTTGCCAGTCACAACAGCACTCTGTTAGCACAGGGCTGCACAGACTGCTATTGATAACAGAATGGAATTTTCATCCCTAGTTTTGACAAAACCTGCAAAATAAAAAGTACTCAATAGAAATATACTCGTACTCACTCCTCTCAGACGTCGTACAGTCATTTTTGATCTCGGTTATTTCGTGTTTGTGCAATTAATTAAATAAAGACATTAAAATAAATAATTTTTCTGCAATCTTGGTGTGTTTGTGAATTGAGTGTCGATTGTGTTTGCGATTCGACCACAAAGCGGACTTCAACAAAAAGGCAACGCCAAGGTAAGTGGGAAAGCGACGCGACGGGTAGAGAAAAGAAAAAAACACAGAAAAACAAGCGCAAAGAATTTGTGACAAAGAAATTGCGAATGTTTTCGCTGCAATAACACAATTATCGCAACACATTTGCAGTGTTCGGTGCGTAATATTTGCCAATAGCCGTATGTGTGTGCACAGAGTGCTCGTAAAATGTTATATTGGTTTTTCTACAATTGCAATTGCTTGTTGGACAGCGGCGGCGGCGACGACGACGGCGACGTCAACGTCCGAGCAGCCCGCGGCAATCTATGCGAGAGTTTCTTGGCAGGCACATTGCCAATTGCGCTGCCCTGGCTTGCATCTTCTGCTGCTCCTTTTTGGCTTCCCCCCCCATTCCCATTTAACTACCAACCACCGTGCAAAAAAATTCTTGGCTCAAAAAATTTGTACGGCGTCGTCGGCTCTGGCTTCGTATTTTGTGTTCTGTTCTCTGCTGTTGCCCTCTCGCTTGCTCTCCCAGAGTGGCGCTGTTAACTTCGCGCCGGTTTCTTTCCGCATTTAAGTGCACAAGGCGTCGCAGTTGACGTTGACGTCGGAGTCGACGCCGCTGTCGTCTCTCTCTCTCCTCTCCACTTTGTCTGTTGTTTTCGTTTTTTCCACGCGCTTTTTTGCTGCTGCTGCGGGGACTGCAAAGAAAAGCGGCTTCGCAGCAGCTACCGCGTGTGCCGGCATAACTTCATTATACTGTAATTTATTTGTTGCCTTTGTTGTTGTTTCGTAGCGGTAGTCGGATAAAAATCAAAACAAAATGTTTTCATTTGTCTGCAACTCAAAACAACTCCCACGCTTGGCTAAGCCACAAAGTTCAACGTTCCCCGCAACATATTTGGATGCCAAAAAAGAAACAGATATAAAATGGCAACTGCCTAACCTATATTTTATGCATAGTAGTTGCCATCGCAATGATTTTGTTGTTGTTGTTGCTCAGCATCAATCGATGTTTTTTGGGGGTTGCCAGCGATGTTTTGCCAGTTGCCAATTGGTAAATAAATAGCAAATATGTTGCGATGCTGTTTTAACTCTACCCTTTTCTAAATATATGCTATAAATACAGGTATTAGTAAATATTTGTAATACCGGTTTTCACTTTTTCGATTTCCGATTATATCTAAAAATAAACGAGTATTAATTTTTAAAGGCTTTCGTTGACGCAATGCTCTCGTTATCGATATGTTGTGTTTTCTTATCGCACTTGTGTAATAAACTTGACTTCGATTTGCAATATGTTTATCGCATATAAATTGCAGTTTAGCTAAAACAAAATCAATGCAGGTTGGGGATTAGTATTTATTGTTTTATATATTGCTTTGGTTTCTCTTATAACTAATTTAAAGCGCGAACAAATTGTATAATTTTCTTATATAAACAATTAATGTAGAAATAGATTTAATAGCGTTAGGTATTTTAGAATTATAGGATTGTCAATAAAAGTTAAATATGTGTCTCATACAAATTACACACAACAAGAGAACTACAACCGAAAGTCCTCGGCTGTGAAATACCCGCTACTCATTTTGAGCCCATACTAAACACCTATATGATATTTAAAAAAAGAAGTCTAGTTGAGAGTGTTCGACTACGAGATACCCTGTTCCCATTCATTTGTAATCACAACACTTATACACTCACACACTAAACGTGCATTTGCATGGTTCACAACTTTTATTAAAAATAATTTAATTAATAACTTTTTTACTGCCAAGTCAGATTTATACCAAAATTGCCGTGTATATTAAGAGTATAAAACAGAGATTGTCTACCACACATTACAATTACATATACAATCAGAACTTCTCAAGTTATACCCAAATTACAAAGTATAGTAATAGTATAATGGAGAGATTGTTTACCAAATTTCAATTCATTACGCTAAGAATTTTTAAAATTATATGCATTTTACATTAACAAGAATGTAATTTGTTTTAGATATCTGTATATTGTGAGCCAATGGGCGTGGCATCTAAAATTGAAAATAAAATTGATCTGTGTAATGAATGAAGGAACTTATCTACCAAATTTGGTGTCTTAGGTTTTATAGTTTCTGAGATCAAGATGTTATACAGACGGACGCGGCTAAATCTTTTCGATTGTTGACATCGATCATGAATATACATATATGCTTAATGGGATTAGACATTACATACATTTTCTATTGGCTCTAAGTTATAATACCCGTCTCTGTCTATGGGTAGCAAATAATTCACTTTTAATTTTTTACATTGAACAATTTATTTGTTACAGTCCCTGATTAAAGGAAATCCTTTGAGTTGGAGAGTAGAATTGTTATGAACTTAATATATTTCAAAGCTTATTTAAAATAATAAATTGAAATGTTGCTTATTTAACATGAACATTTTAAGTCAAGTAAGGCCAAGAAAAGCTCCATTGATTTGAAGAGTATATTTGCTGAACTGTATATCGAAACAGCGTTGAACGAATGCTTCAAGTGTAGCCGATGAGCATTGGCTTTACGTGAGTTTCTCTTGGGGCCAGTCAAGGTGTTTTTTACACACGATGCACAACACCAAGACTAATGAGTTTTCACACCTTTTTAAATGTCGCTACTCAAAACGTAGCCAGGCATATGATGTTGCTGTTAAAAAATTTGACTTGCCTTTTAACAGTGGTATTTGGCTGAAATAATCGCAAGTTCTTTCGAATTTTTATGATTAACTTTTGCTTTTGTTCCTGCGATTTCCAGTTTAGCGCTCACTTTTATTTGCCATCTTTGGTAGTTGGTGACGAGGGGAGACTCCGCTCTTCTTTTGTTGGGGCCTGTTCCAGAACCTCGACATTGTTAATTCGCTTAGCGTGTTAACTTGTTGTTGTTTGCATTGACGGAGTGCGCATATGTGTGTGAGTGTGAGTGTGCGTGTGTGTGTGCTCGTCTTGCATATTTTGGCAATGAGGCAATCTATACCAATTGCTTCCAACAATCACTGAGATTCCTCTCACGAGCACATTCATTGTATCTCTATTTAGAGCTCTCGCTCTGCCATTTTCTGTTCTCTCTCTCTCTCTGTCGTGTGTCGCCACGTTCTCTCTTTAGTGTTGTGTATCTTTGTTGCGTTCATTGACATTGAGCTGCTACGTTGTTGTTTTTGTTGCAAATAAATTGTGATTTTATTGTCGCAATAGATTTACGACCGAAGAAGAATTGCTTTTCATTTGTCGATTTTGTTCTATTTATTTTCGCCAAGCGAACAAGAGAACGAGATTTGTTCGCTCCTCTTTCAAAAAATATGCCGAGTAAGTGTCTTTGGTTTTGTTGTTGTTGTTGTTGTTGTACTTTTTGGTGACAGGCCCAAAACAACAAAAAAAAATAATATAAAACACGTTCAAAATTCGTTGACCAAAAATTCGATATTCGGGTAAATGAAATTTCTCTTACGGGGGTGTTGTATATCGGCCTATTTACACACACACACACACACACTCAGCAGCCTATATGACTTGACTGTTTTTGTTGGCCCGGTCTGCTCTGATTATTTATAATATATGAGCATCCATATCATACAATATTTATGCTGTTTTCCAGCACTGCTGCAAATGCAATCAGCTTAACTTAAATTGAATTTCGTTTTATTTTTATTTTGTGCAACAACAGCCATGTAAGCCAAGGCGCCTCTTTCTAGCTGCAATTGGGCCATTGTACCAGCATTTTGTTGCCTGATTTCCCCGTAGGCCCCCAATTGCACAATGTGAAGACAAATGTGTGTGTGTTCGAGTGTGTGTGTGTGGCCTACATGGAAAGAAATATGAATTTACATTTTGCATATGAAAGTAACATTTTGCCCGCATCAATTGGACAAATTTTGTATAAATCTGGGATGCGGGTCAACAATGCGGTGCAGTTCGCTTCGGTTCATCCGCCAGCGAAAGATTGATGCCAAACAAGATTGTGCCGTTTTCTTTGACATCGGTGACGTCACAATTGTTGACCGCAAACAGCATCGCTAAATAATAATCTCTTGTCACTTCACATACAATATGTACAAGCAGACATATTTTTGTTGTTACTTATCAGAGAGCCGTCACGCCGTCTATCTGCGAAACATGTTCCGCTCAAGTATTTTGATAGCTTTTGTCTTATTGAATGGCACCAAAACGGCATAAATTGTGAGTGTGTGTGAGTGTGTGTGTGTGTGTTGTTTGTTTGTCTTATGCTAATCTCGAATGCCTGAAACACGTTTCAGCCATCCATCCACATCCACATCCACACACAAGTCAGCCACAGAGACCCAGAGAGACAGAGACAAGGCCCCCAAACCTTGAGCTGCCTTGCAGCGTTTCTCGTTTTCCCATGACACAGACGCACACACACACACACACACACACATCTGTGGACGTTCTCTCTGCATATCTCTATGGAGATATCGGTTTATTATACAATCATCTTCACTTGCCCGATGACTTTTCACAAATTGAAATCGCAAATACGGCAATTACATTCGCAAAAAAATAAAAAAAAACAATTGCATGCCACACCATAAACATAAACCAGAAACTGATTGCCTTGATGATGCGACTAAGGTAAAGGCAACTAGTGGGATCAGATTTTGATTTACAACGCATAATTTGATGAATATGAAACTAATTTGTCGAAAACATATTGCTTAATCGAATTGTTGAATTATTTATATCTTGAAAATATGCGAAAAAGTTTCCGACAACATATTGAGGATGAGAGGAAGCGTTGAAGACTGTGGGAATAAACAATTTGTATTCTCTACAACAATCTTTGCAGTTTCCGCTCCAGAGAGTAGCATTTATTTCTCTGTCACGAAGGTAAAGTTTGTCTATCTTATTAATAAATCGAGTTGTTGATTTATTTTTATGTTTAGAAAATATGCTAACAATTATCGACAATAGTTTGAGGTTGGGCTTAAGTCTGTGTGGGACTTAACAAAACTATAAAGCATATGCAAATCTTTGCAAATCAATTTTCACCCTCGACTTCGGTATTTTTGCCACACATGAAATTTATGATGCAACTGGTGACTGTGGAAAAGGTAAATCTCCGTCAAGTGGTAGTAAACAGCAAAGCTGGTTTCAAATCTTAAAGTACAGCTTTGGCACTCCACCGAGTACAGAGACTACAATGATTTATGTTGATGAATGAGTTGTGAACATGGTTAATTGCAACACGTTGGCTAACAGCGGACCAAAGACACTTACTCACCATGAAATAACGAGGACGACAACACCAAGTGTTATTTAATGGAACATTAATTTTAGCAAAAAAAAAAATAAATAAGAGATGAGTTCAACTGCATATACTATATTCCGCACAGTTAAAATAGAATTAGCTAATGAACCCGGAATATAAATGGGAATTAGGTTTTTTTTTTCGTTTTAGAATTTCATCCAAGTGGATAACAGTTCTTAAACAGGTCATGCAGGCAATAGGTAGACAGGCAATTAGTCAAGATGCAATTGTTGAGCTCGAGTTGGATACAAATTTGTAGCTGTTTTATTATGCTTATGTACAGAGCACTTTTTGAGGGTACGGCGGGTTGGGGTAACTGCTTTCCAATCGAAGGCTTTTAATAATTCAAATCGAATGCTTAACGTGGCAGCAGAGTCACAGCAGAGAGACCAGAAGACAAGACAGACAGACAGACACATTCACCAAACAGTCGACCGACTGAAAGTGGACAAAGTTTTACTGTACTGCAAAGAAAAGGGGGCAGGAAGGTTGGGGGTAGGGGGGATTTGGGGGGCAGCACACGCCATAAGCACATTAGTTATTAGCTGGCCGGCAGGGACCTCCACCGGGAGGCGGGAGGAGGCAGGCAGACACGCGATGGCTTGCCACACACACACACACACATTCTGGCTGCCACCTTTTGTGGGCTCGCTGAGCACGCTGACATGTCCATAAAAGCCTTGAAGTGGACAGACACAGAGAGCTGAAAGCCCATGGAAAGCGAGTGCGAGCGAAATGGCTAAATAGATTGTGGCTCGCTTTCCATCTATTTTCCAAGCGATGAGAATTGTCAATTGTGTGCATTTCCGCCGCCGCCTTCCGTCCGTCCGCCCGTCCGTCCGTCCGTCTGCGTTGTCTTCCCACGTCCCAGTCGCATTGTTGTTGCGTGGACAGCGAACAGTGGACATGGCGTCCATTAGCTGTTTTTCCGCTAAATTATAGAGTGCCTGGCGAACGCATATGCCCCGCCACACAGCAGTGGACAGCGTCCAATTAAGGTGGGCAGGGGCAGCAACAGCAACAGCAACAGCAACATGCAACACACACACACACTGGACACGACAGGACAACGGACAGTCACGATAAGGCGGAAGGGGTGGAGGAGGGTGGGCAACGAAAAGTATGCTCCTGGCTTTTGTGTCCTGCATAAAATAACAACGTGCTCTCGGGGGCAGAGCATATAACCGTTTCCTGCTGTTCTGTTCGAGCCTTGTTTCTCGCGAGTTCCTCTTCCAGCTGCCTCCCTCCCCCCTCTCCCTGTCCGCCCGTTTCTCACACACACACACATTTTTGTGGTCACCTGAGTGAGCGTGTTGGTGTCTCTGCGGGAATATGAAAAAATGTTGCTACCCCCTCGCAAGTTAACTTATTTTCTTTATTGTGTGTCTCTCTCTCTCTCTCTCTGTGTGTGCAAGAGGCGTAGGCGTGGTCGTTGCGGCTGGGCGGCAAGGGCGCGGTGGGCAGGGGGGGCAGGGAAGTTGAGGTTGTGGTTGTGGTTGGGCGCGTGTGCGCTGTCAAAAGCTATTTGAGCAGGATGTGGTGTAGCAATCAAATGATTTTCACATAATTGCTACCTGTCCATTTATGTCACTTTCAGGCCACTTGCTTAGAGCGCTCTCAATTGCTTTTCCTTCCTCCCCCGCCTCCGCCTCCCCTCCCTTAACACCCTGAACACTATATGCGTGGGAAGCTGTAAATATTTGATTAACCAGCTGCGGTTACCACAATCAATGCGCAATTAAGTTGCGCTCATCTCCAGGCTCACGGCGACCACTACAAAGTGCCGTATCCTTTGGTCGTCGTCAAAGCAATTGCCCTATTATTAAACGTCTTTAAGGCTATTGAGGCCAAGCGGCTGTTGAAAGTCTCAGGACTCATTAAAAATGTGGCAAATGCTGCCTGCTGTGCCCCTAGATTGTTTTTGTGTGAAAAGTGCATTAAAAAGCAAGAGCAAGAGTCGTCGAGAGACTCCATCGAGTGGCAAATTGCTCTAATTATATATGAATAAAAGACAACTTTGTTTGTCGTCGTCCATCTCCATATGTGACTTTTTTGCAACTTAATAATGATGGTCGGATGAACGGTCGGCCTGCTTTCAGGCCCCTGTCTTGGGCCACGTCAGCCTCCTAGCGTATAATGATATGTGCGACGTCAGCGCAATTTGTTGCATTTCACAAGCGTTTAACGGATCTACCACAAATCGAAAGAGCCTCGAAGTCGAGGGCGGGACGACTTCAAGTCCGCCATTTGTTCTATCAATATTTAAACGATTTGATATCTTAAAAATGCATAATGTGAAAACATCAGCTGAAGTTGCATACATCTAAAATTCATAGGCACACTGCAATCGCCTGTCCAGTTCCCGTCCCCGTCCCCGTCCCCGTCCCCGTTTACCATCGGACTACCCCTTGAGTGCTTGGTTATTAGTTTGAAATTGTGGTTTCATTAGGTGGCCCAACGGCAATTACTATATACACTCGTAAGAGCCAATATGTAATTTGACTATATGTACATGGTATATTGTATATATACCCCACATATGTGTAGATCTATCAATCATAGATACAGCCATAGCATTGCACTTCTGCTGTCCTAAACGACTTATAACCCACCCGAATAGCCATATAAAAGTTTATATATACACATATATATATTGCTATAATGCTCTCTCATTTAGACTAGTGCGATTCTAGTCTGTCGCGTCTGTCCACTTATCTAGTATGTAGAGTTCCCTATAGTGGTTCGGCTAGCTTCTGTTGTGGCCCCGGGGCACAATTAGCGGGTCGGTTGCCTAGCATCCGGAATCCATAACTGAACAATTTCCCCTGCCTTCTTGATAGGGTTTTCTGGTATTGTCACTTGAAACATTTGTACGATTTCTATTGGTCAGCAATTTCCGTTTCCGTAGCTGTCCATATCCGATCTTTGATTTTCATTGGCTGTCCCTGGCAAAGGATTCGCCTATAAATAACTCGATTTCTGGAAACTATTTTCATTAGTTTTCCAACCGCACTTGCAACAGGACAGCACCTGCTGCTGCTTCCGCTCCAGCTCCGCATCTCTAATACCAAAATTAAGCCTGCCGATATTATGTAACCTGTGGAAAAAAAAAATCTAGAAAAATTCTCTAGTTGTGCGAAGTAATGTGAAAAATTAATGAACCTTCAAGATTGGCTGTCAATTTCTAAAAGAAATGCAATGTGAAAACAAATTATTGTGATATTACAACGGGCTAATCAAAAAAAAGGTAATTTGTGCACAACAATTTGCATTATATAATTGAAAAGAATTTCCAGAAACCAAAAATAAAATCGATTATCAAAATAATCTCTGAAAGCTAGTTGAGTCAAGCAATGGATATGCTTAAATTTAGACTTAGGAATTTAGCTTTCTCCAGCAGAACTGTACCTGCCTTTGTTTGTAAAGAGGTTCTAGGGTCTTTGAACCAAGAACTTTTACGACTAGCAACTCGGAACTTCGAAGCCAATTTGGCTGGTGTGAAGTTGAGTTTATGGTCTGCTGGGTACAGTGTCTGCGAGCAGCAGCTTGCCGACACTTGACTCTGGGCATCAATAATAATTATAAGATCTGGCTATAAAGACAGGCAGCGCGAGACAGCCAGCCGTCAAGGTGTTCTGGCCTCCTCAACCCTTTTAACAAGCGCTGCCCACACACAAAGTTCGGCTTAATGAAATGCGAGTGTAAATACGTACACTCATATGGGTAAACATACTTGGCTGAGAGAGAAGCTCAGTGTTTGCAGCGGCTTTAGACAAAAGCCCATTTAAATCTGTTGGCAGCGGATCGGACATATTTTTGACAACTTAACAGCCCGGACAATTGATGTTTTGACATCTGAGCCGAGAGTTGTTCAAGTGCTTTGCCTAGAAATGGAAACAAAATGCACAAACGCAAACACACAGCTCGACTGTGGGCAGCTGACAAAGCCCCTCAATTGTTTTCATTTTTTATGGTATAATTTTGTGATTCAGAAAAACGTATTTAATATAATTGAATTCAATGTAAACTCATTCACACGGCTGCCGCTGCTGGCTGCTGGCCGCTGCATTCGTCAATTATGCAATTGGAATGCCAAAAGGAACCTTTTTAGTATACAGATAAATAAATATGAGAGATGGTTAGATATGTATATATTGTGTATATATATGCGACGAGAATATGGATCGTAATATGTGGGCTGACTGGCATTTCCGCTTGAGCAGCTTTGCTTGGGCGCACAATATATAGGGCGTTGCAACTAAGTGTATAGAGTATGCTTATATTGTTGTAGCTATAGATGGATGAAAGACAATTGCTGATTTAGACGCCTTTTGTCAAACGGTGGCAGCTGCACGACTTACAACCAACCAACACACGCGAGTATTACAACCGTGAGGCAGTCAGTCGTCAGTCAGTCCGTCATCCAGTTGAGTCAGTTGAAGAACCAGTCGGCAATTTACTCGACTTCAATGAATTCGATATGTAGCGAATTGAATTGTTGTTTAATTGCGCTTGGCAAAACTCAAATTCCAAACCCACAAAGCGCTGTCATTTGGGATTCATTATAATTTCGTGCTGAATGCCACAGTAGAGTGGGTCCCAACACTATATCGTGATGTTTGTAACGATCAAAATTGGCAAACTGATTTTGTCTGTTTCCCAAAACATCTTCACATTATTTTAGCATACTTTTTGGCTCCGCTCTTAAATGATACTTGCCTCTTTGTCAATCCCAAAAGTATGCTGTGAATGTTTGTGCGAATGTGGAATTTGGAACTGAATCGATATTCTTTCTAAATACTAGCCTACAATACTGTAATTATTTCGAATGATTTGCAGTGTTCGCATGACGTCAGAATAAATATTTCTTGTTGAAAAAGTTTCATAGATACAATTTTTTGAATTTAAAGCGTATCGCAGTTTCGTTGTCGAGACGAGTTTGAGACTTGTTGAATTTAGCCAACGGGGTCGAGACATCGTCGTGACGTTCAGTTGTTGTTCAACTGGCACATGCGGCGTATGTGCAATCTGCTGCTGAGCTTATCCAAGTGCCAAGTTTTTAAGAGCCAAACTGATTTACGCGTTTGCTGACTTTTATGGCCTGTCTTCCTCTTGCAGAGAGAATGAAAATGAAGCGCGAAAGTAATGATGGCGATGGACCACAGGACCAGAAGCGCAACAGACGCAACGAGGAGACAGTACGCATACTGATACCGAGCAGTGTAAGTATAAAACAATCGGGGTTAATCCCACTATATCCGCAGCTGAGCTTAATATCGTTCCTGCCGCCGCTTTTTTCTTACTCTCCATTGCAGATTGCGGGCGCTGTCATTGGCAAGGGAGGTCAGCACATACAGAAGATGCGAACTCAGGTACTATGAAACGTGCCAAGGCACAAACCCCAGACTTAAATATAAAAAAAAAAACTGAAGAAAAAAATAGAAAACACTTTAAAAACAATCACGAAAAAAGAGAAGAATTCTGCAAATAGTATATAAACAAATTTGAAGCGTCTAGTATTATTTATAAACCATCTTTTCCACCTCTCTCTCTCTCCCTCCCGATTCTCTCTGCTCGCTTTGCACCAAGACAACAAAATATGTAAAGGCAAAAACTGATCAAGGAAACTGATCTCCTGTCTGTCTCTTTAGTGTAAACCTCTCTCAGAATCTCTCGCTCACTGTCTTTCTCTCTGTTTTCGCATTGAAAACAATTACAAATAGTCTTGAAGTCTTACGTCGCTATGGACCCGCAACTGCAGACCTTCCTCCCGTCTTATGGTCGGATCTTTACTACCGTAGACTTAAACCTCTGCCAAAAAGATAAAATAAGCGAAATAATCCACACGCTTTCTCACTAACTCTGACCTCAACTGTCTGTCGCTCTCTCTCGCTCTCTCACTCGGGTGCCCGCACTCTGCTAACAGCCTCCAGCCTCCATCTCTCACTTTCTCTCTCAGTCTGTCTCTCTATATCTCGCCTTGACTCAGTCTCAATTTGAAGTAATATTTAGGCGCTTTATTTACCAAATCAACCAATCAAAGAAAATGCCACTTTTTTGTATAATTCAATAAACCAAAAAAAAAAAAAAAAAGAAAAACATGAACAACAATGAACAATTTACACGCTTTTAACCTTTTTAACTAAATGAACAATTTTCTCTCTTTCTCTCTCTCTCTTCTTCTACTTCTTACGTACGACCCAAAAATGTAACCAAACAAAAAAAAAAAAAAACAAAAACCAAACAAAAAATCAAACTCATGTATAAATAAAAAAAAAACAAAAAACAAAACAAAAAAACCAATCGTCTTGACCAACTGATCGATCGACCCGCCCGCCTGCCCGCTCTGCACCATTTGGTTTGGTCTGCTCTGGTCTGTCCCACATGCACACTGGCGCCTCCCATGGGTCCTGGGTCTGGGTCTCGCTTCGTCACCTGCCACTGCTCTGAATCTGAATCTGAATCTGATCTGAATACATTTGCAACTGGCCCGATGAATTACTGCTCAAAACGCATATGAATCCATGTCGATATCGATAACTCGAACCCAATAATGATGGCCGCCCAAAAATATAACACGAACCATCAAAAATCACAACCAAAAAATAAAAAACCAAACCGATGCCATCGATGCGCAATTCAATCGACCGAACGCCCGTCGTCTGTCCACAAATGTTTTATATATATGATTTTAATATAAACATATATATTTATATATTTGCTATAAAAATGTGCAATATATGCATAAAAATCTGTACAAAATCTCAACATATCCATGCCATGGGCCCACACCATCGTCCCTCCCATTGTTGTGTGCTTTTGGTTGTTGTTGTTTTATTTTGTGCGCGGGGGCTTCCTCCCTATTTCCCTCTCTTGTCACAACAACCTGTACAACAACAACAACAACAACGGCAATCTATATATCTTTATGTGTGTGTGTGTATTTGTACGAAAATGTAATAATAATATTAAAAACAAAAAAAACCGGCCAAACAATCAACTGAACGATAACCATATCGAAATCGTCCATGCGCCCAACTGAACGCCCGACCGACCGACCGTCTCGCCCGCCCGCCCGTCCGCCCTCCCGGCCAATGAACCAACCAAACAACCAACAAAAAAAAACCAAAAACAACAATGTAATGCGCAGTATAAAGCCACTGTATCTGTGGACGATTCCCAAGGCCCCGAACGGTAAACCACAACAACAATCTATACCAATTTTTTCTTGTATAAGCTTACCAAATATCTCTTACAGTGAACTCAAAACATTTAAGAACATATATCCTTAGTGCAAAACAACTTGATTATATGCTTAGGTCTCTTAGCTAGTATCTTTATCTTTTTCTCTCTTTATAAATATTATATTGTTTTATATAGTTATCTCATATTCTTTTCGAACAAAAAATCCAATCCAAAAAATACTGCTAAATCTCCCCACATTATTACCTGCTGGACGCGTTGCCGCCTCTATTTCTCTCTCTCTCTGTCTCTCTCACACACACTCTCTATCTATCTCTGTCTCTCTTTTGACTGTTGTATGTCCTGAATGTGTTTTTTAAAAGTGACGTCTCTCAACAATATGTGTCCAATATCCAAATCCCGGGCAGCCAATCCTTCAGCTCTCTGTTTGTGTGTCGCATCTGTAGCTGCTTTGATCCCTCCGTCAGATGTGTGTCTCGATATCGATTTCTACCATACCTTCATATGTATAAATATATGTACGCTAACCAGCTACTAATCGTTGCACTGCCAAATTAAAAACAAAAACAAAAAAAGAAGCTAAATGCACGGCATTAACTTCCATTGTATATAAGTACTAAATACTCAATAATCCAAGCACGGGAGACACCGATACTAACAAAGCGCGCTGGTCAAATCCATACCCAACCAAAACCAAACCCAAATCGAGCCCAACCGAACCGAAACTGCCCTTAGCATTATCTTATCCCTAGAATCCAGCAAGCGTCAGTGAAATGTGCGTCCTTGTTGAATGTGGTATGGTGGGTAACAACAAGCACAACAACTGCAACAACAACAACACCTCCTCCGATGTCCAGCAGAAGTAGAACCTGCTTACGAAGTTCTCTTTAACACACTCTTCTCTTTCTCTCTTTCTCTCTCTCTCTCTCTCTGTTCTCTTTATTATCATATCATAAGTTGTTTAAATGATTATGTAATGTCTAGGACTAGTGCTTAAGTTGCTCATAAGAAGTAATTATGTATTGTTTTTTAATATGTGTGTATTCCTCACACTTTTCTCTCTTCTCTATTTCATTCTCTCTTCTACTCTATCTCCAACAAAACCATCAACTATTTCTCTCTCTGTATCCACTGCACGTTAAATAGCACCATACAAATCTCGGCGGACATCGAGTCCACGCTGGAGATCATCACGGAAATGCTGAAATACTTTGAAGAGGTGCGTAACATGATCTATATAATTGTGCCCCTATATATCTGTATCTTTATTTATCTGATGAAATGCTCTTGCAGCGCGACGAGGAGTTCGATGTGCGCTTGTTAATCCATCAGAGTCTGGCCGGCTGTGTCATCGGCAAGGGTGGACAGAAGATCAAGGAGATACGCGACGTGAGTACCCAATCAACTATTTTGAATACCCGGCATCGGCATATATAGGTTTAGGTTACTATATTTAGTAGCAAATGGGCAGAAAGCAATTATAGTCTTAATATTTTATAAGGCTGTAGTTTGATAGCAAACAATTTTATGTATATAGAAGTTTTATTGATCAAGAACAGCCAAATTGAATGGAATGGAATGGAATAGAATACAATTTTGTGTAGTTTCTGAGAATGGGTAACGGGTGGCTTATAGTCGAGTGTGGCTGGACTTAGTTGTGTTTCTTTGGAAACACGGTGGGAACACATGTTCCGATGTCCTTATGTGTCCTGCCATGCGTATCGCGTCGATGTCATGCACATAATTGCCCTCTGCACATACTCACGCATAGGCTAATTATAACAGCTGCCCCGCAGGCGTCACTTTTTGACCAGTTTGGAGAGCAACTGCCTCAATAGTCACGTTAAGTGACTCACGGGATGGGGGCGTGGCGTGGCGGAGCAGAGCAAGAATTCGAGTTGACTTTGACTTTGTGCGAGTTCAATTGATTCGCTACAAGTACAAGGCGGGCGCACAAAGCGACTAAGACCTGTAGTTGTCGATGGCTGTCAATGGCAGCAGCAGCCGCAGCATAGCGCATAACAGTCTCGTGCACAACATACTGCTGGCATGTGTGGCCGCTGTCTGTGTCAGCTCTTTCATAACGCAATTGTCGCCATCATCGACTCATGGCTGTCGTCATTCACAGTCAGCTCCAGCCCTGACTCTGACTCCCGGCTCTCCGTCATCTCATTCAGTTGCATGTCGACGCATCCCTAGCAACGACAGACGACGACGACATCATGTCAAGCGTTTTTCAATTGCGCAATTGTTATACACACCGAAGCGCATTCATCGCAATCAATCGGCTGCTCGGCATTATTATCGTTTGTTATTCGCAAATATACCTGCAAACATATATTTTTTTTAATTATTTGCCCAGGTTTCGTTAATTAGCAATGAGTAGTTTACTGCTACTGCTGCCCAAGTGGCTTCATTTTAATTGGAATCTCTTTCTCTCTCTCACAATTTGTTTTTTGTATTTTTTATTTAGCCCCCGGCTCTCTGCTCAGCTCTGCTCTGCTCTTTGCACACATTTCACACACAGCATTTACTTCACTTTCGCCGCGTTTCCTCCCCGACTTCTCTGCCGTCTCTTGAATTTAATATTGCATACTTTTGTGTGCATGCAAAAAAGTATAAAGTCTCCGACTGGGGCATTCACTTTGTTGTTCTCGCCGCTCCCACTTCCACTTCCAGTCCTGCTCTGCTGCTGCATTCTTATGAATATTCATATATTTCTACCCTGTAGAGACGGGGGCAACATGCTGGCTTTTATGCTTTTCCGTATGCATGTAAACAAAACTGATTTTAATGCGGCATCCAGAATTGATGGGTTCTTCAAAAAAAATGGAAAGCTTTTGAATGGGATGGGATGTGAGATATACAAAAAATAAATACATCAATAATGATTGTAAAATTATTTATCAAGTATTTACATTTCGACGTACTTCTCAAGAAGTTGAATTGGTGGTTACATATAATGTATATATAAAGTTCTTTGAGTTCATTCACTGATTGAACTATCAACGCACAACTCATAAGGTAAATGCTACGATGCTGCAATTTTACACAGCGTAGATTCCAACTAACTTTAATCGCAGTTCAAAAATATTCTACAATGACAACCTTGTTTTTGGAATCACTGTTAAGGTCTTAAATATGTTTCATATTTCATGCATATATATGCATGTTTCATATTTGTTCTATAAATCTGCTTTACGTTCCATCCTCTGGCTCGAAACGCCCTGAAGGTCTGGTTTTTATTAGTTTCACAGTACACATGTAAATAATGTTTTGCTGCTCATTTGTTTACTATTTGGGCCAGAGAGTAACTGGCAATCGAGCAGCAAAACGCTGACGGGCAAAACTTGTGCTTGACTCCTCTTCCTGTGCGCTCTGCAATGGAGGTCAACAAGTCCAACAACAGCAGCTAAAAAACAGGAGCCTGTGAGGAGGGGGGAGGGGCAAGCAGCTGAAAGCATTGCGTTTACTTATTTAGTTTTTCAGAGAATTTCTTATGCTGGCGACTGGCTGGCAATGTGAAAATTGTTTATGGACTCTCTTCGGCAGTCTGGTGCTACAACGAGTGTACATGCATAGGTATGTCTGAATGTACGTACGTATATCCTGGCATATCCTGGCATCCTTGCAGCTGCCGTCTCCCAGCGTTTGTGATCAGCAGTGTGGAGCAACAGCCGTGTCTTTGTCGCTGTCTCAGCCTCAGCATGTGTTGCTTTGTGTCTCTCCTTTAGGTCGAAGTCGACCTCGTTCCCTGTTCCCTGTTCTCATTCCCATTCCTTTGTCTTGTTGGCCAGGCAGACAGGCAGCTGTTTTTCCTTGCCTTCGAAAGACATTTGCCTGTGTTGTCTGCCTTTCGTCTCCGTTCTTACCTTGTTTCGTCCTGCCTGCTGCTTGGTTTGCGTGTTTCAGTTTCCCGTTTTTTGACTTTCTATACAGCCGGTTATTTAGTCGGCTGTTTTTTCTTTCTATTTGTCCTTGGCAGAAGGTTAAACAATTGCCTGCCACACACTCACACAAAAGATCTTATTCTTGTCAGATTTCTCGTCAGCTTCCTGCATGCATGCCCGTTTTTGGGCGCCAAATTTGTCACTTCAGCGCCAACATGTGCTTCCTATCTGTCTTCCTGTGCGCTGTCGAACTGTCTCCTAATTCTATCAATTTACGAGCATACAGTTTGATGTTGTGGGAGAGACGCCGCGGCTTGTCTCAAGCTGTCGCCCATTAAAATTGTCCTGTGCCAGGCAGCTGTGCGTTGAGGTATCTCTCTCTTAGGGCATCGCTAATAATGAGCGGCAGCTGCCGCTGTCTCTCTGATCCCAGCCTTGCAGCCGTCTCGGCTCTAAATCCAAATGCCTGCCTATGTCTTGAGCAGCGTGCCATTGGCTTTTGTTCCATTCCTCCTCCCTCCATTGCCCGGTCCCGTGTCCTCCCTCTGTTCACTGAGCTAAGCCGAGCTGCCTGCCTGCGGCTTACAATTGTTGCTTCGCTCGGGACTCGGTCGCATTCATTGCTGCTGCTGCTTAGGCCTGTGGCAGCACTTAATGAATGCCTAACAGGTGCTACAATACACACAGACAGACACAGAGAATTACGTGCGGCAGCTGAGGCAACGACAACGACATCTGTTTCTTGGTATTTCTTTACAAGCTGCTCAAATTGTTGCTCACCTTTTATTTTTTGTTGGATGTTGTGTGTGTGTGGAAACTTTGCCTTCGCTTTGATCATTTGATTAATAAGTTTATGAAACTTTTGGTTGCGACGACACACACGGCTGCTGCTGACAGGTCCTCTTGCTCCTTGTAGGAGCATCGCAGCTTGCCAATATCCGGTTCCTGCCTGCCTGGCTTGCTTGCTTGCACATAGTACAACATGATGTTGCTGTTGCTGTTGTTGTTGTCGCCACATACTTCCGCTTTGTTTAAGTGCTGTCATTCTAACTGCCAGGCTGACAGCTCATTTTGTAGAGGCTGCAGTTCAAAACTTTTCTAATTGCAGCTTGATTTTTGCGCTCCCAAAGGCAAAAAACTCAATTAGAGGCAAGCTGCAGTGTGCTGCTAATGGGTATTAAGCATATTGTCAAAAGCTGCCAATATGCAACAACAACAACAGCGGAAGAGGAAGCCAAAGTGGAGTACAAATTAATGAGAGGATAGCATCGATGATTACGTTTCATTTGCCTTGACTACATCAATTTCGATGCATGATCCTGCGCATGCCTCACAATACACACACACACATACACATACACATACATGCATTAATACAGAGAGCGACTCGACATAAAAATGCGAGTCTAAAGAAGCTGAATAATACACCGGTTCCGTCCAGCAGCTGCGTCTCGTAACACAACAGCAACTGCACTAACAAAAACAACAACAACATAAGTAGCAAGAGCAGCAGAAACAACAACAGTTGCCAGCCAAGCAGCCAGTCACTCGGCTTTGAGTATCCTTTAAACTGGCAGTAGCAAAAACAACAACAACCACAAGGAAGGCGCGCACATGCTGCCTGCTCTGCTTTTGCCCTCTCCTCTTTGCGCTGCTTTGCTCTGCTCTCCTATCTTCATGTGCTTGTATGTATTTTTTTCATTCTTCCTTTTGCACTCACAACACTGTTAAGGCACAATTCTGCTCTGTTAATTCACCTCTGCAGCTCGGCCCATCTTAATGTGTGTGTGTGCATGCTGCTCTCTTCTATATGCTTGCGCTGTTAAGGCTCTGCTCTCCGGCTGTGCTGTTAACAGGCTGCTCCGCTCTCTGCTGTTGTCCTCTCTCTCTCTGGGCAGGCTGCGTCTTTGCTTAACATGGCAACTGGCAATCGTTGAACTCAATTAGTTCGACATTGGCACTGGTCGCGCACGGTTGTGTACACGCTTCTTACGCTGCTGCTCTAGTCTGCTCTTGTTGCTGGCCAAGCAAATAAACAATTTATACACCAAGCGAGTGGTGCAAGTGTCTCGTTATTATTTAATAAACGTCTGTACACAAGTGAGCCGAAAAGTTCGTAGGCTGACATTAAATGACACTACTAGTATTCAAAAGTCACGTGTCGTTTTAATAGTCTGTGACTAGTTCCAAATAAAATGGATAAAGAAGAATTTCGAGTGTTGATAAAGCATTGCTATTTGGCGAAAAATAATACCGTTGAAGCAAATTCTTGGCTCGACAAACATTATCCGGACTCTGCACCAGGTAAATCAACTATTTAGACGTGGTATGTCAAGTTCAAACGGGACGAAATGAGCATCGAGGACGATGCACGCAGTGGACGGCTGAGAACATCAAAAAAGTCCACGATATAATTTTGAATGATCCTGAAGTGAATTTGGTCGATATAGCTGAGACCCTACAGATATTAAAAGAACGCGTTGGGTGTATCGTCAGTCAACGTGGGTGCCGCGTAAGCCCTCAAAGAAAAGGAAGCAAGAACGGATTGATGATTCCGAGATTGTTTGAACGCTATACTCGCAGTATTGCCCTGAAAAGCAAGTATATTGAATAATAAATGTTATCAAACAAATTTTCCGTTAGGCTACCTAACTCTTGTTATATACGTACATAACAAATGTGCAAAGGTGTGTCGAATGTTTAAAAATTAATTATACTGCGAATGTATTAGTGCTATTTGGCTGTGTCATGCCAATACACACACACACACCCACAGACACACACGCATTTGCCTTTCGTATTTTTCGGCTGCTTCGCAATTTCTACGAAAAGTATGCTACATTTTTGTAGCCAGCCTCGCTGCTCGCCTCAGTCGCTGTCGCTGTCGCTGTATGTGTGTCACACTCTTGCGCGCGCTCACACACACACACAGACATAACTGACTCGTCGTCGTCGTCGTTGTCGTTGTTGTTGTTGTGGCTGTCGCTGCTTGTGTTTTAAATTTAATAATAAATTCAATGAGCGTCCACTCGCTGTTTGCCTTTTGAAGTTTTATATTGTGACATTAAAGCCTCTGCCCCGCCCCCTCTATTACTTATCTCCTCCGCCGCGCTCCCTTCCTCCCCTGTGTGCGTGCGTGCGTGTGTACTTAAGTTGTCACTGTGTGTGACTCAACATTTTGCGCCTGCCATTCATAAGCCCACTTCACACAGTTTTTTGATGTGCCACCTCCTTGTGTCTGTGTCTGTGTCGGTGTCGCTGTGTGTGTGTGTGTGCGTGTGTGTGTGTCGCCATTGTTGTCTGGGGGTCACACGCAACGCAACGAGTTGTCGCCAAGGGAGCAGCCGCTGAAGGAATGAACGGGGACGGCGACGGCGTCGGGGGCAGCGCTAAACATGACGCAGCCTTTGGTCATTTGGTAAAGCGTAGAGTAGCACGCAATTTGGGCTCAGAAATGATGCAATCATCAGGCCACAGCCACGCGGAGTCCTTGTTGCTGTTGTTGGAGGCGCGTCGTTGCATACACAGCCGCAGGAGAAGGAGAAAAGTGTGAGAAGGAGCCTAAGGAAACGGAAGCAGGCTCCAATGCACGTAGGCACAAATCTGTGTCCCCGTCCACAAACCAAACACACGCATGAATTGAAAACATGCATTCCTAAGTGGCTATCGAATTTCACATTTACACTTCCGCTGCAGACGACAGCAGCGAGCGAACGATGTGAGGCAGTCGGGATTCAAGTACTCAGGTATGGGGGCAAAGCACTTCCGGCGCTCACTCGACTACCTTATGTGCATATGCAGTGCATGCCCATGCCCATGCCCCTAAGCCCGGCACAATTGGGAGCCGAGCCGAGCAGCTGCTGCCAAACTGAAAAGAAGAAAAAAAGAGATACCAAAATTTACTGTGCTGACTGACGGCAGGTAGCAAACGTAGAATTGCCTGCATCCTGCGACTGACAGCTGCGCGATGCGTTGCTAATGGACAGGAGAGACGGCTACAGAGGGAGATTGTGAAACAGAGGCGGCATGGGAATGTGACGACGATGCTGTTGAAAGGGTCGTGTCCTAAGCCTTGGCTTGGCCTGGCTTGGCTGTGTGCAGCAGGGGTCAGTGTCATGGTCAAATTGATTTCAATGCAGGGGATAAGCAGCTGCCTTATGCCGACACCGACACGGACACTGTGTGTGTTCCTGCTCATAATCTGTAGTCTGATCCTTTGCACTGCAACTTATTTATTGAAAATATGTTGAATAGACGGGAGAAATGGCGTATTTATTTACTTCGATTGATTTCTAAAAATTTCATTACAAACGGATAATAGACTAAAAATAATTAGGTGGTTATCTTCATAACAATTATAAAATAAACATCGAGCCGAAAACGTTGATTTTACTTGAAATAATTAGAATTATTTTATCTAATCTGTAACTTTCTTTATTTGCCCTCCATAGCGCATTGGCTGCCGCTTCCTCAAGGTATTCTCCAATGTGGCGCCCCAGAGCACGGACCGCGTGGTGCAGACGGTGGGCAAGCAGAGCCAGGTGATCGATGCGGTGCGTGAGGTCATCACATTGACCCGGGACACACCCATCAAGGGTCCCATACACAACTATGATCCCATGAACTTCGACCGCGTCTACGCGGACGAGTATGGCGGCTACGGCACTGGCACCGGCAGCACACGTCCCAGCCAGCGCGGCAACAATCGCAATGGCGGTGGTGGTGGAGGCGGTGGCGGCGGCGGAGGTGCTGGCAATGGCGGCGGATTCGGAGGTGGTGGCGGCGGCGGAGGCGGCGGTGGAAACGGTGGCCGCGGCAATGATCGCTTCGGTGGTCGTGGAGGCGGTGGCGGTGGTGCTGGTGGCGGCGGCACCGCTGGCATCGGCGGCATGGGCGGACCACGCGATAATCCCTTCATCAATCCGTGGGCCAATGGCGGCGGCGGGGACGGCGATGGCTTTGGCGTTGGCAACAATGGCGGCGGCTTTGGCGGCAACAACTTTGGCGGCGGCGGCCCATTTGGCGGTGGCAACTTCAGCAATAACGGCTTCGGCAATGGCCCCAATGACTTTGGAGGCGGCAATCAGCTGGGCGGCGGCAGCTCCAGCAATCTGCCCAGCCTGGGCAACTTCGGCCAGAGCCAGGGCAGCAATAGCGGCGGCACTGGATTCGGCGCTGGCAACAACAGTCTGGGCAATGGTCTGGGCGCTGGCTTTGGCGCCGGCAACAATAGCCTGGGCAATGGTCTGGGCACCGTCAACAATGGCGGCGTCGGTGGACTCGGTGCTAATAATGGCGCTGGTGGCTTCAATGCCGGCGGCAACAATGCTGGGCCCAACAACAGCACCAACTCGTCAGCCAACATACCGCAGGGTCACGATCCCAACAACAGCACACAGGTCACAATACCCAAGGATGTGAGTACCAACTTTAATTCCTTGCCATCGGGCATGAGTTTAATCAACATTCTTTCTTTATTTTCGCTGTAGCTGGCTGGTGCCATCATTGGCAAGGGCGGCGGTCGGATTCGACGCATACGCAACGAATCGAGCGCGTACATCACCATTGATGAGCCCCTGCCCGGTTCCAATGATCGCATCATCACCATTTCGGGCACACCCAAGCAAATACAAATGGCACAGTATCTGCTGCAACAGAGGTTGGTGTCGCAAACAGACTAAAAGTATGCACAAAATCTCCTTTCATATGACTTACTAACACCCACCATAATCACCCAACATCCACATCCACATTTATCACCTCATCTCAATATCCTGCCTCTGCTCGCCCGCTCGCTCGCAAATGTGCTAATCGAATCATCATATGTTAATAATGCAATTAATGCTACATCAAATCGCTTATCATTAAACAAAAAAAACAAAAACAATCAAATAAATAACCAATCGTTCGGCCTGTGGGAAATGCTTTCCGTATGGAAGACTAGTGATTTTGTTGTTTGGTCTTTGGTAATAACAATAAATCCCTTGTCTTCTTACGGCGCGCATTTATGCTCTTCATTCTTGGTGTGCAACTAACAACAACAACAACAACAACGACAATAACAATAACTACACTCAAATGCTCTATAAATGTTTAACTAGGTGACAAACTCGGTTCTCGGTTCTCCCCCTTTACCGCCCGCTCATTTCCTGCTCCCCAATATAAATTTAGTGTCGTCTGCTCAGCGCAGAGACCTCCTTCTGAATGTTTATTCTACTTGAAACTTTCCTTAATTGAACAAGTTAATTAAGTTTGACTCTTTCCCATTGCAGTGTACACGAGAATGGCAGGCGAAACAACATTTAAGTGAGACAAGTCTGCAACAACCAACATCAACAATAACAACAACATACAACAACAAACAACAGCAACAACTACCATCGATGTGCTAAAGCTGCGCGTTTACAAACAAATTGTACTAAACAAAACAAACAAACAGAGTCGCCCCCAAAATATTTAGAAAGTAAAAAATAATTCATTTCTATGTTTAAGTAACTTTTACCATTAATTGTCCCCATCCACCCTGAAGAAGAAGAAGCTGAAGAAGTACATATATATTATGAATGTGTGTCCCTCCCCCCCCCCCTCGCCCCTCAAATTCTATATACTATATACGATAAGGAGCATGAACAAATAAAGTATAAATACATGTATATGCCATCATTTATTTATCCGGTCTGGCTTTGGGCAGCACTGTGAGATTGCTGCTCCGGCCAGGGGCCTAGCTGGAGGCCACCGGACGGGTCGCAGGTTGCGGATAGCGAACGGCCTCCTGACCCCACCGAGTGGGGGGCGAGGTTAGCTGTGAATATGCGGAATAAACAGCCCCGGACAGCCAGCGGATAATACGGCTGCTGTTTCCGTTTTTATCGACCAGGCGTTTGTGGGACCGCCTGCAAAAGCATAGTCCCACACAATCCCCTCACCCTTTCCTACCCCATCTCACTCCGGGCTGGACTAACGTGTGATTCGTGCCGTGCCGAGAGTCGGCCAGGCTGAAAGCCCGGATCAACAAATAGTTCAGTCGCTAACGGCGAGCTCAGGCAAGTGGCGACCGCCTGTTCCACTGCAGCCTTACCCGGGCACTGCGGATCTCTGCCCGGGCGGACTTCTATACTTCTCCGCCACTCGTGGGAATCACTAGCAAACATGAACTCAAGAAACCAATACCAAAACCAAACCACCAATCAAACACACAACCGAACAAACTTTCGCAACAAATCCTCCTCTGAAGCTAGGCCAGCACACTTTAATTCGTCGCGGCAAATGCCCGATGATTTTGTGCCTGGACAGCGGATGGAGAGGCATCCACCAAAGCCGCATTTCCCGCAGAACCAACAGCGGGCTCGCAATCAGAATGAAACCAGAAGGTCAGCATTCTCTCCTCCGAGCAACAACGTTCCAGATAGGCCGACACGTTCCAATTCATCGCGGCGAATGCTCGATGATCTGGACTCTAGACAGAGGATGGAGATGGAGAGACATTCACCAAAGCCACTGCTTGCAATCGACTGCGATAGGTTCCAAGCAATGGACAAACCAAGAGGACGAGCATTCTCTCCTACGGGCAAGAACATTCCAGATAGGCCCGAACGCTTCAATTCATCGCGTCGAATGCTCGATGAACCGGAGACTAGACAGAGGATGGAGATGGAGAGACATTCACCAAAGCCACTGCTGGGAGTCGACAGAGATTGGTTTCAAGCAAGGGGACCAGCATTCTCTCCTACGGGCAACAACATTCCAGACAGACCAACGCGCTCCAATTCATCGCGTCGATTGCTCAATGATCTTGGGAGTGGGCAGCGCATGGAGAGGCCTCCACCAATGCCGCTCCTTGAAGTCGACTGCGATAGGTTTCAATCAATGGACAAACCAAGGGGACCAGTATTTTGTCCTCCGGACAACGACATTCTAGAAAGGGAAGCGCATTTTCAGTCAGATCGTAGACCATACGACAAAAACCCGGTAGAAGGGCAAGGATTCTTTGAGAGAGCACCAGAGTACAATCACAGTCCAGTAAGAGAGTCGTCCATCTTCAGGAGACGCTCTAACAACAGTCCGAAGTTCACAGCAACAAGACCACGCAGTCGCAGCCCGGCACGTGATCTGGGACGCATGTCACCACGGAGTAGTCCTTGGCGGGACAGGGAAGAAGAGTATTCGCGTCGCTCTCGAGAACCTCCTGGTGTCAGCAGACGTCCAACGGTCAGGCCGGAGCAAAGCGGCTCGAAAAGTAGATGGGAATCAGATTCGAGGCCAGATCGCATAAGCAAACCGAACGAAGTGCCTCAGCTGGGTGCGTCTGATGGCAAGCTGGATACCAACAAGAGAAACCTCTGTGGCTCCCGTGCCAAGTGGTATTTGCGCTATCTTAGGCAAGGTTTTCCAAAAGAAGAAGCATATCTCATGGCAAAAGAACCAAAGCAGCCGGCAGCTAATTACAGGCCCGACCTAGGACATCAGCTTGGGAAACCAAGATCCGGGATGCATAGACCCAGTACTGCCGCCGAAAGTCCAAATCGAGAGCTCAAAAGACCAAGTCCTACGTTGAATAGACGTAGTCCTGAGCATAAAAGACGCAAGCCATTGTTGGACGATGAAGAGGGTCCTGGTCCATCGAAAAGACCTCAAGTGCATGAGGAGCGCATAAAGATCAGCCTTATGCCGCTGGGATATCCAGCGGAGAAGCTAACCCACCAGGAACAACTGGATCTGGAGGAGGCAATCACAATTGAGGTGGCGTCCTCAAGTCTGGGAGTTCCCTTGCGTTTCACATCGGTAGCATTCAAAACTGGCTA
Organism: Drosophila formosana; assembly: GCA_035045625.1. Classification (NCBI taxonomy): domain Eukaryota; kingdom Metazoa; phylum Arthropoda; class Insecta; order Diptera; family Drosophilidae; genus Drosophila; species Drosophila formosana. The sequence continues at coordinate 23,504,313 of JAWNOW010000232.1, forward strand.
CTTGGAAGTCGAGTGCTTCGACAAGTTTTCTGCAGATTGGCTAATGAGAACCGGATGCCAGTTGCCCGCCTATCACGGTCATCCGGTGGAAACCAAACTGGATGAAAAGAAGGAGAATTTCATTACACTTCATCTGAAGCGTAGCGCTGGCAAATCCACAGAGTTTCTGCTTCAATTAATCAAGTCGCAGAACACGCTCAACGTCGATTTATGGTCTTTCGTCGGTCGTGCGGATATCGAAGATGGTGATGTAAAATTTATGTTCACCATAGATGATGCGAGTGCAGCTGAGATCGCGAGCAACGGGCATACAATCTTCTACCGCATGGGCAGAATTCCTGTTAAGGGACTGCAGCAAGTTGACGACGGCCAGCCGAAATCCTCAAGAGAAGCTCCTGAGCGTGCAAATAAACATTCTCGTCCCGTCGTTCGCAAGAGTGGAAACAAGGTTGGGCAGAATTATTAGCATTCCATTGGAATCTAAACTATGTCCCTGTACGTTCCTCGATCTGTGACTCCATTCCCAGTTGTGAAATAAATGCGGTTAAGTGTGCCATACAATATGAAAACCTTTTTTTCTTATTTCAGTTGTCCCAGTCGGATATGGAAGGATATGTAGATCCTTCAGAGTAACTGCAATTTTTAGAAGAAGCTCATAGCTTCAGCATTGTATTCCCCTGCTGGTCGGGGGAAAAAGTTTCGGTTGAATGGGAAATGTTTTATAATAACATTATGTTTGTACTTTTTTGAGTATGGTAATAACTTAGGACAAGACCGACGGATAAATCAAGCAAACACAATCAAGAGTGTTACCCACGAAACGTGCTTGGTACAAATACAAATACACGTTTTAGTATGCCAAAAATACATAAGTTTAATATTGATTTCACATTATCATAGTGTTTAATTACAGGGTGTGATGATTGCCATTGTTGCAACAGAGTGAAGCGTTGATTCAATTTCCGATATCAATATTTGAATAATAAAATAAACTTGTGTATTAAAGACAAGACAACTCTGTCTCATTCATTCATAATAAATTATTAGGCATTAATATTAATTGATAATAAGTACAACACATATATAAGAATTGGATCATTCAGGTATTACTAGGCAAAATTAAGGTCTAATGATTAGAGTCTAGAGTATTTACATTGTTTTTTCTTTTTTTTTTGTTTTAATTTTTGCGTTACAATTTGCCAATTTGTTAATATTGGTTATGCCGTTTAGCTTATACACAAAATGCATATAAGGAATGATTGAAGCCTGAAATGTGGATTAACAAATAATTGATTGAGCATGATTGATGTGGAAGTGATTCCCCCATTTTAGCACCTGTACAGCGGACACTACTACGGATGCGCTTTAGTAGCTATTACTTAGATGACTAACTAATCATTAATATTGCATTTGTTGTTGTTGTTGGTTGACGACGGCAGCAATCGAAAGATGTTGCACTTCAATTGCGCTTGGACGAGTTGATTAAATATTTACAGCAGTGGGTCAGCAAATGCTTCTCGCCGGACGATGAGGAGGAGTTGTTATTGTTGTTGTTGTGATGATTGTGCTGATGCTGCGGCGCGCCCAGCTCACGTGTGTAGATATCGAGGCCATACTGACCCTCTTCCGGGAAGCTGCAGAGATGGATAATTACGAATTAGGCAATTGGGCAAGGCGCAATCGACAATCGGCGAGTGGAACTCACTTGATGATGAACGTGACAATGTCGTCGAGTGTGCTGTGTGTCACATACTTGGCCAGCTTCTTCTCCTCGATGCCGTTCTTGTGCAGCGTTGCCATGAAGTCTGTCAGCGGCCGTGACATGCGGAACTGCAGATCCAAGCTGCGACCGGCGAAGATGAGCGGGTCCTAAAAGGCAGACGTAGAGGAAGGGAGATCAGATGACTCTCGTCATTAGTCGATTCAACTAATTACCTGGTGTGTGATGGGAATGAGTCCGAAGAGACGCGTGGCCTTGGTGGGACCCCATTCACCGCTGGCGCAATCCGGCAGCGGCACCATCACCGTCTGCAGCTCCTCGCAGCAGATCTGCAAATAACACCAATAACCAATAAGAACTTGCTTTTCCAGCGCTTATGTTTTACGCACCTTGAACTTGCACACAGACTTGAATTTCATGGGTTCGCCGGTCAGATACTCCTGGGGCGTCACTGCATTGGCGAAAATGTCGAGCAGGAAGGCGCCCGAGCACGGAGCATGCACCCGGAAAGCCACAATGTTGCCAATGACGGACTGCATCACGAACCGCTTGAGCGAAACGCCGTCGTAGGAGAGCTCCTCGTCGCTGTCGTAGAACTTGAGGTTGTAGTGAAAGATCAGACAGCTCTGCATGTCCGTCGGCATGGCGATGCGCACCGTGGCCGCGCCCGTGTCATCCGTGAACACCACCGCCCCGTAGCCCTCGTCGGCGAAGTGCAGTCCGTAGCGGAAGAAGAGCGAGCGCACAAACGGCAGGTTCTCGAACTCGCGCAGCGTGATGGGACGCTTCAGCAGCTGCCATTCCTCCTGCAGCGGATAGAACTCGTAGATGAACTCCCGCGGATCGGTGAGAAAGTAATGGTCATCGTACTCGTACCTGCAAGATGGTAGACCAATATTAGGACAACTTTAAGACACGTTAACAGACTGCAGTTGACAACGATATGTTTGGGTTTTCAATTGTGCATGCGAATTCCATCATTTAACAGAAGTATTTAACATAAATTAAAAATATATTTGTGCCTAACTCTCGAACCCTTGGACCACAGTCGTCGTTGAATTATAAAAGTATCGTTCATGGAAGGGAAATTATTTTTTTTCAACTTGACAGATGGGTTGCAACCTGATCCAATTCTTCAATAAACTTGTATTATACACCTATAGTCACCTTAGCTCTTTAAAGTTAATTTATGCATTTTCACCACTATTAGTAGATTTATAATTTTACTTTTTCGTCGAAAATCAATTATTTTTCTGTTCCACCAATAATCATTAACATTTGCAAAAATAAAAATCATTAAATGATAATAATCGGTTTAGTTTTTTTTTTGAACTGAACCATAATATATGCATATTGAACCATACTGAACCAATAATATATGCATATTTTATTCTCTACACGTTCGAGGATGCTTTTGTTTATCTGTCACTTAAGCCCCTTTCCACCCATTTACTATCGCTGATAATTGATCTGCGCTACTCACCGCAAGCTGTCGTTCTTGCCGCGTCCCTGCTTGGGCGCCTCCTTGGCGTTGACCAGATGACGCGCGCCCCAGTTGCACTGGACAAAGCGCCAGGCGCCAGCCACGTAGACGGCGTTCCAGGAGTTGCGGAAACGCGAGTCCTGGAACTTGACGCCCGGCTGGTAGCCAGCGCTCTTGGAGTAGCCCTTGATGACGACACAGTGCAGGCCGGCGTAGCTGCAGAGGCGCTTGAACAGCACGTGGTAGCTCTCGGTGCCGTACTTGATGCCGCGCAGCAGTCCCATGGGCGTGTCGCCTCTGAGGTCGTCGTCGAAGTGCATGGCATTCAGATTCTTGACCGTGATCCAGCGGAAAATCGTGCGCGCCTTCTCGATGTCGGTGGTGCAGCGACCGACAAGTTGGCGCACCAGATCTGTGAAGGTTTTCTGATCCTCCTGCGCCACCGAGATGGCAATGCGATCCACGTCCTCGAACTCAATGGGGTCCGTGTAGATTTGAAATTTGCTGACAGCTGGCGGCGCCGGCACGGGCGCGTTCAATGGATACTCGATGGGCACGGCACCCTCGCTGAACTCGTCGTCGAGGAAGATGCTCTCGCTCTGCATGTACTCGGAGCGGCGGGCGCTGATCAGCTCCAGCATTTCGCTGGACTGACGATCGACCAGGGCGGCGGTCTCGTAGCGTTCGTGCTCCAGCATTTTGCGTGTGATGCTCTCCTTCTTCTTGCTGCGCCGCAACGTCATGTTCTTCTCCAGATCCTCCTTCTGTTGCTCGTGGCGCAGCGTCAGGATGTTGGCCTCGTCGCGATTGCGACGCGACGTGGCCAGCTCCTTCTCGAACTTGTGCGTCAGCCGCTGCAGCTCGCGCTCCCATTCGTCCTGGAACTCGTTCTGTATCTTGCGATCCTCCTCTTCGCGCTTTCGCGCAAATTTCCTATACAAATCGTCCTCCTCCTTGCGATGCTTCATCTCCAGGTGCGCCTGCTCCTCGCGAGCCTGTGAAAGAGTGGGGCAAAAAGACGGCGATTAATTGTGGCAAACGGACCAGAGAAAGCGTCCAATGAATTTTAGTTGTATCTTTGCTTGTAGTTGTGGTTGCATCTTATGATGTTGCAGTTGGATTTTCGCTGTGGCTTTTGCAATGCTTGGCTTGTTAACTTGGCTAATTATAATGCCACGCTTCAGCTGCGACGCTTGGCAAAATATCTGACATTAGCTGCCACTGCCACAGCTGCAGCAGAGTCCAAGCGATACATGCCACCCGCAACGCCCCCGTCCCCGCCCCGCCCACTGGTCACGCATTGCGTGCACCTTTCGATCAATGCTGCAACTGCAGCCGCAATCGACTCGTGATTTTTAGACCATCGGCGAGAGAGAGAAATTTCACCTACGATTAACGGTACTGGAAATTCTGCGAATTATCCATCATTATTTCTGACAAGCGATAGAATTTGACACTGATCTGCCATATTAGCAATAATACAATTGATATTTTATAATTTGATATCAACAACGGATTGAATTCAAAATATTAAGTATACGCCTGATGATTAAAACTTTATACGTATAAAAATAATTGTAGAAATACCAAAGATAGTCATTTTAGTTTTGAGGTGCATTAAATTCAATAAATATAACTAATGACTTTTGAATTGCATTTTCGCAAAAAAGTCACCTACGACGAACGGCAATAAAAATTCTACACATTATACCTCATTATGTCAAAAGCCCATTCAAATAAAAATATTAAGTATACGGTGATTAATATTAAGAAACATATGTATTAAAAAACAAATTAATTTTTTCATCACTTTGGCATTGCCAAAAATGTCACTTATAATTAAAAAAAAATAGTAGTTTTTAATTTAGAAGAGTCATGCATAAAATTATAAACGAGATTTAATATTTATGAGTTACTTTTTGCTTGGTCACAAAAATGTCACCTACAGCTATGAAAATTTTACGAATTAACCAGCATTATTTTAGATAATTGAAAAACGAAAGAATATTATTTTTATATGTGATATTAACAATAATGTGAAAGATATTAACAGCTGAGTTTGAGTTAGATTAAATATAAAATATTAAGTATATGCATAACAACAAAGACTTAATAAAAATGCAATAAAAATAACGTATCTTTATGAAATCAAAAGCAGACATTTGCCATGTGGATTTGTGCATAAGAAACGTATTAAAAAAAATTAATTATTTTCAAGAAATGCAAAATAAAGAGATATTTGCAATTTTGATGAATTCAAATTAAGCTTCTTAAGCTTAAGCTTGTTGTGGCTCGGGGTCAGCTTACGATTTGAATGAAAGTGTAATTCAAATATTTAAAGTTGACAAATGTCGGCTGCAGCTTTTGCACCGAAAAGCAGCTGAAACCGCAAAGAGGGTTGACAATGGAATAAGGGTGACATAAGTTTGAAAGTATGTGAAACTTCTGACGCATTCGGCGACCAATTAAAGTAAAGTACATTTGCAATGCATGACTTTTGTATCGCTTGTGCGCACAATTGATTGTTGCTCGTTTCGTACAACATTCATATCAATTATGCTGTTGGTTTTCATAATTACAGAGCTGCAGTTGCGAGTTGCATGTTGCACTCCATTTCCTTGGCCATATGTCTGGCAAATAATACGGTATTAAACAAATTAGCTTTAGCTACGCTTTAATTAATGCTTCCGCATGGGAATTTCGAAGCATTTAGCGCCGCGCAGCGAAAATGCATACATACATACATACATAGTATGTAAACAATGGCAAAAGCAATAACAATATGCAATTAAAACCGAAATTCAATGTCAAGTTCAAAACAATAACTATAAAAATAAAACAAAAAAAAAAAGATAAATAAGCAGCGGCAGCCAAAGCAGTAGCAACAAAAACAACAACAACAACAACAGCTAAATGGTTCATAGCCCCGTTGACAATGGACAGTCGAAATTGCGTGAGCGGCTTAGTGAGACCAGAGCCAAAAAAGAAATATTGAGAGCAACAACAGTTATTACGCCCACAGTGACAAAGCAGCCACAAGAATGAAAGCAACAACAACAACAACAACGAGCAGCAGTAGCAACGGCAGCAATCACAAAAAGCAAAACCAAACTGAAAACGAAAGTCCAAAAGCGTCGAAATTAATTATTGCATAAGTAACACAAACAAAAGTTGCACACACACACACAGACGGACCGACATCAATTGTAAATTGGCCGTTTGCTGCGTCTGACAAAAATGCGCAAAAAGCTCAAAGCAAAAGCTTAAGCATGAGGAAGTGTTTGTGAGAGCAGTCGCAATACAATAACAATAACAGTTACACGCGTGCACATTGCATAAGGGCTGCCAAAGGGAGACAGAGAGAGAGAGTGCGAGTGCGAGTGGGAGTGGGAGGGAGTGCCTGTTAAAGCGTGAAAGAGAGCAGCAAAAGAATGAGCGTCGACGTCAACTGCGCTGCTGCTGCTGTCAGTTGAATGATGAAGCAAATGCTGCTGCTGCGACGATGTCGTTACTTTCACTCTGGTGCGCATAATTTAGATTTAGCAAACGGCTGCCGTCGGCTGTCGGCGTCGACGTCGCTGCAGTGCAGCCGGAAAAACAAGTGACGGCGACGCGGCGCAGCGCAGATGTCCGTATATGGAAATCTATGCTGGCAGTTTAGACGTTAGACGGGACACAGCACAGTGCTGGCCAAAATAGTGTGCACGGTGCGTTAAACCAGCTTCAGCTGAACTCCAAGTGTGCTGCATACTTTACTTCTTTTTTTGTTTCTTTTCTGTTTTCGGTTTTCAGTTTGTTGGTGGTGGGTGTGCGAGTGTGTGTAAGTGAGTGTGCGTGGCAGTTGTAAAACATGCAAAATTTTTAATGATTGCATGCATGCAATTTTTCACATATTTTCTATTAGACGACGAGACGTCGGGACGACGGGACGGCAATGTTGCGGCTTTTGCGGTGTGGCAACAACAAAGCCATCAAACACCTGTTCAAAATTTGTTAAATTGAGCGTTGCAATAATATGTATGCGCTTGCCGTTGTTTAGTTTTTTTTTTCGTCTGTTGTTGCTGCTGCTGATCACTCGCGTGTGGCATTCTCAAAAGTGAAAGAAATGCTATTTGGTGGCACTGTGGCAGCAACAACACAGATCACCAACAACTGGAAAAAAAAGCCGAAAAAAAACTTGTGCGATTTTAATTTCGTTTTTGAAATCAGTATTTTTTCTTCGTTTACGTAAAATGCGATTATAATGCTTTCACCGTCATGCAGATTTGCCAGATTTGCAGCGTCAAGTGGCAAGTCATGCGCCAAAGCCGACGCCAATGATATCAGCTCTGCCGTTAGCCGACGCATGCACTTGCCGATAAATGTTGCACATTGCTATAAATTGTATTCGAGGCGCCACACAAACAACAACAAACTTGACCACTGTTTGCGCTCGTTGCACATTACCCGGAATAAGCTGCCGTCTCATCTCATCTCCAGCTGTCAGACGCCCCCTGTTAGCCATCTAAAGTGGCCCACACTGCCCGCCATTAAAAACCAAACAGCAGTTAAGATAACACATAAAAGTTGCCAAGTAATAAATGAGTTGGCTGCTCAACGCGCAGATACCCTGCATCCGGGTCCGGTGGCAAGCAATGATTTTGCACTGATTTCCCCCAACTGGCTGTGAAACGATCGAAATGGAGCGATAACCGAAAGAAAACGTGGGGCAAGCAAGTTAAATGGAAGTGGCAATCAAACCAAAATATTGCTGATATCTTGTTGAATATTTTCTGCAAATACTTTGAAGCACGATTCTACTAACAACTTGATTGAAATGGCTGGTCAAAACAAAAGACTTAGGCAACAAACTTGAGCGAACAAGTGCAAATAGCACACTAGCCTACATAATCATGAGTTTGCCTGCGATTGCATTAATTAAATACCCTCCCCCCCATCCTCCTCCTCCGCCTAACTGAAACTGAACTGAACTCCACTCGGCTCGACTTAACTTCACTTGCTACTCGCCTCAACTTAAGGCGGACATAACAAACGTAGATGGCAACGGGCAAACTGACAGAGCATTGCACAACCGTTTGTTTACAAGACACAACTATGTCTGTGTGTGTGTTGCCAACCCGCTATAAACGTCTGAGGCAATGATTGCTGACCAGCAACGAGCAACGAGCGCGCGCAGTTAAATTTCATTAGATGTTCTGCACTAAATAATTTCTTAATTTGCGGCCACTTGCCAGCCAGTTAGAATACATTGATGCAGGAGAACAGTGTGATAAATTGCGGACTCACCAGGTAGAAATCAATTGGCTTCTCGCGCGCCTTGTTGTAGGCCTTTTGTATCTCCGTCTGTTTGAGAGCGTGCGCAATATGCAAAGCGCTCGCATCGAAGCGTCCATATTTGTAGTCGGAATCGTTTTGGGATGGCGAGCTCACCTCACGTCCGCCGTATCCATTGGGCGTTGATTGGCGCGAGCTCAGGACACCTGCAGTCAATTGTTGGCATTGTTATTCGTTGTATTGAATTGAGTATCTGAAATGAAAGGGCTGAAGCTCACCATCGATTTCGGTGCGTGTGCCGCGTATTTGCTCGTTCACAAATTTGTTGGTACGCGGCGCATTCAAGGCCTGTCTGATGCCCACGGCTGTCTGGTCAAGATGCCCGGGTCCGCTCTTTGGTACATGTGAACTGCAATAGACCTGCAATGGAAGCGAAAGACACGAGAGCTGAGCACATCAAATCGTAGATAACAATCAAAAGCATCACGTAAGTACACAACAAAATGGTAATTTGAACAAAAGACGAGAAGAAAGCAAAAGCCCTGTGGAATGTGGCCAGTAAAAAGGCATTTAAAAACGATTATCATGATGAAACTGCGTGCGTCTGTAACACAAACTCAGCTCGCTTGCAATTAGACTACAGATTGAGTCAGATCTGTAAAGCAAGATTAGATTTAGGAAAGGGTTTATTAGCCAGATTGTTGGGTAATATTTATGATTGCAGCGGTTACGTAGGAGAATATGGAAAATTTATAGATTGTAATGTAAACACTGCCGATTACTTGGCAATTGTTATCGAAACTACTAAGGTTATATAGACTAACCAAACAATTATTCAGGTATGGTTTGAAATAATTGAAAAATAAAACAATATTATTAAAACATTTTATGACTATGTTTGCTGACTGCAGCAATAAATGCAAATTTCGATCTTAAATTAAATAATGCATTGATAGATATTCAGTTCGAATTTAATGCGAATTCCTTTAATAGATCGTCTGCTTTTAAATACGTGTGACATATATATGGCTAGCTAAGGAATCTATAATATATTAGCATAGTATTATTATCACTACATGAGTTTAGAAAAAAAACAGTCAAATGACAAAAGTTCTAGATATAAATTGCTTGAATTAAATCCGAATACGAATGCGATTCGATTGCTGATTGCATAAGTATTAATTCCTCGATGAGATCGTCTGCTATTAAATATAATTGACAAGTTGAACGTGAATCGATTTCATGAATAAATTTCACATCAATGTGGCTCGCTGCGAGATGAGAACAAGTATAGAAAACGTGTTGGCCAAAAGGAAAACAGTCAAATAAAACTAACGTCGAATTCGGATGTTAATTAAGGAAATATCGTAGCTTGTTTTAACCAATTTGTATAGTATTGCCATAAGTCAAATTGTTTAAGCCGTCTGCTTTATGAACTTGTGACAGTAATATGGTTTTTTTGTTGGCCCTGTGCAGCCGCAACAGCGACAACTCAATGCTGTTTGCAACACACATCACCTACTCACTGCAGGTGGCCGCCTTTTAGCTATGCCCGTAGCCATATATCTGCTGTACGAGTATATATACATATAGACAGACATGCATGTGAGCATAGTGGGGACAGACCGCAGTGACACACATTCGCTAAGTGCAATAACAAAAAGTTATTTATTATTATGCATACTCGCGTATGCAAAACGGCAGCTGTGCAAATATGTTTTTGTTGTGGCACGTTTGTCGCCTAAGTCATCTACGTCTCTCTCTCTCTCGCTCTCGCTCACCTCTTTGTCGTCCTGCTTGTGTTGATTGTTGAAATATGTCTTGAGCGTCAGCTTGGTGCCGCAATGGACGCACTTGAAGCAACCGGAATGGAAGAATGTGAAATCCTTGAGCGGCCCCACGCGATCCACCTGATAGACGGTCTCGCTGCAGCGCAGGCAAGTGGACTCGTAGAAATTTGGACGATACATTGCAAACTCCAGTTGTCGTCGTCGTCGTCAGCTGCTGCTTTTACTGATTTCCGGTTATTGCGGCTTATCTGTGTGTGTGTGAGTGTGTGTTGTTGTTGTTTTTCACTTTTCTTTCTAATTTCACTTGCAATTTATATTCTGTTCAATTGTCTGCCGATTTTCTGGTGCGGCACGTTTATCGGGTTCTACTCGTTTCTGCTGCTGTCGTGACACTTTCAGTTGAACACCGACAAAACCGACAACAACCACAAAAAAAAACACACACCACCAATGCTTAATTTATTGGCCAGCCAAATTGTGCGCCATGTTCCACATCAGCTGCTATGGCTGTAGCTGAAAAGACGACAAAAATAAATAAAATGAAATAAACGCATAGTTTAAGAAGCATCTGCCAAAGTCGCGCTCGCTCTCGTCTGTGTGGGCATTTGAATTTCCTTTTAATATGCCTTACCCGCACACACACACACACTCAAATTGGTCATATCAATAGCTGGCCACAGCAACGGCAGCAACAATGACAGCAGATCACATCACGATACAGCCAATACCAAAAGTGGCCAAAACCAACGACAAAGCCCAAGTCAAAGTCAAAGCCAAAACCAAAGCCAAAAGTTGCTTCATTTTTTTTTGTTTTCTTCATTTTTGGCGTCGGCGGCGGCCAAAAACTTTCATTTTTGTTGCGAGCCGAAGCCGAAGTCGCTGCTGAAGCCACCGAAGTTGACTGTGAAAATATAATTAATGAATTTTAATCAAGTGGACACAGACACCAGGTCGTAAATGGGCAGCAGCATCCCACCAAAAATCTGAGCTGACTAATGTGAAGGGTCTGTCTCAGTCTCTCTGTCACTCTGTCTCTGTGTGTGATGCCATCGACAATGTTTGCCACCGACGACGGCATTGCCATTGACCTCGCCACAACAACTTGCCGCAAACGTGCAACAATTGAACTTGCTGTTGCAACCAACTGCTGCACGACGCGACTGCAAATGGCAAAGCAAATCGCGCCTGGCACCAACGCTGCAGCGTTTGGCAGAAGGAGGCCGTCGCCATTGAATTTTTGCCATTTCCATTTGATTAATTGCAGCGATTGTTGTTGCTGTTGCTGCTTTTTGCTTTTTGCGCATTTTCCACAATTAAATCAGAGATGGAAACCATAAAGCACACACACACACTCGCTTGCCGCATGTAATATTAATTGATTGTTGTAGTTGCACTTGCTGCACTTGGCCAAAATTAAAACAAATGCGGCTCAGACAGCTTTGCTTTCTTTTCAAGTTTAATGAACGTTAAGCAATTGTCATGCCACACAACCGATCGCAGAGGGGGGAGGGGGAGGGGGAGGAGGGAAGCGCGAGGTGGTTTTATGATTAGCGCCAACTATTGCCGCATCTAAGCTCATTGAAGGTTGCTGGCCGCAGCTGCATGCAACGCGGCAGCTTTGCTGCATGGAAATGGAAATGTAAATGCAGCCAACGTTTTGTAACACCAAATTATTTTGATTGGCTGTAAATTATGTTGAAGTTCCGCTTTGAGGTTTTGCTCTCGATCGAGCGTTACAAAATGCAACGACGGCGGCGGCGGCGGCGGCGGCACGGAAATTGTTCATTTCAATTTGCACTCACCAATAATAATTTACAATTTTTCCAAAATTAGAAAATGATTGAAATGAGCTGGCAACTTTAAGCTGCTTAGAATGGGCTAAAATTAACTTGAGCGCAGAGCAGCTTTTAATCTGTACATTGTTCAGCCGTCGAATACCTGTATTTCTTGTCTGATTTATTGGCCATCTATTGAATATGGCTATTTCCCCCCCAAATTGATTCGCAGTCTAAAAGGCTTTCCACACATTCCACAGAGCCAATCATCACAGCTCTGAGCTCTGAGCTGTGAGCTGTGAGCTGTAAGTAAGTTCTGTCAATGGGCTGTCCATAAATCGCTTGATAGGCCCAGCTAAGTGAATTGATTTGGCGCCGCTAGAAAGCCCACACAAAATCAATTGACAATCACGTATGCGAGCCATGAATGAAACGCCCACGAGGAGCAGTAACAACAAATGCCAGATCTGTGATGCGATCATAATCAAAATAGGAGTGATTGAATGGTCTAATTAGATGCCGATTTTGACATAATTAGCGTGTAATGATAATTGTAATGACAAGTGCTCGAACACACACTTTAGAGACAAATCGTCTGCCAGCTGGGCGGCTGTGACAAAACGCCTCAAGAGGCTTACATCACGTACTTGGAGCCGTGCTAGCCATGGTCAGCGTAGTGTGACTAAGAAGCGCTTCGGGCACTCTTCCTATTCATATTCCTATCGCTATCGCGTTGCCGTTTAGAAAGAACTTCGACGCACGGAGGGGGGAACGGTTTTTATATGCTTTGTCGGCGTTGAATTTCGCACATGCCAAGCATAAAAGTTGTCTCATGTATCACTCTGCTTTTCCAACTGAATGCATTTGAATAATGTGTATGCGGAAAAATGCTGGCAACAAATTACAAGGCCACTTCTGTAGTTTCATAATGTTTTTTTTTTTGGTGAATTTCCCTTGCAACACATCTAGTTACTAATTAATCAACGTGACTAAACACTTTAATTACATTTCCATACGGAATATAAACGGTTTTCAAGTTCACATGGAAAAATTTGAATTTCTTGTTAGACAAACTGTGATAAATTGTTACAGGAAATTAAGAATAAACTCGTTTTAACGTTTGCCAGACTTTGAAGGCCGCTTTACATGCACTTAAGTTGTTTAACGTTTGTGTGTTACGCAAATCCTTAGCATTTTCATCAAATTGCTGACAATTATGATTAGACTCGTTTTTGGGCAATTTGTATTCATTGTTTTGTGATGATTTCACAGTCGAAACGTCAAACACTTTCGGCTTTTTCTATCAAGAAATCAGTTTTGGGGCCGAAACATAAAGGAATCGAAAGTGGCCCAATCAAAACATTTAAATAGATTAATAAAAGAGCGCGTTGCATTTGCATAAAGAGCGTTGTGCGATGCTTTTGATTTTTTTTATCAATCAATTTGATGGCAAGTTCGTTGCCTAAGTCTTTTGTTTGGCGCTTCGCTGCGAGTCACATGAAAAAAAGCGATAACAATGGCAATCGATAATAACGGTAAACGCAGCAATGCAGCCACAACAAGTTAATGAGCCTGTATTGGCATAATTACCACAGCAGGTAGCGAGGGGGGTTTGACAAAAGCAATAAATGAATGTAGTGTGTATAAGAAACATGTCGTGTTTTGTTGTTGTTGTTGTTGTGTTTTATCTATAACTGGTTTCCACTCATTACTAATGAAACAATCATAGTTATTTAAACAAAATGCAAATGATTGCGTCACTTTCGGCTCGCTGCAAGGTAGAGGTAGAGGCTATAAGCAGATACAAGATAAAAACGAAAATACAAAAATAAACACATTCAAATTGCGCGCTTACGAAACGAAATGAATAGCATTAAAAGCTACAACTACAAAGACAACAATAACTGCGGCTTGCGATCGGAATCTTTTCCACTTCTACTTGGGGCAAATGAAATACGCAAATAGGAATGAGGAAAGTGGGCGCATGTCTCGTTAATAGTTTAAACAAATGCGACTTCTAAGTACTTTTTCTGTTAATTGCAAGTGTGCTAAATTCAAGCTGCTAATTGACGAAATGTGCAACAACAATGCGCTGCCTTTCAGAGTGGGAGAACTGTCAAAAACTGGCAAATACACAAACAACACACAACAAACCACCGCACAAAAGGAAACAGAAAAGCACAACAATAACAATAACAATAACAATGGCAACGAGAGCAGCAGCTGCAGGTGTCTTGTCTAGTGCTAGTGGTTGACCCTGCGCTCTGCTCTCTGCTCTCCCTTCCTCCCTCCAACCAATACACTCGCTTGCATCTATGTGCTCCTTGTCTATCTCTCTCGCTCACGCTCACGCTCTCGCTCTCGCATGCTTGCAATCTTTCACTTTTTGTGTGCGCTCCAGTTTTTGTAAATTGTTTCTCGTCTGTTGTCTGTTTTTTCTGTTTTTGTGTATTATTATTATTATTTTTGCCTTGATTATACACACGCGATATATGCAAGTGCATGACTGGAAAGCTGCCTTTTTTTCAGTTACAGCTTTAGTTGAAGTTGTAGTTTTAGTTTGTTATGCACTTTGGGCCCTTTGCTCTCTCGGCTCCCCAGACTCCCAGCGGTTTGACATACTTATTCTTTTTACTTTGTGTTTTAGTAGTTTCAATTGTTCTCTCTTCTTGTTCTTGCCGCTCGGTTTTTTTTTTTGTTTTATGTGCTGTCCGTGTTTGTTTGTGTGTGTGTGATGTTTTCTACGCAGCTAAACAACTTTCTTCTCATGCGTTTGAGGGGCGCGCGTTGTGCAAAAGTATTTATGATAAATTTCACACACATACATAGATCACACACACTCAATACACATGCAGGCACACAAACACTTGTAGAAAGCATAAGCATAAGCTGGTATAGCAACAAAACTCGCCACTAAATCACACATATGGACACACTAACACACACATACACACACGCACATTTAGTTCAGTGAGCACACACAAAAGTTTGGCTTTGGCTCTTAAACTCAACGCAGATTCTTTATGTTTTATAACATTTTTGGCATTTTTGTCATATTTTTGGTGATTGCAAGCAAACACTTAAACTGGATACTAACACAAATACGAAACATAAACGGGAATGTAACAAAATTCATTACCAAACACACACATATACACACACAAGTGCAAAAGCAAAATAAAACCGACCGCGATACACGCTGCTAACTCGACGATCGCTTTGAGACTGACTCTCGAGAGCTTTGAGTCAGACAGAAGTCAAGCTTTGAGTTGAATTCAATCATGTTAAGAGGAGGCCTGTTAACTAACAGAAAATGATTGCTAAACAAAAATACCAACTAACACTTCAAATGACACAACGGCTGAGCAACTTTTTGTTTTCTAGTTGTTTTAAAAAGCTAAAGCCCGTTTTGGTCTTGTTCACCTAATTTAATCTAATATACATATTTAAATAATAACTAACAAATGCAAACCCAGTAGCAGTTTGAATTTGAGTATATACCGAAAATGCTCGTCTAGCATTTAATACCAGAAAAGTATTTACTAATCATATTGTAAAATACAGTGCTGCGTAGTAATACTCTTAAGTTGTTATCGATAAATAGACAGCTGACTGACAAGCACGCGTATCGACCGACCTCCACCTCATGTCGAAATATCATCTACAAACAAACTACGGGCCTGACAATTGAAAAACTATAATTTTATTGTTAACGTTAGAATGGGTAATTCATTGGACTTGCCAAGCGATGACGACGATCTCTGGGATTTTTCCGAAGATGGTTTCGACTACAATGTAGTCAATTTCACTGTCGACGCCATGGACGTGGAATTCCGTCCATCTAATAACCACCCAAGCAAGCTCCCTGTGATACTAAACAAACCAAATCTGGACAAATTTCAAGTAAGCGTGAAATACTTAATTGCTGATAACATTTGCTGCACTTTCTCACCGATGATATAATGGCACAGAGAACGG
Organism: Drosophila formosana; assembly: GCA_035045625.1. Taxonomy (NCBI): domain Eukaryota; kingdom Metazoa; phylum Arthropoda; class Insecta; order Diptera; family Drosophilidae; genus Drosophila; species Drosophila formosana. The sequence goes on from JAWNOW010000232.1 coordinate 23,520,333, forward strand.
ACATGTACAAAGAAATTAAGGCACGCAGCAGTCTGGCGAACAAAACAAGGGAACATCGCTGGAATTTATTGAACGCATTGCAACAGCGTGAAAATGGAACTGCAGCGCCTGGTTATTCATCATTTTCGCCAAGTCAGCAGCGCTTCCTCTCCAATTTCTATATACCCAATCAGAAGGCAATGCGCCTGATGTCCCTGGACGCCAAAGTGTTCGTGACCAAGTTCAACCAGAGCGGCAGCAAACTATTAACTGCTTGTCAAGGTCATAATCTTTGTTACCAGTTTTGGAGAATGTCATTTTCGTTAATGCGCAGTTTGTGTTTGCAGATGGGTATGTGCGTATCTATGATGGCACCAAGGGTACCTACCACTTGATCAATCGCATCAATGCACGAGACGTACAGTGGAGCATCACAGATGCTGATTTCAGCCCAAACGGACAACACTTTGCCTACTCCACCTGGTCTCGTTCATGTAAATTGCTCGCCTCACTCTTCACTTACTATTTGATTCTATTATTCACTCGCGACTTTCTCTTTGCAGTCTACATTATGCCAGTAAATGGCACCGACGACGATTGCCAGTGGATCGATGTGAATGAGAATTCCACCAGTCGTGTGGCGATATTCTCGCTGCGTTTTTCGCCCACGGGCGATAAGCTAATTGGAGGAAGTAACAACTCCACGGTGATAATCGGAGATGTTGCCACACGTGCAACACAAATTTTACGCACTCATCGCGTGCCTGACATCGATGTTAATGCTGTCAGTTTTGTCAATAACATGGATCCCAACATGATCATCGCGGGCTGCGATGATGGCCTTCTCAAGGTGTACGATCTGCGTACATCGTTCCGTGGTCGCAACCTGTCCAAGTCCGTGATATCATTTATTGGACACTATGACGGCGTCACGTACATCGATTCGCGTAACGATGGCTACCATGTGCTATCCAATTCCAAGGACCAAAGCATTAAGATCTGGGATATGCGTCAGCCGAGCAATACACGCAATCGTCCCTCATCGCGCTCGTATCAGAATGTGAAAGCCAAATGGGATTATCGCTGGGATCGCGTGCCACGCGAATGTAAGACACAATTATTAACTAACATTTAAAATGCTATGTCCAGTTAATCAGGACATAGCATTTTAAATGTCACTGACTTACTGACCAAATGACTTACGCGGAAAAAGCTAGAATGCTGAAATTTTACACATCATAGTTTACGACTTTGAATCGGACCACGATTGTGGCACTCTCCTAATTTTATTAAATTTTCTTTATATTATCATTAATCTCTGTACATTAAACTCAACTGTTTGCAGTTTATAATCCCCACAAGGCGCTGGAGGGGGATAGCAGCATTATGACTTATCGCGGCCATCGAGTGAGCAAAACTCTGCTGCGTGCGAAGTTCTCGCCTGCAGAACAAACTGGACAACGTTTCATTTACACTGGATGTGCTACGGGTCGTATTATAAGTGAGTAACGAAAGCATTATTTCCATTATAGTTGATCTTAAACAAGTGTGTTACAGTTTACGACGTGCTTACGGGAAAAATTCGAGAGGCTATTGAGGGGCATCGGAATGTCATACGTGATTTGGATTGGCATCCAGTGCGCTCAGAAATTGTGTCCAGCTCGGTAAGCATTCACAAGCACTCAATGATCAATTTGTATTGCTAACAAATCTGCATTTACAGTGGGACACGCACGTGCATCTGAACAATTACAAGAGAAATATGGCGCCGGCGTCGCTGAAACGACGCCGCAGCTCAACGTTGGATAACCGACCACTTCGTCGATCGCGTCGTTTGGCCGACAGGTCGGGTTCAAGTAGCCGCGCATAGCAACTAAAGAATGACCGACGATGATATTTGTGCACTGTATAGGATACGCATTACACTTACACTACAATTAATTAATATGAAGATAATAAGGCAATGCAATGGGAATCAAACGTATGCAGAAAATACAACATATTTTTAGGTTTTAAGTCAAGACATAACACACGCTAACCACCTGTAAGCTGAAGACCAAAACAAAGTCCCTCTTGGTTCTATGAACAAGACTGAAGATACGGCACACAGAGTAGAGACGAGGAGGAAGCTGTCGATTCAGCCTCAGTCATCTCCCCCACCCCTCAATCCATCCATCCATCCATCGCAAGCACAATTAAAGAATTCATTACATTTAAAATCTCTTCGCATATAGTTCTGTTTTCTGTTTTATTACAATTACAATTAATATAATAATATTGTTACATGTTAAAATGTAAACTATGTACAACACTAACATTACGCTACGCCTTTAAGAAATCCCGTTGAATTATAACGTTCATGTGTTTCATTTGTGTGTCTCATTGTAATTCGTTAAATCACTGAGAAGACCTTACGTCGTTTTACGGCTCTCAAATCTGCTTTGTCTTGGTCCTTGGCCTTGGTGGTGTATTTGTTGGTTCTGCCTTCCCAGAGATTCATAATGCGAAGGTTATCGTATGGTGTATTAATCACTTCGAGTTTTATGTTTTCGTCGACATCGTATCCCAGTATTTGTGCTATCGTTGAGTTCTTGTAGGCCTTCATATTGAAGCCGTAGAATTTTTCTGCGCAAAATGAAGAGATTGTGCATACATTGAATGAGTCTCGCTTTTCGATTAATTGCTCGTAACTAAGGTAGTTGTTGTCAGACTCATTATCTACGTCAGAACTAGAAGAATCATCAGCACTTACGTCAATGGTTTCGTGCTTCTTTGACTTCTTTTTCTTCTTCGAATGCTCGTTAGTTTCCTCCACACACTGAACTTCCTCTACGGGTGTTTCTTTTATTTCCTCGATTTCCTCTTCCTTATTCTTCTTTTTCTTTTTGCGCTTGGGCTGGCTTGTCTCCTCGGCTTCCATCACTGGTTGCTCCAGCTCAAGAGCACTGGCTTCGGCTGCACGCTTGGATTTCTTTTTCTTCTCCTTGGGAGCATCTTCAACGGACGGCACAGCTTCCACTTCAGGTGGCTGCTCCACTGTAGCTTCCTCTTCGGCAGCCTTCTTGGACTTATTTTTCTTTTTCTTCTTCTCTTGCTCCTTGGGTACTGATTCCTCGATTGGGGTAGATTCTATTACTGGCTGCTCCTGCTCAGCCTCCTCTTCAGCTGCACGCTTTGATTTCTTTTTCTGTGGAGGTTTCTCGTCAGTCAACTCACTCTGCTGCTCCTCTTCGACAGCTCGCTTCGACTTCTTCCCTTTCTTCTCCTCAGTTTTTACTTCTGACTCGGCTTCAGCCTCTACTTCAGCTACACGCTTCGACTTCTTCTCTTTCTTCTCCTCAGTTTTAACTTCTGGCACAGCTTCAGCCTCTTCTTCAGCTACACGCTTCGACTTCTTTTTCTTCTTTTGTTTAGGCGCAGTTTCCCCAACTAACGAAACATCTATTATGACTTCTTCCTGCTCGGCGGCATCTTCCTTGGCACGCTTGGCTTTCTTTTTCTTCTTTTCCTGTGGAGCTTCAGTCGACGGCTCGACCAACGATGATTCTTCAGCGGCAACAAAAGTGTTATTGTTTAATCTGTTCTTCATGGCTTCCATTTTCTGTCTAAAATAATCATTCACTGACAGCCCAGTGCTCACGGTATGTACGCCAGCAAAGTTGGAATCGACAGTCGTCTCCTCTTCTTCCGCTTGCTGCTGCTCTGGAACAACGGGCTGCACAGGAACATCAATATCTTCTGCAGCCTTTTTGCCAAATATGTTGGCCAAATCCTTTTCGCTGTATCGTGACAAATCCTTGCCGCGAGTGAACTTCTTGTAGTGCACACGGGCTTTGCTGAACTTGGACGTCTCCTCCAGCGAGATGCCACTTATATTATCCTTCAGCGTCTTGGTCTTGAGCTTTTTCTCTGTCACCTCCTTGAAACCGAAGCCCATGGGACGTGCTTCCTCCTCGGAAGCGGATGCATCGCCGCTGTTCTCATTCGTATTGGTGGCATCATCGGCACTGCCGCCGTTCAGGCTATTCAGCAGGCCATTGAAGCCCTCCTCGTGTTCCGTCCACTGATCATCGCGATTCTCGTAGCCCAAACCTTCGGCGTCGTTTTTGAAGCGTACGCGCACAAAATCCTGCGAGCCATCCAAGTTGGCGCCCAGGCCTTGGCCCTTTGACCATCCCATTTTCTCCAGCATTTTAGTGCCGAAACGTGCCGAATCTGCAAACCACAAAATTGTTGAATATTCTGCAGAATTAGTTAAAATTTTTGTTTGTTTTCACCTTCGTAGAGCGCTTTGCCGCGCGGACACAAATTGTATTTTTTGCGGCGACGGGGTTCAGCGAGCATAGCCATTTTGAATAGTAATAGCTTTGCACTTTTATTTTGAACACTTTTAAATATATTTCACTAATTGTTTTCAATAATAAATGCAATAAAACTATGTTAAAGCATCACACAAATAAAAAGAATGCTGCTCAATGCTAACACGTGCGAAACAGAGAAATCAGCTGTGGGTTATCGGCAACTTGCCGCGAAATGCTATCGATATCAAAACCGTGCGAGGGCTGAACACGCAAAACAATGGTTTGCATTAGATAATATTATTTGTGTCCGCGTCAAACAAATATAAAACACACAATAGCAAAAATGTATTTTGTATAAATACCTGAGGAAAGACAATTGCCCATCTGCACCAATTAAATGATGATATAATAATGGGGCTGACAGATAAAGTGACGGCTATCGTAACTTGCAAGGCCTACTAGGGACTGAAATAAACGGATATTGTTAATGAAACGTGCATGGCCTGCTAACAATTGAAATAAACTGTCATTCTTGTGGTCCCGTGCATGGCCTACTAACGAATGAAATAAACGGGAAATAAACACAGCTGCTGCAGCGGCAAATTCTTTTGTTTATTTATTTGTGTGCAAAAGGCAAGCAAAGTGTTTTGTAATTGCCATGGATATTAGTGCAGATGTGGCTGCGATCGTAGCGCAGGCACCAGAATGGAATTTTGCTGGAGATTGTGCGCTGCTAGAGCTAATGAAACGCATCTCGCAGGTGGGCGTGGAATTCCAAAAGAAAACAAGAATTTGTTGTAATTAATGTTTGTTTTATAGAATCTGCAAGAGCGCGGCGAACGCACCACTCAAAATCTAAATGAATTTGAGTCGAATGTGCGACGAGCCGACATTGCATTGGATAATGCCACCAATAGCCTGCGATCGCTACAATTTGGCCAACAGTTTGTGGAGTATAGGGTAGAGGAGGTGGACGACGATGACTTCGCAATGCCCGAGGAGCAGAACAAGAAGCCCGAGCTGCCACCGAAGAGTGCCCAGGAAATGGCCAGCGAATTTCTGCAAAACAATCTCGAAATGTTTCGCAAGAACTTTGAGCCGATGACCATCGAAGTGCCCGACTCGGATGACGACGATGAGGATGGCGCTGCGAATACAACGTAAGCATGTGAAGCATTCAATAAGATTCAGCTTAATCCAAGCTTCTCCAATTGCAGCACTGTATTTCGGGCCAAGAACCCATACGATGGCATTCCGTTGCCCTATATTATTGGCTCCAAGGAGTGGCAGGAGCACAAGTACGCTGGTCTTTATGACAGTGCTGAGAACAGCGAGGACGAGCAGCCGGAGCAGTTCTCATCGAGCTCGTCGGACGAACTGGAAGCTACTGCTCCAAAGACGACGGCTAAACGTTTGCTCATCGAGACGGCACAGCATTCGGACTCTTCTTCGCTGACTTCGCTGCTTCAGGAGCCGGCAATTAGTGTGGATGCTAGGCAGGCGCTGCCTTCGACTCCGCCTCCGCCTCCGTTGCCAGCTGCGCGTGCCAAGGCCCAACCACGTCCTATTATCAGCAGCCAACGAAATCCACATGAACGTGATCTGTTCGCTGCGTTGCGCGCTTCACCGCCCAGCGATGATCCGCCATCCACCTCGTCCTCGCTGAACTCCTCGCCAGCAATTTCGAGTAGGGTGGCAGGTGCTGGTGGACTGCCGCGCATGGATGCCTCGCTCAGCTCGAGCAGCAGCAGCGTCAGCAAACCGTTGCCGCCCAAACTGTTCGAAGAGCCCATTAAGGTGGCAGTAGCGGCGCCAGCTCCAGTTCCGACACCAACTCCACTTCCAGCTCCAGCTAGAGAAGAAGCTGAAGTCAAGCCTGTGGCTGCTGCAAGTCAAATCAAACGCAAGCCGGTGAATCTCTTTAATGACGACGAATTCAATTCGTTCATGTCGGAGATTGTGGACAAGGTGCAGTCCAAGTCGGGTCCTAACCAAACACCAGCTAAAACGCAGGTTCAGCAACCAGCCAAGGCTACAGAGACTGCTCCAGTCAAAGCACAACAAGTGTCCAAGGCGGTTGAAGCGCCATCGACTAAAAAACTTAATCTCTTTGACGAAAGTCCACCGTTAAGCCCCATTTCGACTCCAGCGCATAAACCTGCGCAAGTTCCAGCTAAGACGCTGCCCACATCGCTGTTCGATGACAATCTGGATGATGACGACGATTTTCTGAGCTCCTTCACCGCCAAAGCGAAGCCAACGCCGCAAATAACGCGAACTTCGCTATTTGATGATGACGATGATTTGGACATCGATGACATATTTGCGAAAAAGCCAAAAACGGCGTTGCCTGCACGCAACCCAATAGCAAAAACGACGCTCTTTGACGATGATGAGGAGGACAATGTGAAGGAAATATTTGCAGCTAAGCAGCAGGAGCAACAGGTGCCAATTCAAGCCAAATCGCTACCAAACAGCACGCTCTTCGATGATGAAGAGGAGGATGGCAATGTCAAGGATATATTTGGTGCATCAAAGTCTGCTTCACAGCCAGTTAAGCAACAGCAGCAAACGAAGGCGTTGTTTGATGATGAACAGGAGGAGGAAAATGCCAAGCATATATCTGGTGCTATGACTGTTGAGCCGAAGGAGAAGGAGGTTGTCACCAAAGCGAAGATGTCACAAAAAAGTTCACTATTTGACGATGACGATGAGGATGTTAATGTGAAGGACATATTTGGAGCAGGTGCAGCTAAATCTACTCCACAAAAGGAGCAGCCAGTGGAAATTCAGCCCAAACCAATTGTCAAAACTTCGCTGTTCGACGATGATGACGAGGAGGACAATGTTAAGGACATGTTTGCTGCCAAAGCTGTTGCAACTAAGCCGCAGGAACAGCAGAAGGCACAGGAGCTGCCGCCCAGTGTGCAGCACAAAAGTCTCTTCGATGATCTGGGCGATGACGATTTGTTTGGTACGCCAAAGTCCCGCAAGAACCTGTCAGAGCAGCGATGTGAGATTAAAGCAGTCGACGAGGAACCTCCCGAGGATGACGTGCTACCAGAAGTGCCCAAGCAGGAACAGCAAACAGTTGAGGTTCCAGCGGAGACAGATGTAAAGCAGCCAATTGCAATACTCAAAGCAGATCTATTCAGCGATGACTTTGGCGATGAGGAGCAAAAACCAGAAACCACAACAAAAAGTGAAATTACAATTGAATCCAAAGAGATTGCCGAGGAGTTAATGCCCACTCCTCAAGTGAAGCCAACGAATAAAAACGAAGACTTGGAAGCTGACGAGGAGCAGCCACCAGCAGATGACGTTTTGGATGATTTGTTTGGCAACTTGTCCGACACCCAGGATGATGCTCAAGCAGCTGAGCTGCAACAGGATCCCATCATCAGTCTGGTGGCCGATGTCACCAACAAAAAGCCGATCAACGAATCCCAAGTGCCAGCAAAGTCTGCGGACATTGCAGCTGCCCAACAAGTCATGCAGAACTATTCGAGTCTGTTCTCAGATGAGCCGCCAGATGACAGCGAGTTCTTCCAGTCACTCGGCACCAGCAGCCTGAACAGCTTGAGTGCCTCCAAGTTGTTCGACCATGACCAGGACTTCTTTGAGCCCAGCTTGCCGGCGCTGCCCAAGACAGCGGAGCAGCCTGTGGAGCAATCGAATACCGACTATGGTGGCATGCGTCTGTTTAGCGATGTGCCGCCCGAAGATGACGGCGATGAGCAGCCTGCAACTGCAACTGTGCAACAGCCGAGTGTGCCCGCTGCTGGTGGAGCAGCCACCAAGCGCATTCACACAATCTTCTACGATGACTTCAGCGAAACTGCTAGAGCAACGCCCGAGAAGCAGCCTGAGCCACAGGTTGATGCTAAGCCCAAATTGCAAGTTACAAAGAGGTCATCCTCCACTGACGTTGTGGACAGAAGCTTGCCGAGCAACTGCTCCGAGCTGAAGAAGCCAACGTCGCCTGTCAAGAAACTGCAAATGCCCAACATCAACATCAATGTGAAGGCGCTGCTGCCTGGCGCTGGCACGCTGCCCAAAAAGCAAATGAAGGAGCAAGTTGCAGAACAAACTAAAGATCAAACTGCAACGCAGCCTAAAGTACAGACCAAGCTACAGGTGAAGTCCAGCGCCAGCTCAGCGGATGCAGAGAACATTTTGCAGTGCGTGGGCAAGACACGAGCTCGCGGTCCTGCGCGACGTCCTTCGACGCGGCGTGCACGACAGGAGAGCTATGCCAAGTCTCTGAGGGAGCAGCACGATGTTGAACCTTCCTCTTCATCGTCCCCTACATCCAGCATTCCCGGCCAACAAAACAGCTTTGAGCGTGACAACATTGAAACCAAGCCAGCAGCTCCAACTAAGCAGTCTTCTGTCATCCCATCTCTGGAGAGCGACGACGACGATGCTGATGATGTTAAGAAGATGCCAGCTGCCATTCCAGTTGCTCTGCAACCACCAGAGGATGTTCACCAACCAGCTGAGAAGTCCAACAAAATGGCTGCTTCGTTTTTGGACAGCGACGATGATGACAGTGGCTTCTTGTTTAGTCCACCGAATGCTACTCCAGCTGTCGCTTTGAAAACTGAAGCCAAGTCCACAACTAAATCAAGTGCCTTAAAGCAGGTCTCATTCTTGGACAGCGATGAGGAGGAGCCTGATGATGCTGCGCTTTTTAGTTCGGCGAAGCGTCCAGTGGAGTCTGCAATATCTTCTATTCCAACTACTGTTCCAGCTGCAGCTCCAGTCTCCGTTTCAACTAATGTTCCTGCAGCTCCTCCAGCTGCTCCTCCAGCTCGAGCTGCTCCAATTACTACGCTGCCCAAGCAACAAATGGCAGCCAGAGCAACTGCCATGCCGAACAAGAAACCCACCATGATGAAATCCTTCCTCGACAGCGAAGATGAAGGAGATGCGCTCTTTAGTTCCTTGGCAAAGCCTTCAACGGCTGTTCCAGAGCCAGAGAAAACAATTATAAAGAAAGTGGAGGAGAAACCTTTTAAGCCAACTGCCGCGCCAGAGCCGCCAAAGACCAGAGCAAACACGCTCTTCGATGACAGCGATGATGATGAGGATCTCTTTGGCGGTGGCGCTGCCAAAGCAGCTCCAAAGTCCAAAGCTGCCTTGTTCGCCGACAGCGACAGTGAAGAGGAGGCGCCAACCAAAGCGTTGAGCAGCAAGGTGAAGCTGCCAGCGAAGCCGAGCAAAAGTCTCTTCAGCGACGATGAGGACGATGACGATTTGTTTGGCGGCGGAGGAGCAAAGCAGGCAAAGCCAGCACAAGTTGCCACACGTCATCCACCGAAGACCAACGCCACCAAGCAACCGAAGCAGCAGGCGAAGCCTTTGCCCAGCTCGGGATCGGGCAATTCGGACAATCCTCTGGCGGATCTGTTGGGTCCGTAGATAAAGAATTGAGAGTGCAGCATTTGATTACATTTTATTACTAAAAGTATGTATTTACAGTTATTAATTTGTTGTTGTTATCGTAATTACACTATGCTACAGAAACCAGTTTTGTTTGAAAATTCGTTAACCTAATATTTCAGAGTTGCTATTTAATTGCTTTGGCCATTACAATCACTTGAGTAATTGCCAAGATTAAGCGGGTAATTAATAGTTTAATTATCCTTTTAATTACTTAAGCAATTGCAATTGTTGGCTGCTGTACTACAGTCGAACATCGCTTAGATGGACTCAGTCTCCCTAGAAGCTACAAAGCACTGTTTGGTCTTATTTTAACCTGCTCAAATCTATGTTATTATTATTGATACAGAGCAACAACCCGACAAAATTTTAAATTTTATATGAAAGAGTAATCGGATTACTATATGATATAGCTATCTTAGAAAAGTTCTATCTAAAAATAGTTTTCCTTATAAAAACAAACTATATTCTTATAGAAATCATTCTCAGTCTCGAACTACAAATAAATTAGCTAGATTTGTTATCTGATTTAATTTCGTTTTTCTGATAAACCAATATGTATGTTCCCCTATGTCTCAGTTGATACTATTATTATGTAATTATAAATGTTTCTTCAGAGTTACAGCACCATATGAAACAGCTACTATTTTTATGAATAATTCCATCAGAATTAAATAGTTGTCCTTCTCTGTATTCATTTTAGAAAATTATTATATTGAGCAGCTAAATAAACGGCTTTTTGCAGATACGATTTTAAAATTGAGTTTCTCTTAGTGAAGTTCGACTGCGAATCGTTGCCGAGACTGTCTTTTAGAATAGCAACTCTGGTTGTCGTTGTGTAATCGAGCGCAGTTCATAGTCGATTGGGGATTTGAAGGAAGGCTGACTGATTATAATGGGACAACTACAACTAGGAATAAGTACGCGTATGAACTAGAAGGATCTTCCTCTGAAGGAGGAGCGTTCCCGCCTTGACGTTAGTTGACGAACTGAACTTGAACTTGAACTGAACTGAGTTAGTTTGTGGCTCTTTGGTCGTTATGCCGATGCCTCGGAATGTCATTTGTGGTAGTCGAACGTTGTGCTGTGTTATAACCTATAGCTAATGAGTAATGAGTATGCGAACAATAGTTTTCGATGACTTGGAGCTTAGTCTAATCCGATCTCTGCCTAGAGAGCCACATCGCGGTACTTGCGATAGTCGTCCGATTCGTTGCCCAGCGACAACTTGCTGTTGGCCGTTATGTAGGGATTGGCGTAGTTGGCATAGCCAAAGCCGCCATAGTACTGCAGCTGCTGCTGGGAGCCGCGACGCTGCATCGGCTGCGCCAACACCGTGTGTCCTCCTGTCGAGCTGCAGGCGGAGGGGCGACGGTAGAGACCAGCGGCCGCTGCTGCCGCCGCCTGTTGCTGCAGCGGATTGTTGAGCAGCATGGCCAGATAGTATTGCTGCTGTTGCGTGTAGTTCTGCAGCAGATTGTTGCCATACGCAGCCAGATCGTTCTGCACCTTGTTGATGCCATCCAGGTTTTCCAGCGAGATGCAGTTGCGCGACAGCTTCGTTGGCGGTCCGCCGCCACGTTGGGCGGCCGCTGCCGCCGCAGCTGCTGCTGCCTGCTGGTGATGATGCTGATGCTGGTGCTGATAGTGACGCAGTTGGGCAGGCGGCGGCGTCAGCTGCTTGGGCTCAATGGAGCAGTAGATGGGATCGTTGCTGGCGGAGCCAATCAGCGAGGGCGGCGATGGCTTGTGTGAGTCCTGCAGATTGTTCTTCAGATCGTCGATGGTGATGTTAAAGTACTTGGCGTTCTTGTCCTCCGTGTCCAGCACATGTCGCGGATTGTACATGCCCGGCAGCGTGCAGCGCAGATCCATCAGCGACTGCGCCCGATGGCCACCATTGCTGCCTCCGCTGCCGCGCTGTGGCTGCAACATGTTGCCGCCGTTGCCGAACTGCTGAGCCAACGCGGGCGCAAACATGCTGGCATTGAATTCGTTCTGCGAGCCAAAGAGCGAGCCATTGGCATGATGATTGTTGAGTCCGCTGCCCAGCGGCAGCTTCGTCTCATCGCACAGCTGGTAGCCGGCATTCTCGAAGCCACTCAAGCGCTGGCTGGAACGCCGCGAGTCCGCCTTGGTCATGGGCACGCTTGGCGCGGGCGTTTGCAGCGAGAGACGCGTGGCGAGTCCCTGCAGCTGGTTGAGCACCTGCATTTCGCGACGCCACTTGATGCCCGTGGGTATCACACAGATCAGCGCCAGGCAGTTGATGATCAGCCTGATCAGATACGAAGTCAGCTCCGTGAGTCCATGCACCGATTGCAGACCCTAAAAACGAAGTTTTTAATTAATTTGCAATCGAAAGAGCTGAAGCTGTTGTAACTCACCCAATGCTGTGTGGTCATTAGCATCACGAGCACCAGCTCTGGAATGGAGAGCAGTCCGATAACCACAGACCAGGCGAACAATGGCCAGCACAGGCCGCTGACGAGGCCATGGATCAGTATGGTGGTCGCCACGAACATGACGAAGTAGAGCGTGCACAGAGTGTAGGCGGCGATGGGCAGCTCCCCGTGCGCCTCCAGCAGCCACGAGACCTCACATGAGAACGCCCCCAGATACACGATCTGCATTGGCCAGGTGAAAATTGTGCGGTGTGCGGCAAAAGAAAAGCGGAAAGCGAAAACGTGAATCAAATGCAAACAAAAAAACGAAAATGAAAACGAAACGCAAATAAAATGCAAAAAAAAAACAAACGAAACGGAATTGGAGTAGCAATTGGGGTTGCCGCTGGAGATGGAGGAGGGAAATGTAGCAGCTAATTGAGATGGAGATGAGGAGGGAAATGAAGTTGAAACCGAGTTGCACTTGCCGTGGCAGCTGCTTAAAAAGCGGAGACACTTTTGCTCCACAATCATCCATCAATCAATTAATGAGCTCTTCGCTTGTCGCTTGTCTGTCTGTCCATTTGTTTGTCTTGCTGTCAAATTGTTGTCACGAACATCCGAACGCATTCCACAGCAAAAGTAAGAGTGTTGAGCTGACAAGTCTGCTCGACCATGCAACACCCTGCTTAGCTTATTTTTCACGCTCAATTAACCCTTTCATGCCCGAATTAATTGGCGAAGTCCTCAAATATTTTTGACTCATTCAGTTGTTAACATGGTTACAAATCTATTGACCAAAATTAATTTCAAAGTTCTCCTGTTGCCTATAGGCTAAAATAGGGCTTGAAAGGATTGGTAAGTTCAGAACAGTACATAAACTGACGCTCCACAGATAAATGTACATATAGTAAGTATATTTAATTGCGCAATTTTGTATGTAAATTATTTAGCTGCTTTACAAATAATCTGAGTTATAATGAATTTAGCGCATCTTAAGTTGTTAGTGGCAAATTGAAATCCGTTAACAAATATCTGACGTTTAACAGTTCAATAAATTTGAAAAGTGAAGACAAGTCAATTAATTAAAATTCCATCACTGATAAGAAGTTAATTCGTTTAAGTGACTTTCTTCACACAAATTTCATAACGAGTTTAAAATGAACTGTCCAACCTATAGAGTTTTTATTTGCAACAACTTCTTGTCAAATTCCTTTCACTTATACGCCCAATGAATACTTTAACTATTTGCCATTATGAACAATTCTATTATGAACAGTCACTTAAATATTTAGCTCAATTTTCGTGTAGAGCAGCAACAGCTTTGTTGCTTAAAGCTGATTACAGGGTAGACAAAGTTGAAAATTTAACAATTTTTTGTGCAAAACGATTTCATTTCATTTTCACTTAATGGCACAATAATGTTTCTCTCGTCTCGGGCAGACTGATAACGGTACCCACACCACACAGACGACCAACGAGCAGCGAGATGGGTGAAGTGGAGACGCGCTATTAAGTTGTTCATCTTTGAAGCTAGAGTATGAAGTTTAAATCACGATTGGTTTACTTACCAGCAAGAGGCCCGCTGCCACGCAGCAGATAATGAATAGATTCGCCTTTATAAAGCGTTCCATGATGCGTTCGTTCCAAAAGTTTTGTATGCCGTTGCCGTTGCTCTTGCCGTTGCCGTTGCCCGGCGGCCGTTTGGGCTTCTTGAACGAGGACGGCGAATGCGTTTCACTGGCCTTCTGATAATTCATTATCGTAATGTGGTTGGCCAAAATAAGAAAATAAGCTTCGTGTTTGGTTCGGTTTGATTTCGTTTTTTTTTTTCTTTCTATTTTCTTTAGATTTCGGCCAAGCACTTGCCGGAGCCGGCCTTGAAGAAGAAGCGGCAGCGGCAGCAGCAGCAACGGGTCAGTGGTGCGAGGCGATGACAAGCAAGTTCTAGTTCTAGTTCTCTTGCAGATTGTGGATGGATGGATGGGTTGGATGGTGGCTTCAATGGTATTCAATGAGTTTTCAGTACGAATGGGAAAGCGTTAAGCGGCCTAATTGAGCCTTGTCATGGTCTCGACTGGGTTTCGTTGCTCTGAAAATGGAATTGGAAATGGAAATGAATATGTTAGCGATGAGTGTGAATAGTTTGTTTGCCAGCAGTGCGATGATATTGTTTGTGAGTGCCCAAAAGCAGACCGAACAAAAGACTTAGGCAACGAACTTGTTTCGCGGTCAGTTAACGGCATGTGCTCGTGGTGCTCGAAGCTTCACATTCAGATGCAGATTCAGAGTCAGCTATTGACCAGCAGCAGCAGCAGCCGCTTTAGAAGGTTTTCACTTTTCAACCAGTTTCGCTCAGCTGGCGGCTGGCGAAGTTCGTCGCCTAAGTCTTTTGTTCTAGTCCAGCCAATTTATGTCAGCAGCCGAAGCTTCGCTCGTCAGCCAAATGATTAACTACTTATGTCATGAAGTCGTGTGCGAATGTTAAGTAGATAATCAATTATAGTGGAGGCACACACACCAACACACACCAACACACACACACACACGCACATAGACACGCCAGCGCAGCAATTGACGGTTAAGTGGGGCTTAGTCAACCATTTGGTAATCGGACTATTATAATGGAGCGTTAGGCAGACGTCGTCATCAGAATGGAAGACACTGTCAATGCCATCAACAGGTGCGCCATACTCGTTGTGATGATCATCTTCTGTGCGTGGGCGACTCACGCAACCAACGTCTACTGGGTGCGATTGCCGTTGGTTGTTGGTTGTTGGTTGTTGGTTGTTGCTTGTTGCCATTGCCATAAGCAGCAAGTTAGCGTTTTGTCATTGGCCGGATATGCGCGCCTTAAAGCGACAGGTCAGCGCCCCTCTCGGCTACATGGGATGTAACACAATTGAGATTCCGCTAATGTTGTCTGCGTGCCCCGTTGACCGTTTGCCTGTGCCACACTTTTGAACGCTTTCTTTTAGCCGGAAAGAATTGCAAGCCAAAGAATTATTGCCTCCCTCCCTCTGCCTCTCTCTCTCTCTTTCGCTTACTAATTTTTCTGGCTATGCAAACATTGCGAGCGGTTCTCAAATTGTCCGGTTTTTGGACAGTCGAAACGAGTTTAGTGGCGAGTTACTCGCAATGTGGTTATTATTAGCACCACCAAGCAGCAGCACCACGTACAATAATAACAACAACGTAAAATAGCCACAGCAATAGCAGCGGATACAAATTGTTATCTCGCCTTGCTTATTGCTTCGAAAATGTGCTAAGTGAAATATAACTAAATGGGAAGCAAGCGACAGTTTAAGAGAGGGGCAGACACAAAGCGGGCGATAGACAGCGCAATAGAGAGAAGCGGATAATGGGAGATAAATAGATACTGTCTATCGTGCCGCTGCTCAAATGCCCTAAGCCAGAAGATCAGCTTAAGTAGTGTTCTCATGACTTGGGAATTTTTACGAACTAATAAAGCACAGAAAAGTCAACATCAAAATGTTAATGGCAATGACAATTCTGAAAACAATAACTTATTTCCTATACTTATAATATCAAATATCAGTTCTTCATAGTTTGAATTATTTATGTTGTTTGATTTTGGCCATTCAACTTCTAAGAATTTATTTATTATTCAAAACAACTGATGATTTTAACGGTTCAAGGATAGGTTATATATTTTATTTATTTATCTTTTATGAATGAAATGTTTGTGTTAAACATGTTTGTTGCATTGTAAAATGTACAAAATTATATCGAGTCTGCTAAAATATCAGGAGTTTGTCAAGACCAAAAATCTAGTAATTGAAAAATATATATACCTATTAAATTTGAAGTTCTTTTCCACTTGTTGGTCATTTAACATAACATTAAATTTTCCTTAACAGTCAAAACACTTTTCTAATTTCGGTTTAGCTTAAGTCTTGTGAATTGGGCATAGATTACTCTGACCCCCTCGAATAGCTTTTCCCGTTTAAAATCTACTTCATCCTCACTTTTATTGTGGATAAATTAAAAGTAATTACTAGGTTGTCAGATTATGAAACTCTCTCTGACGCCCGGCATGCATTGCCAAGACCATAAACAAGCCACAAAGCTAACCGCAGCAGGAGAGTATCTGGCTTGCATGTTGAAGTATGCAAAATAAGAGTGTAAAGTGAGCGCGCCCTTGACTGCCACGCCCAGTTGGCGGCGCCTTTCAGCGGCTTAAAGA
This sequence comes from Drosophila formosana, assembly GCA_035045625.1. NCBI lineage: Eukaryota > Metazoa > Arthropoda > Insecta > Diptera > Drosophilidae > Drosophila > Drosophila formosana. The sequence continues at coordinate 23,536,649 of JAWNOW010000232.1, forward strand.
GTTAAGAGGAAAAAGCGGCAAGAGTTACGAGTATGCATGTTGTGACTGAGGGATTGGGATTACAAAATTATGTAGATGCCGCATAAATTGCTGTGAAATACGCGCCCAAATATTTCGAAATGGAAACAACAATTTGCATTGTGCCTGTGCGAATGTGTGAGTGAGAATCTGAATGAGTGTGCGAGTTGTTTATGAAATTATATATTAATTTTATTATTATGCATGACGACTGCAGAGCAGAGTCTGCTGCTATACATACTCAAGAGTCGTGACACTAAACGCTGTGGCTGTGGCTGTTGCAGTTGCGTTTGACGTGTGGCGTGGCGTGTGACTGTGTGGCGAGTTCAATAGCATCGACAACAATCATAGTAGGCATAAGTAATATTAACAATAACAAATGGCATGATCAGCGCCAATGCATGAATAGACAACAATGCAGGCGAAATAACTATTATGCAAATGCAAGTGTCGAAAACCAAAACCAAAACCAAAAGCAAAAAATCCATTAAAATCCAAATAAATAAATAAAATATGACTTAAGGAATTCGATAACGAATTCGTATTCGAATTAAATAATGAAATAAATAGCAGCAACAATAACAATGAGAAGAGGAAAAATGAGTGCGTTGCCGTTTTTGAATGCGTTTCAAAATGCAATAAAATTGTATTGTATTGAGTTTGCTTTGATAGGTTTACCTTTCACTTGCGTCCAGCGGGGAGGTTGGCATTAATCCGGCGTAAGTTACAGCAACAGTCGCAGCAGCAGCAACTGAGAAGGGAGAAGACAAACACACGAATTGTAGAAATTATCGTTGAAGCAAGAAATGATTTCACATGCGCCACAGGGCCCAGCCCCGGCCTCACATCTCACACACACACGCACACACACACACACGTAGAGCACAAAAAATAAGCGACGAACGACAAAATTGTTCAGCGTTGACTCATGCTGGGGGAGAAGTCGCTGTCGCTGTCGCAGTTACAGTCACAGTCTCAGAGGTAGTTGCTATCGCTGTTGGCAGTGTGCGGGCACAAGAAACAGACATCAATATTTGACATATGTGTGCCAGGGAAATGGCATAGCGGCAGCGGAAAAACAACTCATCCAAGTGTTGTTGATGGCGCACTTGTTCTAACACTTTTACTACCATCCAAACCTGGGGCTAATTGAACGAGTTTCATTTGTTGTTTGTTGTTTGTTGCTCGTGCGCGACACTTGAGCCAAAAGCGAATTGCACTTGAGCGTAATTATGATTTGTTTCTACGGTTGTAATTGCGATTGTTTAATTGTCGTACAACGGTCAAAGCCAAAACTCTGGCAGCTCTGGGTCAAGTCCGAGCTGAGTGAGAACATGCGTAAAGACAACAATAAAAAATATAGACACTCACACACACACACGCACAGATCGAGATATACGGAACCGTAACGTGCACGGCGTAACGGTTAACGGTTTAAGCAGCGAGCGCGCGCTTCCAAACAGTTAAAAGTGAAAATCAAATGACTTAGGCAACGAACGCGACTCGACTCGATTCGATTCGTGCTCGCAACTCGCAACTCGACGCGTCAGCTGAGCTCAGCGGCTGCTCAACAACTGAAACATGCTCCAGCTCAGTTCAGCGCCGTTGCCGCTGCTTCTGCCGCAGTCGAGTCGCCGCACAAACTTATTATCATTTTTATTTGATTAATTCTCTGCTCTCTCTCTCGCTCTCGTTCTCTCACTTCAGCTTCGGTGCAGCAAGTTAGACCTTAGTTGGAACAATTAAAAAACAAAACTTAATTTCTAGTTGCCGCCGGAGAGGGTCATTCTCGCCATGCAACATTTGCGTAATTTGATTCGTCGGGCACACAAAACCAAAACAATACACACTCAAGCAAGCAGCCATCTCTGGGCTGTCTAACGGGAACACATTTGTTTCATGGCCTCTTCCACTTGGGCCGGCCAGCGGCAAGAGCAACAAATGGGCAACTTGCAGACGCCGCTCGGGATGTTGTTCTAATTAAAAAGAAGAAAAAACAAAGTTCATTTCTTTTGATGAGTTGTTGTATCTGTTTTATTTTGCTTTCTACGCATCTTTTACTAACTATATATTTTGCCTTGGACAGTTTTTGTATTGTAACTCGTATAAATTCCTGTAACGTTTTTCTTTTCGATCGAAAGTCGCAACGGTATTACAATGGCATCGGAATCATAATTCGTTCGTTTACGGTTCCCTTGTGTATCAATCAATTTGCTTAGCTTTAGCATCTTTGTGCCATTGTTAACAATTTATACGAATGAATTACACAAATGTCAGACGACTCCATTGTGAATGTTGTTTCCAACTTAAACGACACATTAAATCATTAAATGATACTTCACTTCACTATTGTTAACAATGTTTTGGGTAAGCTGCCGCCATTAATACATCTAATGGCTAAAAAACACCTGAAGAAGCTCATTTGTTTTGTGTTGTTTCACATAATTAAACCTAAATCTTAAACTAAAAACAGCCTATTGAGCTTTGGCCACTGGGAGAGGGATGGGATGATTTTGAAGGCTCTCAGTTGGCCTCCTCCTTGAACTCTTTCTCGCTACCATTCTCTGCTCTGTCCATGCAGCTGTCTTCGAACAGCGAACCCAGCTGACCAATACGCTTGATTTGCTCCATTAGATCGGCTATTTCCGGTGTGCAGTTGCGGAACTTGCGCAGATACGACAAGCCACGAAGCATCTCGTTGTCCAGCACACAGCTGTTAAATAAATAGAAATTAGTTTTTGATTACTAGTATCATGTTGATACACGTACATCAAGGCTGCCGCAGCAAAGTTGCCTGTTTTCTCCAGCTGTTCCAGCCAGTTGTTGATAATGGTCTTAATTATGGGATCGGTGGCTGGCAAATGAATCCTAGCATGGGCCAGCGCCTCCTTGAAATACTCGTGCTTCAGCAGCACATTGATGGCATCCGTTTGCATGTCAATGGCTCCCAAATAGGTGGCAGCATGCACTATGAAGCCCTTCTCTTCCATTTGCTGAGCGTAGGCCTTGCAGCATTTCTGCCAAAAGCTGAATGAAATAAAATTGGGCTTAGCGAGTGGAATTCTTATATTCGTTACTGTCTAACTTACACATAGGAAACGGCGGGCGCCAACGAAAGATGCCACTCGTTGAGGGTTTTGTTATCGATATGTTGTTGCAACTCGTCGCGCACTTTGAAAGTGGAAACGGACAGGCAAAGCGGGGCAATGTCCTTGTTGTTGGACTGCTTCAGATTATTTACTGAAATCGCGTTCAAATTAACGACAGAAATCTTATAATGATTATCACTCGACTTACATTCGGTGGCAATCAAGTCCTTAGCCATCACCTTGGTGCTGAAGAGCTTGGACATCAGCACGGATTTGTCGATTTTGGCCGCATCTTCAGTCAGCACAACGGCCAACTTCTCCAGCGCGTACTTGTTTAGCTCCTTTTGGGTTAAACAAAGACAAGTGCGGCTATGCTGTAAGAGATTCAAACAGTCAGTTAGCAGAATTAGTTTGAGATTTGTACATTCAACTTACAGCCATAAAATTGTCGGGATATGCTTGCGACTCTTGCTCCTTGGATTTGCTGCCCGCAGACTGAGTTGCCCTAGTGTTTGTGCCCAAGTTGAGCATCTGTAAGGTATCGCTCAGCACTTTATCCGTCGCTTTTGAGTCTTGCGGCTCTTTAACTTGCTGCTCAGTTGCCTTTTCTGACTGCTCGAGCGGAGCCGACTTCATTTCAGAATCAGCTTTACGTTTTTCACGCCGCAAACGCTTCTTCTGGGCGGCATTCATCGCGCCACCTTGCGGCTGTGTCATCGATTTGCTGGCCCACTTGACTTTGAGCAGAGCATCGCTCTTGCAGCATATGTTCTTCTCATTCTTGGCCAACGCATCCTTGATGCTGATCAGTTCCAGCGACAGCGCCTTGCCGCTGCTCATGATAACGCTCTCGTCTGTGGGCAAGAACATGCCGCACCACATGGGACAGTGGTAGCTGATGGTGAGCGGCGGCTCAGACAACTGCTTCATGTTCCACAGACACACCTTGCCCTCAATGTGAAAGCTGAGCAGCATATGCGCTTCCAAGTTGCTCCACTTGACCGAAGTTATGGAGGCCTTGGGATCTGTGGCTGTCAACGTAAGCTGCTTTGACCAGCTGCGCTGCTCCGGCTGGAATTCCATAATATGCAACAGTCTGTCATGGCCCACGACAGCAAACTGATTGCGATTCAGCGGATTGAAGGCAATGTCGGTCACATAGCGTGCCAACATCGCAGTCTGACGCACGCTGGTGTAGGTCAACTCGGCGTCCGGCTTGCGCTCGTACAGCTGCAGGAAGCCATCCTCAGTGCCGACGAAGAGGAAGGCATCGCGTACGCACAGATAACTGGGACGCTCGATGTTGGCAAAGACAACGGCATCTGCAGAGAACGAATAATATTAGTTAGCTATGTTTTCAGATTAACATTACGTTTAACAGTAACACTTGAAATAACAAATCACGCTGTTGGTAGGAAAATCATGTTGGTAGGAGTATTGAACTGTATCCAGGGGCAACTTGTCAACAGTAAAAATAACAAATTACACTCAAAATATATCAATTGCGTTGAATTCCATATTTACTTTTTTTCTAAGAAGCGTATTAAATTGCAGTTAAATCACAATGTCGCATCTGCATCAAAAGACGCTCAACGAGATTGGTCAACGCATCGTGGCAAAGCTTAGAGAACGCGACTTCCAGCCGGACGAGAAGTTTGTCAAGTTTCTGGTGCATCTGTTGGTGCGCGATATGCAACGTGGTCTGCTCAAGACAGACCTGGCGGACCCCAGCAAGTGCAAGCTGGATCAATTCATCGGCAACATTGTGATGGACTATTTGAATCCCAATGACACGACAATGGCCAATTTGCGCATGTCCTGGATTATGAAGACGGGCTACGGCATACAATTGTCCTATGTGCAGGATCAGTATGAGACGCGGTTTCAGCAGGAACTCAGCCTGCTCATACGCGACATTCTGCAGTATCCGGAGACGTGCAACAAACTGCAGCTGGATCAGCTCTTCGCCAAGATGCAGGTCTTCATTGTGGCCAGCTATCATCTTGGCTCGCCCAAGAATCATGTGCTCCTGAAGCTAACTGCACAGGCGCTAAACAGTGTGATTGGACGCAGTGATCTCCAGAACTACGTGCTCAAGAAGAAGTATCATCGGCAGGAGTATCTGCAGCGACTGGCCTCCACAGTGGCGGGCATTGTCATCTACAACAACGACGGACCCGACGGAGATCGCGAGAATGTGCGATTCGGTGAGCTAGCTTCATTTTGACTCGCATCTTATACTAAAGCCCAACTTGACAGTCATCAGCGATCTGGAGATGGCACAGCACAATTCTTCGACGGCTTTTGATAAGCAGCTGCAACGACTGGAAGGGATGAGTGGCAATTGCCAGCGGGCAATCAGCAAGCAATTGAAGTTCAGCAACAAGGACACGACGCTCTACTATCAAGTGCCGCTGGAGCAATTGCAGCGCATCAATCAATTCACAATCACCTTCATAATGCTGCAGCGTTGTCTGACGACGCTAAAGCAGAGCTATGAGCACACTGCGTACTTGATTGGCGTGGAAAAGGAACGCTACGACTGTGTTGTGGCGAAAATCAACGACACCTTGGCCATGCGCACGGCCATAGACTCGGAGCTGGTCTTCGTAAGTAGCTGAAGATTAACTCGGAATGTTCATTTAAAGAGGACTTTCTTTGGCAGCCACATTTTGTGTACTTGTCCAAGGTGTGGAGCAATCTGAATCACTACTTCAATCACATCGTGGAGCTGAACAAGCTGCGCGAGCAGCTGGAGACACAGGTGCCCTTCTCAATGGACACGGTTGCTTTGGACCTAATTGACGAGATTCAGGTAATGGCTGATCGCCGCCAGACGCCACATCAACGTAGCTACCACGAGCGCATGGCCGCCTTGAACGAGTTCCATACCGATGGCAATTTCTGCAGTCTGGCCAAGGCGGACATTGAGGAGTTCTGCGGCCTATCGTTGGCGGTGACAAATGGTCTGCTGTTGCCAGCCAATGTGCAGCGTAAGCTCTGCATGAATCTGGACATTAAATTTGGGTTTCACGATCAGACATACGCGCGCATTGGCGAAGTGTGGTTTGAGCGTTTCATCTGCGCCTTCAGGCAAGCCATCTTCAACAGCGCCAATCTGTGTCTGCTCTTTAAGCTAGACGACATTCTGATTGCCAAGGAAATGCAGCCGATAACTGTAGAGCCACCCAAGAAAATGGATTTTCAGGGCCAAACTGAATTGATGATAGAGAACGATCTGACGCCTGCCAACTGGATTAATGTGACATGGAATGCCTGGGACTATCATCGCGAGACCATTCATATGGCCGGCATACGCAAGTGTCAGACACACGACGCTCAAACCAAGGTCTGCTATGGCCAACGCAATGCTCAGTCGCAGGCCCACAATACACGGCATCATATGTAAAGTGGACTTGCCTTTTTTCGGCTGGTTGGAAGTGTAGACGCCCAGCACACGATTCACAATGAAATAGATGTAGTTATCCTGCCACATCAGCGAATACACTTCCTTCTTGTGCACGCTGCGAAACGTTGTCTTCACCCGCAAGCTATCCACGTCTATAATGCCTACCTGCAATGCTCGCGCATTAATTAAGTGTTAATAAATGCAAATCTCAGTCAAGACTCTTACCGTGCCGTCATAGGTGCCATAGGCCAACTGCAAGCAGTCGGGACTCCAAGCTAGCGAGTAAACAACGCTGTTTACGTGCACGCTTTCAATGGGCGCGTACTGTGTCCTCAGCTTGGACAGATCGAAGAGCGCCACACGCTTATCCGAGCAGCCCAAGGCAATTCTGAAAGCAGATTAGATGTAGGATTAATGTTTTAATTTGAGGAGTAGTACAAATTAGATTAGAGAGATTATTGTAATGTGCGCACAAGATATGATTTGCATGGTTAGTATTACAAAATGTATTTGGAGAGTTATCTAATCTGGCTAATCAGTTGCAGTCGAGGTTTTGGTAATGATTTAGTCTACTATTGAAGAAGGCAATCTAATACTGAGATTCTATTTACAAACAGTAAAAATAATTGTAATTGAAATTCTATTTGATTTACTTGTTCATATCGTCGGGACACTCGGCTATGGCACGCACGCCAAAGGCCAAGGTGCCGTAGACAGCAGAGAGCAATCCAGTTTGGGGATTTAGAATGCCCACTCGACGATTTCTCATGCTCATCCAGATGTTGTTGCTGCCGGCAATCGGCGCTATTGTGATGATCTCCTGCACTGTGCACTTGTTGACGTGATCCTTTTGCAGCTTGTAGCGACGCTGCTTGGGCTCAAAGTCAAGTGACCAATAGACCAGCTGCTGGCGACCCAGCGACACAATACTGTTGTCGTTCAGCCAATGGACATCTCTAGCTTTGCCTGCAACAAAGAGAAAACATTTGTTAGCCATTATCATCTATCAATTACAGCCAGTTCTCGTGCTACCTGCAGCATGGCCTTTGTTGTAAGTCTTGCCGCAGTGGGCGCCTGTTAGTGTGTTATAGATCATTATCACATCGCTGTCGTTGATCGACACCAGCAATATATCTGGACGCGGTGCTGAGTCTGTCGAGGCAACGCTAATCGTATCAATGGTGGCATGCTTGGCAAACTTGATGCTCGGCGGGGGCTTCAGCACCTCCACCGATTTGGGCGTTTCATGCACCTCAGCTTGATGGTAGATGTGATGCAGCACCTCGCGCTTGGGCTTTGCAGCTTCGCCATCCACAATGACAGCATCATCGCTGGACGAACTGAACTGTATGACCTCTAGGCTGCCCTCGCTGGAATCGCTCATTACTGTGTCGCTGTTGTCGCCCTTCTGCGAGACGTTGCTGCTGTCGCTGCGTGGTCCATGCACGCCAGACTCCAGACAATCGGCCAGGGTGACCTCCACTTGTGGTTCAGCTGAGTCATGCTCCAGATGCGCTTTCATTTCCGCCTTCATGCTGCGGCAGGCCTCAATAAAGTCCAGCTTCACGTTGTCGACTGGTTTCTCGAGGCCCACAAAATCATCGGAATACTTGGCTGGTAGGCGAGACGGTGCGCCGAACTCGCACTCCAGATGATCAGTGTTGTATATATCAAAGATATCGTCGGATTCCGCCGCTTTGGATTTACAAAGCGGTGCTTTGCCGGCTTGCTTCTGGCGCTTCTCCTTCGCATTCGGTTGTTTGGCTTTGGGATTCGGCTTCGTTCCTTTGCAAGCCGCCTCAAACTCGAGTGCTTCTTTGTCAGTTGGCTTTTCGAGTCCCACGAAATCGTCGCAGTCGTTAGACGACTTCTTTTTGTCAGCGTGCTCATGTTCTGTTTTTTGTGTATCAAGGTTATCGTCGGCCTTGGCCACAGGAGCACTTGCTGTGCTGCGCCATTGATCGCTTGCCGAGTGGTCCTCTCTGGGGAAGTTCATCTCGCGCCAGGCGAGACCACAAATGCTTGACTGCTGGCAGGTGAACTTGTAGACGATGCTCATCTTGCGCATATCGCAGACCATCACAAAGCCGGCGCTTGTGCCGAGCGCAAAGAGATGCTCATTGTAGGGCGAGCAGCGCAGCACAGTCAGCTGATGATTCCTGGGCGAGATGAAGGTGGGACGACGGCAGTACGTGTTGGAGGCGACGCAGTAAATAACCAAATCGCTGGCGTCCATGGACAATATGTTGCCGTTGCATATGTACCCCATGAGCACCTTGATCAGTGGATACATGCGCACATCGCGCGCCTCATGCTGATGCTGATGCGCCTTGTGGCCCATGATGGATTCGCCCAGCGCGCAATCCCAAACTTGGACGCTCAAATCCTCGGCAACGATGGCAAATTGTTTGTTCGAAGCAGGTTCGCCGTGATGCTTCTGTCCCCACAGCGGACTTACGTCGAGGGCGCTCACAGTTATGCGCGTTGACATCGTTTTCACTTCATCGGCGGCAGCGTCGTCTTCATTTTGGGCGGCTGCCGCAATGTAGTTGATGCACTTGAAGCCGGTGTAGAGAATGCCGCCATCGGGAGTTGCAACCGAAAGCGGTGTCTGCGAGCAAATCGGCGTGGGCACATTATTATAAATTGCGGCCGTGTTCATGATGTTCACTTTCGGTAGTCACACGGAAAATAAAATGGAGAACTTTGCAGCGGTTTTGACTTCCGCATCTGCTTGAATTTTCCTGTTCCGTTTCCTTTTTGCTTATCCTTCTCTTCGCTGCCGTGTGTCTGCAAGGCGCATTTCAAAATAAGCTTTTTTAAGTCAAAAAATACCGAAATAAAACGCTTCAACAATTAACGGCTGGTTACACCTCATGCGATATATCTCACTTATGTGTGTGATTAGCTAAGCTTTTAAAAAAAGAGACAAGAAACAATTTTTGTTTTTACCATTCATTAATGAAGCTAATACCAAAGAGTCGAATTAATTTTTAAATATTAGTTAACCGTAAATAAATTAAAAAATATATGTTTTGCCGTAAATTGATTTAAAATCAAACCGTTGAGTGGCGACCAAATTAAATACCAAAATATAAGAACTTTTGTGTTTTTAGTAACTTGCCTCTACTTTGTATCGGTCACACTGTTCAAGGTACTTGATTTTATAGTGAATGGCAATACGCAAAAACATACGCAATTTGTTAGTAAATAATTATAAAAACAAGATTTGTTATTGATCACACACTGTATTTGATGCATAATGGATATCAAACGGGAGAGAAAGTCATCTTTGGTAAGTAAACACAAAAAACTTTTCCCAAACGTCTCGTCGAGTCGTTGCCTGGAGACAACTAAAATTTGCTTTGTTTGTAGGCACCACTTTCGCCATGTCCAATTCCCGATATTACGGATGATGAGCTCGTCACGATCTCGGTGCGTGATCTGAACAGGACACTGAAGATGCGTGGCTTGAATCGAGAGGAAATTGTGCGCATGAAGCAGCGGCGTCGTACGCTTAAGAATCGTGGCTACGCAGCTAGTTGTCGGATCAAACGCATCGAGCAGAAGGATGAGCTGGAAACGAAGAAATCGTATGAATGGACTGAGCTGGAGCAGATGCATGAGGACAACGAGCAAATACGCCTGGAGGTGAACAACTGGAAAAACAAGTACAAGGCACTACTCCAGTTTGCCATACAAAACGAGATTCCCATTCCAAGTGAGCTGGAGGGCTGCTAAGATAAAATTATCCCAATAACATTCCAGTTGCAATCAAACACACCTGTCACCATAGTACAATAGCTGGAATTTGAGTTGTAATTACCTGTCACCAACCACTTGACTTTTAACTTTAATAAACTTTGTATACGATAACAACCAGTCCATTTTTGTCTAGTCCATTGCTGTCTACGAATTAGATAGCTTGTGACTGTAGGCACTTGCGCACCCTGTGTATGACTGAGACACCCTGTGAACTGTAGTCGAAATGACAGCGCACGAATGTGAATGTCAAAAACGTTTGGAAACAGCTGTTGTGTCGTATGTAGATATTTATGTTATGTATTCACTTAGAGAGTCTATCGGAAGCTGATTGTATATGTATACATATGTATACGAGTGCATATATGTGGTAGCTGGGTAACTCAACTGTATATACAAGAAATCGCAGTACATACCAGCCTCCCCCCACCCGAGCATCGCCCGAGAAGCCGTCACAAAGCCATGCCGTCATGGCATTCCGTCGCTTCGGTAAATCTTTGCTGTACGGTTTGCCACTGGGCATCACGTTCTTTGACTGTGTCGGCTATGTGGCCCGCGTCGACGGTGAGTCTTTCCACTATGTTTGGGTAACACTTTAATTCATTATTTCGTTATCGCAGGCACTTCCATGCAACCCGCTCTAAATCCGGTCGCCGAGGAGCGCGATTACGTGTTTTTGCTGCGCTGGGGCATCCACAACAGTCCGGTGGAGCGTGGCGACATCATCTCATTGATCTCCCCCAAGGATCCGGCGCAAAAGATCATCAAGCGTGTGGTCGGCATGCAGGGCGATGTCGTCTCCACGCTGGGCTACAAGCACGAGATTGTCCGTGTGCCCGACGGTCACTGTTGGGTTGAGGGCGATCACACGGGGCATTCGCTCGACAGCAACACATTTGGGCCAGTGGCCCTAGGTCTGATGTCAGCCAGAGCTGTAGCGATCGTTTGGCCACCTGAACGCTGGAGTTTCCTGAAGAACGAGCTGCCCAGGCGGCGACGTCCCATCCAGGTGGCGAAGGCGAGTTACTACAACTGACTGAGAGTCCTGTTATTGCACAGATACACCTGTATATGTATATATATCACATTATATATATGCATGTGTGTGTGTATTCCTACAATATATATTTTAATAGCTTGGTGTTCGCCAAACAAAAAACAAAACAAAAACAAAGACATGTTCAAAATTGTAAATGCCGTTTAAATAATATAATGTAGAGACATTGTTTTACAGTATGTCTGTATTTTAATAGTTCTTTGCGTTGTAGCCCAGCTCGTGGAGCACCCGCAGTGTCTCCTTGAGCGCCACGCCCGCACGCACAACCTCATAGCAACCCGGCGTCGCCAGATCGATCACAGTGGAGGCCAAACGGCGCTGTTCGCTGAGTCCAATGCGTCCCGCATCAAATACGGCGCCCAGCTGCGGCCACAGCGTTTGAAATTCGCTGATTTGCAGGCTGCTAGGAGCACTGGAGCGATTGGCGCTGGTCAGGGCCAGCGGTTGCTCGTGCCATGTGGCGCATAGATCGCGTATGAACTGAAAGTCTGGGATGCGTATGCCAATCTTGCTGGTGCTGGGATTGAGGAAGCGATTGCTCAGCTGTGGCGAACGCTCAATCACGATGGTCAGCGGCCCCGGAAGCAAGCGAGTTAGCAGCTCGTCACTCAAGTGGCTGGCGTGACCAAAGCGACGCAGTGCCGCAATGTTGTTCACACAAATCGCCACTGGTTTGTGCTCATCGCGTCCCTTGATCTCGTACATGCGCTGGATGGCCTCCTCGTTGTTGGCGTCGCACGCCAAGCCGTATACTGTGTCTGTGGGCAGCGCAATAACCTTGCCCAGCTGCAGGCATTGCTCGGCCAGCCTCAATGCATCTACCGACTCCACTGGACAGATGAGCGGCGTCGCTGCTGGGCTGGGTTTCATATTGGACTGAGATTGGGCGCGTGTTCCGCAAAGGCGTCTTAGGAATAATGTGTGTAGATAGCGCATTAGTGTCTCTAATCACGCCAGTTGTGACCGCACTGATGATTGCAGCACTTGTAGAATGTGGTCATCGGCTCATCCGCTGAGCGTGTCTGAATCTGCATAAAGTAGGCACGTTTGTGCGAGCACGCCGGGCACTCTGCGTCCGTGGAGTCAACGTTTTCCCAGGCCGCAATGCCACCCAGCACGTGGTCAACTTCCTGCAGGGAAGTCAAGAGTGCAACACAACACAAATTACGAAATTGCATCACGCTTTTTGGAGGCGACGACTTACCTTGAGCCGTGGAAAGGTTTTGGTGGATATCTTACGACTGATCTTGGATATATATGGACAGGTGTTGCACGTGAATCTATGGCTAGTGGTGTCCTCTTCAATAATCAAAATATTACCACACGACGGACAAAAAAACAACATCGCGGATGCGAACAACGTGTGAATTTGTTTTCCTTAACACCAGTGTGACCTTCTGCTAACTTTCTTGAATGTACTTTTTAACCCCAAACTGGGCGCCAATTGGTAACATTGCTTGCGATATATCGTTTCTGTTAACATAACATGCTCTGCTCGCGCACTTTTTGCTGTGTTATCGACTTACCACCACTGTTTCGCTTCAGTCGTTTACCAGCACTTACAGTAAGAAGTACACAAAATTAGTGAATTCGCGAATTGTTTTTTATATTATAAAATTTGAGCAATATGTCGGCTGATGTGCGTGATATTTTGGACATTGAGCGTGCGAATACGCCAGAAATTACCAGGGATTCTTTCCTCGCCACAAAAAAACGCAACTTCGAGCGGTAAGTAAACAAGCACAACAAAACACGCGCACACAAACAAAAACAAACATAATTTGCTGCTTGTAGCACCAAACATGCCTCCCGGCGTCCCGAGGGCATGCATCGCGAGGTGTTCGCGCTGCTGTACACGGACAAGAAGGATGCACCGCCGCTGTTGCCCACGGACACGGCGCTGGGCATTGGCGCCGGATACAAACAGAACAAGGCTCGGCTGGGCATGAAGAAGGTGCGCAAATGGGAATGGGCACCGTTTTCGAATCCCGCTCGCAACGATGCGGCAGTGTTTCACCATTGGAAGCGAGTGAGCGACGATTCCACGGACTATCCGTTTGCCAAGTTCAACAAACAACTGGAGATACCCAGCTACACAATGACAGAGTACAATGCCCACCTGCGCAACAACATTCAGCACTGGAGCAAGGTGCAAACGGATCATCTCTTCGACCTGGCCAGACGGTAAGCCAATATAATTAGTGAAATACGTATAAACAAGGATAAATCATATGTTTCAAATTTACAGCTTTGACTTGCGCTTCATTGTGATGGCGGATCGTTGGAATCGGCAACAGCATGGCACTAAAACAGTGGAGGAGCTAAAGGAGCGGTACTATGAGGTGATTGCTTTGCTTTCCAAGGCGAAGAATCAGTCGAATGAGAAGAAAACATACGTATATGATGCGGAGCACGAGCGTCGCCGTAAGGAGCAGCTGGAGAAGCTCTTCAAGCGTACCACGCAGCAGGTGGAGGAGGAACAAATGCTGATCAACGAAATGAAGAAGATTGAGGCACGCAAAAAGGAGCGGGAACGCAAGACTCAAGATCTGCAAAAGCTGATCTCCCAGGCGGATCAGCAAAACGAGCACGCTGCTAATACGCCAAGCACACGCAAATACGAAAAGAAATTGCACAAAAAGAAGGTGCATCACACGCCGCGGCCCTCGAAGGTGGACTCTGTGGTGAATGCCATCGAAATTGGCAGCAGTGGCATCAAGTTTGCCGATCTGCGCGGCTCTGGGGTCTCGTTGCGTTCACAGAAAATGAAGCTGCCTGCAAATATAGGACAGCGCAAGGTGAAAGCGCTCGAGCAGGCCATACAAGAGTTCAAAGTTGGTGCGTATCAAGTTTGCTTTAGTTCAACTAAAGGCATAAACTAAACTAAAAATGTTCTCTTCATTTTTTAAGATCCCGCACCGCCACCCACAGAGGACATCTGCACATCGTTCAATGAGTTGCGTTCGGATATGGTATTGCTGTGTGAGCTGCGCACGGCATTGTCCACGTGCATCTACGAGATGGAGAGCCTCAAGCATCAATATGAGGCTGCCTGTCCGGGCAAGACGCTGAATATACCGCCCTCCTTGGTGCCCATCAAAACCGAGACGCTGGAGAATAACGCCACTTAATGCAGAGCTGAGTTTTCCATGGAAACCGCAGACAATACGCACGGAGTACTAATCATGGCAACCAACAGAACAGTAACAGTTGCTTGTGGCTTGTTGCTTGTTGCATTGCTTAACCCGTTTTCCACTCTCCATATTTGTAGCATAAGATGTGCGCTACTCTCGCGCAAGTCTAGTTAGCAGTTAGCACGCCTCAAGAATAAACGGAAAAGTATATGTATGAAACGAAAGAAAATTGTTTTGCGGCAGACATCATATGTGAAAATCAAACAGCCACCGTGTGGTCAACATGGTCAACATGACCAGCATGGCCAACATGGGTCGGTCAGCAGTCAGTCAGCATGCAATTGCCAGCCGCGCGAGTGTGAGAACTTTTTCTCGTTGTGATTTATTTATTTTCCAGCTCAACTCTTTTTCAGTTTGTTGTTGTTGCTGTGGCTGTTGCTGTTTGTAGCTGTCCAGACGAACGATGAACGTCGAACGATCTTGGCCTTAGTTTTCAGACAGAATTTGGGTTACGCTCCTGTGGTGGCTTTGGCCAAATATGGCTGGCATGCAATCTTTGGCAGGCTGGTATGCCAAGGCAAGTTTGAGTTCATATAGAATTGTCTGTACAATTGACTGGCTGTTGGAACTGTTGACTGCCGTTGCCGCTGCTGCTGTCGTTGTTGCTGCTGCCCACACAATTGCAGAGGCGGGCGAACTGGTCATCGCCGTTGTTGCTGTTGCTGTTGTTGCAGCAGTTGTTTGTTGCCTGACTCAGCGGCCGACGACAAAGCCGAAGACGTTGCTGAGAAACTGAAGCGAAGTACAATGTCCAGACGAGCACTTTTATTGGCCAAAAATTAACTTGTACTTCCCCAAAAAAAAATGCTCTTAGCGTTCATTCAAATTAGTCAATACAAATCAAAATCGATTTCGTTTGGCGATATGTGCTGATATCCATGCTTTCCTTACATTGAACCTTAAAGCTTTAACCCAAAATCGATATTTTATTTGGAAAGCATCAATCCAGATCGATATTCAATAAAAATTACATTTCTATCCCAAAAACAAAAATTCAGAATTTTGTAGATAAATTTTAAATTCACCAGTGTGAACAATATCAAGTAGTATTTTCTTAATTATATGTTGAGCACGAAGGGGTATTCAAAATAAGTTACCAATTTTTCATTCTACTTTTGCTGCAATTTTCCCTGAATAGATTGCTCAGAATTTGTTAATTTTAGCCAACAAATGTGGCCGCCTGGACCATTGTGCGATGGTTTTGTGAATGAAAATGAACAAATCATTGAGACTCGTTTACCTGAACGATGGCCCGGCTCAGTCGAGTTTTAGTCGTTGGCGCGATCAGTTGTGTGGTGGCAGCTGCTTTGCTGTTGCGCTCGTTAAATCGCTCGTCTTCTCTCTGAGTGCCTCTGTGTGTGTTTGTTGTTGCTGCCGCATGCAACAGTTGTGTCAATGTAAACAGAAGTGCTGCAGTGCAAAGTTCGCTGTCTCAGTCATTCGTTCGTTCGTCATTCGGCAAAAAAGTCAGTTGTGAATATGCAAATGCAAATGTTAATTTGACAATTTTGAAATTGTGAATTGTGCCGCCGGCGATTGTCAGTTTGTTGTTACGCCTACCTGAACGCGTCGTCGTCGTCCATCGTCTCTCATCATCCCCCAGTCTAGAATCCTGGCGAGTCGAGCAAACAACACACACACAACAAAAGGCATCAACAAACGCGACGTCGCATCCGTTTCCGGCTCTTTGTCTGCTGTCCGTTCTCTGCTGCGGCTGCTGATATGCGTTATTTGATTATTGTACTTCTACAGCGTTTTCATGAATGAATTTTGACTGTGCTCGTGTCTCTGTGTGTGTGTGTGTGTTTGGTTGTGCGTCATGTCCATGTCCAGCAGTGACAACTAAGAGTGTGCATTGTTGCTGTCGTTCTGCTGCTAGACAGACCCAGGCTCAGCCAGTGCACCGTAAAGATCTTAATCGCATTTTAAATAAGCACTTACGTTCTGGAGCAGAAACCGTTTCTCAGTGTCGCAGTCGCAGGTAGACAATACATTGGGCCAAGTTAATACGGTTTATTGTCGCAGTCGCTGATAAATTGTCGCGCATCAACAACAACTTCTTCTCCGCTGTTTAAGTTTCGCACGCTGATAAATCCAAATCGGCCAAAACAAACAGATCATCGTCATCGGAATGAGTTTATCCTCGTCGTCTGCTCTGCCCAGCAGAATGTGGCCCAAACTTAGGTGAGTCTCGTCTCGACCATACTCTTAACGACACTGAGCTAATTTTATTGCCAAATACATTATCTCCACGACGCTTATTTTATTTATGTGCTTTTTATGCGTTTCTATTTCGGCTTTTGTCTACTCTTTTTTTTTTCTGGGACATTTAAAATGTAGACCATTAAATTGACTACAAGTTGCGAACACAATGGAGCAGCTACAATACATTGTTGTCGATCGCACCCACATGATCAGATCGCATCAGATCTGATCTGAATTTTAAGATCTTAAACTTTGCGGCATAATAAATAGTATCATTTCATTTTCTAGTTGATTAACATTCTTGCTAATTTCAAATTGTGGCCTAATGATGCGTCTGGTGATTCAGCCTTGGGCCGCAAAGTTAAATTTAGCTTTAAAATTAAATTAATTAACGTGAGGCGAACGCATATTATAAAGGCTGGATTAAGAGATTTCGATTCGTCACCGATACGTGTATTATTATTAAATTTTGTGTTTTTATGGCAGAAACCGTTTTGAGTATTATAATAATTATTGAGTGTGATAACAGTAAGGCGTAAAGTAAAGCTTTAATTTGTTTATTTAGCGTCCCATGAGTGTCAGCTAAAAGATATAAATAAGTGTGACAGATTGTCAAATGTAATTGTTATGGTTGTTAAACAAAATATCAATTATTATCTTTATTGGCTCACGTATCAATGCTAAAGTTGGCAGGTGATTTAGAGGCGCAATCCTTAAATAATAAAAAAATAAAAGCGATCATGATTTCAGCTGCATTAAAATAAAATCGGTATTATATCTATATTACCGTGTTTTTACCATTTAACGAATTATTTGTGTAACACCTTTAAAATACATATTCATAACATATAAATCGAAAACATTAATTTATAACTTGAAATAAAGGTCTGAAAATTGTTTTCAGTTTTATTTTGAATATTATGCCACTTAAAAATATATATTGTCAAGGAAGCAATGCTTTAAAGAAATAGTAATCAAAATATTTATTTATTTTCCATACATTTTGTGATTTGCTTCTTCTACAGAATACATATTTAATTGTAATTAATGCTGTTACTTTTGCATTGAAATGTATAATATTAAGTAAATGCGCGTTGCGTCATCGTTGACGGCCTGTTGTGTTGTGTTGTGGGCTCATTTAACTTCGTCAGACAGCCGCACTTCCGTTGCGACGGCAATTATTGCGACTCCCTGCTGTCATTTCAAATCCAAAATGCGTTAAAGTTTTCAAAAATTACGCACACACACAAGAGAGTGTGTGTGTGGTGAGTGTGTGTTTACGTATTCAGGAAAATGAAAACCTAAACCGACAGAGTTAAATTGTAATGTGATTGTTGTTGCTGCTGACAGCTTGAATGACTTCAAGCGGACCCAGGCAAGAAGTTTGTTCAACCTACGCACCTCACACACACTCGCACACACACTGTGGCAGCTATTCAGTTTAAGCGCAATTAGCGCTTTGTCGTTGTTTTCTTTTTTCTTTCTCTCTTTCATTCGATACCATTTTCATTGTTGTTGTTGATGTGCGTTGGCAACCTTTCTATGTTTTCTAATTTCATAAACATAGTTCATAATTTTCACAGCATGCCCCCACCGAATGTGCCCCCAGATCCACACACACACACACACACACATTAAAGTTGTATTTTCATTTCATTTTGTACGCCTACAACGTTTCCTATTTTGGGCGAAAGACAACAGAGAATAAAAAAAAAACAAAAAAAGACGAAATAGAAAACAAAATGTACATAATTAATGTTTATATAATTTTTTTACTGCTTTACATGTGCTCATTAGCCGCTTGGTTTGTGCTGCGCTGGCTTTTGTTGTAGTCGTCGTCGTTGTTGTTGTTGTTGTTGTTCTATTGTGGCAGCAAGTTCGTTGCCTAAGTCTTTTGTTTGCGCCCAAGCTGTGGGCGTCATTTATAAGCCATCATTTGCAGCAGCAGCCGTTGCCGTAAAGAAAGAAAAGTCATCGCAACTGAAAGACAACTGTGCTACTTACTTGCCACTGCCACTGCCGACCGTCGATGTTGTTGTTGTTATTATTGCTGGTTGCTGGTCTGGTTGCTTGGTCCACAACAAGTTGCCAAATTTGGCAATGGGAGCGCGCTTGCGGCCCACTTGCGTTTCTTTTATGCGGGCCACACATAAAGTAAGTCGCCATGCTGGATGTGGTTGGGGATGCATCGATGGCGATGTCGATGTCGATGTCGATGTCACGCAGATCGAACAGAACTCATTTTGGGGAGTCTCGGGAATGAGATCTGCACTTGGAATTAGCGTAAATTATTTATGCGACAGTGGGCGGGAAGGCGTGTCGTTTTCTTCTGCTAATGAACGAACCATGGCACAGCACATTTCTCGCCGAAGCTAGAGCAAAAGCAAGAGCAAGAGTTACAGCTAGAGCCATTCACTTAGCATACTCCTCCGCAGCACATCCAATGCGAACAACAACAACAACAACTATTTCTTGACATACAAGTTAAGCGGCTGCTGGCATTTTGTGTGTGGGTTTTTCGGTGCTTTTCATAGAGAGACAGCGACTCGATGTACGCGCTCCGTGTGGGCTAACATTCAGTATACGAGTGTGTGTGTGTGTGTATGTGTGTGTGTGTTGTATGACATGCTTGCCGCATTGTCAAGCGAACGTCGCGACGTCGCAACATCATCGTACAATAACTTTAATTTCTGGTCCATTCGGCATCTATTTCCGCAGCGTGCGCAACTTAATACCAGCTGGCAACTGGCAACTGGCAACTGACCAACTCTTCAAACTGGCCCCGCCCACTTAAGCAGCTCATTGAGCGCCATATAAAGGCATCCAATTGATATCAGAAATGCATACGAATTGGCCATTGGACAGGCGACATTAGACAACACAGACAAGCGACATGCGACATTCGACTTGGGCTTTCTTCCGCTGCTATTTGTTTTTTCTCTCGCTTAAATTTCATCAATTTTTGACAGACCAACAACAAAATTAAAGACTTTTTATGGACTCAACGAGCACACTTCGAATGCTGAGTGTTGTTTTTGTGTGTTGTTGACTTTCGAAATGTCGCAATTAACAGGCGATTTAGCATTATGCACGTGCGTTGGCGGCATCATCGTCAACGTCGTCGTCGTCGTCGTCGTCTGCCATTGGCGTGGGCTGTGAACTTGGGTTGGTTTTCAGTCATCAGCTATATGCGCTACACTGGCTACTCGTAGGGCATGTTAAATTACATATGCTGTTTGCCAGCTTCGCATGAATTATTCAGCATCGAAACATACATATACACAAAAAGTGCATATTGTTTTCATTTAAGGCGTTGGCCAAATATGAGACATAATCTAATATTTAATCTTGTTTAACAAATCTATACCGCAATGTTTATTATTTTAATCCATTGACTGGGGGTGTTGTGTGTAGGACTTATAGAACTTTATGACATTTTTATCACCCCCACATTTGCATGTGAGATTTCGAGCATTAACATCAGATTTACTCTCATAACAATGCTGTTGTTTTGATAAGCTCTCAAACTTGCAAATTTCATGCGATTTCACTCAATTTTAAATTTGCATATTATAAATTGTTGCTTGGATTTGGGTCAAGTTTCTAACATTTTGGCCTATAAAAAAACATATAAAATTAAAATATTAATCTTCAAATATTAAAAAGTCTTCTACCACTGTGCCTACTGCATCTACATCTTAATTTCTAGCTTTATCGGCGGCTGTTTCGTTATTTATTTCTAGTTGAAAATTACGGGCAATATTGTCAAGCGGCTGCAAATTAGTTTACAAACGTGTTTTTATTTCTACTCAACTGTATATTAAAACGCGCTAAGCTACAACAACAGCAGCAACAACAAAAAGCTGCTACAAAAATTGGTAAACATTATTTCGAGAGTGGGCTGAGAAACGGAAATGTGTGGGAGTCGTCGTCTTTGAGGTTGCTGCTGCTGTTGCTGCTTGTCTCTCTGCCTTTTCAAGTTGTTTGTTGTTAGGCAAATTACTTTTTAATTGAACACTGCTACAGTAACAAATACAGAAAGACACAGAGACACTTGTGTAGGTAGGCCGCATATAAAGTAATAAAAATAAAATCAAAAGCACTTCAACAATTAAAAATGCCCAATAAGTGACAGCAATTGAGAGAAGAATCAAGTCGAGTCGATTCAAAACCAGTTAAGTTGAATTGAGTCGAATCTTTTAGCCATGGTCTGTTAGGCCAGCAATAAGTTGAGTCAATAAATGTGGAAATCCAAAGTGAATCAATACACACAGTGTATGTACAATACACAAAGCGAAATGCGATAAATACGGCCAAGTTGGCTAATCCCGAAAGGTAAACAAACCATTTTTGGAATGACTTTAAGCCGGGATTTGTCTACAGCAGGTTGCCCAAATCATTCATTTTATGGACTGCAGAACCTGCTACAATAACAACAATGTCCATAATAACAACAAACGGTGGCCAACGAGCCCAGCTTAGGTCGCTTACAAAATACAGAATTCTACCTTCGGTTCGATCGTGGTTTTTGGGGCCAGGCGAAAACTGAATTTCATTTAAATTAAATTGGTTTGGTTTCTGTTCCTTTTTTGTTCGTTGTTTGCCTTCGTGTTGCTCTTGTTGGCTGAGGCTGCATTTCTGTTAAACGCATTTCATTTGTGTGCAACATTTGCATATGAATGTTGTGTTGTTGCCTCCGGCCTCCGAAAAGTAATTTGACGTCAAATTTATGACGCAGCGCAACGGATGCTTATTAAGACCTGCCTTCTGGCCAACTGACTAATTAAAATCAGGACCTTTATTTGGCTCATAGTGAGGAGATGCAGACAGTTAATTCCTCGCTCCGCACGTGCGAGTTTGTTGCCTAAGTCTTTCGTTTATGGCAAAATAATAGGCTTAGCTTTTGACGCGGTTCCGTGTCGTAATTTATATTTTGACACTGCCCAAAATAGCAAACCTATTTAGATGTCGTTCTCAGTGCGTAATTCAATCAGCTTTCCGTTTAGAGCCCTGAGAAAGGCTGTGTTTGTTTTGCTTTATCGCAAGGACAACATCCGCTTCCGTCTTAATCTGCAGCCACACAATGCGACTACGACAGGAAGGCCCAGGCTCTCATTCCATCCTTGCTGAACACAATCAAATCCCTTTTGCCGTTTCCTGTACCCGCTCTTTCACATTCATTCGCTCCTCGATCTCAAGTTCGCCTTCAAAGCGAACTGCAGCTGGCATTGCGGTGGCTTTTGTTTGCTGCACGTTGCTGCGTTGCGGCATTTTTCGTTTTGTGGTTGTCTGCCACTTAAGGAGACACTCACATGTGTCGCCGCTGTCGCTCTTCTCTGCTCTCTGTGTGTGTGTGTCCTCTCCGCTATTTGCGTTGCGTGACATTTCGACCTTTGGCTGGCTTCAGTCGCAACTTTTACTATTTTCACGCGCTTCGCATAAATTTCATTTGCCACACTTGCCGAGATAATCGAGAAACACATACGTGCCGCACCGACAACAGCAACAGCATGCGGCATGCAAGTGTCTACAGCAGCGTTCGTAAAATTGGGGAAAGTGTAAAAAGATTCTGAGATGCTTAGACAAATATATTTGTCATTCATTTGGGGTTCCTCCAGTAAATTCAGTCAGCTCTCGTTCTCTATAATTTTTCTATATATTCAGTTGTTTAAAGCATCATGCGATCTACAATTTAAACATTATCTATTCACTTGCTCAGCACTGTCTGTTTTGGCCTGCTGCAACTTTGTTTCGTTGCGCTCTCGAGCTTATTTCGCTTGCCGATTTCGGCACACAGCTTTGGCGTTTGGCCATCCGATAACAATGCAACAACAGCAACAAAAGCCAAAGTAACAATGCCGTGAACAACAGGTTGATATTGAATTTGCAGCACAGCCAAAAATGGTACACAACAAACATAAGCGCTGATATGTCTAATTTAGCCTTTGGCCTTTTCGATTTGCGGCAACATGTTGCTGTCATTATTAGCAACATGTTGCCTAATTTGCCTGCTGCAACGTTTCAAGTTCTTTCGTTTTTTTCCATTTGCGAGTAGCAAATTGTATTTAGCTAATGTACAATGTGGGCAGAGGGAACACCACAGGTTCAGGTATCCATGGCAGCCACCGCAACAGCTGCAACAAATTGCTGCAACTTGCCAGCAAGTGTCACTCACTTTTAATAGGCACTGTGTGGCAATAAACGCAGGCATTTAAGAGACATTTTGCAGTTGGCTCAAAATCACAAGGACCATTGCACAATTTATAACATTACACTTGTATCCGTGGCAGAGCATTCACCATTCGTTGCATTGTCAATTGGTTTCGGCTTTGTTGCCACAGCCAAAGAAGGCAAAGTAACAGAAAACGCGTTTTTAATTGTTCAGTGGCTTATCGCTGCTTTTTGGCCATTTTGGGAGCGCAAAAATGTGGTGTGATTTAAGCAAAAAAAAAAAATATACAGACAGAAATATCAGAATGTACAAAGAACAACACAAAAAATAAATAATTAAATATGAGTGCATGAGAACATGGTTTTTGTTTTCTTATGAAAATGAATTTATTGTTAATCGAGGTTTTAATTCAGTGGGATTGTTGGTAGCTTAGCCTTGCCTTCTTTGACTGCTTTTACAGGGTATACTTTATGAGTTGGCCTAATCACTTGGCCAGTTTAAACAGCAGGAGACGCTGCCGATTATCGCCTCTGTTGCACAGTGGGCGTCATGCGCATGAATCGCTGCATGTGGCCGCAACGCCTTTTGTTGTCAATGCTTTGATGGCCAGAAGGCATTGGCAACAGGTCAATTTCGACTCGGATAACAAGCTGAATGCATGTGCCAAATTCTAAATCAGTTTTGCTAATGATAGAACTGAATGGAACAGAGGGAGAAGAAGACGAAGAGCGGGAAAATAAAATCACGTCAGCTGTGCGTTGTGTGTGGTGCCGCTGTCACACACACATTCACACGCACACACACACACACACACAGCTGCCATTCAACGTTTCAACATCATTATCATTCGTATCTGTATCTGTATCTGTATCTGAGCATTGCCTTTGCCAGCATCAGCACATCAAGAGCGTGTCTGCAGCCCGACAGCACAAAGAGGCAGCAACAGCCGCGACTTATTCCACAGAAAACGTTGCAATGCCGTTACCAACAACACATTTTGACTCATACAAAAATGGGAAAAAAAGGTTTATTTCCGTTGACGTGCCTTAATTTCAGCCAGTTTTTGGCCAGAGTTGATTTGGCTCCGTGCATGTGGATGGGTTAAAAGCCGGCGCTACAACTGCGCCCACACTCCACTCGAGGCTGCTGCAGAGTATTGTTTTTGGGTAGCTGCACTTTTCGCATGATCAGCACTCTTGACTGGCAGCAGAGCATTGGCAATTCGACTTGACTTGACAGTGGTGTGGTGTGTGGGAGAAGCGGCGACAGAGGAATGTTAATGCCGCCAACTGGCGTCGCGTCTCACTTGATGTGTTGGTGGCTGGTTGGGATTAGCGAGCGAGTGCTAAAAGCAGAACTAAGCTGGCCAACTAGCGCTATTTGGCATTTACAAGCGACTGCAAAAATATCGTTCATGCAAAACGTTTCCTTTGACGCCCGTTCGTTCTCCATGCTCATTGTTCTATATCGGAATATATAGACAGCAACGATTAACACTTTGCTGAGTCAGCCAAGGATCATCGTACGTTGTCGTTGTCGTTTTTGATGTCAATGCATTTTATGCATAATTAGCTGGGCAGAGACAGTGACCAAAACACAGCGGAAATCAAACGCACTGAAACGTTTCGAACATTACGTTTGCCGTGCATTGTTGTTGCTGTTGTGGCCAGTTTACCGTGACAGCAGAAGAAATGTAAGAAGAAGAAGAGCGACAGCTGAGCTGCATTTCAAATGCGCGCCCACCGCACGGCAGCTGAAAAGAGACGGCTATACAGTGCTCAGAGGATGTTGTAGCTGTGCCTGTTTGACCAAATAGGGAATATACGCAGCAGCAGCAGCAACATTTTTTGTTGTTGTTGTTGCTGTGTGATTTATTTTGACCACGTACATATGCAAAACGCATTCTAATGGAACAACAACTGGCAACAAACTGCCTACGTTTGGCCATTGCGCATTGTAATTTGTAGTTACGCTCTGATTTTTGAGTTTCATTCGTAGCTGCTTCACCTGTTACACACAGTTATTGTTGTTGTTGCTGCTGTTGCACGCTTCCATGCTGCCCTGCAGCATGGCATAGAATGCACCGAGATTTTGTTCATTGTTTCGCTTTTCATTGTGTGCGGCAGCCAAAAGCGGAAACGCCGCTTTTTGTTGCAACGGAAATGCAAATGATATTGTAGACATTACCGGGAATTGTTTAAGCTGGTTTTGCATTACCCAAAGCAGCAACATTTACTACAACATTAACAGCAGCAACAGAATTGGCTATCAATTACAAAAGTGAAGGCACAATCTTCTAAAGTAGTTCAAAGAACCCAGCCCAGATCATCCTCCAGCAGTTTCGTTTCTGTTGCGTTTTGTTTACCTACAGCAAACTGCATTTCATTAGACCCAAATCCGTAGGTTGCCCTACGCCCTTGCAACCAGCTGCCAACAGCAACAGCAACAACAACAACAACGAGAAAGCACAGCATGAGTCTCGTCTAGGAACTGCAGTCGAAGTCTGAGTCTGATGCAGATGCCCGCGAACTCGATGTCGCCAGAGTTACGACTTTAAATGCCGAGGCGTTCCAGCCATAGAGCTAAAAAATAAAAAATAGAAAATAAAAACGCCCACAAGCTGAAGTTTGCCATGTGCCGGAGCTCAATAAAAAGGCGTGGGCGTGGTGCTAAAGTTACGGCACGTTAATACCCATAAAACATACACAGCGAAATGCTGGCAAATCTGAGCGAACTTAAGGGCGTTTACTATTTATTTAAACTAGACTCCATGTATAAATAAATTATACGAATGTCAAATTTGTGCTCCATTATTATCACAATAACGCCTAGTTTTATCTGACATTGCATGATCTAATGGTTCCACCAAATAATTGTTAACCCCCGACTATGGACATCGAAATTAAAGCCCTATACAACTCCTTAATTTTACGTTTAATATTTTATGAAAATCTATAATATAATTACGTTTACTCGAATACAATTTTGTCGTGTCTATAAAATAGGTCTCAATAAAACTCCTTTTTGCTAAATTATACAAGAAATATCTAATTAAAATCTGTAATATAATTGCATTCAATAAAACTCGCTTTTGGTATATTATAATTTTTGTACGTCCGTTAGATTAAATTTAACTTATTAATTTCTAATTTTGAGATGCATTTTTATTTAAAATTTCTGATATAGTTATTATTCTTCCATATCTGCTAGAAACACTAGATTCCTGTAGGTATATTTCGTTTTTATTTAAATTCTTTTGTTGTACAAGCTAATGCTTAAGTAATTCAGCTTTGTTATGAGCTCTGCTGAAAGCTCTAGTAGAAATTGGGATTACGAAATGCCGCAGATAAGGTGCTTAGTTTGCAGCTCACATCCAAGTTGGGCAGGTTTTGGGTGTTGCGGCAGTATCGGCTCCAACCCTTCCAGTATTTAAAGCCCTCCCGTTCCTGGATTATCTTGGCGCAGGCAATGTCATCAGAAATATCATCATTAGACAGATCTAAGGGAAGGCGAATGATTAATAAAATGAATTATTAATTATCATTCATTAGTTACCTTCACACTTCATGTTGCACTGGCCTCCCTTACGTCCCTCTGCACAGTAGTCTTTGCTGTTGATTTGGAACAGTCCATAGTTTTTGCTGTTGTTGGTGTTTTTGGTCACCTTGCTGGTATCCAAGCTGCTCTCATGCTCCACCAAGCAGATCCCTAGGAATTAGTTAAATAATAAATTGAAGCTCAAACTTCGCTTTGTAGAATTACTCACAGTTTGACATTAGTGTCTTCTGGAACCTGTAGTTCTGGACCATCACTCGGGTCAGCTCGCAGCGCATATACTTCTTGGACTCCACCTGCGATCCACACAGTATCATCACCAAGAGTCCCAGCACAACCAGAAGACGCAGCTCGGATTTGTTCGACATGTCAGGCAGCAGCATCACTGAGATCAAATTAAATTAAGAAATATTGCACAAGTTAATGCATGACAAATGATAATATGCACGGGTAAGGAAAGTTATAAAATTAATGTAGAAACGAGATATTGTAGCTTAGCAAGGTCTTAAAATAATCCCCTTTTTATTATTTATTTATATATATTCAACCTTCTGCCACAAGCTAAACTAATTAATTTCATTTTAATACAGATAATGCAATGATACATTACTCATTAAATTTTATTCCAAATGATGCATTTAAGGCAAAGAAGTAATTACTTAAAGTTTAATTTTATTTTAATGCCAACTCTTTCGTCAGTATTGAAATTGTTGGGTGCTTTAACGCCCGATACTAAGCATACAGGTTAGACACAGAGCTTTGCATGTATTTAAACTGATTATAAATTCATTAGTACCAGGTATTCGTGTTTGATCAATCTAATTAACAAAGGGCATTCGTTGTGCCTAGGCACGAAAAGTCAATGGGTTCAAACGCGTTGTCACAAGCGGCAAAATACTCTATCAGAATGGTGACGCTTCACTTTCATTTCTGCTGTGATATCTAATCTTGGATATTTGTAAATCTTTTATAAACAAAAATGTTGCGAAGTCACTGCTACGGAAGACGATCGAAAAAGATTGGGAAACATAAGCTCTCAGCTTATTCCAATTGATAACAACATTTACACAAATAATGAAGCCGAAGTTTTTCTGGATTGAGAGCTCTTTCAGCAATAATAAGAATAAGTTCTCAGTTAATTCAAATTATTAACAACATTTACACAAAGAAATAAAGCAATAAATAAAGAATAAGAAGTTTCTCTGGAGAGCTCTTTCAAGTTGATTTATTGATGTTTTTCAATTGTTAAGCACACTTTATTAACAATAAATGTAATTTTAATAACAATAATAATTATAGCAATAACAATAATAATTTATGCCATTCTTCTCGCAACAAGTTCTCTGAATGCTGTTGTTCAATGTAAACAAAAGTCTCACAAAAGAAAGAACAAGTGAACACATCTGTCTTTCAACGTGACGGGGAAAACAAAGAGGGAAGAGGGAATTTGCCCAAGACAAACTTTGTTGTTGATATCTCGAATACTTCACATCACTTTTGCTATCTGCCAAAACCCAAATGGTTAGAACAAAGTGTGCGAGAGATAAAGATAGTCGTTGAGAAGGCATGAGAAGAATTCGTTTTAATTAATGTTAACTTGCAGAGAAAACACAAGAAAAAAACCCAACTTTGGGTGAGCTCACGATGGATGGATTGCTGAATGGGAGTTTTAAAACAATATGTGCTATGCATAATAATTTATTTATTTCACCTCATAGAGATTGAGTATTCAATGAATGTGTCGACAGGTCCGGCGAATTTTGGGCAATATTCGTGTTCGTGTGGACGAATTGTTTTTTGAACTTTTTGACTTAATTACAAAACAATTACAATGTTTACCTTTTGTTAATTAACTCAGCACAATGCACGCGAGACGCCAAAAACAGCGAATAATATTAATGGCAACAACAACAACAACAACAATAATAACTAGTTTATACACGTTTAGCGAGTGCGGGGCGAGTACGAAATGTATCTGTAGCTGCGCTTGTATCTGTATCTTCTTTTGTATTCGAGTTTGCGAGCGATTTCAATGAGAGCTGCTGGCGCTCCACATGTGCGACGCTGTGGGCCACAACTCGGCTACTAAAAAATATTAAAATGTTTAAGTATTCTTACGTTGCGCTGCCCAAAAACAAATAGGAAGCGTCGCCCGTCACACGCAGAGAGAGAGAGAGAGCAAGAGCGAGTGCGAGCGCGAGAGCGATAGAGAGAGAGAGAGAATTGATTGTGCTTATTGACACAAAGTTTGCGTCGCGCTTCAAAGTGTTGGCAAATCAGTGATAAGCGCGGCTGTCGCGCACTCGGTTTATACCTGAGTGATCCCACTTATCAGTTGAGTTATCAGCTGGCGGGAGACGGGAGGCAGGAGGAGGCTGGGAAATTCCTGGAACAGAGTTAATCTCAAATGCAATACGACATACGCCTAAGGTTCATATAATTGAAAGAAATGCAATGAAAGCAAATGATGCGAGACTTAAAGCTACCAGCTAAAAAATATGTTGCGCACTAGAACTATAGCTCCTCCTAACTAGTCGTCATCACTGCAACTGCCACTTGGAGCCTGAAGCCTGAAGCCTAGCAGCGTGATACATCCGGCAAAGTGCGCCCACGACATTTGGTCATCCAGCCGGGCCATGCCTGGAAGCCATGGCGATTGAAGATCTGCATTGCGCAGCGCGAGTCATCCGAGATTTCATCGTTGAGGAACTCTGCCAAACAGATTCCCCCCGCCCAGAGATAAACGAAGATTCAGATACATGTGTGTTGCATAAGCTCAACTTACCTTCGCATTTGATGTTGCATATGCCACCGCGACGTCCCTTGCGGCACCAGTTCTTACTGTTTATCTGTTGATTGGCTGGGTGGAATAAATAAATGGCACTACAAGCGGGCGAATTATCGATGCACCTACCTGGAAGAGACCGTAGCTGACGCTCTGGTTGGGCAACTGCATCGACTTCGATGTGCTTCGGCCGCTCTCCGATTCCACCAGGCAAACCCCTGCATAGATTGAAATGCAAATTACACTTTCGATTGATCGCTGTCGCTACTCGAAGACGTTCTTACAGTTGGAGAGATAGCTGCGCGGGAAGTCGTGACGCAACAGCTCCTTGGCCAGCTGGCAGCGGGTGAGGAGCTTGGACTGCGTCTCTGCTGGTGACAGCGACAGCAGCAGGACGATGCTCAGGACACTAGCGCTGAACTTGTGATGCGGCAGAGCCATTTGTTAAGTGATGACAAGGATATATGCTCAGATGCAAGTCTCGATTCGGAGTCGGATTCGGATGTGGACTATATAGACTTTTGGTATGGCTGCCTGGACCACTCTAATCCTAAAGCGCTTCCCCAGCAACTGCCCAACTACAACTAAACACGCGTAGCTGCGCAAGTCGGGGTTTTTAAAGCCTCGCACGCAATTCTTGCGCTAGACAAATGAGGCGAACTGACGAGCTCGTTATGCCGCAGACAAATTGACACACATCGCCAGCAACAAC
This sequence comes from Drosophila formosana, assembly GCA_035045625.1. Lineage (NCBI taxonomy): Eukaryota > Metazoa > Arthropoda > Insecta > Diptera > Drosophilidae > Drosophila > Drosophila formosana. The sequence continues at coordinate 23,566,607 of JAWNOW010000232.1, forward strand.
AACAACAACAACAACAACAACAACAAAGGGAACAACTCAATTAGCATGCAACAACAACAGCAACAGCAACAACGCGATCTTGTCACATGAACAACGCGTTGTTTGCATTCTGCCTCTCATTCTGTCTCTCATCAGTTCTCCTTGTCGGTCTTTTGCTTTCGCTTTCAGTGAGCTGTGAAAAGCGTTCTGGAAATTAGGAAATTGGGAAATGCATGGCAAAGTCGATGAGGCAAACACTTAGTGGGCCAGCTTGATTGACGCTGAAGATACAAAAGTATCTCACAGATACTTAAGCATGAAAGTGATGAAATTGGAAAATGAGCATATTGTCTGCCTACGTGCATTGCTCATCGAAGATACAAAAGTATCGCACAGAGACAAAAGTATCTATTAGATATAAAATTATCTCATCTTAATATTATGAAATTGGGAATTCTGCTAAGTTAGTTAAAGTATTAAGTTTGTTTTAAAGCATTTCCCATTAAGTAATATCATACAGGTATAAAATGATCTTACAGATACTTGTGCAAGTAAATTATAAAATTGGAAAATTGGAGAGTGCTTAGGCTAAGTATCCCACAGATATCAAAGTATCTCACGTCAATATTATGCAATTGGGAACTGTGCTTAGTTAGTCAAAGCATTTAGTCTGTTTTTGCCGTTAAATGATACGCAGATATAAAAGTATCTCATGTGAAACTCGGGAAATTAGGAAATGTGCGTAGTTAGACTAAGAATGTCGTTCGCTTTTATGCATTTCCCAGCGACAGATAACAAAGTATCTCACAGATACTCGCTCGCTCGCTGTGCGCTGCATGCATCCAATAAATCGCCCGCCTTTGATTGCGTTAAGCGCTAAATTGGCAAATTGTCTTGTCTTGCACATCAGCAACAAACATCGAGATCTTGTATCTGTATCTGTATCTGTATCTGTATCTGTAGCTGTCGTTGTAACTGCAGCTGTAGCGCGAGCTTGTTTTTGTGTGTCAGAGTGTCAAACGCCGCTTGACCTAAAAAAAACGCACAATTCCAATTCACTTAGCTGCGTGATTTGCTGAAAAATGCCAAATGCAATTTCGAGAAATCTATCTTTAAGCGCTTTATTTTTGTTCCCATGAAACTGCAATGCAAAACTTTTCCATTACAGTTGTCTGCTCCTGCCGCTGCTGCTGCTGCTGCTGCTGCCGCTGGCAACGGCCAATGACCTCAAGGATCTGCTCGAGGATGCCAAAAGCACAACAACAACAACCACAACAACCACAACATCAACTGCGACCACGCCCAGTGCGTATGTTGTGTCGGCTGCAGCTGTGCCCGCCTACAATGCGGCCACGCCCAGCAAGCTCAAGTCGAAGCTGGCCAGCAGCAAGTACTTCAACAAGAGCTCGCCCAAGAAGCGCAAGGCGGAGGAGGTGTCCTCGCTGCCGCTGCCCGTCGACTCCGACGGCCAGCTGGAGTGGAAGTGCCCCAACATCTCGGGCACTCGCAACGCGGAGCTCGAGTGCGGCTGCGACTTGCCGCACACGCTGCGCTGCAACATCGATCTGCACGGACTGCAGGTGAATACTACAAAACGACTGCTTCATTAATTCATTGACTAATCCAATTGAATTCAATACTTAGTTACTTGCCGATCGCTTGCGCAGCTCGCCGTACTCCATCTCGCTGCTGGACTGCTCGCTGCGCAACGTCAGCTTTCTGAGCGACGCGAAGATCTTCGACGGCATCTCGCTGCATGGTCTGGTCATCTCCTCGGGCGAGATCAAGCGTGTGCACAAGTCTGCCTTTCTGGGCATCAAGGGACCGCTGCAGGCGCTGGGTCTGCCCGGAAATGCGCTGCTCAGTGTGCCCTGGAACGCGCTGTCCACGCTGGGCGCCTTGGAGCGGCTGGATTTGGCCAACAACAAGATTAAGGCGCTGGGCACAGCGGACTTTGTTAGCCTGGGCAATCTGGTGTATCTGGAGCTGAGCAACAATCAGATATCGAGCATCTCGCAGCGCACTTTCAGCAGTCTTCGGAAGCTGGAGGTGCTCAAGCTGGGCGGCAATCGTCTCGGGGATTATCCGCAGAGCTTGAAGGCCTTGAGCCAATGCCTGGCGTTGCGTCAACTCGATCTGACCGCCAACAATTTGAATGGACCGCTCAGCGAGCAGACGCTGCCGGTGCTGCGCAATCTGGAGAATCTCAATCTCAATCGCAACATGATCAAGAGCATACAGAACAAGGCGTTGGCCAACTTCTCGAGGCTCGTGAGTTTGTCGCTGCGTCACAACCAGGTCGATGTGCTGCAGGATCATGCCTTCTATGGACTCGGATCACTGGACAGTCTGGATCTCAGTTATAACGGCATTGTGGCCATTTCGAGCGCTTCGCTGCAGCATCTGACGCGTCTCACGGTTCTGGATCTGACGCACAACTTTCTGCGCGCCTTGACCTCGGATCTGATTGCGCCGCTGCCGTCGCTGCGTGAGCTGCGACTGGATGGTAACGACATCTCCATTGTGGCCAGGAACGCCATGGATCGTGCGCATGAGTTGCAGAGCTTGCAGATGCAGGACAATCCCTTGTCCTGTGACTGCAGCATTCGACCCTTTGCCGAGTGGCTGCAGGTGTCCAAGCTGTCGTCCAGCTTGAGTGCATCCTGCGTGACGCCACCGCGTCTCGAGGGCGCTCCTTTGCTGCAGGTGCCCGTAGAGACGCTGACCTGCGACATGGACAACGTGGAGAAGGACAACGTGAACATTATGGAGCATCTGGAGACGCTGGCCAAGCCCAATCAGACATCGTCGCACGTTAAAGATCTTTCCGAAGAGGTAACACATCAAACAGCTCTTAATCCCCAAGAGAAACTTCATTTATTTCTTTGGTATTTACAGATTATTCTCCATGAACTGCACTACTCGGCGGACTATGGCCTCATTCTGACCTGGCTGCTGAATCTGAGCAAAAAGGATTACATGTGCGACGCCATCTTCGTCTACAAGGAGGAGAACATCAACGAGATACTCATCGATAACTCACCGGTAAGTTGCAGATAAATTAAAAATTTTAATTCAGGGACCGAAAAGAATTTACGTTTTTCAGTTTTTTAAAAAAAAACAAGTAAGAAACAGGGCGGGTTTTTCAAACTTGAATTTGAATAAAATACGTTAATATTAACAACGAAATTCCTTCCAAAAACCAACGTCGATCTGCTGAAGTACCAGGCGAACATAATCGAGTAGCAAGTAGATTTGCCAAAAATTTGAGTTTTCAGGAGTTGGGCGGGTTTTTCAAACTTGAATTTGAAACTCCTAAGTCATAAATATTTATGATTTTTATATTTTTGTTCAAAATAAAGATAATTTTTCGCTTAGAATAGAAATCAAGTGAAAAAATAATAAATAATTGATCATTCAAAATAAAAATGTAAACAAACATAAAACTCAAATAAAATGATTACGTTTGATGATTGATAACGATCGCTGGAACAATTACTATACCCTCAACCCTTGTCATTTTCCTTTTGCAGATCCACTGTGAGAGCAAGGTGGTCAATGGACAGAACACTGTCAGCGTCATCGTGCCGGACAGCTCCTCGCTGGACATAGGCGAAAGGTGTGTTAATCTGTTTGAATATAGCGTTCTTTACTCACCTCCTGTCACTCTGTTTAGCTATCGCTTCTGCCTGGTCATGGTGCAGGAGCAGAATCCCAAGGCGGAGCTGAATATCGGCTGCTCCAACATCACCCAGCTGCAGCTGAGCAGTCCCGGCGCCGTGCCCGTGCTGCGCCAGTATCAGCGACGTCCCTACTACACGCCCCATGAGCTGGAGGCGGAGCAGGCCGCTGTCGAGGATTACCAGCTGAATAAGCGACAGTTCAACAGCATTGCCGGCAGTCAGCAGCAAACGCATCCGCACTCACTGCCCCATCCACAGTCGGTGTCGCCCACACTGCTGCACAACTACAATGTCATCGACTCGCTGAACAAGAGTTTTCTGCCTGGTCTCGGTCTGGGCATTTTGGTCACCTCGGTGGTCGTCTTGATCTGGGGCGCCACGCGTATTCGTCGCAGTGTTGGAGGCGGGGGCAACGGTGGCGATGCCAGCCTCAGCAGCAACAGCAGCAGCATGCACAACAACAACAACAATTGCAGCGGCAACAGCAGACCTGGCACGCCCACGGCAACCACTTGCTATGCCGCCTCCGATCACATTGCCCGACTGGCGGATGCCGAGAACGGCACACGTTACCTCAAGCTCCAGGCAACGACGAGTCTCTGAAGCGGAGTCGCCTCTGTCTCACTGCAACCCAATCCTCGAACTGGGATCTTGTGATAGCACAAGCATCATTATGCATCATGCTTGTGCCGATACTCTAGATTTACAACCATAATATGTAATCAGATACTATATAGACGAGCTGTAGTTAGGGTTCCTGCACTAATCCAAATACTTGGCCTAACACTTACCAAATTGTGCCATAAACTAACTCACTAAACTTATTCACGTTGCAAGCTTACGAATAGACGAACTGCAAATCTATTCCATTTTTCTTTGATGTACAATATATATATAATACTTTTTTCTACAATACTACATCTATATAATTCGTAACATATTTTCAAAGTTCTGGATATACAAACATATTCTTTGAACAACCTAAGAGATTTTCGAGTGTACAACAATTAGAAATATTTTATTTTTTATTGAAACTACATCATAAAGAATCTTTTCATTGTCTAGAATGAAGTTATACATTTTTCTTTATGCCTTACATTTTCTTTCTAGTTAATACACATTTTTGCTATTCTAGTTTTGCGACCCTACCAAACACATCTTTAAATAAATTAATTGTATGTACAACTGCAAACATTTCCAAGAATCAATAATTCAATCTGTTTATCGATCCGATACATATGAAAGTCTGTGCTCCTTGTTTATTCATCCATAACTATCTTTTATTATCTATTAGAAATCCATAATTACATTCTTCAACGATAATGGTTTCTGTTAGCGCCACTTTAAATGCCACTCACGAGCGTAAAACTTTCCACGTAGACTAGATAAAGGGGTTGTCTGGTTACGCCCACACCCTGTTAGCTTTTAGCGTTAAGGAATTTTATAAGTCATGACCCTAGGCATAAGGCTTTAATAATTTATTAACCACAAAACGAAAGCACACAAAACGAATTCCAACTAAGCAACAGGACACAATAAATGTTGAATAGAAAAAAATGACTACGCCCATTTGCAATTGTTTTTTACGCCTTCTGGGACTGTGGGCGAAAAGCGGGGAAGAGGAAGTGAACGTCTCGCATAAGGTCAACTGGGCCATTTCGTATACTATTTTTGTACATGCATATTTTATATAAGCTGACAAAAAGGCCGCATAATGTTAAGTGGACTATTAACTTTTTTATGCCGTGTGTGACGTCATGCTTTTGCCCAAATTAGCCAATTATTCGGAGAAATGAGCTCATAAAATGACCAGGCAGGAGGCAGTGACGCCAAAAACAATTGGAGTCGATCTGAGGAATTTTAGAGTACCAGAGTGGCATGTTTGATGTGGCTCCAAAGGATTAGCTATTTATTGGTTGTCAGTCACAACTCGTCATGGGCAAACAGAAAATCAGAGTTGGCACTGTGTGACCGACCTCCTGCTCCTCAGTTTGCTTCCTGCTGTTGCTGTTGCCTTTCAGTTGCCGTAGATGTTGGTGTTGCTGTTGCTTTTGCTTTGGCCATTTGTGTTGTGGTCAGCGTGGTGATATGGCGACGCGTCCCCATTGGCCTTTGCCATTCGCGTCGGCCTCGCCTTCTGTGTGCTGTGTGCGCGCTGTCAGTTTGGCGACAACAATGAGCACGGCCAGACCACAGTTGGCCACACGACATCAACAACAGCAACCACAACGACAACGTTGCTTATCGATTTTCTTGATACACATCAGCAACGCGAACGCGCTAGTGTAAAATCCCTCCAACAGCAAGAGAAGTTAGCAGGAAGTTTCGACAGGCAGGCGTTTGTGCCTGCCTGACCCTGGAACGGCCTCTCGATGAGCATGCTGGGATTTGTCTACTTGGTGCTCATACTGGGCTGGATATTGATCGTCCTGTTTCTCAAGTGCAAAAAGTCGCTGACGGCGCCGTTCCGCTTCAATGAGAACTACACCGATGCCATTGCTGAGACTGGCGAGCGTCGTCCCTCGGTGCATGTGATTCAGCTGCAGAGCGAGGATATCGAGCAGGAGGATCACTATATGAACAGCTTTCACCGGCAGTCCGATAACTTGCAGCGTTACTCGCATCGTTCGACGCTCGAGGAGCGCACCATTGAGCGCACGTATCCCACAGATGCCGTCATTAATCCCGCCTTCATGCACGACGACGACTATGTCATCAACGGTATGTCCAACTCCCACAACATCATTTACGCACTTAAATGTAATTACAATTAATTGTTCTGCAGCCCCTCCGCCCACGTACGAGGAGGTGATGCGACAGCCGCAGGTGTATCCGCAGGCGCGCCACAATAACCACAAGATTAGCGATGCAAATATCTGAGGAATATAGAAAACTGTTCAATAAGTTAGTGTACATAGTTTCAGTTAGTTATCAGCTGTGATTTTCGGATTGTAAATATATATAAATATGAATTACTTGTATTTAATTAAACGAATTTACTTAATTTGAATTGCGTATTTAATATTTTATTCATTTGTGTGTTTGTGTGTGTGTTTGTTTTTCTGGGGTCGAGCAACAAAATCAATTCAATTGATTCAAACGATGCCGCCGCCGCATTACAATTAACATTAATTAATTAATACACATAGAAAATGTACAAAATGATTTTACATATGTTGTTCATAAACAAACAGTCAGTCAAAGTATGAGCTCCAAAGTAAATAAATAAATGATGCATTCATAAAGGAAATGATAAAAATAAAAACAAAAAAAATGTCAACAAAGTAAAGGATATTGGTGTGTGTAAAAAATGTAAAATAAAAAAAATTGTTGGCATTTGGCTAACTTAAGTCACTAAATTCGATACACATTTAAACATTTATATGTGCGGTGACTCCAAAATATACACAGTTCCTAATGACTTAAGTTTTGTTAGGGGTTTTGGCCGTTCCTTCTTCCATGGCCATCCCATATTTGGCTATCTATGTAAGCACCTTGTGCACGCTGTGCATTTGGATGAAAGCTTCCAGCTGTGTGGGTATCATGCCCCTAAATTTCAACCGATTTGTGGCAATCGCGCGTGCAGCAAGACACTTTAAGCTTGTGTGCGCATTCTGATGTCCATGCAGCAGATTGGCCAAGTTAACTGCAAACGAAAAAACCATTAGCTTCACATTGACTGCAGAGAAAACTCTACACTACCTTGTTTGCAGGCCGAGGCAGCTGTCTGACCAGCTGCATTCACCGCATCCAAGTGTGCTCCCGCTTCCACAAACAGCTGCAAAATGCGTTTCATTTCGCCCTGGCGATCTTGTGTGCTGTTTATCTTGGTGACAAGTATATGCAGCGGCGTGTTGCGTGCAGCATCCACAGCGACAACGGAGGCGCCGCAGTGCACCAACACCAGAGCAGTAGCATAGCAGGGAAATCTGAAAGAAGGAATTCAAATTTAGACACGTTCTTTCAATTTCTACAATTCTCTCAGTACTTACTTGCATATTTCGTTGGTATAGAATTCGTCGACGGGCGTAACGCCGTTGACGGCGAGATGGAGGAGCGTTTGACCATCTTGGAGGCGGGTGTCATGCTGTATGAACTTGCGCACCAAGAGAAACAGCTGCTGTATGTGCTGCTCGTTGATGTCCTTGTCCTTCTTGCGACGCGCCAACTGCGTGACAATTTTGATTATATACAACGCTGTGATGCAGTTCTGATTGTTCTGATCCTGCAGCAGACTGGCACAAGTATTTGGCTTGGTGTTGAGCATTTTATGCTTGTTGTTCTCAATCTCCTGCTGGCATTTGGTCAGCACGGGCAGCACCTGATCCAGCGTCAGACGATGGTTCTCCCCGCGCAAAATTTGAGCAAAAAGCTGTGCGAATCGCAGCAAGTCACGTTCAACGGAAACCTGAACAACATTGTTTAATTAGTGAAATGAATCCAATATATATATATTTGAAGCCCGCTCACATTGTTGCGCATGCGCAGATCGATGGCATAGTTCCACAGCACCTGGCACTGTTCGAAGCGTCCCTGATCCGCCATGACAGCACCGCGATAAATGATTGCTTGTGGCAACTCCGGATTGTTTTTGCCGAGCACACGCTCGCGTATGGCCAGCGACTCCATGTGTATGGAGTGATGATTGAGCTTGATGGCGTTCAGTTCGGGCAGGGTTTCGGTCTCAAACCAGCTGTCGTAGGCGGGCACTGGCTGTTGCACTTTCTTGCGCAGCACATGCCGCGAATCGCTGTAGCGCAGTTGCATGGCACGCATCAAGTAGCTGTGGGCACGATTCACATCGTATTTGGTCTTATCATTTGCATAGGTGGCGCCCAGCAGCTCCAGCGCTGTGATCTGCTCCTCCTTGCTCATCAGCCCCGGTCGCTGTATGAATGCCTCGACCACATCCTCGTGCAACCGCTCGGCAGCTTGCAACGCTGGTGATATACCAGCCTCATTCAGCTGCAGCGTGGCGCCATGATCCAGCAATGCCACCACCACATCCAGGTGTCCGCTCTCCGCGGCATAGTGCAACGCTGTGGCGCCACACAGCGCCTGATCATTGGGCCGCGAACCGTTCTGCAGCAGCGTATTGACGACCAAATGATGCCCCTTGTAGGCGGCAATCATCAGCGTGTTGTTGTTGAACAAATTTGTGGCATTAACATCTGCGCCATGCTCGATCAGAAACTCCACAATGTCCAAACGACCTGCAAAGTGTTGAATAAACATTTTAATGCAAAATGTTTCAAGGTAACAACTAAAGCGAACTCACCTTCATAGCACGCGGCACGCAGTGGAGATGACTGCGCCTTGGTATTGTGATTGATGGAAGCGCCTGCCTGCACAAGCATTTTGACAATCTGCAGATGCCCCATGCCAGCGGCTACCCACAGTGCTGTCGCCCCATAGACGACCAAGCCGTCGAAGATGACATTGCACTCACGCTCCAGATCCACATCGTAGTGCGAGAGCAGCGTCTTCACGAATGTCACATTGCCGGACATCGCGGCCATGGTCAATGGTGTCAGGGACTGGCCATCGGGCTGATCGAAGTTCTGTGGAGCAAGAGAGATTGAACAAGTATGAAATTTGTTTTGTACATAACTTTAGTTTGAAATTGGTTAACTTATTGTGACCCGAGTCATTTTTGTTGAGATGACTCAATCAATTAGTTTAATGAAAATTAATTTTGTTTATCTATTTCATTGTATTTACCAAGCTAATGCTGACCATATCTTTATTTCTTTTTTAAAAGAGACGACTCTGACTAAATATAAAGTTGTTGTTAAAGAGCATAACTGCAACTGCAACTCATAATAAAATATAATTTTCTAGCTGGTTCGTTTTAGCGTGCTCTGACTGTAGCACTTGAATTGTGTGCTTATGAGATGCGTGCGCACATCATTCGGGTTTCCACATTTTCACATTTCACAGTCAAGGCTGGTTGAGGCCGAAAATAGTGCGTTGAACATCAGGCATCAGGCATCGTGGCGAGCACTTTTTACAGCATAAATCTGCGAGCAAAACGTGCGACGAGCAAAGGAAAGGTTTTCTTTTGTCTGGCCGTCGCCAGATTGTTTTTCCTTTTTCTTGGCACGCCACATGTAAATATTGCAAACTGTGTTCACAGCTCTCTCACACACACACAGACACTCTTCACTCACACACTCTTTGTCTGGCAGCTGACATATGGATGCGGAGGAGACAAGATCCAGGCAGCGAGCGACCAAAGTCCAAGACAATGCAACAACAGCGACATTTTCAGGGCGAATTGCGTTTTTGGCTTTAAATGGTTAAATGGCTAATGGCAATTTGGCTCTTATTTGTTGTCTGTTGTTGGCTACAGAAATAGCAAACTGGGTCAAGAAACTGACAGTGGGCAGGGTAGACTCTAGACTCACCGCCGGATACGTTATGTAGCTGGTTAGTGGCAATGTGTCGCTAGCGCCGCGCCAGAAACTCGCTCCTGGCCAGGCGGATTCGTACCAGCGCTTGCGTGTACTACAAAGATAAGGATGTTGAGGATGTTTTTGATGTGGATTAGCTGATGGAATTCTGCACATTCTGCCAGGACATGTTATCCTTACCGATATAACTCCGCGTGCATTGCGCTGACTGGCAAACGAAATTTAACTGGAGGCAGCTGCTGCCAAACACTGTGAAAGGTCCTGTGACGCCAGGCACGAAAAATTCGATAAAACTTCGTGTCCTGCGCCCAACCCCCAGCATGCCATGGCTTATGCATATGGGGGTTGATAATAAAAGGACTCGTCGCAGCCATAGGGTAGAAGAGCGTGCGTCTGTGCATTCCAAACCCGCACAGCACAGCTGACCAGAGTCTTAGAGAGCACAAGCAAGGGATGTCCACGGAGAGAGTAAACTCTCTTTCGCGCTCTGAGAGCCATAAGGGCAGCGGAGAGCGCTGGGCAAGACTGAGGGGGAGGGGGGTTTGTTTACAGTACGCAGCTGTTTTGGTCGCATTCCAATGCAGCAGATGAATTTCAATTCCCTTTAACACAACTGCAGTGCCACAGCAATGGCAACGGCAACGGCAATCGCTTTTTGCTTATTTATGTGAAATATTATTCATAAACAACGCACATTGCAGGAACTGCTAAAATCACCTGGCAGCGGGCCAAGTTCGTGTTGGTCTGTCCAGCACATATAGAGAGTAGAGATCGCACGCTGCAAATGAGTAATTTGCTTCAATATTGTGGCACAATCTCTAATTCAACGTGACAAGGCATGTTTTCCTGCCACACACATGGGCAAATGAGAAAATCATTCGTATGTATGCGGCATTAATTGAAAATTAACAACAATTACTACGCCGCCGCCTCGCTCATCGCCTGGCAAGCTATAAAATATATGTATGTTAATAGGTGTTATAGAGAGGCAGCATCTCGCCGATGAGATGAGGCGATAAACAAAGAAAACCCAAATGAGCTGGCCGAGCAAAATACGCTCTATTCGAATTGCGAGCATCTATCTATCTATATATGCTCGTATTAACAAGTAAGAACGCTTTAGTCGATATTGATTGACTACAAGATACTCTGTCCAATCGGAGATTGGACTATTTCAAAATGTTCCAAAAAAATAAAAGAAGAAATCAATGAAATCAATATGTTGACATCATCCCATTGGTAGATTTTAACTAATCTATAACTGCAATTTAACATAAAACTGAGGCATATTTGGAGCTATTTTAGATTTCGAGATCCAAGCACTTACATGGACCGACAGATGGGCACGGCTTAGTCAGATTTTTAAATAATGCTGGTCAAGAATATATGTATATACTTTATAAGGTCGAAAGTCACAATTTCAACCTGTTACATAAAATTAGCTTCGCAAAAACCCAATATACTTTATTTTCCGAATTTTAATGGGAGCAGGGTATAAAAACAATAGCTATATATAGGTGGAAATTTTCATTAATGACGCAGTAGTCAATTTGCGGACATTACGCAAAATGAATTAACAACATTGAGAGTGGGGGCGGCAGAGAGAGAGAGATGCACTCACCGTGTTTACCAAATGCGTTTGCATTTGGATCGAATTGATCGTGTTGAGGACCTCCACAAATCGCATTATATGCTTGCTGCGTGCTGCCAAATATAATGTGTTCAATTGGGAGAAACGAACGCGTTCTTCATTTGGAAACTTTTCACGCAGCTCCTCTTCAATGTCGCCGAGCATGCCTTGGGCCATGTTGTAGTAGTCAAAATCTGGGGTATCTTCATAGATTGACGTATGCGCCTCTTGCTGCTCCTCATCGGCATCAACTTCCATCATCATCGTATGTGGGTGCGACGCTAAAATGCAGCGTGCAATTATTAATTAGCTGTGTTTATATTTTCGTCTGTCGAAAACGATCGCACTGCAACGGGCTAACAACAAACACTAGAAAAATTCAGCGTGACCGCACGAATAATAAAAATACCCAGAAATAAATACCATAATATACCACTTCAATCTCGAAAATACCTTTGTATAAAATTAATTTGATTTACTAAAAAAATACCTATAATTTCTCTTTGATATTCTTCGTATATACTTCATATATAGACCTAAACATTAACTCTATGGAAAACGTTATTTTGGATGCCCTGAATAGCGAGTCAAATGTCGTGATGACATTTTTAAAACTTACCTTTTATTTTGTACAATGCACAAGCCAAAGTGATCACCCGTCCCTAGTTTCCGTTAGTTTTGAAATAAGTAAGCATTTATTGAAATTGTAACAAACATGAAACATTCGTGTGAATTACAAGCTTGACTGGTGTTTAATTCTACAGCTATAGTTTCTTCTCTTCACAATTATTGTCTTCAGTGTACGTTAGCTAGTTTTTTTTTATAACTGAGCTGTTTCGAGATTTCATAACATTGGGTAACCTATCTTATTTTATTTCTATTAATTCCAATTTGTGTTTCAAGGTTTACCCAATGTTGTTCTAATCGAAGCGTTTACCGGCTTATATTTTCCCTTGTGCTTCTTGTTGTTCGGGAAAATGATGCCCTAAACGCAACGATATTAATATTGATTCCATATTGTTTAGTGAAATACAGTTTAGTGTGGAATGGATGCGTGTTACAAACGATTATGTAATCGTTTGTAATGTGTTTGGCCGATTAAGCTGCTTTTAAATATTGGACATTGGGATCTTGGATCGTTTTTACATGGTACTTGTATCGTATATCCCATTCACTAGCGAGTTCACTGCGCATATAGTTACATTCACATGTTGCGTATTACTACAAATAATTTAACGAGTCACACTAGAATTTGGACTAAATTTGTTTCAAATCTGTGTCGTTCTTCAAAAAGGGAAAGAGTTCGCATTTTGTAATATTTTTCACTTCTCCTTTGATTCCTGACAATTTCGAGTAATTCTTGTTCAATTTCTTATACGAGGCTGTAAATTAAAATTATATTAATAATCATATTTTTTTCATATTTTTTATAAATTCAATAAAAATGGCGCGACGCTGTACAAATTCAATAATTCAGTTAGCCATCTAGGCCATAAGATATATGATATATAAAAGCCGAATAATGCTAAACTACATATATAAATATATATAAATACGCAAGCATTGCAGCTCAATAAAAGCATTAAGATTAAGTGCAAATTCAACTACTTGTGGTAATTTGATTAGAATAATTACTTATTTACGCCGCTCAGAATTAGTTTGTGGCTGCAATGGACATATAACTGGGTACAGAGATGCTAGTCGGAGCAGTGTTGTTCAGCGAGGTCTCCGAGGATTTCGACTCCTTGACTTCTAGGCTGGGTCGCGAGTTGCGTTTGCGTTGCGATCGGGCACCGCTCTTGATGGGCGACGGTGTCTTGGTGGTTGAATCTGGTACAGAGGATACGCTCTGGGATTTATCACCACCGGCTCCAAACTCCTCGCTTGCAGAATGTGAGCCGTGGGAGCCGCCCTTTTGGGTCAGCGTATTGCGTTTGTTGCGACGACGCACAGTGCTGTGCTTAATGACTGGCTTGATGGTCACCTTGTTGGGATCGAAAAAGCTGTCCAGCAGCTCCACCAACTCGGCCTTGTCTTCGGTCTTTAGATGAGCAATGCCCTGCAAGGCAGTGTCCAACCCGGAAGTACGCTTATCTGTCCAAATGTCATTTAATGTGGTCAAATCGAAGCCATTCTCAGCCAGCACAATGCGGAATTTAACAGCACGCACACGATGATACAGTGTGGTCTTGAAATAGTTTAAGAATACCGGACGGAACGAGTTCTGGCGCTCCAGGTTCAGATTCTGGGTGTCCAGCTCTTTGACATCGCCACTGATGGGCTCAGTGAAGGGTTTAAGGGCACTAAACAGATTGCCCTGCGAGTCAGGTGCACCGCTCTCATCAGAGTTGCTCAGCTGGAGGGCCACAGTGTAAGCCAGCTTGGCACGAACGCTGGCATTTCCATCGAACTCGTCGCGTTCCTTCTGGATGACATTCTTGATGCGCTTGGTGCTGTTGCTATCTGCCTCATTCTCGTTTTTATCCTTGGAGTTATCTTTGGCTTTGGCCAGAATCTTTGCTAGATTGCGCAGACTGTAGTGCTTGGTGTCGCCAATCGAGGACTTGGCCAGATTGAAGCTGTTCACAAAGTACTTGACAGTCTTATTGAATCTATCCAGCATGCCGTATTTCACGAGCGATTGCAAAATCATGTACGGTATGAATTTGCGTTCCTCGTGGTAGAACAGCACAATGCCATCTGAGTCCAGATTCTTTGCCTTCAATTGATCCAACCAGTCAAGGAAGTCTCTGAGCGCAGCGACCTCTGATTTTGATTTTATGATCTGCATTCGAAATGGAGAAATTCTCTTCATAAATATGTCAGGAATTATATTATTGGAAATTCACCTTGTATGTCTGCATCGACTTCAGCATACGAAAAAATCCAATGGAAATGACGCGAACTTGATGGCGCTGACGCGCAGCTGGGTTTAGATTCATATACGGCATAATGTATTGCTCAAAGTGATCCGACGGTGTGTAGGCGGCCAATTGGACAATCTATGGGACGTTACGAAAAGTTGGGTTACGGCCGATGGCAGAAGAGTTCATTAACCCCAGAATATATTTTCGAGTATTTACCTCGTCAATTAAACGACGTCCAGTGGTATCGATATCAACAGATACAAGAATATAATTGCCACTTGGCAGCTCATCCTTGATGGGTACTTCTGCCGCGACCGAGGACTGATCCGCAGCAGCAATTGCAACGCCAGCATCAATGTTGTCCGCAACCATTTTAGTATATGATCTGTCAAAAAATACAATTTGTATTACTGAAGAAAATATTTTTTACCAATTTCTCACTGGTAAAAAAAAGGAAGAAATATGCTCCTTAGAAATGTGCACCGAGCAAAGGTTGCAAACGAAATGCGAGACGCTTAGCAAAAAAATCTGAAGACCCCGACCCTAAAGCAAACTTTATATGCTATATGCAATTTACGGGACATTTCCCAAAACAGTTCATCGCCATTTTCTTCACAGATTCTATTGCTCACTTACAAAAAATAAATTTGTTGTTGTTCACTTGTCTTACCTTTTACCTTTTTCGTTCGCTTTCAATTCAATGGGACTTTTCGCTTTTTTCGAACTTTTTCCTTTATTTTTCAAAAGGGTAAAAAAGCGAGATTTGCTTCCGTTCGACGAGCTTTCACAAATAAGAAACAATTCGTAAGACTAACAAAAACGAAATGACTACAACCAAACTTACAGCCGCTTAAGTGCACAAAATTTCGATGTCAGCGCCTACTACACTTCAAATCACATTTGTTAGTTAGGCACAATGGGCTTAGCACTTCAAGTTTGACGTTAAACTGTCACATGGCACAGTGGATGAAATGGACATTTTTACATGAATGAGAATAAAATTGACACACTTGCGATTACTTTAAGAAGTAGATTCTCCTCTTGGCCAGAAGTTAAATGAGTCGGCGCAATCAACACAACTTTTTTTAGGCCCATATACAAGAATTGATAAGCAGCAGTGTTGCCTAATTAGCGAAAAGCAAATAATAGCGAAAGCAGTGAAACCACATCAAGGAACTCATATTTTTAAGAATTGAATTACTCTTGTTTTTTGTATACGTTTTTCTTCGTTATTTTATTTTAATTATTGAGCAGTTTTACCGACATTTTATTTTATTCTTTATTTTGTATAAAAATAACTTAGATAATAATTTTATTTTCCAATTCGTTTCTTATTATCATATATACTTTAATATTAATATTATTTTAATATGTCAAAGTAGTAGAACCAAAGACATTATTATTATTAATCATTATTTTGTATCAATATATGGAATCGTTTTCATTTAAAATTTGTCCGTTACAAAGAGCACAAAAGGACAAAGTTCTTATTTGAGTGAATTACAGGATTACAATAATATTTAGGTACCGCTTTAGCTGGCCGAAACAAGATTTAATAATTTATGTTTTGTATTTCGAACTTGCATTTAAATCGCACAAGTTGCGCTCTTTACGCGTGACGTCACATATTCCCAGGCATGAGAAGCAAGCCATTGCGCATGACACTACCTTGTATTTGAGTGATAATCGCACAAACTGGTTGTGTAGCCCTGATGCGGTCAAAACAATAATCAGCTGTTTTGTGAAATTTGTGTTCAAAGTGTCGAGTTGTGATGAGAATTACCAAGCAAATCTATTTAATTAAAACGACAAATCAAAGTTCGTAATAGTAAAACCGTACAAAGAGATTATGCTGCATTGTCCAAGCGCTCAAACACAACACCGCAGCACAAAGCACACAGAAACGAGAAACGCGGTTCGACATAACGCGTAAAAGATAAAAACACTGACGCGATAAGAGGCCCCCAATCAAACGTGCCAAACAGCAGAGCAGCCACACACACCTATCTTCACACGTACACACTTACACCTAGACATCCACACTCATACACCCAGACAGCAGGGGAATAATTAGAGCAACAGCAGAACGCTAAATATGTTGTCTTACATCAAGCGCAAACTCTCTGAATCGGACAGCGTCGCTAGCGGCAGCAACAGCAACGGCAGCACAACAGCCGCAGAGCTTGTGCGGAAAACAAGTCAAATGTCATTGGATAATGGAGCGATTGCTTATGGCGAGGACGCACTGCTCCACGAGCTTGGCTACCGCAATGCCACCGATCTGCAAGAGACCATCTATGGTAATTAAATATGCGATTTAGACAATAGCCCAGACATTCATTATGTAATTGCTTAAAGATCTGCTGCGCACCATACGGGATCCAGAGAAGCCCTGCACATTGGAGGACTTGAGCGTTATCTACGAGGATGGCATCTTTGTCATGCAACCGACCCGCTCAAATGTCTCTGTGGTAAGTCACACAACTGCCGCTTTGAGAGGACATATGTTATCAATCGGTTGATCTTAAAGGTGCGCATCGAATTCAATCCCACGGTGCCGCACTGCTCGCTGGCCACGCTGATTGGACTCTGCATACGCGTCAAGGTGGAACGTGGCCTGCCCCACAACATTAAGCTGGACATCTACATCAAGAAGGGCGCACATCAAACCGAGGAAGAGAGTGAGCTTCGTATTTGCTCTTGAACGTGCGGTTAAATTAAACTTTTTCTCTGTTTTTATAGTCAATAAGCAAATTAATGATAAGGAACGAATTGCAGCCGCAATGGAGAATCCGAATTTGCGTGAATTGGTAGAGAATTGCATCAAGGATGAGGAATGAGAGCAGGAAGGATGAGGAATGAAAGGGCGCTGGGAGCATTGCATGTAAATAATGATTTAAGTCGGTTTAATATTAAGACTACCAAGTGTTTGTGGCCTATTCTGTACTGTCTAGCATTAAATCTATAAGATACATATGTTAACTTTTGAACCTAAAATGTAATACTATATACATCAGTTCATTTTGTATACATACTTTCGTATATCGTTGATAGAGTACTGCAGTCGCACTGTCTACAGGTTATCTGGAAGTCGAGCAGTCTCGTGGATAGTATGATTAATTATTTTTGTTATTTGTTATTGTTATTGCTGTTTGACTGATAATGCGGCACGCAACGGCCCATTTTCTTAATGCTCTACAGCTCCACTATCTGCGCTACAATAATGCTGGAAGCCATTTGGTTGTTAATCTATTAAGCAGCCGTTCGAACCGTGTGCACCATGCGCCATTATCTCTGCAAATTTGTGAATGAATTCTTGTGGCCATTTCGGCCATATTGGTTGCTGCTCAAGTTATCGGCTATCAGTGAACTCAATGGCGGAGATTTCGCTTTGATTGCTTGAGAACACTGTTAAACATTTGATTCTTTTAATTAGTAACGTTTTAAAAGAAAAGCAGCGATGACACTGCACATAAAAGAAAACTGCTCGGCACTTATGTGAACATTTCCTTGTCGAGCAATTAAACCAAGCTGCTGCTTGAACTTGCAGCACTGTCACAACGTGAAGCAGCCAATATTCTATCGATCTAGAGACGGAGAGAGAGTGTGAGGGAAGAGCAAGGGGAGCAAGTCGTGAAAGCGGAATTTAAAAAAAAAATAAAAGACAAACGCTGGGGAAAAGCATATTGCGAATATTACGCTAATTGGAGTCGGCAATCAAAGTGGACACCACGTTTCAGGCACGTTGTCGCACCCAAGGCAAAGACGACGGCACAAGGACAGCAAAATAAAGGAACAAGCCAAGGAAAATTGTCTAGTGTCGCCAAAGGCGTCGTGGCAATAGTTAAGCTCAATATTGAAGCAAGCTTCAAAACCTTCAATTTAAGGAAGTGCTCCGGCTGCAGGCTAAGATCATATCGATTATGCATTGATCAAAGGAAGTTCAGCCACTCCACATGGCATTTATGCATCTTAAATTATTTGTTCTTGCCCGATGAGTACATATGTATTCATATGTTGCGAGTGTTGCACAGATTGCGGTCACCGAGATTTACTTCCGATAGGCATTGCAGTTGCAATTGTGTGCCATTATTATGATTGCCGTGGTTGGCTGCACATGCTCCGGCAGCGAGAGGGGGGAAAGGACACCACGAATTGCCACGGCACAGTTTGCATTTACTTTTAAATGTTCATTGGATTTCAGTCAGTGCTCATATTGCATGTATTTTATTACAGTTGCTCCTTGCTGCTCATTCTGCAGGGTATTTTGGGCATAATCACTTTGTTATAGAGTGTGTTAGCCCAGCTGCCAAATCAAATAATTTAATTCAGTAAAAGTTATAGCCATAGAATGTGTTGTATTGAATAGATTTAATTAGTTTGAATTTGCTTTTAAATGTTTATTGCATGTAATTTTATAATAGTTGCTCCTACATTGTTGCTCATTCTGCAGGGAACTTTAAGCATGCTTGTTTTGTCACACAGTTTGTCAGCTTAATGAAATAATTTTAGTTTAAGTCATAGCCATAAAAGGTAAAATATGCCAATTGCTGCTAAGAGCATTTCGAATTCGGTTTGTTCCACTTACGTGCAACTGCCTCGAATTGTCGTTGTTGTTCTCTTGCTGTCGCACATGCGAATGCAATATACAATTGTTGCTGTTGCTGTTGTTGTTGTTGTTGCTGGGGATGCGCTCATCAGGCGCTTAAAAGCGGAAGTAACACTTGATGCTGGGCGTTGTTGGCGAGCTGCTTACGCTGCGTATGCGCATTATGCAAAGCCAACAGGAAAGTGAAGCTACTGTGGTGACCAGCGGACCAAAGACCAACGACAACGGCAACGGCAACGACAACGACAACTTACGCATCAGCAAAAGTCGTGACCAGGCTGGGGCTGAGGCTGGAACTGCTCCTGCTCCTGGGCTTTTATTGTTTGCACTGCACTTAATTTCTGTTGCACTCGGATTGCCATTTATTTTGCACGTAAAATGTGCCAACGTTATGAAAGCAGCTCAGCGAGGTTGCCAGGCTGCCAGGATGCCAGGCTACCAGGATGCTGTGGGGCGACCCTTGCCCCCGCCTGCACTGTTGGCGCTGCCATGCGGAAGTGGTCGCGTGCGTCGCATCCTGTCAGCAATTATGCCCGAGGAGCAGCGTCGCCGCCAGGAGCTGGAGGGGAGCGACTACAACAATTACAGTTACAGCTGTTGCCGTCGACTTTTGTAGTTGTTGTAGTCAGCGCAGCGTTGTAAGCCATTTTAATTGCTTGTCTCTTTTTAATTTTCAGCTCTTTTGTTACTGTCGCCGTTCCGCACACACACACACACACACAAATAGTGCTGCATATATAGGTGTGCCTGTGTGTGTTGGCCCTTTATTATTCATGCTTGTGCTTCCTGCAGATGCACACACACACACAGATACAGTCGAACAGAGACATCTATGTGGCTGCATTTATGTAGATATCTGTGTGCTGAGCTGCTTCTTAAACTGACTTTTGCTCTGCTGACATCAAATTGGCCCCGCAACGCCATGAGGTCGCCGCTCTTTGGACCGGAATCGGACTCTAACCTGGACCTTAAGCTGCACTCCGACCCGCCGCTTAAGTGTTGCTGCAGCTAACGAACTAATGTCGAATGCACATCAAGTGCCATTTGAGCCATCCGCCTTGCTATCCCTTTGCCCTCCCACTCCTTCCCACCACTACTACTACTGTGCTCATTGAGCAGGCCAACAAGAAGACGTTTGTTAGTGCAATTAACAATGCAACTGAATGGCCACACAATGGCCTGACCATTGCTAGCATGAATCTGCCATATCCGTGCCATGAATCTGTCGCATCCGTGTGTCTTCTCGAGAACTCCTCCTTTGGCTGCTGTTAATCGATAGCACACAACTGCTGAATGCTGCTTACAATGCTGATAAATGGGCTACGATGCAGGCAATTGAATGCAGCTCTTGAACAGCATTTCAGGTACTGAAAAGTGAACTAATCGATTATAGATGAAATATATTGCACTAGTTTTTAATACGAAAGCAAATAATTTAATTACTTGATGTAAGAAACAAATTAAATATATAACGTTTGTCGTTTTATTTTTTTTTAAATCATTTTCAGAAACTTGTTGCATACTTTTAGGATCAACAAATAATCCCAATTTGAGTTGCAGCCGAAAAGTATGCGGCATTTATTTGAAAACTTAAATTGCAAAGGAAACCAATTGTGGCATAATGAAATATCCTATTTGGCGAAATGTCGGATAAAATGTATACTCAGCTGAATAATTTGTTGATAATGCGCCTGTTTCTGCCACATAATAACACAATAACAATAATTAAACGAAATACAAATTATTTGTTGGCCTCATTTCGCTGTCAAGTGGCAAGTGTCCAGTGGCAACCGGCAACTGACGGCTAATATTAGAAAAGGCGACTAAATATGTGCATAGTGCACAAAATTATGCATTAATAATTATAATAATAAATAATAAACAAACGGAAAATGCAAGGAGAATTTAAGTTGCCACTAAAATGTTTAATCTAAATTCATGCGTCACACGCTAAATGCCCAAACTGTTTCAATGGGACAGTGGGCCATGAGGCATGCGGCATGCGGCATGTGGCACCAAATTTGGCGGTCATTTTGTTTAAATAATTGATAGCGCAGCAAGTGCAACCGACAGCGGTTGATGCCACAAACTGTGGCACTGTCTAAGTGCTGGCCGAATAAAATGATTTAAATATTCAAAACAGCACTCAAACACGCATTTTTGTGGCATGCAAATTACTTATGCAACAATTTCGTATTACATACATAATAAACACAGCCAAAGCTCACAACTGAGTTATTTACTGGACCTGCCGCGTTTCCTGCTCCTGCCCCCCCCGCTCCTGCCACAACTTCGTGGCTAACCGTGTCCAGCTTCTCGTGGCTCTTTGTGACTCGGCGACTCAAAGTTTCGCGCTTAAATTCACTTTGCAACTGAATTTAAGGCTACTGTACTTATTTCCATACCCTAACCAATAAGAGTATGTTTAGTTTTCCCCATTGCTGTGCCAACTGCGCTTTAAATTAAATTAAATTGAATAAAAATGAAACAACAAAATAAAATTGGCAATGATGAAGCCTAAAAACTCTCTCGAGACACACTAGTAGTTAGGGTATCAAAATGTCGGTGTGTAGCGGTTATTGTTTATTTGCATTGTGTGTATGTGTGTTATATTTTTGTGTAATATGCTGACCGCAGGCTGAAATAAATGAAATCATGAAATAATAAACTGAATTAGGTGCAAATTGTTGTGCGCGGTTTTATTTTATTTCGTTTTGAGATTGCATGGCTGCCCCTGCCGCTTGCCACGCCCCCCTGTTGCCCAAGTTAAACCAATTTGTCGAGCTCTGTGTTTTTTCTTTGTTGTTGTGGCCGGTACAAACATTTAAATGGCCGAAACTGTCAAAAACATTTAATTGCGGGCTCCAATTGAAAGCAAAACTGTTGCAACATTTTAATGGGTAATCGGAAACTTTTGTTTTAAGTGCTTTCCCACTGTGCTCTCCCCCAGCACTCTTTACTCGCACTGTGCTGTCTGCCTAGCAAATAATTATAAATTAATAATTAACTGCCAAAACTATAGAAAAAAGTTGTAAATAACAACGTGCATCTACCACGAATAAATAAACTTCTAAAAGAGCGAAAAGCAGTTAACAAAAAAACAATTTTAATTTCACTTTGTAAGTTATTGACGGACAGATATCCTCTTATCTGCTTAAAAGTTAAATTAACTTTCTTTTTTTGTATGCATCCACATATATAATTATATTGCTCTCACAGACAACTTTGTTGCTCAACTCTTTGACTACACGAGAGGCAATGGCAGACCTGTCTAATTAGAACTAGACGAGGCAGCGACATTATCTCCTTTCCTGCATACATAACATTTAGTGGGTGTATTTATTCTTACAAAACTTAATTATTAATGAATGTTTATTAAAATATATAAAATATATACATACTAGTATATTCTATTGTGTCAACTTTCTAGTTCTCATCTGTTGCATACCTCAGCAGGCAACTTCAACGATTACAGGGTATCGCATAACTCTATGACCGACAAAAAACTAGGCTGCCTCGTAATACGCTTGTAAATGTATCTACAAGTTTGTGTATCCGTAACAGCAAATGTTGTAGTATCTGTGTGACTTTATGCGTATCTCTGCCTCTGTGTATCGGTGTGTGAGCGAGTGTAGGCGAGTGAAATGATTGTGGCATTTGTATGCCGACTTCTGCATAAGTTTCAGGAGGAAGGACGGCAAGGGAAGCGAAGGGAAGGGGCACGGCACGACGAGTATGTTGTTCAGCACACAAAACTTTTATAATAATTTGCGCTACAAATTTGAAATTGTAATGCGGACTCATTAGAAAGTTTTTCATTCGAATTTGTTTTCTGCTGCGGTTACTGTGGCAGCTCGATGTGCCACTGGATTATTTTCTGATTTTATGCCAGCTTTTTTATGCTCATTTCATGTACAATAAATTGCCTACTATGTGAAAAAAGCCAAGCTTCTCCTTCGCCTTCATCTCCGCTGCTTGAGCTCGACTCGCTGCTCTACCCGTGACTGGGGCCTATGCCGAATCACATGCCGTTGGTAACCAACTCTCTTCAGATTATTTTAGGGCATTTCGTTGGCTTTGTTGACTGACGCTTCGCTGTTGTTTGCTCTGTTTGGATTATTGTCAAATTATACGCGTATTATTTGTATGGATATGCAAGTTTTCAATAGCAATTCATGACCGGGTAAAATGAGTAGTTGAGATAGTCGTGGCGTAGTCATGAATAAATGTTTCGTTTGCCCTTGAAAAATGCCTCTGTTTGTCATGCAGATTTGCTTTCATTTCGGCTGACATGACGTATACGTAATCCACTCACAAGCTGCTCTCCTTCTATTTAACTGCTGTCGGATGGCAAATTCAATTAGTTTTTCTATCAAACACAAATACTATTAACACGTTTGCCGACTGGTTATTCGAGAACTTGTTCATTTTCATTTTCATTTGCAGTTGCAGTTTATAGTATTTTCCAGGTAATACAATTTTAATTAGTTGAAATTGCATCAAAAGTTTGTTGCGCACATCTTCAATTCTCGCTTTGCTTTTCTTGCTCTCTCTCTCTCACTCTCTCTGTCACACACTCTATCGCCATCCCTATCTATCGCTTGAAGTAAGTGTGTGTTATGTGAAAATTAATTACAGAGAGGCTCATTAGCATTTTCGTTGCATGTTTGTTTTGGCTGGCGGCGAGACAAGCTTCCCCCACATCCATGAGCATGAACACGAGAATTCTCTTCCATACGCAGCGAGTTGCCAATCTAACACAGCTATCTGCCCCCTCTAGTTGCATCTGTATCTGCAACTGCAACAGTATTTGTATCTGCATGCACTGCGGGCAATGTTGTTCTTGTTGCATACACATTTTTTGATTTTTGTTGTCTTTTGTGAAAGAGCCAAACAGTGAAGCAAACTCGAACATTTCAAAGTATCGTTGCAACTGTGATTTATAGCAGAGTTACTTATCCATGATCATTGTTGTTAAAATGTTAATAATTATTCATGCAAATATTTGAAAATTTACATGGCAATAAAGTGATAAGTAATTTATGGAGTTGCAATAAAAAGTTTAACTATTATGTCATTTTATTAAGTAATATAAATTGCATAATGTAGTTGTTGAATAGTAAATGTTAAAATTAAAATAATTTAAATTTTAAGTATGGGTCTTCAATTATTATGCCATTTTATAAAGAAGTATAAATTGCATAGTGTAATTATTGAATTGTACAATTTACATTTAAAAATTTAAAATAATGGGTCTTTAATTATTATGTCATTTTATGAAGTAGTAAAAATTGCATAATGTAGTTGTTGGAATGTAAATTTAAAATTAATAATTTAAATTTGAAAAAATTATGTTTAATTATAAAGTAGTACAAATTGAAAAATGTGGTTGTTGAAATTGAAATTTTTTTAAACTAACAATTTAAAGTTCATAAATTATACAATTCAAAATTGAATGAGCATCTAATGGTTTTGAAGAATTAAATATAATCACAATTGTTATAATATAATTGCTTTACTTTAACTATTTATATTATAACAATTTAAAATTGTATCTTTGTATTTAATAAATACTACAATTGAATGAAAATCCAATGTTTCCAAATAATTAAATGTAATTATATTGGTAATGAAATTAATATGGATATGGGTTTTATAATTTATATTTTCTTCTATATTATTGTTATATCTTAATTTATTTAATTATTCTATTGGCAAGTAATTATGCACATATGACTTTGGGTCTTGTCATTTTCCTTCAATGTAAAAACACATAAAATAGCAACCGCAATCAAATGTTTGCTAAATGAATTAATTTGATCTTGATTGAATTCATCCCATGCCCCTGATGTAAGTGCCACACAGTGGCAGCTACAGCTAATGTTGCTGCAGCTCTTGCTCAGCTGCCGCATTTGGTTAAATCAACAATAATGCATTAGATTCGGTACACACAAGTGCATTGCCATCAGAATGCTGCAGTAAAAATAGAAACAAAACACGAAAGCAGAACAGCAACTTGAAAGCAAATACAACAGCATAAACCTGCAAATGAGTGTGAGTGTGAGTGTGAGTGTGTGAATGTGAGTGTGTGAATAAAGTGCGCAGACTGCAGTTGCAGTATGCAAAATTAACAAGTTTTGCTGCAAGTTGCGAGTCAACGGCAGAGTTTTAATATGAATTTGCTTGTGAGATTAAAACATGCCGCGAAGTAGGCAACAAAGAGGCGACAGGACTAAGCTGCTGAATGCTGCATGCTGCATGCTGAACAGCAACTCCTGCTAACTCCTTGAAGCTGCAGCTCCTTCCACTCCCCTCTCCAAATTGAGTTCTTGAACTTGTTACCAGCGTAGTTGTTACTTGTAGTTGTTGTTTACACTGCACACTTGCATCTTGTGCCATAGAGTCTTACTCGCTCATGAATAATGCAATTATTGTGCAAGTTGTAGTCGAAGCAGGTGCTTAATTATGCCTGGGCTGTGAGTCTGTTTGCTTGGCTTGGGCCTCGACACCTGACCTACCGTTTGCAGGGTATCGGAGTGAGTTGCGTTGTTGGAGTGTCCGAAAAATGTTTGTGGCACTTGTCAGAGAAACGGCAAATTCATTTACGAGTGCGCGTAGCATGTAGCATTTGTCACGCTGCTAAACGGAAAATGCAAACTGAAGGCAACAAAACACACAGCTTGGCATGTGGAAGGGAAATGCCTGGAAAATTGCATTTTGAGTGCAAATATTAATTTCAGCTGGCGCACAAAGGCAACAACAGCCGAGAGAGAGGAGAGTGTGGCAGGCAACTTGCAACTGGCAAGTGGCAAGTGGCAAGTGGCAGCATCATCTCTGTCTTGTTGTTGTGGCTGCTGCAGCCATTGCTATTTGTGTCATGTAATTCAAACGTGCGGGCCCAAACATTTTGCTAAAATGCATTCCACAGTGACAAATGCAGCGCATATCCTGCAGGAGCGTCCTGCCTCACGGCACTTAACGTAATGGTCCACAGCTCTGGACCTTGAGCGGGCCGACAAAAGAGGCAGAAGAGTGGGAGTTGTTGTTTAAACGAATTAAAATGAAAGCACCCAGTTAAGTTGGGGCAAATGCAAAAAACTTGACCAAAAGCGCGCATTTTCCACACTTGACAATACGAGTGTGAGTTTTCCTCGCATTTCCGCTTCCTCCGACACCATCCTCCTCGTCTTTTCTTTTCGCCGCCCTGTTTGTGCACAAAGTGTAATGATAAAAACTAAGCCAAGGCCTTGCTAAAAGCACCAGCATCAACAGCGCACTTTCCACTGACCCACTCAAGTTTGATGCCCACGATTGATAGACGTGAGTGGCAGCAAAGAGATTATGCAACATGCTTCCATGCCATGTGTGGCTTATTACGCCCATCAAAGCATTTATTTAGACCCATTCAGGAGGCTGCCATAACGGCTGCTGCACAAAGCACAAAGGCAGCTCATTATGAAGAGGAAATTAGATGCAATAAAATGAAAGTTACTCGGCAGAAACTATTAATTACAATTAAATTAGTTTGCTCATTTTAAGGTTAATTTAAAGCACTTGATTGCAAGTCTGTGTTTTTATAAATGCATGTTAATTTGCTGGGTTAATCGAGTTTAAGTTAATTTGAAGCCATAAAGTGCAAGTCTATATTTAGATAAATTCATGTTAATTTGCAGAAAGCGAATCATGCGATTTTTCCTGATACTCATCATAAAATAACTAGTTACAATTAAATTATTTTATTCTTTGTTAATTTGCAGAGATAATATTGAAAGCGAATCATTCGATTTTTCATAAAATAACTACTTACAATTAAATTATTTATTCTTTGTTGTTTTAGTTAATTTGAAGCCATAAAGTGCAAGTCTATATTTAGATAAATTCATGTTAATTTGCATAGATAATATTGAAAGCGAATCATGCGATTTTTCATAAAATAATTGGTTACAATTAAATTATTTATTCTTTGTTGTTTTAGTTAATTTGAAGCCATAAAGTGCAAGTCTATATTTAGATAATTCATGTTAATTTGCAGAGATAATATTGAAAGCGAATCATGCGATTTTTCATAAAATAATTGGTTACAATTAAATTATTTTATTCTTTGTTGCTTAAGTTAATTTGAAGCGATGAAGTGCAAGTCTATATTTAGATAAATTCATGTTAATTTGCAGAGATAATATTGAAAGCGAATCACGCGATTTTTCCTGATACTCATCATAAAAATACTAGTTACAATTAAATTATTTTATTCTTTGTTGTTTAAGTTAATTTGAAGCCATAAAGTGTCAAGTCTATATTTAGATAAATTCAATGTTGGTTTGCAATCTAATCATGGAAATAATTTATTTTAACTAATTAGACGGTTCAATGCACAACTTTTTTGTACAGTAAATGAATTAGATAGTTATTTTGTAATGATGGAGCACATTTGGAAATGCAATTGTCTTTTGTTCCGATAATTGCTGTGTGCATTAACGAATGATACATTTGTCTTGTGTGCCGTCTGCTGCTGCCAATTGATATTATCGTTAAGAAACTGCAAATTCATTAGCCAAATTGCGGGCATGTTTGCTTAGCATTGATCTGTGTATCTAGCAGACAGCACTCGAAAACAGTTGCCACTGTTCTATGCTGCATTCAATATATTGTAACTTGGCTAGAACCACACACACACACACACACACACACACACACACACAGAGGGACTCGCACTTAGCATCATTCAGTTGGATACACTCAACCCGTATTTGTGAGTGTCGCCCAGTGAATGCAGCAAATTGCATGTTAGTCGCAGTTGCAACACATTTGCCAGATGTGTGAGTACAAAACATTTTCACTTTCTTGCGTTCGAGTTCTGTGCCCTGCTCTGCTCTGCTCAGTTGTGCAGCGTTGCGCATACGCAATGTGTGCCAGCCGTTGCAGCGTAAACAAGCAACACACAACGATAGCAACAACGACAATACAGTTGCTGACACAAAATGTTATTTCACTTCAATTAAATGGATGCGCGGCTTGCAGCTGAAGTGCTGCCGGGTCGACCATTATGGGAACTTTCTCTAAGTGGATTCTCCCTCTCCCTCCGTGCATGTGTGTGCGTGTGTGTGTGTATTTGGGTGTGTGTGTGTGTGTATTGTCAGTCAATTTGGCAAATGCCGGAACCGCGAAAGTTTCCCAACGCGCTGCGTTTGCAGCTTCTTGTCGCAGTCTCAGCCAAACAACTGCAGCACATGAACATGAAGTTCTCCAGTTGTTTCCCCGTTTCCTAGTTCTTGTTCTTGTTGTTGTTGTTGTTCAGTTTCCGTTGGTAATTATGTCGGCAGCGGCAGCAGTGTGCGCTTTCAATTTCCGCATTGCCAAATTGTTTGCCAAAATCAAATTCAAATTACAAAGCAATTTCTGCTCGAAAATAGCTTAGCACACAATCAGCCAACGACAGACTTTTCCTCTTCTCCCTTCTCCCTCCTCTCTCTCTGTGTTTATCTCTCTAGAGAGTTAATCTCTCTCGCTTTGCAGTCGTTCACCTTGTGGCGCAGACATCCGGCGGAAGTGGCGTCTAACATTTGCAAATACTATACGAAACATTGGGAATTAAAGTATGCAACGATTTTGGCGTTTGCCACACTTTATTAAGCATACGCCTCGTGTGCGCTGTCGCGTATTTCTGCCTCACAAACTAAGCCCCAGCGGCTCGCCAATCGAATTAGCGTCATTGACTTGTCGCTCTGTCGAATCGCATCGCATTTGGTGCCAAATACGCATCACAGACTGTAATTACAATTCGCTGGACCCGCAGGCAGCGAGGAGCGAGGACAGCATCAACGGACAACGGACAACGCGACTTAATGCCCCCAAATATGTGTGTGTCCATGTGTGACAGATAGCGCACATTCTGTTGCTGTTGCTGTTGCTGTTGTTTGAGCTCTTTTTGCCCAGTCTGTTTATGTGTTCAACTACTGAATGGATTGCTCTGGTTCGGTTTACTTTGGCTCGGTTTGGTTTGCAATTGGTTTGGCTTTGGCTTTGGCTTATGCGCTGCATTTGGATTGTGGTCAAGTTGGCAAATATGGAACGCAAATGCATATGAATGATGCATGCAGATAAAGTGTGTAATATCTTAATTTATCACATGCTTGACGAAATATTATGCTCTAAATTAATGCCATCATTCATCCCGGCTCTGGCTCTTTATTTTGCCCAATGAATAGAGCGTGCTCCAAACCACACTTTGATGTATGCAATGAATAGTGACTGCAGCAGCAAGATTATTCAATTGTATTTGTTAATAAACGGCAGTCAATATTACTACTAAATACTACACTGGAATAATGTAATTTATCGACATAATTTAGCATGTTATTTCTTTGCTAGCTTGACACAGTTTTGTTGGGCAACATTTGATGTAAGTTGTGAATGTAGTTGAAGAAGAGAAGTTATTCAATTTTTAATCATTGATTATAAAATATTTCAGTTTTATTAATATGATGAAATAAATATTTCTATTAAAATATAATTCAATTTCAGAGAATTACAAGATTATCTGTTTAATTGTATTGCAACTTTGACGAAGACAACTTATTTAATTTTATCCAATTGTATTAGTTGAATTAGCTTAGAAGAATAAAATGCTTACAATATTTGATTAACTTTATTAATAAGCATGTTAAACTTACTATTACCATTACTATATTTCTAAATTTCATTGAACAATAAAATTATCAGATAAATTTGATTGCAATTTTATTGGGCAACATTTGATGTTATTTGTGAATGGCTTTGAAGAAGAGAGGTTATTAAATTTGTAATATTTCAGGAAATAATAAAAAAATCAGTGTAGTTTGATTGGTGAACTCTTGATGGGAATTTTGAATTATGAATTTAACTCATTAATAACATATGCTAAGCTAAAAATAAAAATGAGGTTTTTGAAATGATCAGTTTCATTCTGTGGCAGCTTTGAAGAGGAGAGGTTAATTAATTTCATTATTATATTTTAAATATTTTACAATTTCAAGGAATTTAAAATTCTCAATTTCATTTTGCATACTCGTTTTGCAAAAAATCAGCTTGAATCTGTTTTGTCTGCAGTTGCCCGGTCGAATGTCTTTGTTTTGCCTGCGTGCTCAACATTTGGATTAAGGCGTTTGCCTGCGTTATGCATTTAAATGGCACACCAAAAAGCAATGTCATGAACACACACACACACACACATGTGGATGTGTAGCATATATGTGAGGAAAAGTATATAGTAAAGCGTAGCATAGGTTAAGCCCTTGGCCAAAAGTAGCCTTCACCTTTGCACTTTTGTGTGCTCGTTTATTTTGCTTAAGCAGCTTGCACAAAATGCTTGTAATTTGCTTGTTTCTTTGCACTTGAATTAGATGAGCGCTCGCACACACACACAGACACACACACACATGGTGTGTATATGCACTCACACAGACGTAGGCAAACATGTTTGTAAGCTGTGTTATTTTTGAGCTTTACCTTTGCGCCTGGCGTGTCCTTGCAGCTGCGGCACTTGTCAAGTCGTTTGCTTGGACTGTGCAAACAACATGAGAAGCCCAACACCAACATCATGAACACCAACACCAACACCAACGACCTGGCCAACTAGTAAATGCATTAATGGCTGCCTCCCCCTTCCCACCCCTCCAGTTGCAGCCTGCAGCCCCTCCAGCTTCGTGCCAAAAGCGCTCACCTCGCAAATTTGCGCCCATTACAGATTACATGCGTGTGTGCGGCATATGTGTGAGTGGCTGAGTGTCTCAGTGTGTGTGTGTGTGTGTGTGTGTGTGTGTGTGAAGTGTTTGCGTTGCGACATGGCTGGAATGCTCAGCTTGGCGCCTGAAGTGTTTTTTCGCTGGCTGTCGTCGTCGTCGTCGTTTTGATTGCGCTTTGCATCAGGAAGATCAGGAGATTTCTTGAGCCGCGTGCTGGCCTCGTTAAGTGCCATCAGACAGTCAGTTGGGCTGCTTATGGCATTTTATGCTATTTTAAATGCATAAGCTACATGTTTATTCGCTCCCATACTCACACACTCGCACACACGGTGAATCTAAATAAATAAAGACATATGATGAGTGCCATCGACGCGACACATATGTTGATTTTTTGTTGTCGTCGAGTAGATGCTCGTAAAAATGTTTATTACGTGGCCGCATCCTGTTTTTTTTTTTGTTGTTTGTTTTTTGTTGTCGCCTTTAGTGCAACATTGTGTTTGCTTACAGCCGCTCGCCTCATTAGTAATTGAAGTTTTGGCATAGGCATAGCTGCCAGGGCCAAGCTCGAAGCTGAAAGCTGCGAGCTACAAGCTCCCAGCTCCATGCAATTTTCATTTGTCAAATGCGTCGTTAGGCAAAGCTCAGAGCCTCATCATCAGTTGTTGTTGTTGTTGGTGTTGTTGCAGCTGGGAAACAACGCAAATGTTGCGCCTTTGTTGCTCTGTCCGTGTGCGTTTGCTTAATGCATTTTTAATGCATCAAACACATTCTGAAGACGTAAAATTGCATTCAAATTGCTTTAATTAAGTGGATTTGCATTCGAAATTGACACACAAATTTCCCAGAAGGCGACAGCAACAACAACTATAACAACAACTATAGCAACTACAGCAAACGGCACTCAAAGCGTTTTCGGGGAGTGAGTTTTAATTGATTGCGCCATTAATTATTCACATTAAAAGGCGGCTCACATGGCGTATGCGTAATTTCCGTGCCTTCCTCTCCACTCGCTGCTGCAAATGTCCTTTACCCAGAATTTTGTATAAAACGTTACGCATCCTTCCCTGCGATCGTAAAAACACACATATTTGGGAATTCATAAAATGCAGAAAATTTGTTGATTTTGTGATTGTTTTGTTTGTGGCCAAAATATTTATTGCAATTATAGAAAATGTGGCACACATGTCGCATGCTTAATGCCTTGCAAGCACAACATTCCAAGGTGGATCATTTTAAAAGTTTATAAACTTATTGATAATTGCATCTACAAAATGTTGATTTGTACCGAGCAAAATATTTACGTGAATAGAATAGAGAGAAAAAAAATAGTAGTTTTGAGCAGTCAATTGGCAAATATTTGCATAGAAATTTGTTTAAATATTTGCTAGAAAATATGTGACATGCCAACAGATTGTGATATTTGCATACGAATTGGCTTTGCCCCCCTGCGTCTCTCTGCGTCCCTCTCTGTCCATATATTCATAGCTCGGTCTGCGTTTGGTTGGCTTTGATAAATTTGTGCTGAAAAAGTCAAAAGGACAGAAAAGGTAAACAGACAAAAGTTTGCATGATTTGCAAGTGTCAAGTCCTTGAGTGTATGTGTGTGTGTGTGTGTGTGTGTGTACGTATCCTTGACGTGACACTTTAAGTGAAATATGCAAATAAAATACGAGCAAATTCGGGCCTTGATTGACTTAACATTAAGCTAAAACAAATATTTACGGCGACTTCGCCAAACTGTTTGTTGCGAACACATAAAACTAATTAGCTGAGTATTTTATGATGATTTATGTCTGCGAGTGCGCGTGTGTGTGTGTGTGTGTGTGTGAGCAAGGACATACATGCCCATACATTTATTGACTTAATTAAAGCATTGACTTTGGTTTTGATTTCAATGGGTTTGTTATTGCCGTCGAGGGAAAGGGGGAAGCAATGTAAAATAATATGCGATTCACTGAGCTGGATAATTATAATGAAGCGTTTTGTCTGGCCCAACTTAACCTTAATTCCATGTTAGCTCACTTAATCCTAGCGTGTCTTTTTATTGCCGTTCTCGCCCCGTTTTTGCGCGCATTGTTTTCGGACTTCATGCAGGTGCGAACAATTCGCTTTTAGACAAAACGCTGACAACACGCATAAAAAATGCGCCGTCTGCTAATTAAGTTGCTCGCCAAAATGAAAAAGAAAACTAAAGCGAAATGGAAACGCAGCCATGTCAAAGAAGACAAGGGAGGCGAGGGGGGAATGGTTCAAATGCTAACGCATTGTGTTGCCAGCAGTAACTTTTGTGCATAAAATGGAACAGATGCTCCTCTGATGCGGGCCAAGAGTCGCTCCTCCAGCCCTGACCACATTTTAATTGGGCTAAGTACACCGAGAGTCCGAGAGAGCAAGGAATCTCTGTTGCATGTGTGACATGCTATTAGGAAAACTTTTAAATGAGTTAGTTAAGTAAAGCGGGTAATGCTGTTATGAGTTTGCATTCTCGAACAAAGGCCCGTCAGCTTTGCTTGTTCAGCTTAACAGACTGTTAACCCACAGAGCCACACACTATAAGTAATACCTGCTATCTGAGTAATTACTGCACTTGAATAATTTATGGATTTGTTCTTTAAATACTTCATCCGACAGACAAATCAAATTAATTGCCTATTCTTTAACAGTGCTTTGTTGTAGGCTGTAAGCGAAATATCATTTGTTGTCCCATTAACCTTTGTGCATTTCTATTTATTAAATATTCTCATTAACAGCCAGCTGAGATTCCTGCGACAACATCCTAGCGCAGATAATCGAGATTACATTTGTCATTAGTTGCACTTCAGATTAATTGACTTTTTACTGCTAGTTAATAATAGAAGTAAAGTTCCCATTAACATA
This sequence comes from Drosophila formosana, assembly GCA_035045625.1. Lineage (NCBI taxonomy): Eukaryota > Metazoa > Arthropoda > Insecta > Diptera > Drosophilidae > Drosophila > Drosophila formosana. Next base: position 23,600,385 of record JAWNOW010000232.1, read on the forward strand.
TATTTTTGGATTATAATTATACCCTCTAATGTAAAATGTTGTTCTAACTGGTTGACTAATGACAGAGCCAACGAATAAAATTGCAATTATGAGTCGCAAAATCGCTGTTGGCGCTAAAGCGTTTTTATAATTCCAAGAATCGAGTATTGTAATAATTGAGGCTTTTTATTTGTAGACATTTGCGTGGTAATTGAGGCATAAGTGCATGCAATTAATATGCAATTAGGCTCATGCGATAATTTTTGATTGTTTCTTGTTGCCTTTAAATGGCAAATGGCAGCAAAATGGGGCACGCTTCAATTTGAAGGGCCGCAGGCCACATAACATAACATTTATACGTAGCATAGTATGTGTGGCATGCCACAGCAATAGCAATTATCGCAAATTATATCGCCCATATACACATATGAGATTGCATTATGTGGAGGAGCGATTCAGCTGGACTCGAATCCCAAAATGTCGAACGCCGAGTGCCGGTTGAATAATGGAAAAACTCATGACATGGAAATGAATGAAACAAAGGAATGCTGCCGAGAGGGAAAAAAATATTATTCAATTACGACAATGGTCAACGGAATGTTGCAGCGAAATCGACAGCCCATGCCACCGATAATAATGATGATGATAAAATATGCGATTCAATAAATACTTGAAGTTTCCTCTCACAATGTCCTCTCACGTCCCCCCATCCACGCTGTTGCTCTCGCAAATTGAAATAATAACAATGATGCGCCTTGTTCCCATTCAGCATACTTATTGTATTCAATCGTAGTTCCTCCGCGCTTCAATAATATTAATTTTTAACCAAAATCCAATAATGCCGCACAAAAATCAACCAATTGCAACATCCATTGTCATCCGAATTTATGCCTTGTCTTCTGAGTCAGCGGGTAAATTAGTATTTCCAGATATTTTGCCACTATTTCAATGTAATTTTTATTTTGATTTGAATCGAATCTTTTTTATTATTATTTGTTTATTATTTGTTACGAATATTTACTTCTCATTTGACATACTCCCATATGAACAGGGTATAATAATATATAATCGGATTTTGCTTACAAACAGAAGCAGACAGCATTCAATATTATTTGCATCAAATTGTGCAATATTATGAAGACAGTAGCGAAGTCAATAAAATTAATTAAAAGTAGGAATATTTTTGAAGCTATGTGTATAATAAAATATTGAAAGTCAAATGACGTCGATGAATCTTTAATTTATTGACGGTCAATTTGGACAAAGTTTAATATAGCTATTTTTATAATGTTAAATACACATCGAACGTTACAATAAATAAAAGCGACAATTATATTTTAATAATTAATAAATCGAGTCAGCAAGTTAACAATTTTGGGGCTTTAATAATTGGAATAAATAAATCATTGTGTGTATTTGCTATTGATTCATTCCACCTCAAGTTGAAACCATGGATTTTTATACATTATTGAAATTAATTTTAAAAATCTTGAATACCAAGTTGTACTCTTCAAGAGCAATTAAAATACGTGCAAACTACTCGAAATTGGGCCATTGAAAATCAACATTTTGTTGGCCAAGTTAATGCTCGTGTGCAACGATTTAGGGCCGAGGCACATTGAAGAAAGGACTTAAATTAGGGGCGCACAATTAGTGGGCGTGGTGAGTTTTATGACGCACTCGGAAAAGTGTAGGCTGGCCGCATTGATAAGCCCGGCTGTCTGGATGTCTGGCCGACTGCCTGGGCTGCGTTCATTTGCATAAAATTCAAATAAAATAAACGACAAACATTATAATCATTAGCCTGGCGACCGCCTCCTGGGTGCAGTGTTGCGTCCCAGTCACAGGCCGCGGGCCAAGTTGCTGATTGCAACGGGGAGGGTTGAGGGTGGAAGGTCCGTTGAGGCCGCTGACATATTTATGGTGTTTCTATGTTAACGAGCCGTAAATTAATTTAGCTAATGATATATGCAACACCCCGGCTCCCCGCTTTAGATGCCTATCCATTCCTGCAGTGCGACTTTCTGCTGCTCCACCTGCTCGCCCAGCTTCTGGGTCATCGCGAACTGGATGAGCACCAGCAAATAGTTGCACACAATCGAGGCGAACTGCGAAAGAGAGTCCAAGATTAGTCCACTTCAATCTGGGAACAATTCCAACTCACCAGCGTAATCACAGTCTTGTTGAGTGTGATGCTTGTGCCGCTGGTGAACTCGACTTTGAACTGGAGGCGCCAACGCATCATGGCCTCGACGAGCTGCTTGACGGGCTGGCTGGCCGGGAACCAATCGTCCAGCTGCTCGAGCAGACGCAGACAACGACGTCCCTCGTCCACGCTCCGGCTGCAGTAGACGGGCGCGATGAGCATCTTGTAGAAGGGCACCAGCATGCAGAGGCAGAGGAAGCCCAGCAGCATGGGGCTCACGCCTCCAGTGTCGTGGCTGCTGTTGTCGGAGCGGGCAAAGATGATGTACAGCTCGCTGGTGCTGAGCGTAAAGTCGTGGGCCATGGCCGACCACAGGCTGAGATTGTAGACCTCGTTGATCTCCTGGATGATGTAGTGCAGCTCCTTGACCATGTCCACCAGCGATCGCAGCCGCCGCTCGCACAGCGCCTCCCTGCCGAAGCGCCTGTAGAGGAACTGCGGCTGCAGGATCTGCTGCAGCAGCCGGAACCGAATGCTGATCAGCTCGGTCAGCGTCATGTGCACATAGCCCGTGAGATGCGGTCCACTGGTCACCAGTATATAGCACAGTGCAGCGGGCACCACAATCCCCAGCTGATGTCCCTCGGCGCCCCGGGCCAGCGCCGTGTTCACCGCACTCATGTAGAGCACGCCCACAATGGACAGCACGATGATGCTCTTGCGCGACAACTTGCGGTAGTTGAGGTTGGCGCCAAAGTCGCGCATCAGCCGCCGGTCCACCTCGGCCAGCCGCTCGTAGATGCCCAGATGCCGCCTGGCGCCCAGTTGGAGCGACAGCACGGTGAGCATGAACACCAGCGAGGATATGACCAGCTCCATGCCCATTATGCTCAGCACCAGCTTGTCCAGCTGCAGCACTCGACTGCGCAGCTCATCGTTCTGCACGATGGCATAGAGGCAGCCACAGAGGCCCAACACCGCCAGGCTGGCGCAGCACACGGAGTAGAGACGCGTCCACTTGTTGATGACGAACTGGCCGCCGCGCTGGAAGAAGCCGCTGCAGCAGACGACGAACTGTCCCATCGAGATGAGGCCGACGCATTCGTGCAGCGATCCGGGCTCCCAGCATTGGTGCAAAGCTCCCATCGTGGACAACGCGTGACATGCAATGGAATTTGATTTCTAAACCCTTTGTTAATGGCCACTGGCGTGGAGCAGAGTCCTCTGCCAGATTGGAGCAGCTAATGTAATTAGTTAATTTATCGCAGCTTATCGGTTGCATCGCATTTGACAATGTTGCATGCTTCAATGAGTCGTTGATCTTGATGCAACGATGAGCTCACATGGAAACTTAATGATGCGGAAATTGTGACAAGTTTTATTTGTTAAAAATCATTGAGTATGTTCGACATATACTATTCATTAAACATTTGAGAATTAAAAGACAAAAAATTATTTTCTTATTTTAATAGGATAAATAAATAAACTATTATAATTTTGAAACTTATTTTTTTATTTTAATGGGAAATGCATAAAAAATATTTTGCAAATTTTATATTTAACTACAGATTATTATTTCTATTTCAATTGGAAATTAATAAAAGAAAATATACTTCTCCACAGAGAGAGAAAAAAATATACTTAAATTTCTACAGAGAGCTGAAAGAAGAAACAGATTTATTGGTGGAATTGCATAAAAATGAATTTTGTATTTATTTACAGTGAGAAAAAAAATATATAAATTTGTATATTCTACATTTCTACAGAAATCGAATATTTTAATTTTAATAAAACTTGTACATATTTTGCATTTCTCTACAGATTAATTTGAAGATTGTTTGTTGGTTTTAGAGTGGTCAACTTTCTTCGAGAATTACGAGCCTCGAAAGCTTCAAGAACCGCACTCACGAATCCTAAATAGTTGGAGTTATCGAAGAACCGATATAACATTTTATATTCGCCGTCGGGGACATTGGGGAGGTGACCATCGTCGGACATCAGTTGGCGGGCAAACATGTGTCCCTGGCAAGCAAGGTGTTAATGGATCCACGACACTAATGAATAGCGACAAAGACTTACCATATAGGGACAGCTGTGATTGACATTCGTGTAAGTGCGCAGTTGCCTAATGACGAGATCTGAGTATGGAATGAATTGATACTTTTTGTCATTGTGGCAGACACTAAAGTTGAATGGAAACATGAATGTCTTGAACTGATTCGTATTGTCTTTCTTGAAAAAAGTCGTCTCTATCTGCAATTAGCCGGCCAATAGAACATATTGTAAGTTCACTTTTAATGAGACTTCTCACCATGATGTCCCGCAGAGGCTGCAAAAGGTAGCAGTCAGCATTAACATGGGACTTTACCCAACTAACAGCCACCAAAGAGCAGGTGGTGTTCTCAACGAACTGCGAATTCGATTTGCAATCAATACTCTTTACTTTGAAGACCCGATAACCTTCAGACTTTCAAAGGAAATTAAATAATATAATCCATTTGTTTTGTCACATATGTACGTACTATATTTAAGAGTCCGTAAATCAACGAAAATCCGAGAACAAATTTATCGACACACTGTTTCATATTGTTCAAAATACTCTGAATGAACAATCCCAAAATTCCTTTTATAATAGCAACAGACTCATTAAAATGAGGACAATTAAGATTTGTATCAAACATATAAAACGCACACCGAAATTGCAATTAAATTCATGTACGAGTATAATTCTAAGATCAATCGTATGCAAACACCATAGAAATAGAAAATATGGAATCGCTATATTTTGTTGATTTCTGAATTTGATAGTAACAATTTAGCCATTTACCGATTTAGTAATCGGATCTTTTCGCTTCCTGATCTGCACCATTTCAGCGGCGTGAACATAATATTTGATGAGACCAGCATGTTCACTGGGTCGATCCGGATAGTTTTCAATAATTCTAAAGGAAACCATATAGAAGCCCAGAGGAAACTTGGGCATGAAAGTGCTATTCGCATCGATGAACAAGTTGCGTGCATACATATGGCCCTGTGAAATCAATCGAATTTTGTTTAATCAGTCAAAACAAATACCGTCGCGATACTTACAATGTAGGGACAACTGTGATTCACATTCGTAAACTGTTTGATGATCTTCCAAAACATGGTTCCGTAGGGTATAAAATTTCGCTTTGCAATTATGTCGCACAAATTGAAGGCAACGTTGATCAGAAACGGATGATATCGATTGCTGTAGCCCTTTTTGAAGAGTTCCATGTGAACCTATTCAACAATTATTAATTGCAAACTTTCAATAGGTGTAGTCTGTATTTAAGTTCACCGTTGTATTTTGTAGAGGCAAAATGAGATCACAATCCATGAACACAACAGCCTTATTCCAATTTTCAGCCTTTATATAACAAGTGGAGTTCACAGCATATTTGGGATCGGGCAGACATTCAATGTTCATCGACTTGTATACCATTGGTGAATCTGCTTGCTTAAAATATATAACCAATATATATTATACTTTTTTATACATATATATATTTTATCATTTACCACACTCAAAACGAATGACAGACATTGAATAACCACAAACGTATAAAGCATTATAACGACTGCACACTATGACAGCTATAGTTAGCCTAAAAATCGATGCCAAATGGAACTAACTTTAATGCACTTTAAATTGCTGACCGGGTGCCCAATTATATTTCAATTACATTTTCCATAATATAATTACATGTATTTGCCACAAAACTTAACAATTACATTTTTTGCCACTTTTATTTTTAGTCTGTTCCATATTTTCCATATTTCCCATTATTAAATTTGTTTCGGCTTGTTCTTTGGCTTAATGAAATCCATTGCTTCAAAATACAAGTTTATTTCGCCAACCGAAGCGAAACTTCCATTCGCAAAGTTTTCATACGTATGGAGAGAGCAGAGATAAACGCCCAATGGAAACAATGGAAAATCCACATCACGGATATATAAGTTTCGGGCACTCAAACGGCCCTGCAAATAGAGTGTGAATTTTAGTGAAGTTCTTTTAAGTCTCGAAGGATATTACCATAATAGGACAACTGTGATTTACATTTGTAAAATCTTTCAGAATCTTTCCTATTTCCTAGGGTGTGAAATTTCGCTTCGCCATTATATCGCATACATTAACAATAATGTTGACCAGGAACGGATAGAACCTGTTGTTATAGCCCTTTCTAAAGAGCTCAACTTGTGTCTGAAAGATATTTTTGAATTACAAAAATATAAAAAATAAATAAAAATAATTATTACCGTTATATTGTGTAGTGGAGTAACAATATCGCAATCCATTTGAGCCACAGCATTATTCCAATTTTTAGCTTTCACCAGGCAAGTAGAATTAACGACGTACTTGGGATTTGGTTTGCACTCGAGATTTCTTGTCTTGAACACAATTTGGGGATCACTGCACTGTAAAGTGATCATTACATTTTGTACTAGGCCAACTATAATTTTAGTTTTCGTTACCACTTCCCAGAGCAGTTGAAAGCCCAGAACATAATAAACAAGTGCAATTTGTGAATACATGATGAATACTGGGAACTAGCATTCAGGTTACATCGAATAAACTAACTTTCGAATAGCTATTTTAATTGCTTCATTATATTTGCATTATGATTTTATAGATAATATTGTTTGTTATTTGGTCTGTAGTCAATAATACTTTTTGTGCTCATAAATTTATGTAAAGCCGCAGAAAGAGTGAAATTGTTTTATTCTTGTGAACTTTTAACACAGTCAAGTGAGAATAACTAATATAAGAAGTTTAAGTTAATTACTTTCTAGGGTGTGAAACTGTTTATAAAATTGTAAGTCAACTCTTTTCACATCAACTGGAATACAGATATTTTCACTAAGAAACGTATTACTTAATTCTTTTGTTTTTTCCTGACTTGACCATTTCCATAGCTTCAAACCCAAATTTCACTAATCCAGCCGATTCAGTAGTTCCGTTATCAAAGCAAGACGTCTAATGTAATGAGGTAATTTCCCAATGGAAGATTTGGCAAAAAGCTCTCATGGAAAGTTATATTTCGTGCCGTCAGGTGACCCTGTCATTTAAAAAGTATTTCATTTAAACGAGTAATACGAGATAGTTATTATCTTTCTTACCGTGTAAGGACAGGAGTGATTCATATTAGTGAACTCCTTCAATAGTTTCTTCGCCATTGTGCCGTATGGCAGAAAGTTTCGATTAGACATGACGTCGCACAGTTTGATAACAACATTGACCAGAAACGGATGGTATCGATTGTTATAGCCCTTCTTAAAGAATTCGACGTGCATCTGTAAAACAAGCAATTTTCTTTTATCTTACATTAAACATAAAATAACTACCTGACTTACCGATGTATTGCGTAGGGGCAAAACTAGATCGCAGTCCATGTAAGCCACAGCTTTATTCCAATTTCGAGCCTTTACTAAACAGCTAGAGTTTGCAATATACTTCGGATTTCCAATACATTCAATATTCGTTGTCTTAAATACCATCTGGGTATTAACACCCTGCATTAAATATATTTTCATTATACCCCGATATTTAGTTGAGCTCGATAAAAGTATTACCAATTGCTGGAGGTGCCAAAAGGCCAAAATCAAAACTATGTTGTAGATACTCGGATACATCATTGAAACTGTGAACTCAACATTAGCGCATAAATATATGTAAGCTAAATTCGATCTAAGTCACTTTTAATTGATTTTTTTATTGAATGGTCAATTCAACTGTAATTGGTAATTGCTCGAACTCAGTATATAAAAATAATCATTACACCGTACTTTTTTTTTAATTGATACACAATTTAATAACCCTTTTTTTACATTAATAGCATTAAATACGATCCACAATATGAAATTTTATTAAAGTTAAACTTTTAGTTTTCTTCTTGTTTCAACCATTTCCATGACTTGTACAAACATTTTAATAACGCCCAGCGATGCTTTGGACTGATTTAAATAGTTCTCAAAAACACTGAATGAAAATAAATAAATTCCTATTGGAAAAACTGGAAAGACCTTATCATTGATATACATATTCCGTACGATTAAAGTACCCTGAAAATCGTAGAGAAAATTATGTTGAATGCTGAACAAATTGAATATTATATTACCTCCAAAGGGCAACTGTGATTCACATTAGAAAACTGCTTCAAAACATTCACGACTATAATTCCATATTGAAAGTAATTTTTTCTTGATAATATGTCACACATGTTGAACTGGACATCGATCAGGAAGGGATTATAGGCATTAGTATAACCCTTTTGAAAAAGTTGCATACGGATCTAAAGATGTTCATACATGTATAGTATACGATGTATAGGAAGTATTACGCAGCTTACCGTTAAATTCCGAAGTGGTACTTTGAGATGAGTGTCCATATTAACATCGGCTTTATTCCAATCTTGAGCTTTTAGGGAACAAGTATAGTTTTCGACATACTTCATATTGGGTAAACACTCGATACTTTTAGTTTTAAATACTATCTGGGCTCCATCGAACTGAATAATAAATAAAATAGTACTTTGTAATATTAACACAATTGCATTCAATTCATACCATTTTTGATAGATGCGAAAAGACCAGAAGAGCAACCAATGTCCAATGCATTGAAACAAATGTGATATTTAGATATTTCAAAACAAATAAATCTTGTGATATCCATTCTAAGTAATTACGTTTAAATTCATTTTAAATGCTCAATTTAAGATTATAATTTCAGAAAATTATTTTCTAAAATTATTTTGAAATCTATTGACAGTAAAAATAATGATTTTTTTGCTTTTATTGATAAGATTGACATCGTGTATCTTTGCTAAAAATCAACTAGATCAGCATAAATATATTTACTTGGAAGTATAGTAAAATATTTGCATATTAAATAAACTAAGCAGTGTTTGTTGTAAACTATCAATAACGAATCAATGAGGCTTACAACAAGTACTGGCGGTACGATGATAAATCAACATGGCAATGATTATGAACTATTCGTCTGTAACGGCAACGGTTGTTGGCCAGGCCCATGGTTTGAATTAAACGTCGTAATCTGCGGGATTATGGCTACTGTCATCAGAGCTGACGTGTTTCCAAAAGTCGCTGACGAAGCTGACAATGCTGATGATGCCCCAAAATGTTGACAAAGACAACGCCAATGGTTGGCGACACGTGCAGCACGACGAGATGGTGGCGGTTGTAGATGACGAAGCGAAGAAGGACATCGGAAGGCTGAAAGTATTGCATAATTTACGGCTGCCGAAAAGCGGAAATATTGACACGGATATGCCAGTGTGGCACATTGGCAGCCAGCCAGTATGGCGTTGTCATTATGCCCGTTGATGCCGCCAGCATCGGCCATTTTGTCTGCTTTAATTAATTAAACTTGATTAACGAAAATTTTATGATTGTCCAATGGCAACAGGAGGCAATCAATCATGACCATGGCCACTAACAGTGACACAGTGAGAAACTCTGGGCGACTCTGCCAGGAAGTTCCTCTGAGCGCGCGCGCGGGCGTGTTAATTATTTTGCATTAAATATTTATGAGCTGGGGACCAAAAAGGGCTGACTAACAACAACAACAACAACAACATGAACAAGAAAAAAACAACAACCGCAATGTACAGTAATAAAAAAGGAAGGGTATGAAATTAATTAGGCATGTGAAAAGCGCAACAACATTTACAAAAGAGCAATAGCTGCAATAATAAATTGTTGTTGAATCAGTTGAATGCACAAAACACATTCAAAAAACTGAATAACTGATTTTATGCATGAGAAACTAGCAAGATGAACAATACAGCTATTTATCAAACTTATGTAAACCCCAACAAATTGCACTACATAATCGCATTGTACTCGCAGTGATTAATTATGTATTTATTTCGATTTTGATTAAATCATCAAATTCATACGAACATTTCTAATTTTATGGTTACCGATATAAATAAAACATTAATAATTTAGTAAATGTTTAGCTTCATCTATTGTATTAAAATTAAAATGGCAAGCGTGGCGATGAATTAATGTTACTTAAATTTGAATAGGTGTTTTATTCATTTACAGATTTTCACTTGAACGAATTAACAAACAACATGTGCTCAATAACTGTCCAATACAATAATTTAATTAAAAAACAAATTAAATGAATTTAGCGTTTATTCTGCAAATTAAACATTTTAACGAAATCGATTTAAAGTTCAATTTTTCTATACCGATGACCCAGTACCTTGGAAAACTTCAAATGTACTTTAATTATGCATGTGACTATCTAAGGGATAAGAAGGATTTCCACGCAATTTAGCTATTAATTAAACATATGCATAAACGCTGAAAGAATATCAGATTTTTCAGTCTCAAAGTACTAACAATTGTACGACAGCAAGCAGTGCAGCAGTGATAAAAAGCGAACTACTTGCCTTGCAAATTTCACCAGTGGCAAGCAGGGCAAAACCAAAGCAAGCAGTTCTTGGGTACACAAAACGAATGTAAAGTTTGCATCAAAACTACAATTGGTAGTAAATTTTCAATTATTCCAAACAAGCTGGAAATTTAAATCTGTTAGCAAAATCGGGATACAAAAATACACTATTAATATAAATGAAAATAAATCTATTAAGTAAAGCCTTTATATTAGAAACTTATAACAGCGAATCTATTTAATTTTGACTGCCAATAACATTAAAATATATTAATAATGACTTTAGTAAGTGTATTTTACATTGGTAATATTGCTGTTCGCTGTTTTGTTAAACAAATACCATAATGTTTCTACCATAATGTATTAAAAATTGTCGCTTGATAAAGATTAATAAATAATTGTATTTTTAACGGCATAATGCTTACAATAGTTTGAGAATAATTCGGTTGGAAAATAATATGAAATTGATTAGTTTTTAATGGAATTTATTGTGTAATTATATTACACCGAAAAACATGTATCAATCTTTAATTCGATGATATTTGAAGTTATAATCTACATTTTTTATATTATGGTTGTCGTATTGCGATTTTATTTTTTGCATCTATCTTTGATTTTGATCGGTATTCTTCCTTGGCTTCAGCGTATAAACTTATTATACCAATTTTATCCATTCGATTTCCTACGTTTTCAGAAAAATTTAAACGTAATTGGTAATTTCCTAAGGGAAACACGGGTATGTAAATGTCGTCCATGTACAAGTTTCTTGAGTATAGATGTCCTTCAAAAGGACACGAATGATTTGCATTTGAAAAGCGTTTAATTATTTTCCAGGTAATTGTGCCGTAAATTAAACTGTTTCGCTTTGAGATCACGTCACACAGATTAAAACGAACGTCTACAAGGAATGGCTTATGTTGATTAGAATAATCTTTTTTGAACAGTTTCAGGTGGATCTATAAATATGAATTAGTTATATTTAGATATTGAATTGAATTGCATTTGGCGTAACTTACAGATACATTAAATACAGGGCGAACAAGATACACGTCCATTGCAGCTGTCGCTTTATTCCAATTAATAGCCTTAAGAACACAACTAACGTTCACAGCATATTTCTGATAAGGAATGCATTCCAGATTCGTATACTTGTAAACTATTTTTGGATCGCTGGCCTGCCAAACAAAGTGAAGTTTATTTTGTTATCCTTAGGTTTATTTTATAGAGTACTTGCCACTTGCCCGATAAGCCACATATTTAAAATTAAAAATGTTGTTAATGTCATGATATTAGCTAATGGCATCACGAAATTGATATCGATTTATGCAGGAACACTGATTTATATAGATTTTAAATTTGGTAGCAACATAACATAGCATAAAATAATTCGAAATAGATTAGTTCATAATACAAATAATAACGTTATCACGTCTAATTAACCAATCAAACAATTACGAACTCAGAGCTCGATAGCCGGTCATAAATATTTGAGTTGAGTTTGGATTTTTAGTTTTACACTGCAATAATTCACAAAAATATCTGATAATTTCGTAAGAATTGGCAAACAAAATATTGAATGTATTTTTCAAAAAGTTAAAGAAAATAAAATACAGTGTTTATTACATTATTATTATAATATTTTTACATTTTTTCTTCTCGATTGATATTTTTCCATTGACTGAAAATAAAAAGTAATAACGCCAAGACACTGCATCTGATCCTGAATGGTCTCCGTAAAATTCAAAGACAACTTATACATGCCGAAGGGAAAACTCGGCACGTAGCTTTCATCAATGTACAAATTTCTTGAAAACAGATGACCGTCCAAGGGACATGAATGATTCAGGCTCGTAAAACGTTTCATTGTTTTCCAAACTATTGATCCATACACCAAACTATTTCTCTTGGAAATCACATTGCACAAATTAAATTGTACATCTATAAGGAATGGCTGATATTGATTGGTGTAGTCTTTTTTAAACAGCCTCATGTGAATCTAGAATTCATACAATGTAGTGCAAAAGTTTTATCAGACTCTTGGTTCAACTTACAGTGGTATTTTGTAAAATTCGTAGAAGATAAAAGTCAAGTGTGGCAGTTGCTTTATTCCAATTGATAGCTTTAATGGAGCAACTGTAGTTCACACAGTATTTTGAATTGACGATGCATTCCACATTCGTAAATTTGTAAACTGTTGCAGGATAACATTCCCTTAGAGAGAAGAGCAAAATATTTGTGATTACCAATAGTTTTAAATGCATGATATCAACTAAATTTTGTAATAGATGATCTATCTTTTGGGTAGATTCGGCTAGTAACTTATAATGACAAATAAATCAGTTTTTAATGAATTGTCTGTTATTTCATTCTGTAAATTTCCAAAATTGAATGCTCGTTACGCGCTACAAAGCTTTACGACTATGTAGCTGTTTAAAGCTATGACAAGCAAAACTATTTTTGCTGAAATACAGAAAAAAAGAAGAGAAAAACTGGAAAAAAGGGAAAGATGTATGATAAGATAATACAATTTTACTGGAAAATATATTTTGTATTTTAAAATACCATTTTATATTTACAATCTATATGTATTTAGAAGGCTAATCGATAAGCTAATGTTAATTAAAATAGAAAATATTTTGGTTTGTCTATTTGTTTATAATAAGTATACATTTAATATCCAAAAAATTTATATTTCTTTTAGTTTATTTGAGTACTCAAGTTAGATTGGATAAGTAAAATCTGGACATTTTAACCTGTTTTCATTAAATCTAAATATGTATTTAATATATCTCCTGGTTATAGAAATTATTGTGTTAACTGACTAAACCATAATTTTTAGCTTGGATAAAATAAACTTGTTATTGATTGCAAGCAGTTTATGACTTTAAATAAATGATTAAATTATTTATAATTTACAAATCTTTGAATTCTGCAAAGAATAACCAATAAACGTGCTTTGTTTAGATCTGATATTTATCCTTTATTTCTTTTGCTTTTATATTCTTCCATGGATTGAAAATTAAAAGAAATTGTGACAAAAGCTTCAATTTTATCGCGAGTGTCTTCCGTAAAATTAAAGATTATCTTATAGATGCCAATGGGAAAATTCGGTATATAGCTCTCGTCTATGGACATGTTTCTTGAAAACATATGACCGTCAAAAGGACATGAATGATTCAGATTAGTAAAGCGTTTCATTGTTTTCCAAACCATTGTGGCATATAGAAAACTATTTCGCTTGGAAATCACATTGCACAAATTATATCGAACATCTATCAAAAAGGGGTGGTATTGATTGGAGTAGTCCTTTTTAAAGAACTTCATGTGAACCTGTAATAAATCGTGAAATGTAATGCTGCGAAATATGTACGATCAGATCAACTTACAGATGCATTGTGAATAGAACGAAGAAGGTAAAAGTCTAATTTGGCAGTTGCTTTGTTCCAATTGACGGCCTTGATGGAGCAACTGTGATTCACAATGAATTTCGGATTAATTAGACATTCTACATTCGTTAATTTGTAAACTGTTGCAGGATAACATTCCTGTTGGCAGAAGAGCAAAATGTTTGTGATGACCAATAGTTTTAAATGCATGATATTAACTAAATATTTACAGTGGGAGACATTATGATGTAAACAAAAAATATGATGATTAAATGGATTTTTAATTAATAGTTTTTAAAATGACTCTGCACGTTTTCAATAATAAATGTCCGTTATGCTCTAGAGAGTAAAAAGTCTATGTATCAGTTTAATAACTATTTAAATCTTATAGGAGAATACAATTTTAAGGTATTCTATTGTGCTGCATTTTCAAAAATATTTTAGAGGATCGCAGAGAAAGAGAAAAAAAGAATCAAAATAATTCCAAATCAGTTAAAATATAAAAATAATAGATAATTAATGTAACTTAAAGTTAATTTATATGTTATATACAATACAAATTATTTTACATAGATGATCAAAGGGATAACGTAATGAAAAAAAAAATGTAGTAAATTATTTTTGAACATATGTCAAAAGGTGAGTGAAACAAGAATACGAGAAATGAATCAATAAATCTACATTAGTCAAAAAGTTATTAGATAATACTTTAAAAATGGTAGAGTTTCTCAAAGAGCATTGGACCACGCTAATTAGATTGGAGTGCTGAAATCTAGAAATTTCCATCTGTTTATTAATTACAAACAAACAGTTTAATTATTTATTTTTTATTTTATAAGTATTTGTTTTAATAATAACACTCGGCTATAAGAGTATAGTGATAGGATATATCTTCCGAAAATCGAATTAACAGCATTGAAGTAAATATGTATAAAAAGTTCACTTAAGTGGTTGACAGTTTTATGATACTCAGGAAATTTATAAATAAAAATTAGTATATAATGATAGTTTAAGACGATTAAAATGATTTATAATTGATCAATAAAAACAATTTTAGCAATAAAATCTATTTTCATGCCAGTTTCCTCTGTACAATTAAAGATATTCTTATCGATGCCAAAGGGAAAATTTGGTATATACATAGCTCTCCTCTATGTACATGTTTCTTGAAAACAGATGACCGTCGAAAGGACATGAATGATTTCATCCTTTATTTCCTTTGAATTTATATTCTTCACAAATTATATCGAACGTCAATAAGGAAAGGTTGTTATTGATTGGAGTAGTCCATTTTAAGGACTCTCAAGTGAATCTGAAATAGAAGAATATAAGCTTCACAATTGAGATATCTACCGCTCATTTGACTTACAGATACATTGAACACAGATTGAAGTAAATTAAAATCGATAAATACAGTTGATTTACTCCAGTTGATGGCATTGATCGAGCAAGTATAATTCACAGAATATTTCGAATTAGCTATGCATTCCGTACTTGTAAATTTATAAACGGTTGTTCGATTACAGCTCTGTGAAAATATATATAAATTTAATTCAAATATACACATTATTGATTAATATTTTTAATGGCTTTGATATTATCACTTGGCAGACGAGCAAAATTGTTGCGATTACCAATAGCTTTAAATACATGATTTCAACTAAATTTGTATAGTGGGATATATATTTACGTCGATTGGGTTAATAATAAACTAATAATGAGAAAAAAATGTTTTTTTAATGAATAGTTTTTTTTAGTACTCTGTAAATTTATAAACGTAAGTGCTCGTTATGCTCTAGAGAGTTTTCCGAATATGTATATGTTTAATTTATGCTTAAATCTTTGAAAATTATGTAATGTTGACCCATTGCAGCAGTTATATGAATACATGGGAAACCTCAGAGAGAGAAAAACGAAAATTGTGAATTCAAAATCAGATTTGGAAGAAATTTGAAATTCAATGCAATTGAAAAATAGGTATTGCCGACAATATACATGACTATATAAAACGCAAAGAAATTACAAAAAAATTGTATTTCATACAATTAGTTTAAATATAAGTCTAATCAAGTTTATTTTTAAACTTATTAATTAATAGTTGAAAAGGTAATTTTTTCAAAGTGCATTGGAGTAATCTAATTAGATTGCATTGCAGATTTCTAAATTTTAACACCTTTAATATTTTAATAAAATTAAATCACAATAATTGTGAAATTAAATATCAGCGTTGGAAAACATGTTCTAAAAATCTTTCGAGGATTGAAATAAAAATGGAAGTCTAGAAGTGTAAGCTCTATTTCAACTAAATTTTATTGATGGAAAACAGTTCATTAGCTGAAATTTATTTGGTAAGTTTGTATGTAAAATTTGTTTACTACTTTAATAAAGTTATAGAATAAATTAGCGTATTTTTACTGTAACATATTGTTATCCTTTATTTCCTTTGAATTTATATTCTTCCATGGATTGAAAAATAAAAGACATTGTAGCGGTATATTCTATTTGCTCCCGAGTGTCTTCCGTAAAATTGAAGATAACCTTATAAACGCCAATAGGTAAGATCGGAATGTAGCTCTCGTCTAGGAACAGATTTCGTGAGTAGACATGACCACTGTAAGGACATGAATGATTCACGTTTGTAAAGCGTTTCATTATTCTCCAAACTATTGTGCCATATATTAAACTTTTGCGCTTAGAAATCAAATCGCACAAATTATATCGAACGTCTATAAGGAAAGGTTGATATTTATTGGAGTAGTCCTTTTTAAGGACTCTCAAGTGAATCTGAAATAGAAAAATATAAGCTTCACAACTCAGATATCTGATATTCATTTGACTTACAGATACATTGTACACAGGTCGAAGTAAATTAAAATCGATAAAGACTGTTGATTTACTCCAGTTGATGGCTTTGATCGAGCAAGTATAATTCACAGAATATTTCGAATTAGCTATGCATTCCGTACTTGTAAATTTATAAACGGTTGTTCGATTACAGCTCTGTGAAAATACATTTAAATTTAATACAAATATACACATTATTGAATAATATTCTTCAGGCTTTGATATTACCACTTGGCAGACGAGCAAAATTGTTGCGATTACCAATAGTTTTAAATGCATGTTTATGACTGACGAGCTATTTAAATACACGTGTGAAGAGAAAAAAATATTTGTAATTAAACTAGTTTTGAAAACAAATTTTAATGGAAAGTAGATTAGTTTTTAATAATCCAATGAAAACTAAATTCAACATTTACAAGTAATATTTCTTTAATGAAAATATAAACATCGAAGACAGCGATTATAAATAAGTTCTATTAGTTGAATTAAAATGTGATTACTAAACCCAACTAACTAACCTAGAAATTTTTAGTGAGTTTTTCATAATGACATAATAACTTTAATTGGTGAAATAAAAATAAATTTCTACATGGTTGTGCTGACAATTCAAGCATTTTTCTCTGTCAAAATATATTTGGGAAATTTGCACATGTGACAGCTGACAAACTGGCTAACTGACAAACTGACAGACGGGCAGACGGACAGACTGAGCCAGCAAGAGGTTCTCGACTTGATTCAATTAGCGCTAATTTAAAATGCCAACATGCCGAACTAGCTGAAAGTAAAAATAAAAGAGAGCAATCGAACGACGACAACACAAAAAAATAGAAGTGCTACCCCAATTTACCACATGACCCCCATCAAAGTTGTTGTTGCCATGTCAGTTGGAGCTAAGTGTTGACATTTGGCATCATTTTGGGGATTTTTCGGTCGGCGCTAACTGATCCAGCAACAAACAAACAACTTGCCCCACGTCTTCTTCAAATCAAAGTGTAAATTCAAAAGTCTCTGCGACCTAATTGCGCATTCAGCCATGAAAGGCATGCAATGTGTTCTATGAAATATGTATATTTTTACATTTCTTATATTTATATAGCATACGAGTATGTTGGATGGTTGAAGTTAAACTCTCGTTTTGCCACTTCGCGATACAAATGAGCTTATAATGCGTGCTCGCTACATGCTTCATAGGCACAGCAGGTCGACGCCACATTTGCAGCTTTTATGGCGCACATAATCATCAGCATCAGCATCATCATCATAATCATTACACACACACACACATGCGACTAAATGCACATTGACAAATGTTGAAGTTGCTTGCCAAACATGAAAACACATTTGTCTGCCCGCAGGCGGGCTCACACACACACACACACACACACGCATCTCTCTCTCTCTGTGTTAACTTATCGCTTAGTCTGCAAAGTGCAAGTGGTGAAGGGCTCACTTTAAAAGAGGAGAGGGAGAGGGAGAGAGGAGTCGAGGGAGTCGAGGGAGTCGCCTAATAGCGAAACCATTTGTACGCACTTGCTAAGCGACTGCGTCTTAATGCCGCCTGCAATTAAATTAAATAACACCATAATTAATTACCTGATGCGACTGCGAGAGCGGGAAATGGAGTTGGCCAGGCCAAAAGAATCATTTCGCTGGCCGCAAGTTTGTTTGGCTTGATTTGTTAGCGGCATTTCATGCGGCACGCAGAGCGGCCTCCAAGGTGTTAATGCTCGCCGTGCCAACGCCATTCATTATTAAAGTACACTGCGTTCGAGTGTGTGCATATGTGTGTGTGTGTGTGTGTGTGTGTGGGTGTGTGACCAGCTTGAAATAAAGAATGATTTATGATCACAGTGCCGGCCACGCATGTTCGTTCTCACAATGAAACTTTGACCCCGGTTCGCTTGATTTTCTTTTTTTTTTCGCCTAATTTCATTTTGCCAACGGCTTTCCATTTCACAAGCTACGCTACAATTAACTAAATTAACTGAAAAAACAAAATACAAATTTAACCTTAACAAATTTAAAGGTAAAATCAATGCGAAAATTCAAGCTCTTCTATATACATTTTATTTATTTTTTAAACAAAATAGGCAGCGCATAGAAATGTCCAGCCTGTTCGATCTGTCCAGCAAAATAGCTTTAAAGGTCTTCAATTATGTGAAGTCAAGATAAAAGTATAATTAATTGCTGATACACAATGGAAAACAAAGATGCTAATTAATATATATTTTTTAAATACTTTTTAAATTTTTAAAATTATATAAAAGACTTATTTATTTCAATTTTATATTATTTTTTGTTCATAATTTTATAATGTATATTCTGATTGTCTTCTTTCAATAAATACCAAAAAATAAACGATAAATTGTGTTGAAATTCAATTGAATTGAAATCGTAATTGAAGAACGAAATTTAAAAAACACGATCTTGCCTCAAGCAGACATCTGTTTTTCATGGTGCAAAACTGTCTAGTCCTACTTTTATTCATAACTCATCAACAAATTTAATTGCTGCTAATTATAGCTGCCATCGAACTGGGGGTCGAGCAACTCTGGACAGTTTATTATTATGTTATGTCTGTGTTTAGCTGCCCTTTGTGCGTGTTGGAGTAGGGTATTCCATACCCAAATGCCCAGTCAAAGGCAGTTCAATGGGGGCGACTGCGTCATTGATAAAACTAAGCGGCAAGTGCTTGAAGTAGGCTCCATAAAGTGTATCATAAATTAAGGCAATATGATAACGAGGGCGCTGCACAAAAGCGCACAAATCAATGGGCCATAACAGCGTAATGCAACTTATAGCAATTTGGCAATAAATGTTAATATCGCTGCATTGATTGCCAATACGCCAACGAACAAGAGACCGAGACCGAGTGTGAGAGTGAGTGCGAGTGTTTAAATATGAGTACTTATACATTTCGCCCATCAACTGCCCAAATGTGCTGCTGGCCGTCAAACAGTTGTTGCAAGCTTATCGTCCTTCCTCGGTCCTTGGTCCTTGGTCCTTCCACCTTCTCGTGCCCCTCGTAATATCAAAAATTGCATGCATAAATGCGCTTTATGTTAACGAGTGGGTAACGAGCAGGAGTTACTGCTGATGATGTTGTTGTTGTCACAGCTTTGCTGCAACAGCTTTTTTGTTGTTGTTGTCGGTTCGTCGGTTCCTTTCGGCCATATCTGAAGTATTTTCATCGCGCCTGTTTTATCTCATGACTCTTGATGAAATATGCCCACGTCCATCGTTGGCTGCCGCACTTTCCGGCCACCAAGGGGCGCCTGCAACATAAAAGCCGTCGAAGCGTGCAACATAAAATAAAAAACCAGCTACAAAAAATCAACTTAAATTAATATTCTTTTACTTGTACTCATCGTATTCTCTTTTGTTAACAACTCTCGGACGCAGGTGAGAAAGGGAAGACATATTGAATGACGTTTTGGCAAATCGAATAAAGGGCGTTGAATTTGTAAAGCTACCAGATTTATAAAGGACTTTTCTTTATTATTACTATTATTATTATTCTTATTTTTAAAGATTGAAATCGATTCAATTGTTAAGAATTATTTTTGTTATAGATAATATTTTTAATATGCCAGTAAAATAGTTCAATTCCTTGGAATATTTTAGTATTCTTATATTATACCATTATACCATACGATTAAAAAAATGAACTTTAAAAATATTTTATTTTTTTGTATTGTCTGTTATACTTTATTTTGTACTAATTTATATTCAACTTGTCTGCAATTTTTTTGTGCTACTCGCTGAAAAGACATCAATATATAACTTTTGAGTAAAAGTATCTTATGCTAATTTTTTGCAACTAAGAGTTTTATCCAGGATTGTTCTTAAATGACTCGCTTATATTCTGAAATAAAATAGAAAATACATAAAAATTGTTGAACATTGTTTTCGAGATGAAACTTGAATCAATGCTCCAAATTATAATATAAATTAAAATGATTTATCTCGATTTATAATAATTAACATGCAATAATTTTGAAAAATAAATTGTATTAATTTGGTATTCTTAAAATCAATGTTGTCAGCAAATAAATCAAGATCAATATTTAACCCGCCGTAGATCTGCCACTTCAGAGTTTTAATTCGTTGGGGAATTACACTCAAATAGATGGTTATGGAAAGTCTGTTGATAAAGGCATTAAATGCCAAAATACTTGGCGAGTGCAAGGCAAATTTGTGATGTGGATTGCTTGGATTGGAGTGCCAGCAACTGAAGTAGACTTACTGCGGGATATTTGATGCGTAGCCCCTTGTTGTTGCCACACGTTGCACGCAGCCGTGAATTGAAGGCGGAAAGCGTCTTAATCAGTTTCGATGCTGCTGTTGTTGGGCAAATATTTGCGAAATATTCCTGCTCGTTATGTGTGGCGTAGACGGAAAGCCGATTATGCCGCACAATGTGGCATGTGGGGACGACGAAGGGCGCGGGGCAGGTTGGCTGCCACAAGAGAACTGATTAATGAGCTGCAAATGATGTTATGCGCCAGCGCTCGCAGCGTGCGTAAATCACAAACAATTGGGCGTGTGTCGAGAGGGGTTCGCTTCAGTGCTGTGTGTTGCATGCAACAAATCTGCAAGCACGCTACTAATAATGTTGGTGTCCTTATCGCTTGCTACTGTGGCATTCGCTGCGTTTCACTTGTTGCAGCTGTTGTTGCACTTGACTTTAGCCTCTTGCTGTTATTTATATAGCCGTAGACATGCCGCATCGTCTGACACTTTGAACGCTTCGCAGCCAAACTTGCGTTGCATGCCACAACCCATCCCCAAAGGCGACGAAACTTTGAATTGCGACACCAATTGGCAGCTGCGGCAACTGGCAACTTGCAACTTGCAACTGGCAACTTGCAACAGCGGACGCTCGTCACTTTAAAGCCATTAAAAAAGACAAGACCGAAAAAAAAGAAAAGCGAAAACTGACAAAACTTTTTATGCTGCAGTTAACAGCAATTGGGGAGAAGTTGCGAGTGTGTGTGTGAGGGAACTTGAACGGGATCACGAGTATATATGCTGTGCTCCAGACATTGCATTTGCCTGGCCATAAAAGCAGCTTATGGCTTAATAAGTACAAGTCGGAATGCTTCAGCATGTAGCTGCCACAAAGGGTTGCAGGCAACCAGAAAAATATGCTAACAAGCCAGCAAAAAATAGAGATGACGTGAGGCGGAAGCGCTGTTCTTACCTTTTGACATGGTTTTGTTTCTCATCTGTGCTGAGCTTCTTCTGTTTTCCATCAAGAATATTAACATTGGTTTGCCCACAAAATCAACAAAAAAAAAGAGAAAGCAAAACAGCAAAATAAAAGCACGAATTTCACAATTCCCTTGAGAGGTCATCAATGATTTAATACACTGCCAGAAATCGGTGGCATGTGTGTGGCATGTTGCATAATCACAGAACGAGTGGAATACGAGGCAATGAGCTAAAGAATCACAGCTCAGCTGCCTTCGGGCTCTGCTCTTGAGCTTAGCTAATCGAAGCCTTAGTTTCTCCGCTTAATTATGCGTTCTTTTTGCCAAGAATTCATATTCCGGTTTCTATACTCTTTAATGGGCTGAGCATGTTGATTTTACAAGCAAATATAACATGAATATTTTAATAATTATAGAAGTTTAACTTAGTTCTACTGTAGAGAATATAAGTGTTGAATGATTAGAAAACTAGTTTCCAACTAATTTAATATTTGTTTATTAGAGATTTTGGATGTTGCTGAAATTGTTATCACATTAAAAATTAAAGTGTGCAAAAGAATATCGAGTTTGCGAAAATCACAATAGCCATACTTTGAGGCACAGGCAAACTTTGAAATTATAAACAAATGCCAAAAAGTGGTTAAACTGGTCAGCGTGGAACATCAACAAATCGCATAAAAAGTGTCGCAAATGTTGAGAGCACTTTCAGTTAAGGCTGGACGAAAGTGAAGACGAATTCATAATTCTCGACAAGATGAGGCTGCAAATCACACTTTGGGCAGTTGCGCTGCTTTTGGCCATAATATTGACAAGTAAGTTACTCAGATCGGTTTTGACCTTTAACTGTCATTAACTTGGCTCGAATGAGTTTAATGTGGACTTCAATGTGGATTTTGATGATTCATTAAGTGACGAGTTCAGTGTGAGGAATTCAAGAGTGAAGAGAGATGATGGTAACGGTGAAGATACTAAATCATATCCAGAATATCCACAAGAACCCGAATACGATGACAGCCCACCAGAATAACAACGAAATATTAAATTATTCATTATTTATGAGAATTATGACGCAAGCTGAAATTAAGTGCATTATAGAGTCGACTTAAGGCCTTAAAGTTCCAGAAAAAGGTCTTAAATCGTGAAAGTTCTTGACTAGAATATGAATTCCTAAAATTCTCTACTCTTGACTCCATGTATAAACGAGCATTTTGCCGACACAAGTTACTTTAAAATAGATTAAAGTAAAGAGGCAATTAATTGAAATTAAGTAAATAATTTGATTTGAAACTAATTGAATATTTATTCATGCAATATTGTTGCCTAAAATCAATCTGTTAATTGTAATCAAATTTAAAATGATAATGTGAAAATGTGCAAAAGAATTTGTATATGATCAAATCACAGCACGCGCAAGCTTTGAAATTATAAACAAATGTCAAAAAGTGGTTAAACTGGTCAGTTTTAATAACAACAAAATAAAAGTGGAATATCCACAAATTCATTGAGGCATCGCACAAAAAGTGTCGCACATTTTGACTTCGGTTTCAGTTGACGTTGGATGAAAGTGAAGACGAAACATGAAGCTGCAATTCACATTTTTGGCAGTTGCGCTGCTCTTGGCCATAACATTTACCGGTAAGTTAATCAGTTCGGTTTTGGCCTTTAACTGTCATTAACTTGGCTCACACTTGCAGCGCAAACGTTAGCGACGAATGAGTTCAGTGTGGACTTCAATGTGGATTTTGATGATTCTTTGAGTGACGATTTCAGTGTGAGGAATTCCAGAGTGAAACGGGAATATTATGATTATGGTCCTGATGCCTACCAAGCGTATAACGAGGATTCAGCTACCCAATCTATAATTGAAAAGCAAAACAGACAGAAATAATAAAAATTATTTTTTACAATTATTTTTATATTGTATTTTATTCACTGTTGATGAAATTACAATATTAAATTAAGATAAGGAAATAAAACTATACAATTCAATTGAATGAGAAGAAACTATTCATTTTAAATTTAAAAACACTTCAATGATAAATTAAAATTAAAATTATTGAGGCTTTTAAGTAGTATTAATATAACCTAGGTTAGATGATAGGTTAGTTAAAAAGTTTTGTATTTTGTTGACTTGAACTCCATTTCAATTATTTGCTATAAATAATATTAAAAAGTTTTAAATATTTCAAAATATTTTATATGCATAAATTATTATTTGTGATAATTATGCGAGCAACAAGCTGAACTGAAGAGCATTGCAGAGTCGGCTATATGCATTCCAGTAGAAGGTCTTAAATGATAAATTAAAATTAAAATGATTGAGGCTTTTAAGTAGTATTAATATAACCTAGGTTAGATGAAAGGTTAGTTAAAAAGTTTTGTATTTTGTTGACTTAAACTTAATTTCACTTATTTGCTATAAATAATATGAAAAAGTTTTAAATATTTCAAAATATTTTATAAGTTATTATTTATGATAATTATGCGAGCAACAAGCTGAACTGAAAAGCATTACAGCGTCGGCTATATGCATTCCAGTGTAAGGTCTTAAATCGTGAAAGTTCTTGACTAGCATTTGAATTTGAAAAATTCTCTGTCTCGCACTAATTGTAGGCTCGCTCTGCGTTGCGTCTGTTGCTGTTGCTGCTGCGGTGATTAATAGACTTTCAAAATGGCCAGCTGCCATATAAATCACCGACGTCGTCTGCGACCACGTCGCACATCCAGCCAAGATGTCAAAGCGGCTGCTGCTCCCGTTCTCGCTCTCGCTCTCGCTTGTGTTGCTGGCAACAGCTGCAGGTGAATTTGGCAACAGTTTTGGCCGCAAAACAAACTTCGAATTGAGCCGTGTGTGATTGCAGGTAGACAACTGATGCTGCGTCCGCTGAGTGGGCAGCAAACACGAGAGCTGCTTGATCGTCATCAACTGGCAGAGGGTCGCTCGGTGCGCAGCGGATTGGCGGCTCTGACGGGCTATACCCTGGGATTGAGCAAGGCGCTGGTGGGCGTGTTCATCTACGACGTGATAACGGCGAATGTGAGCGGAATTGAAAGTGAAACGACCTCCAACGGATATGCGCAACAAGTCTGCTTCAACACGCGCAGTCTGCTGGCGGCCACAGGGCGCTCCAACGATGTCGATCTGGATATCGATGACGATAGCGACGCCTACAATCCGTATGCCGACAGCGATGTCTACGAGAATCTGGGGCGCCAAACAGGCACAACAGATACAGATACAGATACAGATACAGATAGCACAACGAACACTGAGACGTCGAGCGATGCGAATTCAAATGTTGCCACTTGTATAATTTTATATCGAAATAGATGAACTCTGCTTGTGTTGTGTTGTGGGTCAAAACCGGTTGCCCCGATTTCTGGGTCAATTTGGGGGCAAAGTGCTTTACATATATGCAAAGCTCAACTGTAACTTTCTTCGGGCAATGCGGCCCATAAAAGTGGCCAAGAACCTGGCGGCAGTTTCAGTTAACAAACAGATCGAGGCATGAAATCGTCGCCAATTCTTCTGCTCGTGCTCTCCGCTCTCTGCTCACCTGCGGCAGGTAAGTTCTGATCGGACTTGTAGACAATTTGGCATTAACTTGCCTTCGATCCGCAGCTGGTCGCGTCGCGTTGCGTCCTCTGTCGCCCAGCGAGCTGCGCAGCGCCTTCCTCGCTGCCAACGGCGACGGCGACGGCGACGGTCGTTCTCTGTCCTCTGCCCTGGCGGGTCTCAAGGGATTCGCCTTGGGCGTCACGAATGGCATTGGAGGAGCGCTGCTGTTCGATGTGGCCACCTCGAACGAGACTATCGCGTATCTGAACAATCTGATCGAGTCACTCAACTCCAACTCGGGCAGCAACAGCGATGCGGGATCTTTTCAGGAAGTCTGCTTCTCCAGTCGCAGCCTCAACGGCGACGTGATTCAGGGCAGGCAGATTAATCAGGACGACGATGAGGACTTCTACGATGACGAGCAGGACGAGGAGCCAGCGCAGCTGCGACAGGTGGACTACGACTACACCACAGTGGGCAGCGGACTCACCTGCATTGTGGTCAACAGAGGTCAAGCCATTGTGCGGCATCGTCGCAGTCTTGGCGGCGGCAAGGAAACAGTTCAGGAGACAAAAGCAGCGGAATGAGAATTAAACAATTATATAATTTTATTTATTTACACTTCAAATAGATGCCCACCTAACATAACATTTAACTCTTCAACTTCAATATCGGTCGGAATTTAGCAGGAAACTTGATAGAAATTAAAGACTTAAATTGGTCGGCAAATTGAATGTGGCAGAATGCCGATAATCGCATCACATGTCAAAAAGTGTGTGTGGCAATTGGATAAATGATATTATAGCATGCCACACACACACACACACACACATACACACTCGCACTGCACAGTGGGTTTGAAATCGAATGCGGAGCCCTAAAAGCCTTTTAAAGCTATCGAATGGGCAGCTAAAACCTGATTGAATTTCTCGCTTGGCTGATTTAATCAAAATGAGCCGCCAGCCAAAAGGCGGGCAACGGAGTTCGGAGGGGGGCGTGGTCAATGTGAAAGGTTTTAGCAATGCATATGTCACCATTTGCAGTGTCATGCCTAGACACACTTTGCCACATGCGAAGCATGGCATAAATAGAAATTAATGCAAAGAGCCACGCAGAAGGCGACATCAGCGATGCCAATCCCCCAACCCTGCCTGACCCAGACTATATATGTTTATACTATATAGTTGGTCGGCTTATGTAAACATTGAAATGTCATTGCCGCCAAGGGCAGCGACCAGCCCATAAATCCTGCCGGCAATTTATTAACTTTAACACTAGCCAATGTCATCGGGCTTCCCATTTCACTTCCCCATCCCCACCCACATCCACATCCACATCCATTTTGGGCTCGGCCGCGCCTGTCTCATTTGATTTGCTATTGATTTTGATGAGAAATTTATGTGGTTGAAGGACCCCAAGCAACCGACTCCAGCTGTCGACTTTCCCCCCAACCCCAAATCCAATCCACTGTCTTCTGTCTGCTGTCCCTTGGATACCTGGCTGGCATTATGGAAACTATTAGCCATGCTGCGGCTTCAGGCCTCGTTTATTCGCCTCTCCTCAACAATTGCAGGAGGCGCTTGGCAAATGGTCATTGCATTAGTCGCCATCGATTATTAATGGTAATTCGCTGAAAGCCACACGCGGTTCTGCTTGAATTTTAATCAAATTATTGCCATTTATCAATGCTTTAATTAGTGATTGTCGCAATGGGTTCACACAGATTTTAAACAGAGTTAAAGTTTCGAGAGTTCGTATTAAAGTTGCTTATCTAGTAAAGGAGACAGACAAGTCAGATGGATTGACAGACAAATGATAGATGGTTAGAAATATAGACAGTTAGACATAGATTTAAAAAAGGCAGTTTGACAGGAATTGCATCTGACGGACATTGGAAAAGACACTTGAAATATCGACTGAACTGAAGGCATCTATCAAATTTGTATTCAAACTGATCTGTGACTTGTCTTTCCATTCATATTAATATTTTACTTAAATCTCAAATACTATGAGAGCTATAATCATCAAATTTTATTCCTATTTATTTGAATCATTATTTACAACATTTTGTTTATCAAAAATATACAAAGATAATGATTAGTAAATGTTGAATTATAATATTTGATAACTTATTGCAAAACTCAGCTAAGGAAAATATATATAAATAAGATCAAAATATTAATAAAAGAAAAACAAAAAAAAAGGTATTTTAAGAGTACTTACCTTCGACTCTGTTTTTTTGATTAACCATTTTATCGATATTCGCTAGTTATATAGTATTTTCCAGCAACAATTATCTAGGCTTATTTATCAACTATATTATATGTTCAACTATATTATATGGCTGTAACGCTACTAATAATTCAGTATCAATTCTCGTACTGTTTTCGTTCCATCACAACTTTGCTGATTCTAATCGAAAAATATATGTATGTGAACGTAAATAATAATGTAGGCTAGAAGGGCAATTAAGTTAATGGTCTTAACTATATATACTCAAATATCATAACATTCACAACACAAATAAAATATCGTGTATTCCACAGTCGAGTAGATTCGATTTTAGTTCTCCTACTTGTTAAGTACGAGTATTGGATCTTTAAACAATTAAGAGTCTAGTGAAAGTTTTGCACACATGCATGTCCTTGCGAGAGCAGCACACACAGAGTCCTAGTGCCTGAATGGGGCAAAGTCAGAGCCAGGACACGGCCAGGACACAGCCAAAGGACTTACATTCGAAATGGCAGAAAAGCAAGTTGGAAGAGCGAGCTGGAAATGGAGCACTAAATGCGCTAAATTACAAACTAAACGCCGCAAGTGCCGCCCATGGGCATGGCTTAGATTTCACAAATGAACGCCTCTTTGTTGGCCAGGCCAAGAAGCGAGGGCGGGGGGCGGAGGGCGGAGGGCGGTTTGAGGGTCGCTGTGGAGCAGCTAAAGCAGTCGCCAAAAATTGTGGCAAGTGGCAAGTGGCAAAGCCAAACTGTCGACAGTCGATGACATTTGAGCGATAAGAAAAACTGTTGTGGCTTTAGGAAACCGTCTGCGGAGTGGAGTTGAGAGGGGGCGGGGCGGGGCGGGGGGAGGCAGCTTTGAGGTGGCAGGTCAAACAAGCAGAGCCAAAGGCAAATGTTGTTGCTGCTTGTTTGTATTAAGTATGCAGGCGTGTGTATAACACACACACACACACACGCACACATAGTTGGGGAGAGCGAGAGAGGAGTATAAATGTTGCGTTGCTGTCTGTGGCACTGAAATTTTTACAGTTATTTTTACAACATTGAAAATTGTTTTAAATGTTAATGCTGCTTGTTGTTGCTTCGTTGCTGCCGCCGCCTTGTGGCACAATAAAACGAGGCGTGGCGACGCCCACTTTTCGCACGCACAGCCAGAAGACAAAGTGTGCGGGAAATCCCAGTGCAAACAAATAATTGAGACGCTTTTGCACCCTTCACACACACACACACAAGTACATGCATACGCACACGCACACACATGTGCAGAAAGAGAGCGAATGTGGGAGAGAGTGAGAGTGGGAGGGAGGAGAGGGGGAGCTGACAAGTGCGCGCACTTGTGTTAAATTATGCGGGTTTTGCTTTTTATTGCACTTTGCCGCTCATTTCTTTTGCTTACGTTTTCGCTTTCGCTTTCGCTTTCGCATATCTGCTTCGTTCTCGCGTTCTCTTGTGCTTGCTGTTGCTTTTGTTTTATGCGCTCGTTTGATTGTTAAAGGTCCCCGCGGATGGGTTCGCCCACCTGCCGCTAGGTGGCGGTGTGCGGCGCTGCAAATCAAAATCATTTGAAAAGTCAACGCGCAACCAAACATATTATTTGTATGCGCTCTCTTGTGAATGTGCTTGTCATATTTTTGTTGTTCTTCATGCATCCTTGACTTCACGAGTGTGTGTGGGGGGAAGAGGTTGGGTGCTTGGCATTTCAATTAATGGCACTTTCGGGGAGCAATGCTTCAGCTTAAGGGTCATCACTTTCACTCTCGCACTCTCGCCTTCACTTTCACTTTTTCACTTGCCGCCCTCTAATGAAGCCATCGCAACCCTCGACTCAATGCGACTTGACGCGTCTCAAATTGTTCGCTTTAGCGAGTGTCAACAACGTGGCGCGATATCATTGCAATTCGTGTGACACGTGACCGCAAGATATCCGCTCGCTGGGGGGAGAGAGAGAGAGAGAGAGAGAGGGGATGGTTACAGATGCTTAATAGATTTTTGATTTGTTTTGTGCACCGCCTTTGCCCAAAATCCAATTGTGTGCGGACGCTGATTCGAATAATGATTTTGCAAATGCTTCAAATTTATGCGACTCCCCTTAATATAGTATATATAATATGTATGTTCGGATGGTAAATCAATACGGCTCGTGGTATCGTGTTAAAGCAGCCGCATAATTCAATAAAGAAATCACGCAAACAGCAGACAAAGACAAACAGAAAAAGAGAGCAGGTTCTAGCCTTAGATTTCTGTGGCCGTTGGCCAAGATTAAAAGCGGCTGAAACGAAACTTTGTTGCCGCTGTCTTCGCTCGTTGTTGTTGTTGTGCGTCTTTTTTACAAATTGTTTCAATTAAAAAGTTTACTCTGGCTGCTTTTCACTTACATTCTTTTCGTCTCGCCTTCTGGCATCAACGTGTGGCGCGGGGGGCGGCTCTAATCGGCTTTTGGGGCATGGCCCGCCTGCGATTGACACGTGCCTCAATGGAAAGCGAGCGCTAATTGCGACCATAAGTACATGCCACAACTACAGATAGATCGAAAAGGGAGATGGAGATGAAGATGGAGATGGAGGCGAGCTCAACTTTTGGCTTAAGTAAAACTTGTCATTTCGACGGCCTTGGCAGCGCATTTATAAGTCAAAAGCGCGATTGCATAACACCCACACACACACACACACACTGAGACATTGCTCCTAATTATACCCTGTGGTTATCGAAAGTTTTCCCAGCAAAGTTGTGCTAAACTGCTGCAATTGCAGCCAACAACAGGTGGCAGCAGGCATTAATAATAAATGTATTTCTATATCTCCGACTACATTTATCTAACTATATTTATGTATGTTTTCTATGACTTTTTCACAAAAATATAATTGCAAAGATATAACTTTAATTTAATATATTTTCGACTTTATACATATATGTAAAATTGTTTGTCCTTTCTGAGTGACAAACAGAACTATTAATGTACTATCTAAAAGCAGGCTAAAATAATTACACTACATAATTATTTGTTATTTTATATTAGAAAGCAAATTCATTAAGCCTATTTTTATACAAAATTCCCACTCGAATCATTTTAAGTCAAGCGTTAAAATGAGTATGAAAAATATTTGTTATTGAAATAAATTAGGCTCATTATATTTTTTTTTTTGTTATAAATTTCCAAATATTTGTAGTTTTATAAAGTTTGTCAATTTGTGGGTTAAAAACAATTTCCACAAAATACAAACCGGGAGAAGTTGCGAGTCAAGTTGGCGAGGAATACGGAAATAATTAATTATGGCTAAACTAAAATTGTTGCTTGCAACTTTGGTGCGCAACATTTCAAAACAACCGAAAATAAACTAATTAATGGCCAACTGGCGCCATCTAGTGCACATAGTTAGCAAACTGTTTAGCATTGTTCATTTAAGAGAGGATTAGGAGTGCAAGGGAACGCTAAAATGAATCACGCAGTATCTCGCAGTCGAGCACTTTTTATGTATGTTGGTCAGGCAATTAATTAAATATTGTCGAATCGAATTGAATTGGGGGAAAAAAAAGGAGCACAGAGTTGCAACCTTATCGCTGCATCGTTCAAATATTTCGTGGCGCTAATTAATTTAATTGATTTAAGCATTTCAACAATCTATTTGTGTGTGCGTTTGTATGTGTGTGTGTGTGTGTGTGTGTGCAGTCCAGCGTATAAGCTATTGACTTTATTATCTGTTTGTTTGCTTAAATGAAATTGACTTGTAATTAAAAAGTTTTGCAAATTGATTGAAACTCGCTGTGTGTGTGTTTGTGTATTGGTGTGTTTGTGTATGGCTATTTGGCAACAATAAAACCACACAAACAAACAAAAAACAAAACGCAAAAGAAGCAGCTAATTACAAGCATTAATTAAAAATGCACTTTTTATGTTAGACAACCAGCTAAAGAGTCGTCGGCACGGTGTCCCTTGAGCGGGAAATTCTCTCTTAACGCCAGATTCAGACAGCTGTATAAGAGCGTAGGCGCAGACTCTTATACGCGCGCCTAACTGACCTAGGTCATGGCATAGTTGCTTAGTTTACAGTTTACATCAATTCGAAATTGAGGCGGTCAGTTTTGAATCATTTAATAACTAAATAATAAATAAACAATTAGTAACAACAATAGAAACTATTAAAAATATGTTCCAAAATAGTTGCGAATTATTTCACATAAAAATAGTAGTTCTCTAAATATCTATGAGTATTTTATTAGTAGAACGAAATAATATTTAATTCAAAACCAGTTGCTGTTAGTTTCGCTTTGTTTGCGTAGAGCATACAAAACCCAGCGAACAACATTATCAACAAGCACAACAATAAAGCAAAACGAAAAGAACAACAACTATAAACAAATAAAATAGCATCAACAAGGAGCACAACGAGTGTGCTCTTAGTACTACGTGGAACTTAAGAGTACTCCAAAGTTCGACTGTAATTTCGTGCACCAATAATTTCACAAGCAACAACAAACAAAACTCAGCGCTTGCCGAAAGAGCGCACTCTCTTTGGCGTCGCCTCGTCGTGCGAGCC
Organism: Drosophila formosana; assembly: GCA_035045625.1. NCBI lineage: Eukaryota > Metazoa > Arthropoda > Insecta > Diptera > Drosophilidae > Drosophila > Drosophila formosana. Next base: position 23,632,730 of record JAWNOW010000232.1, read on the forward strand.
GAAGCGCGCCTGTGAGCTCGTCAAACAGCGACTTCGGCGACGGCAGATACGAGCGACGAATGGCAGACGGCAAAGCGACGCGAGCAGTTCAGTTCAATCCTGTGACTCGAGTGCGAAGCACGCGTTTTTGATTTATGTTCGTGGAGCTGTCAAGTGTTGTCAAGTGCTGAAAGTTCTGTGTGCGCTTTGGCTGGAACAGTGTTGCCACACGCTCTAACTGAAGCCTGATGAGGGCTTTTTTTCTCGTGCTGGAGTTGCTTAATGGCGCCGAACCGTGCGTGTTAATGGCCAGTTAATGGCTGGGTGATTAAGGTGCAATAAACACATGCATAATTCACCGACAAACACAACAACAGCGGAAAAAGAAAAAGAAAACGACAGCGACAAAACAAGAATAGCGGTGGTAATCAAATCGTGTCAAATCCATCAATCCAACAACTGTCATTGGAACACACAAGGAAAAGCACTTTGCAACTTTTGCGGTGCATGTAACAAGCGAAAGCAAAACATTTGATCTAGCCACACCCAGGACTATAGACGGACGGCAAGCTGGTGAAAGTGCTAAGCCGCAAAACAACAAGATAAATTACTTGGCCGTCGCATCTTTCGTTATCGTTGCGTTATCTAAACCGAATCAACAACAATAACAATTCGAGTGTCGAGTTTCAGGTGTCGAGTTTCGAGTTTCGAGTGTCGTGTTGCGTGTCGTAATCGTTGCATACTTTGAGGTGTTCGTCGATGCGCAAATGGCGTATGATTTATGCGATTGTTGTTGCTGCTCTCAGCAAATTAGATTAAAAGCAAAACAAGCAAATTGAATTTACAGTAAACGAAAACGAAAACGAAAACAAAAAGTTTCACACGCGCGAACAAGGAGAGAGAAAATCTTGAAAACAAATTAACTGCTGAGCGGGCACTAAAAAGCGCAAAAGGGAAGTGAACATTTACAGTTACAAATACAGTTATCTAAATCTATACATACTCGTATAACTGTATACGATTCGCGTCTCATCTTGTTATTGGTCCCGTGTGTGCTCTTAGCTTTGGCCCGCAGCTGCAGCTGCGTTGCGGCTCTTGTTGCTCTTTGACGCTGACTCTAATTGGACGAGCAGCAAAAACAACAACAACGAGAGTAACGGGAACAGCAACTAGAAGAGTAACAATAAGAGACCGCACTTAAGTGGGGACTGACAACGATCATAACAATAAAGTGGGGATAACAAGACAAAAAAGAGAAGGAGAAATGTTTGCCCGCCCAGCGATGTCCAGAGCCAATTTCGGATTACTCAACTGGCTCGTCAGTTGGCTGCTGTTGATGCTGCTTAAAGGTGAGTGCGCGCTTTTTAATTAAATAATCCAATTTATTTTCATTTAATTTCTAATTAAATTTAATTTGTTTGCCACCGACTGCTGCCCTCCCTCTCGCTCTGCCCCCTCTCATTCTCATTCTCAATACAGACACATTGTGCGAGCCGGCGGCTCTAATTGCTCTGTCTGCGTTTTGTTTTTGTCGCTTTGAATTTCTCGTCTAATTTCCGGCTGGCACAATAAAGGCTACGGCGGAGGCGTACAGCCCGTGGGGGCGTGGCGTCAAAGGAAAACTGCTCGGCGAATGTTTCACAATTGAAATTCTTTAAATTCGCTGACAGGAATTTCAATTTCGAGACAAAAGTTTCATTGTCATTCGCTTTGCTCGGGAAGCAGCCGAAAAAGGGAAAACTGAACGTAGCGAGAAACTCGCTGCCTTTCTATATACTATATGTATATATACAATGTTGATACGTTGTTCGCTTTGCTTATTTGATGACTGTGTCAATCCATTCGCATTCGCATTTACAGTCACAATCGCAAGCTAATTGCCTTTAAATTGTTTGAAGCCTGGCCAAAGTTGTGGGCAAAGGGAATTGTTTAAAGTCCAAATAGAAGTATTTGTTAAGAAGTAAATTGCATTTATTAGGCTTCGGGTTTTCACTTAATAACGCTGCTAACCTTTACTGAGATTTATAATTTCAGTATTTTGTTCTTTATTGTTTTCAAATTTGATTCATAACAGTATTAAAAAATGTTCCTGCAATGAGTTTTCAATAGTTGGTATTTTAAAACTTTTTATTTATTTAGAAATTATGTTTAACAAAAATATATAATAATCTAAAGAGTACTAACCTGTAGCTAGGTATTTTAAAAATATTTAGCTCTAGCTTAAATGATCGCAGAATGATAAAAGTATATTAAAAAATATGTTATTCTGTTTATTTAATTTTCATTAATTTATATAGTGACTTTATCTAATTTTCACTAGTTTTTTGTATTGATTTCATCTGGTTTTTCTGTCTAATATATAACTTGCTGTTACTAAACCAGTTTCAATATCAAAGTGTCTAAAAAAAGAGGCTTTGTGGGCGTGTCGATCTATGGCAACTTGACTCTGCAATAGCTCGCGGTGCGTTTTTTATTCTGTTTGCTCATTTATGCATGTGTGGCAAGGTCACAGTAACAACAACAACAACAACAACGAGTCCAGCTCACTCTGCAGCATCCAGCGTCCAGCGTTGAATGCCAGCTAAACACTTGTAGCCCTTGCAGCCTGCTCCTCATCTTGCCTTGCCGCAGTTGGTGGCAGCTGAACAACAACTGCCCGACCATCTCCATATGGCCACGTCTGCCACGCCAACTGTTCACAACACAAAACACACACACTTTAACACACACGCACACACACACACACACACACAGACAATCTCACACACTCGCACTTTCTGCAACACTGACATAAAATTTCATTTTCAATTCATTCTCGGCATTCGGCGCTCGTAACACACAGCAACAAAAAAAAAAGAAGCGTAAAAAAGTGAAAAATATAAAACGTAAAAGTTAGAAAAAAACAACACACACACACACACACCACACACACACGCAGACAGCAAACACACGATGACAAACTAACGAGCAGAAAGCACTCGTAAATGCAGCGGTTGCCTTGGCTGCAGTTGATGTTGTTGTTGCTCCACTTTTTGTTGTTGTTGCAGTAGTTGTTGTTGTTGTTGTTTTTGTTATACCCAAACCCATTTGGTTGTGGAAAGGTTTATTAAGTTTTTGTGGCATTAAAAGAGGAAAAAACATATTTTTTGCGAGAAGCAAAACAACAAAATTTTCTCTTTTGCACGTTGATAAAGTTGTTGGATTTAGGATATGCTCCAGAATGTGTCCTGCGAAGTTTCGCCATGCCGGAATGAAAAGCAGAAATTATTTTCTATTATTACGCAGTCATAATGTCCTTCAAACTAAAAACACAAACCTGCACAAGCCTGGGATTAGAACTGAAAACAAAGTTGTTCAAGTGATGAGTTCTTCCAAAACTTGAAGCTTCATTCCGTGTAACAATGATCTAAGTTTATAACATTATTAAATTCACCGCATTCTTCAACACATAACATCAACAAAAATAAATTAATTGGCGATTAGTCAAGTTTTATACTTCAAACTTGGAAATATAAATAGAATGAATATTTTAAGTAAGCGTAAAAAAATTTCTTTTACACTTCAATTTAGTTAAAGCATATTTTTAAAAATTAATTCAATCAAATTGAAGCTGACTGAATTAAGTAATCAAAATATTTAAAACATTTTCAACAAATTCAATAATTATAATAATACATAATTATTTATTTGTCCTTGTCAAGTCTTTATATTTATCTTCTTATTTTGATATTAAGTATTTAATTTTTTAAATACTTCGAGCACTACAAGCTAAAGCTCATAAGTTGGAAAGTAAGCTAATAATATTTAACATTTAAATGTACTAATGTTTCTAACGTTTGAGTAAATACAATTATTTCCCACTTCATTGATATTACTTAATTTATTTTTTTAAGAATCAAATTAGCTCAACCAATTTTTTTTGTAATTTAAGAGAATGTTATTTATTACTCATTGTAAATTATTCAATTTACTTAATGATGACTTTTAAAGTCTACGTTTCACGGGTTTCCAAGATATTTCAGTTTTATTATGTGCTCGAGCTTTTGTTGTTTCAGTAGTTCAGTTAAAACAGTGTTTTAAAAGCTTCTAAAGTGCTGTAATCTGAAACGTATAGCCATATAATCGTGGGATTTGTTATTCTTGACGCCTGCGAACAAATTGCTGACACTGCAATTGTTGATGTTAAGGGTTTATTTGTTAACAATATGTATTTGCTGGATTTGGGAAGACTACATTTTGAATAAATTTTAAATTTGTCGAAATCAAATTTATGTATGAATTTTGCGGCAGTTAGTTTAACAGTTAATAGTCCGGAATTTTATTTGATGTTGCTCAGGGTCGCGGTTGTTTTCGTTGCTGTTGTGGATGCAGTTGACATCTGCAACAGTTGCGAGTTGGCTGCTTTTGTCTGTTGCAACCACAGATGGACTCATTCACTCACTTTCACTGCACTGCACTGCACACAGCCAGTGCCTAAAAGCCAAACACTTTGCAGACACATCTACACCTCGTGGCAGAGACGTGCAATAAGTTTGCTGATGCAATTTGCTGTCGACAGCCGCGGGACGTCATTGCCTAAATGCATTTCATCAACATTTTCATTTCACATTTTTCCGCTTTCAATTTCTCTGCTTCTCGTTTTGTCTTCGACTGCGTGGAATTGTGCTCTGCCTCTGCTTTGTAATTTCCAAATGAAATGCTTTCCAAATGCAATTTACTGCTGCAAATTGTTGCAACGTTCGCCGTTTACCTTCTACTCCAACTATGTCTCCATCATCATCTATCTATCACTCTATCTATTTCTGATTCTCAGTCTGTGAGTGTGTGTGTGTGTGTGTGTGTGTGCATTTCATTTTGCTAAAAGCTACTTGTCGTTTGCGAAATAAAAGGCAAATAGAAATTACTTTGCAGCTTAAGTCATTCGTAATTGAAAGATTCGCAAAGCGAGCAGTCAAAGAGCTCCACAGGTAAAAAGTGAAAGATGATTTAATAATTTCCAGCAAAATGCTCCAGAATATTTTCCCTTTTGCATAATAATGCATTCTTGTCATTGTTTCGTGCAAAAAAATAAACATTTTAATAAGCTGTTTGATTTACATAAATTCTTGGAATTTCTTTGCACTTAAACAAAGTTTGCATTCAAGTTTTTTGTCTTTAAAGCAAACTACGAATTCCAAAATATTTTTAATATTTTTCTAGTGAATTCTCGAGTAATCACTTAAGCTACAAGCATATTCGCTCTGCCATTTCTGATTAAGGATTACATTTCTTGTATAGATTAAATTTCTTGGGAGCGAAAGTAGAAAAATGCACTAAAAGTTTTTTGTAAACAGATTTTTCACTGGTTTAATAAATAATAAGTGTACCTTAATATTTTTATTTACATAGAAATTATTGAGTAAGAAATTCATGACTACTCGTGAACTATGATTTGATTAAAAATCATTTATTTTATTTTATAGAAAGTAAATGTTTTTAACAAGCTATCTGTATGCCGTTTTGGCATCTTAATTTAGAGCACACTTTTTTCTATACTTAGAGAATTTAGTTTGTATCTTTTTGACTTATTCATTTAATGATTTCTTTACGATTTTGTAAGTTTTGTTGGTTTGTTGCTTAATTAAAATAGCTGCTGCTGATTGCGATTTGGGGTATCACAATCAGGAGGAATTAACAAGCGCAGCAACAGCAAACGAACTCAATTAATAAAAGCGAAGCCAACGTGGCTTCAGCTGTCCACATTGCCGTCGCACCTGAGCGGCAGGTGAAAGAGAAAAGAGAAATGGGAAATGGGAATTGAGAAGCGTCGCTGGTTGTTGCAACTGCAGCGTGGCAAAGTTGCCAATGCCATTTTCCAGTTGTCAGCTGACATTGACGCATGTTGAATAAGTCAAACTGATGTGGTGCAACCGCACAGGCTCGCTGAGTGTGTGTGCGTGTATGTGTGTGTGTGTGTGTGTGCGTGTCCAGTGACTAGTTTGAATGCGACTGGCAACGCAATGTGCAACGCAAATGGTGGCAAGCTCAAAGCAGCTGCCGCAGAACCGCAGCGCGAAGGTTGGTCGAGTGCCACAACTGCTCACAATATACAAATACAAATACAGCTACAAAGTGTGTGGCACACACACACACACACACACCAACACACACACACACGCAGTAGTTGACAAAATAGAAAGCGAAGGGCGACTACAAAAACCATATGCATTTTTTCGAGAGTATTTGCATTTCAATAAATAAAAGTGAGTGTGTTGCAAGCGTGTGTGTGTGTGTGTGCGATTCAATAATGAATTCATAAAAGTTGTGTTTTGCTTGCATTGTTTATTATTAAATATATTTACACTTGCGGTTTTCCCTCTTGCATTTTTATGTGTTTATTTAGTGAGCGCGAGAAATATGCGACGGATGCGGTTAAATGTAAATTGCAGTTATTTGCACAGCTGTTCGCCATTTAACAACAAACAAATTGCTCTCCTCATTGTTGTTGTTGTCATTCTTTTGCTATCGGGCAGTTTAAACATTTTTGCAAATATTTTCACATCAAAAGCAAAAGTAAGCATAAAAAGCGGCAGCTTTGTTGCACTTGTCGTGATTTACGAGAGTCCGACTGCCCACAACAAAACAGCCATAAAGTCCCATTTAATGCACACGCAATTCACTTTTGATCTCTTTATGAATGAATAATAAAAACAACAAGCTGACGATCAAGTGAAAAGCCGACGTAAAAAAAGTTACATGCCAACTATTCACATCGCAATAAATTCATTGAACTGCACGCAAAACAAAGTCGTTCAGTCATTTCATCAATATTCGCGAATAATTCACGAGGTGATTATGCTAATTTTGATGCGAAAGAATTTATTGTTTCAGCCAGACACTTTTTGCAGTGCATTGTCTAGTGCCTAAGATATTTTTATCAATTAATTAAAGCATGCTGGGCAATAAATAAATAGAATTGTACTTCAATTACATTTTGATTCAACTGGCTTTTGTAATATATAATATTTTATATGGAAACAAGTCTTTTCAAATTATGTAAATAATTTATTTATTTATTTACATGATTAATTGTTGCACAAAAATAGTACAGCAACTAAAAGAATGAACTCAATTTTGTAAACAATTTCTTAATGAGAGATAAACCAGTTCCATTGCTGTAATTAGAAGTCTGGTTTCTTAGTATTTAAACCCGATATCGTTGCAGCTGGAATAATTAATTAGTAAATATGGCGAAAGCAGAATGTCTGTAATACATGTTTAATATGTATTTTGTCTAGACTCCAGAGAGCCCTTTGACCCGACAAGTTCAGGCCTAATTACCAGACAATAATAACAATCAGCTAAATTATGTGTCAAGACTCAATTTCAATTCCGTTTCGCATTTCGCATTTCGCATTGGAATGCAAGTTGCTTCGCATGCTAATCTGGGCCATCTCGCTGACAGACAGTTAAACATGCTCATATCCAATCAAGTATCTAATGCATATGCTTTACGAGCTGCCTCCCCAAGCCAGGCGGAAAAACGGAACAGAATGAAGTACAAGACGTTGTGCGGAGTTGATGAAATGCCAAAGCAAACTTATGGCCCAGAGGCATTGGCAAGTGGCAAGTGTGGGAAGGAGAGGTGGCGACTTGACTGGTGTCAGACTGATGAATGGAGCGCGACGACCGCTTAGACATGGACATGAACATGGGCACGGACACGCATGCCGCATGCCGCATGCCGCAAGAGGCACGAGGCACGCACAAAAATATCAGCGTCAAATCGATGAGGCGTCAGCAACGAGCGCCACAAAGTATGCAAAGCAGAAAACAAACACGGCCAGAAGTTTCGAAGTGTGTGCTCCGCTCCTCGCAGTTGATTCAAGTACGATATTGCCTTCGGGCGAAGGTTATTCACACCGCACACACTTTGTGCGATTCGAGCAGAAAACTGAGGCAGTCGCTTCGCCTGGCTGCGAACGTGGGCGTTGCGACTTGCCACCTGCCTGGGGGCATCTTTAAAAGGTTGTCGTTGATTTAAGCAGCATATGGAACTGGAGATGCTGCTGAAAAATGTATGCGACGTGCTCGTTCAAATAAAAAAGCTGCCAATGATGTAACATATCCTCAAGTAGACAGCTTGAAGTCTATCTTTTGCATATTCATGGACTAGGTAACTACACGCTTCACCTCGACTAATTTATGAATTTGTTTGCGCTTTATGCGTCTTCAATGAGCCTGTTTTTCCTGCTGATTTTATGACCAAAGTTTCCGTCAGCCTTTGCTTTGCTTTGCGTTTGCAAAAGAAATTTATTGAGCTGTCGCCTGTCTCATTGTGCTTAAGTTTCGCATTTTTTCGCCACAGCCGCAACATTTCGCAACACTTATGGATTTGACATTTATATGACAGTGGGATTTTTGTGTACGCGTTCAGGACGCAATATGCCAAGCCAAAAGGATATGGGTGGGCGTCTGAAGCAGTCTGCTATATGCATCTGAGTCTGATTTCTTTGCCCTTTTTGTACCCGGCAGCAGTTGAACAGAAATGAAATTGTTTTTTGAGGAAATTATGCTGGAGATGAAGCTATAAAATGGAAGAACTGCGTGACAGCTTGTCTCTAGCAATTCTACATTTTTGTGACTATTTTAATACATTTAATCTTGAATTCGCTAATTGATATGTGAAGAAGTGCTTCCAAATGTAATAATCGGAATCCATTTATAGCGTATTTGCTAGTCGAGTGTTGTCAATTCTCCGAGAGAGATGCGCTGTATTTGTTTTATTTTTCTTCCGCTCTTCTATTTTTTGCTTGGCTTGCCGAAACGTGCGCGCTTACAAGGACTAAAGAAACTGAAATTGTTTTTTATTTTGCCACAACTGTACGCACACACACACACGCATGTGTATAGAGATTTATGTGTGTGAGTGTGTGTGTGTGTGTGTGTGTTGAGGCATTTGGCACAATTTTGTTATGCTTATCGCATTTCAGTCACGTAACTGGCATTGTTGTTGCTCTCTCTAAAAGAAATTTATGCATTTGATTTCAACTAATTTTCAACGGCATAAATATAATTAAATTCATGCACGTCCCAACTCGGGTTCAGTCGCCGTCTTCAGCAAATTAGATGCTATCATAAATTGGGCTCGTTGAGCAAAACGTTGAGGACAAAAAAAAATACAAGACGAGACGAAGAATTTCTGCAGACTATTAAAAAACGCTTTGGCATCGAGCAGCTGCGGCTGCGACTCCAACTTGCTGAAAGCCCGGCCCAAATGTTTAAGCCTTTACCCAAAGTGCCAACACACAAGTCGTAAAACGATGTGCGCTTCTGTCTTCCGTCTTGTAAGTAGTTTGAGACGAGGCAAGTAGCGCAGGACGTGTTGCAGAGGTGGCAAGGAGTCAGGGGCGGCACATAAACCAGTTGCGCGACTCTAAATCTTGTGGGCCTCAATGATTTTGTAGCAATACAAGCTCATTTTGCGTTTTATTAACACGCACACAGACACACACACACACAGACAGCGAGGAGAGCAGCTTTTGTTGCATACCTCAAGGCGTGCCAGTAACCTACATAGATGGAAGACGCTTTACAGTTTTTGAGCCATTTGCTTGCCTTGTCTTCTGCCTGAGCCGTTTTATTAAAAATTCCACACACACACACAACTTGAGAGAGAGAGAGAGAGAGAGATGGAGATTGTTGTTTAAGCATGTTTAAGGCAAGCAACTAGCAGGAAACAACAACGCGCCTCGGCAATTGTTGCTGCTGTTCCTGTTGGTGTTGTTTCCAGTGTTGCTGCTGTAGCACTTTTATTGCTTTGTCATTCCTACATATTTCACAACAACACGCCGACAGACAGACAACACACCACACTCCCAAACACACACACAACACACGTCTAGCAAAGCCTTTGAGTTGCCGCATTGCTGCTATTTCTATCCTGTAGCAAAGCACAATCGCATTACAGGGTATGCTGCGGCTTAGGCTGAAATTTATGCATATTTACATTTGGTTTAGATACCCATTACAGCGTGTTAGAAACAATGTTAGGGCTTTACTTAGATTTCTTTGCACGATTTACGACCATTTTGATTGCGAATTAAATTCCATTCTGTCGTAGACTCCATTTTCACAGGGTATCCTCTTAATGTTATGTTGTGTCTTTAGTATTTTCCTCTTGCTTAAATCTTGATTTGCGATTGTTCAAAGTTTGACTTAATAAAGCGAAGATGGAAATCTGAAAGCAATCGGGAAAATTAAGAAATGCATACAATAATATATATAATTTAGTTTCAACTTTATGTTAAATTTATATAGCTGAAAAATCTTGTGTTTATAGTTGTAAATATTGTTTTAGTTCATCTGAACTTAACTCCATTTTTGTATTTTCCTCCCACAATTGGGTAAAACCACTCTATACTCTTATATATTGAAATGATTAATATAAAATGAAAAAAAAAAACATTTTTAAACAACATAATAAATGTTGTCCAAATTGTCAAATATTTATTAAAGAAGTAAATATTTTTTAACTTGATTTCCGCCAATGTGGCAACTTAATCCATTAGCTCCATTTTCTTCACACAATTAGGTAAAACTACTATATTCTCTTATATATTGAAATGATTAATATATAATGAAATAAACCATTTTTAAACAACATAATAAATGTTATCTAAATTGTCAAATATTTATTAATTGATATGATAGAAGAAGTAAATATTTTTAAACTTGCTTTCTGCCAATGTGGCTTAATCCAAAAAGTTCCCAAACATGGTAAAGATGCTAAAGACTGATATATGACAGTGTCAGAAAATCGCACAACTTTTGAACACAACAGCTTGAATTAAATAACAGAGTATTTCTTGGTCATGCATGCCGCTCTAAAATGATTACAGAGTATTCTGTTCCTTTGATGTCTATTGAATTGCTGTGATTAGACAACAGGGTATCTTACAACTCACTCAATTGCAATTGCTCCCCTCGACTATTGTTGTTCTTGTTGTTGTTATGTCGTTGTTGTTAGTGCGTTGTTGTATTGTCAACAACATGGCGGTGTGGCGCCTAAAGGGCTGCCACATTTCTCATGCGCTCGCTCGCGCGTGTCATATTTATTTATTTCGTCTTGGGATGTTTGTATGCCACACAGCTTGCCATTGTGTTGATGTGTCATTCTCTCTATCTTTCTGAGAGTGTGTGTGTGCGAGTGTGAGAGTGTGTGTGTGTGTGTGTGCGGCCAACACGTTTTTCATTTCCCGTTTGTCGGCATCCGCACAGTTTATTTTGTATGCTTTGATATGCAAAATCTGCCAGTCGCTCGCTTATGCAACACACACAATTACAGACTCCGCAAAGCTTTGGCTTGAATGCCACGCCCCTACCGCCCCCTTTGGCTTACTTCGTTGGCAGCCTGTTGCTAAGCCCATGGCTAATTTTACAATTGATTAGACAGGCGTTTAGCGGTCCAGGGGCCAACGGCCAAAAGTCAATTAGTCGATCGTTTATCAAAATGTGACTACAATTAACATTTATGGCTGCAGTTGCAGCGGCTCGTGTGACACTTTTATGGCCGCGTTTAACAATTATGAGCCTGGTTTTTTGTTACTTTATTGAGGAATGGACCGGGCTGTGGTTGTGCCACATTCGGTTCAATGAACTCGCATTGCTTTAATTTCTGTGCGGCGCTTTTTGCGAGCCGTGTTAAAAAACACGGCGCCGTCGAAAAATGCAACAGCAGCAGCAGCGTTGTCAGAGGCGGCTGCTGTGCCTGGCATGTGGCCAACAACAACAACAGCAGCAACAACAACAACTGCTACAATTGGTTGGGCGCTGCAAAAACAGCAGAAAGCAATTAAACTTTGCCATTTTGTTTGCACGGAAAGCGATTAAAGTTGTTGTAAGAGACAAAGACGCCTGCCCTTAAAAGCAAGGCAGCACTTTTTTGCAACTCTTTCGTTTCCCAGTATTTTGTTGTTGTTCTGGTTGTTGTTGGCTGATCTCTGATACTTGAGCTAGTGCCAGTCGCTTAAAATGTGCTAAATAATAGTTTTTCTGGGTGCTGTCAATGCGTTTTGTAGGCAACAGAATTTGTCAAACTTTTTGCGACGCCCGCCGCAAAGTAGGCAACACATTTTTGCCAATCGTTTTGCAGCCCTTTTTTTGGGCTGCTCTTTTGTGAACTCAACTCAACTCTTTATGGACAGCAGTTTGATACCTTCTCTGCGACAGTATCGGGGCTGTTATGTGGTCGTTGTGCCTGGGTTCAGTGCTTTGTCGCTCAGGTCAGCGTCATCGTCATCGCCCATTGACATTCATATTCATGGCTAACGCCGATGGCAGCGACATTTATTGAACTTTTTATACGCTCACAAATTTACTTTTATGTTGCGCCTGTTCTCGTTCTCGTCTCGTTCTCGTTCTCGTTGCTGTTGCTGTTGCTGCGGTTTCTCCCATAGACATTTAGTTTGGTTTTTTTGGGGCTTCATCCTTGCCTCGTCGGAGTAATTAAGCCGCCTCAATGGCTGATCAAAATGGCAACGCGTCCAGAGATTCTGCCTCACTTTAGTCTCTGTTTTTCTCTATTTCTCTCTGGCTTCGTGAGTGTGTGTGTGTCTGGGGCGTCAAATGTTTGTTTTGGACACAAAACTTGTCGACTTTTCCCATGAATATTAAGCGGCAGTTCCCTTTTTTTTTGCCTCTGTATGTGTGTGTGTGTGTGTGTTTGTATCGTTATCTGCAGACGCTGTGTTTTGACAGCGCTTTGAATTATCAAAAAGAAAAAAGCCTGGCCGAAAGCGTCGCCTCTTCGGCACAAATGTAGTGGAGTGCGGGCTGCGGCTTAATTAAGCCCAAAAATGTTTGTATTTTATTACTGTATATTGCGCCGTAATTAAAATCGACGAGCGAACACAGGCCACAGCTGCGAGAGCGAGAGAGATGGGAAACTGCCTTCGCCGCAGCACAGACAAATATCGGTCAAGTTATTGAAAGTGTCTGCGGTTTTTGCTCGGCTGCCCACGCAGTTTCACAGTAACAGTTACAGTTTGGAGTCTCAGCTTGCTTTTTATGGCCCAGAGCAACAGCTGTGAGTTGTTTTAGTCGTACTTCTTCTCGCAATAAGTAGATATTGAGCACCAGGCATGGGACGGGGCGACGACGCAGGTGCTGGCAATCCACTTTGCCTTGTCGGAATAGATGCTCGGCTCCGGCATTTTTGATGTTAATTGCTGGACAGCTTATGCTGTGATGCCTGTTTCCGTGTCCTTGTCCGACCACTTAAGCTGCTTTTTATGCATCAGAAAGTGCGATCTTAAAGCGAGGCCCGACAATTTGCCAGCGGCGTTTCAATTTGATTGGCGCACAAATTGCTTTACTTTTGTTTAGCATCAAACAAGCAGCAAGCAGCAAGCAACAAGCCGCAGGACACAGCCAGGACTCAATCGATGCCCACGCATTACACAGACGAGTTAAAAAAGAAGAGAAACAAATATATGTATAGAAAAAAATAAAAAACGATACATGACTGCGAAAAGAGCAAAGAGTGCCATATGTTAGACCCTCCACATACTCTGCAACTGGCTGGGAAGAGTAAAATGGGGCAGACTTCTTAATCTGGCAACTGATTGAGAGGCGAAGAGGGACAGATTTATGCAACATCGCAGCCTTGAGGCAGGATTTGTCAAAATTCCCTGCGGCAAATATGATTTAAACTTTTGACGCGACGACCAAAGATTTTCGCTTTCTTCCTCAGCATTATTATTTTAAGATTTATTGACGATATGCTGATCTATAAAAAGTCTAGCAATGTAAAATTAAATGACGGTAAAATAATAAATCAAAAGTGTGAGAGATATTAGTTTTTGTGTCGATTTTAATTAAATTAATTAAATACGGTAAATAATTAAAAAAAATAATATACTCGGGCACATTTAATTGAAATCTTTAGTTTTCAACTTATTTTCTATATGCCACCTCCCTGCTAATTACAGGGTATATCAAAAGTCTAGAGCGACTGCTAAGCTCGTCGTCTTCGTGTTTTATAGATTGCAATAGAAAATTCAATTTAAATTGTGAAGCATTCGACGAGCGCGCCAAATAGAATTACGCGTGGGCCAAAGTCCTGGGCCAAATAAATTGCGGCATTAAATAAAGTTTGTCATTTAAATTGAAAAATAGGCGCAGTCCGCAAACTGACCCTCTGCTCGCTCTGGCTAGTTATCTCTGGGGAGGAGCGGAGCAGAAGGAGCGTGTCGCTGAAAAATTACACAATTTTCAAATACACACACACAGACGGCACTAACACACTTACAAATTGTGCACATATGTTAAATTTTAGAGCAGAGAATGAATTGTGAAGAAGGAGGAGGACGACGTCGTTCTACGTGTGGACATTAGGAGCTCCAGCTACGAATGGTCACCGAAAACAATCCCCAAGTGGGCTGCTCTGTCTCCGACTCCGACTTTGGATGTGACTCCCGCTCCCGAGTGCAATAAGCAAAGCTTAGGCTAAAGCCGTCTGAATAGGCAGACGAGGTCTCTGATGTACAACGGGATGCTGGGCCTACAGAGAACTGTGTGCGAGTTGGCTTCAACTTTGAGCGACAATCTAAAATAATTTGAGCAATGTCCTGAGTGTGTATCAGCTAAATGGTGTGCGTGTCTCTGTGTGTGTGTGTGTGTGTGTGTGTGTCTTACATACGGCTTACACGTAATACTTGGGCATTTGGGCCACTGGGGGTCATTGACAGTGTGGCAGAAGGCAACATTCAGTGGCAAGTTGTGTGCACGTGTTTCGGTCCTAATCCCCAACGAGCAGCAGCAGAACGACGTCGACCCACTTGGCATAACTCTTATTATTATTAATTTATAGTATGATTTGCTATTCGTAATTAAAAATTCCACTTGCCCAAGCTCAGTCTCAGTCTTAATCCGCCTCTCTGTCTCTCTCTGGGGGCTCTGGGCTGAAATTTCAGAGATTTCAGCATAAGCCAAAAGCCCATTTTGCAAATCGTTGTCCAAAATTCATGAGCTAATTGGCTAATTTGGCCAAAAGTGTTAGCGAAATGAATCTCAGCTTCATTCACAGCCAGAGTCAGAGTCAGAGTCCGAGTTCGGGGATTAGATCTGAAATTAACAAGAAAATTACAAGTTTGCTGAGTGTTAAAATACTTCTGGCAGCAACTGTTTAAGCTGACCCATTTTGTTGCTTGCCTCATTGTTGTTGCGTATACGTAATGCGAAGCAGCTAGCGACAAAACTCCTCTCTAAAATTGCTGCAATTGCTGTAATTACACGGCATCTCACTGCACACCTCTCCCCTCTCTCTCTCTCGCACACTATCTCTCTCTCTCTCTCTCTCTTTCTCTCTGTGTTATTTGTTTGTATTTTGAGCACAAACAGACAAACATTTGGGCAACATTCTGCATGGCTTGGCGTTTAATGAGACGAATTGCATGCATTTATTTTGGCCCAGAGAGCGAGAGGCAGAAAGTCCTGCTTGGTTTCTTTGCGTCCTTAAGGCAACTCCTGTGTGGGTGAAAGACTCTTTTATCAGGTTATTAATTTGATGTGAAGCGACTTCATGGCAACGACAGCTCGCAGAGCCCATGTGCAGCTGCGAGTGGCATGTAGCAAGTAGCTGGTTGCAACTGGCAACTGGCAGCTGCAGCTTACTTTGCTTATGCACATATCCTTCTGTTGTTGCCTGCGTCGTTGTCGTTGTCGTTGTGGTTGTAATTATTTTTAATTATTTCTGTTGCCAGCCGCAGGTTTGTTGCAGTTGCACGTTGCACGTTACAGTCACAGTTGCAGCTACAACTGCAAAGACTGTAAGCAGTTAATAAGCTGCCTCTTTGCCTTGGCTTTTATGGCAGCTTGTGGTTGTTGCACCTTCTTGTTTTTACTTTATACATGCGACAAACAATTTGCTCCGGCTTTAAAGCAATTCCATGTGCTGCCAAGGGGACGTGCAACAAAAGTTATGCCAATGTTGACAAGTTCATTTGTTCTACACTCCACATTCGTGCAGTGCCTGCGAGAGATATTAATTATTGAAGTGCAGTTGCTCTTGCCGGGGAGTTCTCTAAGAGATGATCTCCTGTGAAAATTCGGGCACAACGAAAGTTCAGACTGATTGACAATTAAGCTAGAGTCGAGTCTGTCCCACAGGTAATTAAAAGCAAAATATTTCTTCGCATTTCGGTTAAAGTTATTTAATAAAGAGCTGCCAATTATTTAAATGAAATCTACACAACAAACTAAAGTTCCTTTTCTTCATTTTATACATTCATTTTATGTTACTTACAGTTTATGTTACAATTATTCACAGTAATTGTGGTTTAAATACAATTATTTCTATTGTTACTAGTATTGCAATTATTTTAATTAAAAGTAATTTCCAGGTAATGAGAAGCTCTTATGTAAATTAATTTCAATAATAGATAAGTTACGTGTTGTAAGTTATTTCTCATCTCTCTTTTCGCTTGTTGTCTATTAAGCTAATCGCTCTTAAATTTGATATGCAGCTTTGGCCGATTATATAAATAATTTATCATACGCTGACATAATTTAATTTCAATTTCATGCAAAAAGTTCGCCAGTTACGCTGAGTGGGGGAGAGAGCGCAAAAAAAGCGCAGAGCGACTGACAAAAATCCAATATTAAAACGCAAACCTAATCCCCCGATGGCTTTTAACTGCCACAACTCACTTAATACACAGCAACATTAATGCTTCTCTTCTTTTTGTTGTTGTTGTAGTTGCTGTTGCTGTAGTTGTTGTTGTTGTTGTTGTTGGTGTTGGGTCTGTTGACAGGCGGCAGGCTAAAAGAGCAGTCTGAAGTGAAAAAATGAGTGCGAAAAAGTTTTGCATACTTTTTTTTTTGTTTTGTATTTTTTTTTTGGTTCTTGCAGCACATTATATATTAATGATACATTTGCCAACACGGTCTTCTCCTCTGCCATGCTGTGTGTCTGTTCTGTTGTCTTGCTGCTGGCTGCCACATTTGGTGGCACGAAACACTGCTCTTTAAATGTGTCTGCGTCTGTGTGAGTCCGTTCCGCTTTGCCATTCGACTGGCTGCAGCAGTCAGTGGCACATTTTATAATCCACAATGATTGATATACGCGCTGCGGCTACAAAGAACTCGAGAGGGGCGAAGTGGACGAAGGGACGAAGGGGCGGCAGGACCTCACATTATGTGCACTCACTTGACGAGCAACAAAAGGCTGCGCCTAAAAGTGTGCACTGCGAAATATCGCCACAGTTAAAATGTCACAGCAAATTCATATTCATTCATTATGTTAAAATCCCCCGAGACCCGCCAAAAAACAAAGCAGCCGAGGTGCCATAAAAAGAACTACACACACACACACACACACATAGAGAGAGAGATAGAGTCGTGTGTGTGAGACACATGTGCATAACGTAGATTGTATGTGGCAGAGTGGCAGAGTGGCAGAGTTGAGCCAAGCTCCCTTTCACATCTCCATTTGTGGAAGTTTGCGAGTGCCGCATTCATTTTCATTAACCCGTTTTTAGGCCCAGTTGCCACTTTCTAGAGCCGCACATTACTGCAGCTACCTGCTTCCCCGCTCACTTCCCGCCTCCCGCTTCCGCTGTCTCCTCTGCTGATGTATCACTTGCCTAAATCTGTGGCGCTGTGAACAGCATTTTGTTTTGGGGCAGCAACTGTTTGTTTTATTTACCACACACCATGCAAATGCATATATGGAAACAAAAGAAAGAAAACTGACAAGGAGTTTGAGCGACCCAAAGATGCCCTAAGCTGAAGATAGATGATAAAATGATATGAGTAAAAATTGTAATTAAAACATTCAGTCTAGACGTCGATGCTAAATAGATAAGAGACAAATTAAATTACAAATACAATTTTGACTTTAGTTTTGTTAATTTAATATGTTTAATCAAAGCTACTTGAAGGCGTTAAAAAATATATAAAATAAAGAATTTGTATATATTTGTATAATATTATATTTTATGCTTAGATTTCTCTCTTACGATTACAATCACTTATAGCTTATGATTTATAATTATTATAATACAGAGTTTACCTTTGGCAAAGTTTGGCAATTAAATATTTTTACATTTTCCTGTATTTAAAAAAAAAAAAATTATTTATAAAATTAGCTTGCAAAGAAAAACACTGATGAAAATGCATATATGCAACCTCTAGAAGTGAAAAAGAATTCAGAAAGTATCTCTATTGACTTTAATTTAAGTTACTTGAACATATACCCTTTATTGCACATTTTCAAAGGGTATAGAAGCTGAAATTCTATATGTATCTACTATATATATTATATCTATAGGGGCTGTATTGGTATTGTTGCTGGTTTTGGTTTACGGCAAGTGTGTCATGTTACAATTAATTGTTTCGTGTTAAATTTTGTATGAATGTGGGGCGCATGCTTTATGGCTTCGTCTTCTAATTAACAAAAGCAAAACGAAAATACGTGTCTGTCTGGCTGTCTCTCTGTCCCTCTCTGTCCATTTGTCTGTCCATCTGTTGTTTAGTTTTTGGTCGAGTATTTGCGCCTTTAAAATGAATTTCTTGTGACAGAAGGACTTAAATAATTGAAATGCAATGGAGCAACAATATTATTTATGCGACAGCTTGCACAGCTCCAATCAGCATTTGTCTATATCTTATCAGTCCGTGTGTGGGTGTGTGTGTGTGTGTATTCGTGTGTGCCAGCTTAAGAACACATTTGCGCAGATAATTGCAGAGTGAAAAGCAAACAAACGAGCAAATCAGAGGGAGCGAGGAGGGCGAGAGCGCCAATCAAGCGCAAATTTGTAAGCACATTTTATGTATGATGCCTTATGAAATGTTATTAATTGAGTCAGAATGACAGACGGACAGACTGTCAAGCAAAATGAAGACCTCGGATCGAAAAGAGAAATACAAGCTGAAATCAGAGCTGAGCAGAGCTGAAAGATGAATGTTTGTGTATGTTTGTTTATATTCGTGCATCCTTAAGCAAATAAAAAGTTGTTTCGGGACGGGGGAGGGAGACGCGGGGGTCGTTGCTAATTAACTTTTTGAAGTGAAGCAAACATTTCAAATGTCAATTGTTTGGACTGACAGAAGTTGCAGGTTTGTTGCCTTCTTGCTTGCTTGCTTGTTTTGTTTTGTTTTGTTGCCGCCCGCACATGGCGTATACGTGATGTGGCAAAAGCAGCGTAAATTTCTTTAATATGCTAATAAACATATGGCATTTCATTAAATACATTAACATAAAAAACAAACCGTATTAAGCACAACCGCAGCACACACAAAAATGTAAGTACACACGCACACACAGACAGACACACAGACAGACAGACGGACGGACGGACAGAGAGACAGATACATAATTTCATTAGCACTTTTGAGTTTCAAGCAAGAAAGTTGCACGAAAATTCGTTTGAAAAAAGGAAAAGCGCCCAGAGCAGCCGCCATCAGAAACGTGCAAGAATTTAATCTGGTTTAATGCTGTTAACAGAACCCCCGAAAAAAAAAAATGAGAGCAAAAAAGAAAATGAAGAGGAAAAGCTGCAGCAGACTCGGGTATTATAAAAATAATGTTAAGCTTGAAGAGCACTTGTAAGCAGCATATCGTGCTTCGTGTTTGCAATACGCGTAACTGCAAAATTGCCAACTATTGTTATGCCAATTTTTTAGAGAGTGCTGCAAATGCGGTATGTCAGACTTTTTCAGATACTAATTCATGAAATATATTTTATCAAAGGAAATTCACCAGAAATGATTTTTATATATATCATTTTTATGTGGTAGATTGAAATAAACGAAAATGCTTTACTTTATTAATAAAAATAATAATATAGAAAATAATTTTGAGAGAAAATATGGAGTTACAAAGATGAATGATTTACAGACAAATTATTTATATTAATTCAATTAATAGGTAAGATATATAGCGCTTAAGAAATATTTATCGATGTTGGATAATAACAATAGAAATCAGTTGTTTAAATAAACATCAGTTAAGGACAAAAACATACAAATATTCAATTAATAAAAGTCTGACAAATTTTGTTTTGATCGAAAATTTAAAATAAAAATCAAATAATAATTAATTTTGGCACATATATAAACAGTAAACACAAATAAATAAATTTATTTAGTTCCTTTATACAAATAAATATTAAAATAAGATATATATACTATAAAGTGCGCAAAGGACAAGCGCATTAAGTTAGATTTGATGTTGAAGTATCTTTGGTTTTCAATTGCAAAGAGTATCAACTGTTGATGCATTGTGTTTGTGTGCGTGTGCGCATTAATGTGAGTGTGAGTGTGTGTGTGCGTTGAATCGTTTTCACATTTCTGCAGGCTTCACACGGCATTATGCAAATAATAAGCTCTGCCCGACAACACAAGAACCTAACAACAACAACAACAACAACTATGTTACAACAATGCTCGCAAGCGAAAGGGAAAGCTTCTTTGAACAGCATTTACAGTGGCAAAATAATAATAATAATAAACGGAGGGCAGGGACATCGTCTTCTTCTTCTTCTTCTTCCTGCTCTCCTTAATTTCCTCCCCTCTCACCTACACATTGTGTTGTTGTTGTTGGTGCTGCAACAGTGACACTCACACAGATACATTCTGCGGGTACGCTTTGTGTTTATAATCTGTTAGAGAGAACGACGCCCTTGCCACACACTGAGAAGCAGAGAAGGAGAGAAATGGAGAAGCCGTCGAAGAGGAAGAAAAGGATTTATTTGGATGCTTAACTTGGCTTAGCTGACGGTTTTAAATGTAATTAGTATGCATGTTTGCATTTCGTTAGCGTGCGACCAGCGACTGTGAACTTTTCATTATAAATCACGCTTGCCTGCCTCCTGTCTCTCTCTTCCCCTCTCTCTCTTTCTGTCTCTTTCTCTGCCACGTGCGCTGCCTTGCCCCCGCGTGTCGCCAGCCGCCAAGATGATTGCCGAAAAAATTCATTTAAATAAATTTTTAATTAAACCTTGTTAGCAGCAACAGCAGAAGCAGCAACAGAGTAAAGCACAGAAAAAATTGCACACACACTCAGTAAGTGGGCGCTGCGTTGCGGTGGGCGTGGCATGTGCGTTGCGTTGCGTTGCGCTGCGCTGCGGTTGCCGCTTACTTTGACTGATGAAGACTTATGGGAGTCGCGGTTATTGCTGTGGTTGCCAAGGTGCATGACAGCCAAAGACAGCCAAACTCAGACTCTCAGCAAGAATCTTCTTCGTCGTCTTCGTCGTCGTCGTCGTCGCCGCACTTGTGGCAATTTGTTTCAAGTGCTGTGCGCGCCCCAATCCCGCTGCTTTGCACTGCCACCTTTTGGGGCATCAGTGTTGGAGCAGAGTTGTCAGCGGCAGCCTGCGCCTGGCCGCGTTACTATCGCAGCCACTTACTCGGCGCACAAAAACCGCGACGCTGACAAATTCAAAATAATTTAATTTTCTCTTTATTTGCACTCGATTATTCATGGCAAGCGGCAAGTGGCAAGTCGCAAGTCACCTTAATTAAATGTACAATTGCCTAGCTGCGAGTTATGATGTGCCAGCAAGGATTCGCTCCGGCTCCTGTTGTCACAAATTTCATCGAATAGAAATACTTGAATACTCAAAATATATTCCAACAATTTGATGTGACTCAGAAAATGAAAAAAAGCAATAGTTAAATATTTAAATTGTTCATTTTGGTAGTAACATTAATACAATTTACTTATCTGTTCCATTACTTAACTCACTGAAACTAGCATATCTACGAGCTATGATGTAACAGCTAACAGGATTATATCCTGCTCTTGGTTTTACAAATTAGATCGAACAGAAATACTTGTATTGCCAAAATATATTACAACAAATTGCTGTGATTCAGAAAATGTTAATATGTAGATGATAAATATTAAAATGGTTAATTTTGAGAGTAACAACAATACAATTTACTTATCTATTGCATCACCAACCTCAGTGAAAATAGCCTATATACGAGTTAAGATGTGTTAGCAAGGACTCACTCCTTCTTCTCCTCCAATTTTCATCAAATAGAAATACTTGAATTATCCAAATATATTCCAACAAATTGATGTAACTCAGAAAATGTTAATCTGCAAAAGACAAATATTTAAATAGTTTTGATTTGAGATTTTACTTATCTGTAGCATTACTAACCTCACTGATACTAGCTAGCAAGGACTCGCTTCTGCTACCCTGTTGTTACAAATTTCATTGAATAGATTTCAATTACCGAAGCATATTTTTACAAATTAATGTGACACAAAAAATGTTAATATGCAAAAGGCAAATATTTAAATTGTTCATTTTGAAAGTAATAACAATACAATTTATTTATGTATCTGCCGCATCACTAATATAAGTTTGATTGGCCTGCAACTTTCTGTTGACAAAACACCTGCTCAATAACTACTTTACCATATTGTCTTATTATTGCCTTGAATTCTGTATAGAGTTGTATGAGCACAAACAAAACAAAGCATTTGTTTAGCTTTGGTTTTCACAATTTAAGCCAGCTCTGCAAATATTTGCTTAGTGCGTTTAAGAAGTGCAAATAACCCAATTTGCTGCCTTTCAGATTGCAATATATATATGGGCTATATTTAGCGATACCTTTTAGTTTTGCTTTCGCAGCACTTTAAGCTGAAATTACTAGCGTTTCGGCCAGTTTGGTTGGCGTGTCCTTTTTGTTTTTGTGTTGTTGCAATTTGAGTATTCGGTGTCCTGTATTTGGCTGTTTGGCTTTTGCTTGTTTTTCAGCTGGTTTTCTGCTGTTTTTGCTATTTGCTTTGCGTCGCATTAATGAATCCGGTTTATTAATGTGCGCTCGTATTTCTTCACTTGATTATACATGTAATTTGCACCCTGTCAGAGTTCTTTTTCCTTCTGCTTTTGCCGTAGATCCTTCAACTCGCTTTCAGCTGTCGTTGTTGTTATGGTTGTTGTTGTTGCTGCTGCTGTCGTCTTTGGGTTACGTTTCATGATTTCGCATTGTGTCGTGTCCTGTCTGGGGCATGTTTGTCTTCCGCCAGCCTTTTGCTCGGCCAGCAGCAGCAGCAGCAGCACTCAGTGTAAACAAAAACTCATTTCCACGTTGGTTGCGGCTACAACGGTTGTGTGGCAACCGATGAGTGGACAGTGCGGACAACGGGGGCATCATCATCATAAATTAACGACTGCCTCAATTAATGAATGGGCCGCATTAATGAAATGCCAAACAAGCAATGGAAATGTTTTGCTACTGCCTCCCTCGGCACAAGGATGCGCATCCTTGCCCCGGCACGCCAATAAATACGGGCATTTCTGCAACATTCCGCACAAAATTACGGGCACCAAATTTAAAGCTCAGCACATTTTGCCTAGGCTCAGGTAATCAAAATGAAATTTATTTACCCATCGCAAGGGGTTGGCACAAATTATTTATAGAATTTTGCGAAAAATCCCAGCTAAATGCTCTAACCAAATTAATAATTATGGCAATTTAACATAGTTGCAAGCGGAATGTTTCTCTTTAATGAACAAAATTGAAACAAATAGTTATCCCAAAGGGCAGTACAAATTAATCCAAGAGCATTCACCAGTCGATGACTGTAAATCAAATGATGAAATTTCACTTGGTATTAAAAGATTTGTAGTGCTTCAACATCATTGTAAACAACTGAGGATTATGCACTTCTTAAATAGAGATTTCATAACTGAATACTGCCGGAGAAGCAAACAGACAGAGAGAACGAAAACGTTGAGTATACTTAATCATTTAAATTGCATCAAAAAGCCAGAGCAAGGAAACTAACCAAATGTATTTAGCCACAAATGCTATGGCAGAGAAATTCCGTCCGTTTGCCATAAAAAAGTGCACTGGCAATGGCCAAAAGCAAATGGCCCAAGCACAGAGAAAGAATGGAACTGCAAAGATAAGTAAATCATGCTCCACAAAGGAAATATATACTATATATATATATATGTATATACAAAATATGTATAAAGTTCAACTGCGATGGCAGCAGCATGGCCAGAACGCAACGCTAACTGTGTTTGGCATTATGCAGTAATATTGTATTAGTCATAAAGCAGCCGCAACACTCTGAAGAAGGCGCCTTAAAGTAGGCAACACTTAAATGCGAATGCGGGCCAAGACGAGGAGGGGAGGAAGGGGGCGGGGGGAAAGACCCGCAGGCCCTAAATGCATTTGCTACCGAAAAGCAACTCGCCACCGAAAATAAAAAATACAAGAAAACAAAGTAATTAGTTTTGATGTTCTCACTGTGTGTTGTTGTTGCTGTTGCAGCTGTTGCAGCTGCTCGTACATATTTCGTGGCAGCTTTTGCTCGGTTTTCATTTTATCATGTAATTTCATGCAACATTTTACACGCTCAAGTATTTTTAGGGCTTCCCAAAAAGGTTTTTAATGATTCCTTTCGCTCGCCCCGTTCGCTGTGTACTAAATGTTTATTTGCATGCAAAGTGCGATACTCGTTGGGCCAAAGAGCGTGAGAACAAAACAGCCAAAGCAAAGGCAAAAATACCCTTTGCAGACAACTGAGGCGGAAGTGGAAGTGGAAGTGGAAGCGGAAGCAGACGCAGAGGCAGGCAAGTTTTGTGCCTCTTCTTCTTGTCGTCCTGCAATGGGACCTTAATCGCAGGACTGTTCTTAACTTATGTCAATTTGCATAAATGTGCTCATAAAAGTGACAAATGGCGACTGGGCCAATGGTGAAATGGAATACGACATTTCAGCTTGCTAATGAGTAATTCGATAGCGCAAACATCAAATGCCAAATGCGAAAATAAAATACTCATGACTTCGACTGTGATTATTTGATTGGAAGACAATAAAAGGCAGTCAGCAGTCGGCAGTTAGCAGTCTCCAACGCTCACATATTCAACTGTTTGGGACAGTCACATTACATAAACATTAGCTGTCACAAGGCATTACATATGTATGTTGAGTCAATTAATACCCTGTATGGCCAAGAAGTTGTAGTCTTCAATTTCATGAGAGCAATTCGGTGTCTATGTTTGCATTGCCAAAATGCACATCATATAGTAATTAGATTATGTCGTCAAATTATCAAATTAACAGCTTGCTTAAATATCTTATTACCCCAAGGCAATTTGACAACTGTGCAAACAATTTGACTGCTTGTCGTCTTATTAATAAATTCAGATTACTTTTAAATCGTTTAATCATTGCACTATGTAGCACGAAGCGGTAATAAAAATATCGTTGTTTTATACATAGTTAATATATAATTCATTTAGATTATTTACATACATATATACTTTATTTATGTTATTTATAATAAAACTTACTTTATCTTTTCTACCAAACAATACTTTAATATATTATTTATAATAAAAGGAGCTTTATTATTTATTTTTTCACAAATAGCTCTTAAATATATAATTTATATATTACACTTAAAGTAAATATTCCTTTTTTTATTTTTCCTGAATATATAATTGATTTAGATTATTTATTATTGGAATAATTGTATTTTATTTTTTAAAAGTTACAAGTCAATATATAATACAAATAACTTATTTTTTATTGTTTCATTAGTAACACGAAAAATATATTAGTTATAATGAAATTAACTTTATTTTTTTCAACACTAACGTGTAACTGTATAATTTGGTATATATTGTTTTCTTTTTTTACAATTAACTCGAAAATATCATTTATTTATTTTACTGCAAAAAAAAACGTAATTTTCTTTGTTCACAAATAAAACGTGAGTTTATAATTTATTCCTACTATTTGTTTTAACAATGCTTTCAGTACATATTGATTTTGTTAAATAATTATCAGCATGGCCATAGCCGAGCGCTTTAATAATGCTGATAAGCCTGCGCGCAGATCTTGATAGAACTCTCGCTCTGTGCTTTACGCCCCTTTGTGTCTAATGCACTGGGTATAAAAACAAACATTGTCACTTCATACGTAACTGTTCCTGTGCGTGTGTGTGTGTGTGTGTGTGTGGGTGTGTGCGTCGCATAGATAAACCGGTTGCTGGCAGTACCGTTTGGCCCGCTTGCCCCGTTGCTGCAGGCGCTGCCCCAGCGATACGAATATTTTACACATCCATTAACGGCAAACGGCCGCAAACTCGCCAATGCCACACGACTCCCACACATGGAGGAAGGAGTGTTGCACGGGAGGAAGGGGCAACGACTGTTAGTCATTGTCTTTGGGGCATTTAACGGCGCTTTTATGGCGCGTCCTTTGACAAGGATGCGAGAATGGCAACAACGCATGGGCTGCTGCTTCTGGCCATTGCTTGACAATGCCAAACTGACTTTTTGGACGCCGTCGTTTCTGTCTCCGTCTCGCTGGACGACAGTCATTAAAATGTTGATGCGTCTGTTTTGGCCGAAAAACCCTCGGCGCGTGGCCTAATTGACAGCCTGGTCACATTACTCGCAGTTGCAGCTGAGTTGAGCTGAGCTGAGCTGAGCTGAGCCTGGGGGCGTGGCAGTGCGTCGCATTGCGCGAACGCCTTAATTAGGTTATAAAAGTTTAATTATGTCGACGGCAATCAGCGCAAATCATTCGGAATTTATGTCTAGCCGCCTTGCCACCCGAGCACCACAGTTGCCAGATGCGTTAGCCAATTTATATACAATTTAAATGGTCATCCACTCGGGGCGGCAGCTTTCACGGTTTTACATTGCGCATTAATGAAATATTTAAGCCGCGAAGCATTGCTTAAGCTCTCTTTGTGCTCGACAGCTCAACCCAGCAGCGGGAATTCAGTTGCAACTTGCTGCATATTAAAGCATATTTGTGTGCGGCACTTGGGGGATTTTGGGCTGACAGAGATCCGCAGTATTTGAGTGATGAGCTTCGAGTTACACGTCTGCCAATGCGTTTATTAAAGTGCGCGTGCTTGCGTGTGTGCGCCATTGAAGCTAGGGACAGAGAAAGAGGAGCTCATCAAAGCGTAAAATCGATTTCGACTCAGACTCAGACTCAGCTCAATGCTGGGATATCAAGTAAACGGGCGAGTATCCATCCAGCTGAACGTATCTCTGTCTATCAGTCTATCTGTCTGTCTGTCTGTGTGTTGTGTGTGTGTGTGTGTAAACTATGCTGGCATATTTGTTAGTCAGACAAAAGAGCCGTGGGCATAAATTGGATGTACGCCAAACTCATCAAAATGCAAAACAAAATGCGCAAAAGTAATTTGTATCTACATATAGTTATTTATTTTCTATTATTGGCGCAAGATGCTGCGGTTGCTACACAACAACAACAACAACAACAGCAACAACAACAACAACATCAGCAATGAAGCAAAATAAACAACAATCAGCATTCGATTCGAGTTCTATTTATATATGACACGAAACTCTCGACAACTTTAAATCATTTTGAGAGCTGCTTTCATGTGGTTTTCTGCCATACATAAATAAATTGTTGCTAACGGAAGAACAACAATGACGCGAGCAACAATAGTTGGTGGGCGGCATGTGCATAATTAAGTAAACTATTCAAATAATGCGCATACGCCATGTGGTCGCCCATCAATTAGTGCCTTAGCTGCTCAGCTGAGTCGCATCGTTGCGCATACGCCACGTTGTCACGTTTAATTTCAGTTTGCCTGTCGCGTTCGCTTCCGCGGTTTGACAACACAGTTTTTCTTCACCCCCTCTTTATCAGTTATTGACAGCGAAATGCAGTTGCAGTCGCATATGATTTATGTCGTTTAATTTTTAATTAAATATTATTTGGTCCGTTGTTTAAGCCGCTTAAGCGACACTCAATGTAGCTAATTAGATCGCAATCGAACCGGTTTTGGGCCAAGACTTTTCAGGGGTGGCAGAAGCCACGTCAATTAGTGGCAAGGCCGTTGATTGCAAGTCAATTTAGCAAATGAAAAGTGCTTTGTCAAGACGCATGTCGAGTGTCTTCAGTGTGCTCAATCCCCTGCCCAGCCCTTGCCCCAAATGCCCGACTAATGAATAGAGTAAAGAGTACTCGAATTTGTTCCTTTGTTTGACTCCATTCCTCGCAGCTCGGTTGCCCTCATTAATGATGCAGCATCACTCAATTTTAGTTTTGTTTATTAAATATGCAATGCAAATAATTTTGCACATTTTACGAACAGTTTGAATAATTCACAAGCATTTCGAATGGACGAGTTCATGCAAATTCAAACTCAAATTGATTAACTCATAATTAGCGCAATTTCGCATCATTGTAATGAATATCGTATTTGCTTTACACTCTTTGCTTGTGACATAAATCAAACACTGTTGTGTTCAACTAATTGTTGCAGATTTAGATTTAAATGAATTAAATGTAATTCAAGTATTATTGACAAGTGATTACTGATATTTAGCTGAATATTAAAGTGCTTAGCGTGTTTATTGTTTACAAACAGAATAATTTAATTCAATGGAAATCGCTCAAAAAAAGCATTGTTTTGTAGCTGCATTAAAATATTCAATTCACATTTTGTTCTTGATTATTTTTTGTGTCTTTAACTATATTAACTATTATGTTTCAAATCATCTATTTCAATTGATTTCTTTTGTTATTACCATTTTGTATTTTGAGTGATATTTTTTTGCATAAAATTCATATTTAACTGCATTTCCAAATACGCGGACATAAATTTATCTATCACAGTTGCAGTCTTTAAAAGCACGCGCGTATACTTGATATTTATTCTAATTATGTGTGGCAGAAGCATCTCAAACTTGCTCCCTTAAATACCTATGTTTTGGCCAACTTCTCGTGCCTATCATTAATAGCTGCTTCGAAGGCCAGCTTCGTTGGCTGACAGGCTGCCTGCGGTGAGCGTGTTTATTGTGGCCATGTTCGAAACCTGTGCGAAGTTTTGGCGGTTGAAAAAGTTTGCAGTCAAGACGCGACTTCAAGTGCGGTTCGGTTCGAAGTAAGACATTTTGCCTCATTTGGCTGCCAGACATGTGTTTGTACTTGTATTGAGAAGCATCATTTGAGGCAAGACTCGAGCTGCGAGTCTGGAAGTCACGCCGAGTGTGTTTGACAGCGACTTGAAAGTTTGTCGCCCCAAATGGGCAAACAAAGATCTGTCAGTCAGGCAGTCTGTCTGGAAGTCTGGCTGTCTGAGATTCGAGGTTGTCGTGTAAGTACATAGTCAGGTTTTCTTGCTCCCCCGAGAGTTGGCCAGCCCATATGTGAGCCAGCCAAATTAGTGGCCAAAAGGGTTGTTGTTGTTGCTTCTGTTGCGGCTTTTGGTTGCGCAATAAGCCGTGGTAGCCGCAACAGCAGAAGCAGCATCCAAAGCAGCAGCAATGGCATCAACTGGAAGCTAGTATTTGTTTTGGCCGCAATGCTAGCTAATTTGCAGTGTTGCCAAAAGGGAAATGTGCTTCGTGGAAGATGCGTGGTAATGATGTGGAAAATTATGCAGAGCGCGCCTCATGCAAATTATGATTGTGTTGATTATGACGCATTAAAGCTAAACGAAGCTCAGCCAAAAGAATTTGCATATTTCTATGGGAGACACGTCATCAGCAAGGACTTAAAGTTGCCAAACTGTCTCTGTCTCTCATAGACTCTCTCGGTGTGTGTGTATGTGTTTCGGAGGCTGTTTACGTTGCCGGAGCATAAAATTACAAAGCATTCTGAATGGCATACTTTCAGGCAGTTTTATGAGTGCGGCGACAACATCGAGTAGGTCGGAAAAAAAAGAAAAGGCAAAGCCAAGTTGCCGAAAGTGAAGACATTAGTGCGAGCAGCGGCAAAGTAACCCAAAAAATAAAGTAGAGAGCAAAAAAAAAAAAAGCTGAAACTGGAATGCTGGACACATTGCTCGCTGTGCAGAGCGTGTTTTGGCCAAATGAAAAACCTACGTCGTTTTGGGCCCACAACAAATGCTGTCATTTGCATGCATTGTCAGGCGCACGTTTGGAAGTGGGATGGGGGGGGGGGGAAAAGGTCAAATCTAGCAGGACAGGTCGATGGATGGGAGGCGGGGAAAGGGGGGGCGAAAACTGGTCGCCAAATTGGCACAATACGAGTAGTTGCGTAGGTGTTGAATTTGTGACCGGACTATGAATAAGCTGGACACATTTCGTCGCCCTTGTTGCTGCTGTTGTGGGAGCCAATGGCAAACATATTTATTTGGCAAAACAGCCATTGAGTCGTTGCCCGGGTTCATTGTGTGTGTGTGTGTGTGTGTGTGTGTGTGTGTGTGTGTGTGTGTGTGTGGGTATTAGCCAACTAGAAAGCCACTCAATGCAAATTGGTAACGGACTTTGGACTAGACACCATTGAATTGGCGTGGGATGCGAGGAACATCGTTGATCTCCCATGGTGAACTGTTGCGCGCCTTGTTGACTTTGAAGATGGCCTTTAGCCGGGGCCAAGACCGGGACCATTAATTTAAGAGTTTCGTAAGTAGATGCGTTTAAAGTGCCAATTCATGCTGTGATATTAAAGCCGCAACGTGAGACAGCAGAAGTGCAGAAGAGAGTGCGTAAAGTGGCAGCTCGTCTGGCAACGCGAAATCAATTTCATTTACGGGCATGTGCTTGATGCTGTCATTAAAAGTAAAGTTATGACCCAAATATCAGCATTAAATGGTGGATTTTCCCTCTCCCACCTCCCACCCCAACCACGTGCCATTTGCAAGTGGCAATCAAAATCATAAGCATAAAAAGAAAGCGCAGCCAAAATTCGTTAATCTCATTTTCTCTGCCATTTATTTCATTTAACGAAACAACGCTGAGACCCAGAACGACAGCCACAATGCGGCGGGCACAGAAAATATTTCAATAAATGCCTTTGCCATTCATCATCATTTCGCATGTAAGGCGCTCAGCGTGCGGTGGGCGTGGTCGCTCGCTTGCCTGCCCTTAATTCACTTGTTTGTTGTGCGCTTAAAGTTTCAGTTTCGGTCTCAGTTTCAGTTTAATTTTCCTTGCACTCTGCCAAGGGTCAAGCAAATACCAAAGTACGCGTAATAATAAAAGCAAGTAAAGCGGCAAATGGCTGCATCTGAGTATGCACGACTGAAAAATACCCCCACCAAACAAAAGTCATTAAAACAGACTCGCAGAGTTGCATGATATGCTCGCCAGGTGGCGCTGCTGTCAGAGTCCCTGCGGAGAAGAGTTTGTTGAATGACTTTTGTGCTTGTTGTTATTAGATTGTGATGCAGTTGCCACAATAGTTAGTTATGCTGCAAACTTGTTGTTTGTTGATCCGAGCACTTCCATTAGCATTCATCAAAAGTTCTACCCACTTGTCGTCGCTTAATTGGCCTAGGGTATTCAAGTAAATGCAATATTGGCTTCTTGCATATTTTATAAATGCATTAAATCGACCGCAATTTCGCCATCGATTTGCATTTCTTTAACGAGTATTTGGGTCACGTGGCAATCATTCTATATAATACTTTTTTAGTGCACCACAATCGAGAACTGCGTGTTAAACGACAAATTTAATGAGTGCGAATGAGCGAAGCTGAAAGTGTTGTTGTCGTTTTTTTTATGGCAAATAAAGTTGTTGAGCCATGATTGGGTTTTCATTTTGTTGCTTTTTGCACGCCAACTTGCAGTCAAAGTCGCTCGCCCCTCGACACTCTTTTGCCAGCTGTCACGCATATGTTGTGCAGGCGTAAACTCGTTTACACACACGCAAACACATGTCTGTATGTGGGACAGTAAGCGGATATATGTAGTTGAGGTGACTGAGAGATGGGGAGCGTTGGGCAAATCTATTGCGGTTGCCAAGTGCCCCGCTGCATGCGACTGTGGCACGCGACATTGTCAGTTGCAACTGCAACAGCAACTGCAGCATCAGCGAAATCCATTTTAAGGCGCATGTAAAGCAAAGTTTTGGCTTGACATTAAGTCAGCGCAAACAGCAAGAAAAGAAGCAGCTGAAGAACCAAAAAAAAATAAAAGCAAATCGCAATCTTTTGCCTTCTTTCCTTTCGCACAGTTGCAGCATAATATTTTACGCACTGATTAAAGCAAACCGAAAGTTTTCGCTCTGCATTTGCATTGGGGAATTTCTTTCCCTTCTGCAGTTTGCTGGTTTGCATATTAAATGAGCTTTAGCTGCTGCATTTGTTGCAATTTGTTTACTTTGGCCTGCTCGCCGCATATGATTTATCTGGCATTTTTTCTTGGACTTCGCCCAGCAATTGTTTCGCAAAACTTTTCGTTGCGTTAATGTGCTTAAGAAGTTGTGCCACGCTGTGCTCACTTGGCTCAAAAGCCTTATAAATGGCGGCTAATGAGCTCGCCTGGGCAGCGCGCAGCTTTCATTTGTTGGCACAGTCAAGGCGTCTAGACGTGGCTTAGGTTCATGGCAATGAATGCAGTCAGCCATCGAGCCATCGAGTCAGCAGGCCATACAATGTGCTTAAATCTCTGCACAAATAAAAATGCCATAAAAATCACTCATACGCATTGTTGCCTAACCTAATTTGATGTGTCCTTGTGTCCTTGTGTGTGTGTGTTTGGTTGCGACTTGCTGTCGCGTCTTCTGGCTTTCATAATAGAAGGAAGGCGTCTGCTGCGCCAGTTGTCGATGCTGCCGCTGCTGCTGCTGCTGCTGGAAGCACAAGGATGTAATGGGAATCCATGACAGTGGGCGCGCTTATCGACTTTGGGGCGCAGGCTAATAAAATGTGCTGAATTATGACAGTGCGACAGATAGTGGTCGTTGGCGTCGTCGTCGTCGCTCAATCGCAATCGCACTAGGAATTGACCAGGCCGAGTCGGGCCAATGGCCAAAGACAAACCCAAGAAGTTGGCGGCGTTTTGTTAAATTAAATCAGAGCTGTGCGCAAGAACGTCTGAAATGAGGCACATAATCATGAAAACAATAACAGCGACAGCGACAGCCACAGTACGAAGAGGAGCAACAAAAAGGGAGCCACTGTAGAAGCGAGCTATAAAAGCGACGCCCAAAAGTCTGCAGCACTTTTTGTTTTGCTTCAATGTTACGAGTATTGTCGCAAGCTTTAACTTTGTGTATGCGTGTGTTGTTGTGTGTGTGTGTGTGTGTGTGTGTAAGTGGCACGCTCTTGTAACTGTAACTGTGACCCAGCGACTGAGCATTGTTTCTCTCTCGGTCTGCGTCTGTGTGTGTGTAGCCAAAGTTCAATGTCTGTTTGGCAATTTGAGCCGCCCCGCTTAGAGAGTGTTTGCAGCCGAACAATGGCCACATCGGAAACAATACACAATGCCAAACCCAAACCCAATGCCAAACCCGAACTCAACTCAACCCAATCCTGTATTCTAGGGTACGCCCCAACAGTTTGCACATTTTTCAGTCCCCCATCGGAATAAAAAACGAATACACTCGCACCCTGAAATCGACTTTTGACAAACTTGCCCTTTGTGCATGACATCTTTTTTTTTTTTTGGTGCTGTTTCCCCACAACTATTCTCGGACTTGGCCTTTTGAAGTTGTCGTCGCCATTGCCAAAGAGTGACTACTTGCCCAGTTAAAAGTTAAGCAACAAAAGAGACGCACAGCAGCGAAGGACGTTTGCTTAAAGTGGCAGCTCGAAGGCGGTTGCAAGATTCACGACCTGCAACTGATTGCCCCAGAATTCAATTAGCGTATAATTAGCTGCACTGTTGCATGCCACAAACATCACAACTCGTCCAAATTGCGGTGCAACGTCAGTGTGCTTGTGGCCAGGTTAATGGGAGTTCTGACACACGTCTGCTGCTGATGCATCACATTACAGCCCAAATTTAGTTTTAGAATACTAAAATAATGCTTGGAATGAAGTTTGCTGCACTGTTTTATTGCCATTAAATTTGCCACTTTAAATCGAACTAATTCCATCGCGTTTCGTGCAGTGTAGCAGAACATGCGTACATTATCAAGCACAACTACATTGGCAGTTTAACATGATTGTGCTGTCAGAAGCACGCATAACACGAGGGTGGCAACGTAAGTTTCGCTCGATGGGGGACCAAACTTTGGCTTGATAATAAATTAAATAAATTTATGTTTGTTAAGTTTTAAAATCAAATAAATTGGCTGAATTTGAAACTGTCAAAAGTAACTGCAACACGTAGCAATCGCTTCTCATCCCCTTTCTACCCCCTCGCTCAGACGCCTTATGCATACGGCATGTGGTTCAATTATTATGGCCTCGCCAAGCACGCTTGTCTGTATTCCGGGCATAATTTATGGCCTGGCAAACGTCTACGCCGTAAATTAATTGTCGCGCCCAAATGCGTCGAGCGAGCGAGACGGCAATCAAGGAGGCTAGAGCGAGAGGAGAGAAGAAAAGTATGGCCAAAATGGAGTCAATCGAAATAGGCTGAAGGACAGTTGAACAGTAGAGCTCGCTCTCTTTGAAATATATCATCCATTCACGAGCCGGCAAATGGCAACAATCTGTTACTGCTAATTGCTAGTTTGGCTTACTCGACGTATACGTAATGCAAGTGCACTCATAACATGCTCTGAGTCGACTTTGCCATTGAAAAACATTCAGTTTTCAGACTGTTTAATGCGAGAGATTTAAATGGAAGGCAAATGCAACTTGGGAAGGAGGCAAAAACAGGAAATGTAAACTGCAAAGCGGATTGTCGAGCTTCGATTAATGTCTGTATTTAAGTGAAGCACTTTTGTGTGTCAAATCATTTAGGGTACACACACACGCACACACACGTAGATGCTATAGAATTTATTCCCAGTGTATTTTTGGGTTAGTTGCCGTGCCGAGTAAATGCTGCTCTCAGCAGTAAAAATGCCTTCGGAAATTCCAGTCAAAGCTGCACACGCCAGCACTTCTTGCTGCCATTGTGTAACTGACTAGTGTATTGGTGTGCGTGTGTGCCTGTGTGTGTGTGTGTGTGTGTGTGGCATTGTCAACACACTTGGCGCGTGGCACAAAAAATTTATTGTATACTGACGTTAAATATCACCTTTGGGTATTTATTATTGAAAATACATGTTGATGCCGCGTGGGCCAAAAAGAATGTGTAAGCGAAAGAGGCGCAAGGCTGTTGTCAGTGTTAATCTGCTTAAATATTGAAATATTTGGCAGATCCAACAATATCGAGTGGGTGGCAAAGCAACCAGATGATTTCTGGATTAACATTAAACGATCTTCTTCGCTGTTGTCGCTGGGCTCTTGACAAGAATTTACGAGCCATATCCGTCAGTTGTCGCCATCGTCGCTGCCATCGTCGCCATGGGCGCCATTCAGCAAGCGTTTATCTGATTTCGTTTCCGCTTTTTGGCATGCTCGCCTATCTTTGGTTGTTTTTTTTTTTTTTTTTATATTTTACTCGTTGTTATTTCCATACGCCCCGTAAGCCCACACGCTGCTCTTGCGCTGCTTGCCAGCGTTGACATGTGATGCGAATGCAAATGTGGCAGCCACTGACACACTCACACACTCACACATACATTATGCGACTGTCAGACTGATGCTGAGATTCAACTCAACTTAACTCGACTCGACTCCACTCAGCATTGCTTTTTCTCCACTCTCGATTCGCGTTGTTGTTTGTGTATTTTATGCTCATTGAAATGCGACATCGGCGCGACATCATTTCGCGCTGATGCCCGCTCAACAGTGTCAACAGTCAGCGGAGTTTTTGTATTCATTCGATTCAGCGGGCTAGCCTCTAAATCTGACTCATGACGCAAGTTATGTAAGTGCGTTAAGTATTCATACGAGCCAGCCGACGACGGCTTCTTCAAAAAATAATAATAAATTCCAAGCGCGACACTAATAACATTAGCTCAATGGCAACTATTCGGCTCGGTTTCGGTTTCGGGCTCAGACTCTGACTATAAAAATGGCGACGCATCAAAAAAGTTTTACATGCGTCACACACACACGCACATATGTGTCTCTCTGTGCGTGTGTGTGTGTGTCTTTGTACGCACTTGAACTTATCGAATGAATAAAGAACAGCCACAACTTTCAGCTCATAGAAGCAAAAACACACAAGTTCAGTTGCCATCTCGCTCTCCGCATTGTTCTGTCTCTAATGCACATTTACTGAAAATTAAATGCAGCTCAGCGCCATTTAGCAACAATAAGTAATTCGCCCCTGGAAAAGTTGCATGAAAAGCTAAAAAGTTTGCATTTTTGGCAACACGACTTCGAGCACTGTAAGTGCTTACATAATCGCACAGTAAATCTCAAAAGCACAATTCCATTTCTTACGCTCCCTCTCCCTCTCTGGCACTTTCGGAGGGTTTAATTTTGAGTAATCAAATTGGAGAGAATATGTTGTGGAAAGAGAATTCTAATTGAGTCATTAGCGTAAGGTAATTATTCAACACGCACAGCTGAGGTAGCAAGCTGACTTTAACATACTCTTTAAACGACAAGAAATTGTGATTTATTTGTGTTGCTCAATAAAAATAATTGCAGTAACATTAGCATAACTGAAATACAACAGAAAATTGAAATGTGAGCTGCAATTTTCAGTCATTTTATTCAATGCAAATAAAAAGCTGTTCGGCTTTTTAATTACACTCTGTCTCGGATTGCAATTAAATACACCTTTGAGTTGTTACAGCCATTTAATACATGACATATTAACAGCAATATGAGAAGATTGAGATTTTGCCATTTGCTGACTAATTGCAAGCAATTTAATTTACACATTGAATGCATGTTTTTTGGAAGTTGCTGCATTTGATTTTAGTACAAACGAAACCTCAATTTCATTGCTGAATTTGAGGTCAAAGTGTGTTTTTGTGAGTTGCTCGCAGATAAGCGAATATTTATTGCAATCGAAGTTGCCAGTACACCAGCGGTGTAAGGTTGCTTGGACTGCTTGTGGAAATCGGAAACACTTTGGCAACATAATCGATAGTTGAACATATTTAAAAGAGCTGCACTCTGCGGCAACTGAGTGGCAGCATCTCCATCTCCATCCCCACTTTATCGACGTCTGCAGCAGTCTAGACAATTGTGCGGCAAGTCAACAACGTATCGAGTGCAGCGGCAAGCGGCAAGCAAAGTTGCATGCCACTCAATGCGTCAATGTGCGTTGTCAGGCGCAACTTAACCTTAAGTGCTGGGATCATGAAAAATCCAAGGCAAGCCAAGACTTAACTGGCGTCTCGATTGCCTTTGATTTGCGCTGCACATGTGTGCTTAAGCAAATAAATAAATGTTAAACAGCTGCTTGACTAGCAAATATCCTACAACCAATTTCGAATCTAATTTAAATGCAACAATGCAATGCGAAATAATCGACTGCAGCAGCAGTCATCTCACTCTCGCACGCTGCTGTTCGCGTGCATTGCTGGGCAGAGGTGCGTTGCTTGTATGTGTGCGAGCAGCAGAGGTAGCATAAATGGCGTGCAGCAGAGCTTTATTCAATTGAGTTGAAACACCCTGTGGAAGAGTAAGCGAAACCGATAGGTGCATTTTATTAGTGGCGAACCAGAAGCCAGAAGCAAAGAGAGCAGCCTAAGAGCATTAGTGATTTAATTTGCACTCGCAAAGTAATTAATTGACACTAAAATGTGTTCAACAATATAACATTTGTTGTATAATTGCCATTAATATTGGAATTATTACTATTTTAATTTGTTTTTAGGATTAAAATTATTAGTATTATTATTATTTTTAATATCATTATTTTTGATATCATTACTAATGTTTTTACGATTAAAATTATTAGTATTATTATTATTTTTAATATCATTACTAATGAATTCACGATTAAAATTATTAGTATTATTATTATTTTTAATATCATTATTTTTAATATCATTACTAATGTTTTTACGATTAAAATAATTAGTATTATTATTATTTTTAATATCATTATTTTTAATACCATTACCAATGTTTTTACGATTAAAATTATTAGTATTATTATTATAACTATCGGAATTACTACTATTCCAATAAATACCATGATAATTACTATTATTTCTACCACTAAAATGTTTACTATTACAATTTTTTGTATAATTTCTTTTACTTTTAGAATTACTACATTTCGAATAATTGCTATTAAATTTATTATAGACATTTTATTGTTAGTGCTATTATTAGGCTTGTTATATTTCACATAACATAATTTAGTACTATTAAATTTCTATTTAAACAGTTGAAACAACCTCGCCCAGGTGAAAGGGTATTCGCAATACGAATTGTCACTGTCAGTCGTAAGGTGCTTTAGTTTACACAGGGGTGGAGGGTGGCAGAGTGAGAGGTAGTGTGGTGGTGAGGTGAGGAAAGGGAAACTGGTGGGACAAGTGTGATTGATTCTTAAGTGTGTTTAGTTGGGCAACTGATTGATGGCAGCACAAAAGCGCTATCAAGAGAATGCTTATGGACTTAACGACACCATCCCCCAACCCCCGCCCCACATTCCCAGCACCTTGCAACCCCTTTTGCTTGAGCTTTTGCTGTTGTGGCACTGTTGTCTGCCACTCGCTGCACGCTTTTCGCTTTTCGATGTGCGCTTTCTGTTTGCCATACGTGATATCTGGCTGATAGTTTACTCATGTCACACAGAGCGTATCACTAATCATGCCGTTTGTTTGCTCCTCTCAAATGTTTACCCTTCGATTTGCATAAACAAAGCGCTGTGCGATGCATTTAACGCTCAATTAATGTGACCGTTTCACAAAAGGGGATGGCCACAAAACTTCTGTGGCACTCAAATTCAATATATATTCAGCTAGCGCTGCCATGCGATCTATTATCATGTGAACGACGTTCATAAATTGCGTGTGTTATGTAAACTCGTTT
This sequence comes from Drosophila formosana, assembly GCA_035045625.1. Classification (NCBI taxonomy): domain Eukaryota; kingdom Metazoa; phylum Arthropoda; class Insecta; order Diptera; family Drosophilidae; genus Drosophila; species Drosophila formosana. The sequence continues at coordinate 23,671,419 of JAWNOW010000232.1, forward strand.
GGTAAATTTTCCACCACATTTGCTAATTTGGTGAAAAGCCGCGCTGCCCGCATCAACTTGGTGTAGGGCATTGGCCATGCATCATGTCAATTTGTAGGCATTGCCTTTTGCTGTTCAGTCTTTTTGATTAAACGCACTGAAAGCCAAAGCCAAAAATCTGACAACAGCAGCTGTCCTTCTTGTTGTTGTTGTTGTTGCTGTTTAGTTGTCCTTCTGTGTGTGTGTGTGTCCTGATCGATAGCAAAGTGGCTGGAAACAACAGCAGCGACAAGTTGTGCGTCGTTTTTCCGCCAGCCGCATCGTTAATTTGCTCAAACATGAGCACGCAGCAAATTTTCCATGCATAAACTTAAAATTAGCGCCAACTCACACACACTCACACACACACACAGAGAGACATTTGTTTTGCATGGAAATCTTGGCACTTTGGTCATAAATTTCGGGCCCGCTGATAAACAATAAATTAAGTTCAGCTTCAGCCGAACATGGCACGTATTTATCCGACGTCGACGTGGCTGCCTCACGAATTTCCCACGCACATTGCCACGCCTCGCATAACCATCGCCTCTCCATGCCACGCCACACCATGCCACAACACGCATACGTGCAAAATTCCAAAGCTAATTTCGTCGGCCATGTGCCTGCTCTAGGCCACTTTATTTTTTGTTTTCGATTTTGGGTATTAGCCGAGTTTATAGCCAGACTTCTCCCCGCCCCTCCCCACGCCTGTCTAGCGGCTTGTCGTTGCCCTGTTGCCTTCCAGCATGCTTTCAATTTGCGTTTCAGCCGGCTGCTGTTGCATCGAAGCTGCTAATTGAGCCAGGCTATCTCGCAATATATGCTATAATTTAAATTACCTGCCGACGAGCAGCTCGCTGCTGGCCTTCTTTAACTTTTGTTCAACCATTTGTTAGCAGTGGTTGTTGCAAGTTCACTAGCTTCTTTAGAAAGTTCTTCAAGCTGAGTGTAAAAAAGACTACTTTATAATTTTAAAGAATATCTATGAATTCGTAACTAACGAATTTTAATTTTAGCAGTCATAGAACTACATTTAATTTAATTTGCATATGAAAACAGCAAATTTAAATTGAAAATTCTTAAGTATTGAAAAATTCGGACAAATATTATAATTTGTTTAAGTATTTTGTGCTTTGTATTGCAATTTCAATAAGATAACAATTTAATGTGTATTTAATAACAAGTAATTGAATTAGTGCCCCATTAGCATTCTATGCTAATATTTAGAACATAATGTGACTTCATTAAATTACCGTCGCGTTTACGCCCATTTTCTCCATCTTCTTCTCTGTCATCACAGCTCTTAACCCCACATAAATATTTTTACTCCATGTCTACATTTTATTACCTGAGATATCAAAGCGAAATTCGTTCAAATCCCAAATTTCTCAACTTGCCAATTGTTAATCAACGATAAATACTCATTGCGTATACGCAGAAGTAGCGATTGCTGCATTAATCTTATAGATAGACCTTGATAGCAGGACAGGAAGGAGTTTCAACTTGTTCTTGCTGCTTTGTTTCTTAAGATATCAAACAGCAAATTAAATATGCAAATTCAGTTTTCAGTTTTTTGCCTTAGTTCGTCTTCGTGTTCGCTTGTTTCTCGTTTCTTCTGTTTTTTGTCTGGCCTTCTGCATATCTGCAGTGTTGCGCTGGAAATTGCTTTTCTTTTTTGCGATATATTTTTGTTGGGTTTCCCTTCTTTTTGGTTTTTTAGAATTATCTAGACTTTTGGATGCTTTGCATATTGCCGCCCAAGCACAGCCAGATCCGAGCTGGGCGAATGGGGCACGTACAGAAATGTTGCGGGCGCACATTAAATTTAACTTTGTGTTCGAATTTTCGTAGTAAATCGTAAAATTTGTCATGCCCGACCTCGTCACACCATTTTCCATGCCACAAGCTGTCTGCCATCCCGCTTGCATCCTGTTGCCTGTCTCCCGCTGCTGCGTGTTGAACGTACGCATGTGGCAAAAGTTTTGCGTATGTTTTGCCTTTGCTGTTTCACTTCCATTCCGACTTTGTGTTTTCTTTTTTCGCTGCGTGCTGTTGGGCGCGTGCGGAAAAGGAAATGTGCAACAGCAGTTTTTCGGGGGCTCTGCTCGAAAAGTCGTAGCATACTTTCAGCCAGAGCATGGTACATTTCAACTGCTGCTCTGGCATTGCCAAACCCGCTCCTCTCTACCACTTGCCACTTGCCACACGCAATCCAGTTCAAAGTTCGATAAACTGCTTGCCCCCTTCGACGCTGCCTCATTCAATTATTCCTTCTCTTACAGTTGGCTGCATGCGACGTACGCTGATTTCCACACCGCTTTGATCTGCACAACTTGTCTCTGTCTCTCTGTCTCCTGTCTCCAGCCGTATTGATGAACTTATTTTTACCAGCTTCCTATAACAAGATTCCAATCCTGTTTCTCTCTCCTCCTCCTGCTTCTCCAGCTGCTGCTCTTATTCTGTCCTGCTCAACACGCTTATCTAAGTCGCGTGCTTCTTTTGGCCGACTTTTGTTGGCTCTGTGAAAACTTTGTTCATAGTTGAGAGAAGCCAAGTCAACTTTTCGATTTGATTCCGCATTATATAAGCTGCCAACTGTCCTGATAACATTAAAGTCGTTGTCCCCATCCCTCTGCCCTCCCACTTCCACCTCTTGGGCAGCCATATTAATTTTCAATTAAATTGCGTTTCATATTGCTTCGGTTGTGCGGTCTGTTTGTTAATGCCGCATCAATCCTAGCCCAAAGCCCAAAAATGGCCACCGAAAGGGACCAAATACTTTACAAAATATGTAAAAAATGGCAGCGAGAAACAAACGCGAATTTGGGCATACCCTTTATTGAATTCAAGTATTCCCCATATATATATTTATAGCAGAAGGTTCATTATTTACTTCATTTGTTTGGAACATTTAGATTTATTTATTTTATGCTCTTCAATACGTACAGAGTTAATACGAAAATGTATCGAAAACGTTTCCAGTGAAAAGCTACTTTCAGCTGATGGAGCTGAGCAAATAGTTTGCTTAGCAAGATGTAAACATTGCAACAACGATAAATAAATTTGCATTTGAATTTTCAATACGTTGTTATTTAATACTGCGTATGTCGGACCAGAGTTCCGGTTTAACACACGTCCGCACATATAGAATATACAATCCACTTTGCATAGCGTATGCAAACTGAAGCGAACTCAACTCAACTGAACTGAAACCCAACTGAAGCAGAAAGCATAAAGCAGAAAGCAGCATGCAACACACAACGCAAAAAAAAAGAAGCGAGAGCAAACACACAGCAAAGGGGATATAATTGTTTGTTGAAGATTTTTGTGTTTTTCTCTGCATTTTTATGAGAATTTTATTACTTTTCAGTTTTAGCGAGGCAACAAAGCACCGCACAAACAAACACACACACACACACACACACACACACACACACACACACACACTCGCATACACACATTTTGTGGGCCTTTTACCGAACAATGAAAATGAAAATAAATTTCCATTTGGCACAAGTTTTTTATATGCCGCAATGTATGCTATACCAATTTCACACTCTCGCTGTCTCTTTCCCCTACTTATCTCCCTCTCTCTCTCTCTGTTTTGCTCTTTGCAGGCTACAGTGCTGCGATAGCGCCAACGCCACCAACAACAACAACGACAACCATCTCGCCCTCGAATCTGTTGCCCTATTTCGACTTTGATGTGCCACGCAACTTGACCGTCACCGTGGGCCAAACGGGATTCCTGCACTGCCGTGTGGAGCGACTGGGAGACAAGGACGTAAGTACCCTACACCATACTCTACCCTCTTGGCAACACTTTAGCCGGCGGCCCAGTTTAATGGCTGCTTGTTTAAGCAGCGGATTTGTCTTCAACGGGCATACAATATGCTTATTAGTTACATTAGAAAACAAGTCAAGCATATGCCAAACACACCCATTACCATGGGGATAAGCAGGGTAAGCAGGAAGCCTGCTTGGGGATGGCAATCTAATTGCATTGTCGCAATCAGTTTCCTCCTCCAGCTTTTGTCTTTCTCCAAGGGTCAAAGCTGCTTTTGTTGCCTGCCGTAAATATACATAAAATATGACAGACATATAAAAACATTGTCATAGCGATAAGCGGTGGCAGCAGGTGTAGCAAAAAAAATAAATCTTTCCATTACTAAAATTACAATTCAGCAACTGCATTAAACATAAACTAAAAGATTTGTTCTGCTTCAAAGCAAAAAGAAGACGACTTCAATTAAGATTAGCAAGCAGTGCAATATGCTATGCACATATACCAGTGCACTGCTTGCTGGCTGATGCTGTAAACGCTATGTTAATGCTTTGTTAAAAGGTAGCGATGCTGTTAAAAAAAGCTGCGCATCTTATTCGCTACAAATATGAACATCGTTCGCCTTTTACACTCGTAAACTATAATATCTTATACAAGTTCTTATTACTCCTATCTAAACTATACAACTATTTATTTATTTATTTATCTAATTGTAATTTAGATTTAAATTCTATAGTATAAAAGTATAGCCAGAACAACAAAGGTCTTCAGGCTGTATCCAACTATTTAAAATACTGCCGGCAATCCAGCTACTATAGAACTAACTTTTTTTGCCAAGTGTTAAACCACTCTTGAGCCATCTATCTTCTAAATTACAGCGTATAGCGCATGTCTGCTGTACTCAAAGAGTATAACGGATGCATCAATTAAATCCATTGAGCCAAGATTAAAGGGTGCGGAATTAGCTGCTGAGTGCAAAATGAATATGCTAAGAGTCTTTGCTTTCAATTTGGACTTAGTCCACAGCACCAACGCATGCAGCCAAAAACTCCCACACACTCCCACACACGCACATAAACACACACATGGCTATATGAGAATGGTACAAGGGATTTTGGTGCGATTTAGGCTGAAAACGTTCAATCATTTGGGCTGACATAGTCACGCAGTGATTGCCTAACCAAGGCCAGAAGCGGCAGCAGAGGCAGAAGCGGCAGCATGAGCATGATTGAAGGTCGTCGTGTTGTTAACCCTTCACAAAATATGCACAGCACTGGGGAGAGAAAGAGACTCCTCTCTAGGCTCTCGGCACTCGGCACTCGCCACTTGCCACTGGAGACTGGTCAGGGCGGGGGCGTGGCATGTAATATGTCAACATCAGCAGCAAACAGCCCACGCAGCGGCAGCAGCGGCAGCGGCAATAGGCTTTAGGGCGCACACAAAGCCAAATAGATGGCACGAGGAGTCAAAGGGAGAGCAGAGAAGAACACGTCGCTGGTGCCGATATTAAATACCTCCTCTTTGTGGGAAGAGCTTATGCCAAATTACTGCTTGATTACGGGGGCTGCAACCATCGCATAGCGAAAAATGTGCCACAGAGCCCGTGGTGCAAGACAGACGACAGGCGACAAGCGACAAGAGCATGAGTGAATGTCCTGCTCGTAGCTAACGAGTGACGCAGCATTGACGGCAGGCGATCAGGAAGCGGAGGCGGAGGCGGGAACAGGAAGACGGCTCAGCTAAGGCGAAATGACTAATTTATGAGCCATCAATCACGTGACTGGCTCTGCCATCAGCCAACTGACGTGAGCCCAATGCAGCTCCCGAGCAGGACGAGCGTTATCAGCTTTAATTTGCACGAGCTCATGCCGGAAACGGAAGTTTGTGCGACTAGCTGCTGGAAGCCCAAGCTCAAGCTCAAGCTCAAGTGCAGACACGCACCGACAGCGTTTAGCTAAAACTTTCAGCCATTTGCCCCTTTCATCTGTTTGGTTTTTCACTGAGTCAGTGAGAGCAAGAAGTTCATTAAAAGCATTGGCAAAACAATATTAAATAAAGGACACTCGAAACGAAGGCGAGCTAGCGAACGCCTTGCCCTTGAGTCTTAATTACAAAATCGAACTAAACCCCTCCGCTAGTTGCCTCCTGCTCCTCAGCAGCAGCATCAACAACGACTGCGACATCGCCGTCACTCTTGGGACTTGTGCCCAGCAGGGCCAGCTCAATGGCCGCCTCGATGGCGTGGGACACGGGCAGCTCATGGGTCAGGGCTGGCTTGGCTTCCTCGACGGTTGCAGTTGCAGTTGCGGGGGGCAACGGGGGCAGCGAGGTGACACTTGAGGTCGCTGTGGAGCTGGGCGTCACCATGGTGGGCTGCGAGGAGTGCGGCGGCAGAGCTTCCTGCTGATCGTGGTGGGTGAACATGGAGGCGGACACCGAGGCCGCGTCCACGGTCAATGGCTGCAACCGATTGGGATTCAGAAAGGGGCGTTTGTTCTCCAAGATGAGCTTAATGTCGCGCGCCGACTGCCACCAACTAAACGAGAGGAAGGGGCATCAATCAGAGAGAGAGGAGCAATTGCAAGCAGGGCTGGCTTACCGATACCAGGGCGTCAGTTGCGACTTGACCAACATGTAGACATTGGCAAAGTAAACAGTAATCTGTGGGGCAATGGCTAAGTGAGAGATGGAAATGGTGAGACAGACATTGCTCATACGCACCGTCATCAGCAGGAAGAAGAGCATCCAGGACTTGGTCCAGAGCTTGCTGACACCCCAGGACTGGGTGTTCAGCGCATAGTACTGAATGCCCACCAGCAGCGTGCCAATAATGCCGAATGCCACCAGCGTCAGCAGCGAGAACATCTGGCAATCCTCCTGCAACGCCCGGCGGCTCATCGCACGCGAGTACCACAAGCGCAGCGACTGCAGGCAGGTGTATCTAAGGGAAGCGACAACTATGATTACAGCTACAGTAAATCGCAATTAGAAGAAGCAACGGCAGCCAGTTTGTCAGCTGGCGAGCGCACTGATTAAAACTCCGCTCCCCCCTTGACTTTTGTCGCCTTGCAGTTCGCACTCAAAGTGCAATCCAGGCTGATGAAGATGAAGAGCCAACCGTCAACTGCCATCTGACGAGCTGCTTTACTCGACTCCAGTCGAGTTGCCTTGGGGCACTTTGAACTGTTGCCACTTGGTTAGCCCTTGCCCGTGCCCCTGCCACTTACCGCAGCGTCTGCTCCGTGTTGTAATGAAACTGGCACAGTTCACAGATCGTGCAACGCGATGTGCTAATCCAGCGCTCCAGGCAATGCACGTGCACATACGACAGCGAGCCTTTGCACAAACACGGCGACACCAGTCTGTAAACAGCAGCAACAATAACCATAACAACAACAACAACAACAACAACAACAATAAACAATAGCAGCATCCACATTAAAAGCGCGGATTAAATGTGCGGACAGATGAGCAAAGCAAACAGTCAGCGGCAGGAAGCGGGAAGCAAACAAGGATTCAAGCATTCAAGCATTCAGGCGACATGTTCTTTTTTTCATATACAAATATATAGTAATTTATATAAATGCTGTACTTTATACAATTTATATGTATAAGTATAGTTTAACAAATGGCATTACGCTAATTTTATTAAAATGCCGCACAATTAATTTGGCGCATTTTGCGGCTGCACGCACAAATTGTAATGTCATTTGTTATACCCTGTAAACCGCAAGGGAGGCGGGTATGATTGCGGAATCGTACAAGAAAACATCTCAACTTATTTCCATTGAGGTCTACAAAAATCGGATTAAATTTTATAGGGCAGATTTTCATGAAATTCAATGAAGAAGAATAATTGTTTAAAAAACAGAAAAAAGAAGACATAAGTAAAATAATAATTAAAAGTGAAATCAATTAAATTATTTAAACAGAATTTTAAATTATAACTATAAAATGTTATACGAACATAAAAGTAAATTTAAAAAACATAATTAATAAATTCAGTAATCAATTAAATACAATTATTAATAATCACATAATATAAAAATTAAAGTGATTGAAAACTATTTGTATAAAACTAATAATGAACCAATTGAAATTGAGAAAAGTACGTCAACTAAAAAAGGTATATGCAAATTAAATTAACATCTTAATTAATTATATAAACTAAATAATGATTCAAATTGAAAGATAAATTATATGATAATTATCAAGGAAAAGTTTGCTCCATAAAAATATTTATATAAAAGTAAATTAAATGCAAAATTAATGTTTAAATTAGAAGATAAATTATGTAGACTGAAAGCAGATGCCAGCAAGAAAATGTTCATAGGTGTAAAATAAATATTGTTAAAGGGTATCGCGGTGTCGTGCAAGCCAAAAAGAAATCGCTAATTGGCATCGATGGATTTATATGTTATATATGCACGTGTAGCTTAACTTTCGCACTCACTGTTCGGGATTATCCGCATTGTGGCAAATGCGACAGACGAGCGAGCCAATCGATGGCACCGAACCGCTCGAATTGGACGCCTCGAAGTCCAGGCTGAGGTTGTTGCACTGTGTGGCGCCATCGACGAGGCAACGCTGCTCGAGCTTCTCGGCGTTGGCAGCAAAGATTTCGGTGGCACGCGACACATTGGCCGCAGCCAGAGCTGCCTCAGTGCTGGACAGCAGCGGCTCCCCGTTGCTGCCACCTTGTGGCAAGCGCACGAACTGCACGTTGGGCTTGAGGCCGAGCGTGATGGAGCAGCTGGCCTGCTCGACAGTTTCGATTACAGTTGCATCGCGTTCTGCCTGCTTTGTGGGGGCTTGGGGCATGCGGCTGTCCAGCGCAGAGTTGATGCAGGTTTCGACGACGATCATGGCTGGCGGAGTGTCGTCCACGGCGCTGTTGTTGCAACTTTCAATGTCCATCTCCAGGGTGGTGTTTGGCTTCAGAGGGCTCGTCTCGAGCTGAGCTCGCGAGGCATCTGCAAGCGATACGATTAATGAGAATGAGAAGAGGAGAAGCGTTCTCCTTTGACGCACCGAATCTGTCGCTCTCCATGGCCTCCCAGCTAGCAAGAACAGAATTATTGACGACTTATGGTACAAAAAATCAACCAAAATTTGAACGAATTTCTCATGTAAATAGGGAAAGAGAGAGTTGTAATTATTACAGCGTGTGTGTATCGATGTGGCATTAGTCAGGCAAGTCAGGGACTGCTTGGGTCGACTCCGAAAGTTGCCTAAAAAAGGGGCAAACATTAATTGTAATTGACAGACTGGAACCGCGCGCTGTCACCCACAGCAGCAGCTGCTCCTCCTCCCACAGCTTTGCCTCCCTGGCCATAAACTCAAATTGAAAGTGTAACAGTTACGGCAAATAACTTTGTCGTCGCACTCGCGCCATTATTCCACCTCCTCTCAGGGCTATTGCACTCGAGAAGTCTGCTGTTTTGGGGTAATTTATGCTTGCGCCGTTAGTTCGTTAGGCGCTCAGCTTGAGAGGGAAGAGTGGAGGAGAGAGCATCTACTGTCTGTGTGCCCATTACCATACCAACTTGACTTCGCTTTACTTGGTGTTTTTTTGCTTTGTTTTTCTCTCTGGTTTTTGGCGTGTGCGTTGAGTTGTTTTTATGTTTTTTGGGCGCCGGAAGCTGCTTGAATCCGCTTGTTCAACTTGACTTCACAGGATTGTCCGTTCTCTCCGTTGATTTATTGCGCCGTGGCCCAACGCCAGCCAATGTTCCGAGCATTTTCTCATAAGCGCGCCGCATCACCTCAACCCCACCAACAAAGATGAACACCCGCAATTTGGTCATGTTACAGCGTGGCAGCAGCAACAACAATAACACCAGAGAGAAACCAGCAAAAAATAAACTCTAAAATGCTTGTATAAAAAATAAAAACGGCTGAAAAAATGAGAGCAAAACCCCAGAAAAAAAGATGCAAGGGGATTTTATGTGTATATCAAAGAACAAAAGTTTAGTCAGCGAACCCTTTTTAATGCCATGGCCGTTGTTTCTGACGCGTTGTCCCAAAATCAGTTAACAACTTTGTTTACAACGCAGCAGCTCAAAAGCTGGTGAGTCGAAACTCCAAAGTTAAAAGTGAAAGAGTCGGAAGTTGGAAGTTGAGCCAGGGAGTTTTTGGAAAGTTGAAGACTTCATTTGCTTATTGTCTGATAATTGGGCCAAAATCTGGTGTCGATATTTAAATAATGCTCAGCTCCATACAAAAGGTTAAACGACATAATTGAAGCTTAAACTAAAGCAACAAACAAAAAGGAAAATATGCTTATACAATTGTTATTTTATTCAGCTGATGTATTTGTTCATGTGGACAATAACAACAATTTCCAACAAATTATTTATTAATTTACTTATTTATAATTGTAGCTTAGAGTTCAATCACAACTGATAAATACAACTAACAATAATTTTATTTGAATTATTTATATTCATCGTTATACTGCAAGTTAAGACTTATTAACTAAGAATCTAGTTAGTTAATTTCAGAAATTGTTTACTTCAAGTCCAAACAATTCAAGTTGAATTTCGCCCGCAAACTCTGTAGGAAAAGCTGCAAGAAAATCGCTGCTTGGACCAAGGGAAATGTGCTCCCAACGGGGCAGGGAACAAGGCGAAAGCTAACTGGGGCTGAAGTAGATGGATAGTGTAGAGAGAAAGGGTTGCATAAGTAAGATTCAACTATTTATTTACACGCATAATACAAGCATGATTCAGTGTTCACCCCTGCAGTGCTAAGCAAGGCCGTTAATATTTAATTTTGCCGGCAAAATCAAAAAGAGCAGAAGTGAAAAGTTGATAAACTTTGCATGGATTCCATTTGCGGCAACTTCGCTTCTTCTCACACACACTTATGTGGAGTGTGCTTAGGTTTGGACAGCAGTTGAGTTCAATTCGCGTAGCTTAGGGATTTGACACAGAGCTTGCCACAGGTTGCAGACGACAGGAGGCAGGCGGCAGGTGGCACGTGGCAGGTGTGGCAGGGGGAAACAAGTAGATCCGCAGCTAGATCCCCAGTGTGTCAGCGGTGCAAACTTTCTGCTGGGGGGTATAATTTTCGTAATGTCCTTAGGTTTAAATAAATACCACAAGCATAGTTTTATATTATTTAACACTTTGTGTTGGTTTGCTTCAACCGAAAACTTTCGCTTCGTTGTGCCAGTTTTTTTTTTTGGCTGCTTTTACTTTCGCTGTGCTTTTTTTTTTTTTGTCATTTTATAGCACAGCCAAATGAAGGAAGTTTCAATGTGTGTGCAACTTTGTGTGTGTGTGTGTACAAACTTGGCGAAAATACATTAAAACTTTGCTGACGCATTTTCTGCGTCTCTAACCAAGGCAGAGACTTTAGACTTTGCCCAAGTTGTTGGCCGAAGCTTCGGGTAACTTGAGAACTGCCTGCCACACAGTTGCAGTTGCTGCCACAGAGTTCTTCCCTCTCTCTCGCTCTCTCTTCGTCCTCTTGCTGCCTGCTTGCTCGCATTGTACGTGGGGCAACGAAGCACTCCAGCACACTCTTTGTACGTTAGCCGGAAATGGTGTGAAAATTTCATTAAAATTGTAAAAGCCATGAAAATGTGCCTGAGTTGAGTGCGCTTGTTGTTTTCCTATTTACAAATTGCGAGTGCCCAAAAACTAATGAACATTCTACACACAGAACTAAACTAAACGTAATGAAACGGAATATAATGAAATGGCCATTATTTGAGTGCTTGCCGACACGCTCTTACCACAATTGTCACTCGCACGCAAGGCTTTAAGCCTTGCACTTTCCAGCATAAATAAACTAAAGTGTCTACTTTCAATATCGATCACCTTCTTGAGGAGGAAGGTAACTAATTTCTCCAAACTCCCAACTTAATGATGGTAAATTATTACCTTTGGAAATATGCTCAATTAGCGCCATTAGTCGCCGTTGGGAATATTTCTTATGTGCCAGAGAAATTACATTTGTACGAGTGCATTACTTGTTCAAAAAACTATAAAATTACATTTTTATGGCTCATATATTCTGCTCAATTAATAACATAGTTTACTCGTTAAATATTTAAATACTTGCCGAATAAAATATCGGTTTTTATACTTAATTAGATTTTCACTACTCTGTTTGTGTTATGCCTTTTTCGATTATTTGTGTTATTTAATAGTTTCGATTTTATTGTGTGGCAGTTACTTCTTCGCGAATTCATGGACTATTCATACGCATTGAGTAGTGCTTACTATACTTCCCGAGCATAATGGATACTCCTTTTTTATGGTGCTAGTGCTAGTGCGCTTATTGCTTCCATGTATTGGGTGATAGTTCAAGTCTCCTGCTGTTTCTTTGCTATTAAAGGACTGACCTTGGCTCGGCAATCGGGCGGGTAAAAGGTTTAGTTTGAAGTCAATTCGGTGCTTTGAGTTTTCGAATTCTTCGCATCGTAGGCGTTTAATATCGAATTCCCAATGCATTGGCTCATTTCGGAGCCGGGCATTTGGGGAATCTGGGACAAGGAGTCCCAGAGTCCAATGCGGATTCGTGAAGGCGAAAAGTCTATGATGAAAATCATAAAATTGGCGCATAAAACTTTTACAAGCAAATGAATTTTATTTTTACGTATTACGTGACCGTTTTCACTGCCTGCCTTTCAGCCATTTTCATAGCCCGGCTTTGTTGTACACTGTGTGTGTGTGTTGACTTTAGCGCCAATCGAATGAATTTATTAGTATCGTCCAGGATCAGATCAGAGACATTGGCCAGGCCAATAGTTGTCGGCAAGGATTCGGATTGAGGAGAAAAGGATTGTTTATTTGCGCTATTTACTCGCCGAGCACTTGGTAGTTTCTCTTTTATTGACGATTGTTTCGTTTGTTCATCGTTGTTTCGTTATTGTTCGCACATGCTTGGCTTGTTTATGGAATGGCCCGAAGGCCAAGTCATAACAGTTATTAATGAGGCTTGCCAAAAACTGAATATTGCCAAGTTTTGTGCCCGCAAATATTTAAACTTTAAATTGGCCGAGTCAGCAAAACTTTGGCAGCATTGTAATTAAAATTGAGCATCACAGCAACAGTGAGAGGACAACTAAGAACATTAAATAAATTGGCAACAATGTGCCAGAAAAGGGCACAAAGGTCGACAAAAGAAGCAGAGGAGAAAAGAAATCACAGAGACAAAACCAGGGCTAATGGTTACCCCCAAAAAAGTTACGGGAGCCAGGAACCTGGCTGGAGTTAGAAGCCAGAGGAGCCGAGGCAATCAAATGAAAATGTAATTCAAGCTCTAATAAAAATCGGGCCCAAATAGAGGCCAACAATGCCTGACTGTGGCGACTATCTGTGACAGCGAATTGAAAGGCATTTGAAACAATTCCAGAGGGAGAGGGAAGAGAAGCGAGACGGCGACAGTCCATCGAGAAAGTGTTTCCGGCTTAAAGACTTTTTGCAATTGTGTCTAAGTAATTTATGTTGGCCGGCGCAATAAAATTGTAGGTTTGAGCATCGATAAGAGCCAAATATTCATTTCATTTCAGTTCAGTTTCAATTTTCATTTTCATTTGGGGTGTCAGCATGGCGTATACGCAACCCTTTTCACACTCAAATGTGTACACGGATTATGTGCGTTGTTGTTGTTGCTTGATTAAATGCCAAAAACAAAAGCAGAAATCCAAAGATTAACCAACAGCAGCAAACCCCAAAAGAAACAGGAGGCGAAAAAAGCGTAAACTTTGCGCTTTGTTTTGTTGCTTCTGCTTCTGCTGTTGCAAGTGGCAAGTGGCAAGTAGCAAGTCGCAAGCAGCAAGCTGTGTGGCAAGTGGCAGCACGCAGGATACACAAAGCGCTGTTAAACGCACTTGGGCGAAACTTTTAAGTGCGGGAATTTGTAATTTTTAAACTTTGCAGACATAAGACCCAAGCTATGTGAGTTCCACACAAGCTCTCAGTGTGCAAGTGAACAAAGTCTTTATCTGTTCCGCAAACTCTCGACTCACCCGACTCTCGACATTTACTTGCAGGTCTCGTGGATACGCAAACGTGATCTGCATATCCTCACCGCTGGCGGCACCACCTACACCTCCGATCAGCGTTTTCAGGTGAGTGTCTCTGCCTCAGTCTCAGTCTCGGACTCCATTTGGAGCGTGTTTTTCTCATCTTGGTGACGTGCTGCAGGTTTTGCGACCAGATAACTCTGCCAATTGGACACTGCAAATCAAATATCCCCAGCCGCGTGACTCTGGCGTCTACGAGTGCCAAATCAACACGGAGCCCAAGATGTCCCTCTCCTACACTTTCAACGTTGTGGGTGAGTATTACATAACAACAACTTGACTCTCTCTCTCTCTAAATACTTGGGCCACACTTGAGCCAGCGCAGCTCGGGTATTTGACCAGCTGCTTAGGATTCTTGTGATAGGAAATTTAAAACAAAGGCTGCGACGCACTCTACGTGACTTAAATACTCGTCGACAGACCCAAAAAGGCATCGATATTGAATGTTGAGCTTGTAAGCAAAAACTGAATTTAATTAAATTGTTAGCAAATGATATAATAGTAATTTTATTAGGGAATAGAGCCCAACTTCCAGTCGTCGTTAGGAAAGTAAAATGTTTAGTAAACGGCCATTTTGGGTGTGAATTCAATTTAAAAAAATATATAAAAATATAATAGGTAATTTTATAAAGACGCCTTTTGCCAAATAAAATGTTTAGTAATGGCAATAACAACTTTATGCCACAACTTTAATTAACTGCTGCATATAGTTTATTTGAATAAAGTGTGAATTTCATTTTAACGAAATTCGTTTATATAAATAATACAAAAAAAGTAAGTAATATTTTTAAATTGCCTTTAATGTTGAGTACATCTAAATGGTAACATTTAAAAGCATTAAGAGCTTTTTGCCGTTTCAAAACTTTAAAAATTTATAAAGCCGTAGCTGAATATGTTTTTATTTTAATTTTAATTGTTTAACGAAATTCGAATGCAAAGAAATTTACAGCTTCCAAGAAGCTAACTAAATATATTTTCAAGTCAACCATCAATTGGAGTTGTTGCCAACGATTTTATAATTTAAAATTTCTCAGAACTCCTCACAAACCTACAATAAAGTAGGCTAAACTGAATTTTAGATGCAGAATATCCAAAGAGAGCGCATTGAACTGCAAAGCTCGAAGGACACTCAGGTATTGGCAGTTTAAATGCTCGTGTTTCAGTTACATATGTAATTACACGCACATGCGACAGTATTAATTTTCACACGTTCCTTCCGAGAAATCACCTATAAGTGTCCTTTTTTTGGGGCCCAGGAGAACCTTAAAGCTCGCAGAGGGCCGAAGCTGGGAAGGGCACAAGCCATAGGTCGTAATGCTCGAACACATTTGTTGGGCTGCAAATTTAGCTGTCGAACCCGTTTGGAAGTGAAGCTCACAAATATCGACACACTCTGTAAGGCTGTTATGCCGTAATGCTGTGTAATGTGAAGCCGAGCCAGTTAATAGTCAATGTAGGGCATAAAGAACTTTGCACCCAACGGCAATTATCATAACTCTCAGACCACACCGAATACCCCAAAAAATAGGCAAATTCGCAAGCTGATATTGTGAATTTACCAAAAATCCCAGTTGCCAGCAACATTTTTGATAGGCGGCAGGTGGCGAGGGGGCAAGAGGGCGGCGGAGGGGCAGGAAAATTGATCACAAACCACTGAAGTGATTACTTTTACGAATAAGTGTTGTTGTTGCTCTTGAAATTTGTTTTAAGCACAGGCCAAACTACGGTTCTTTAGACTCCGACTTGCCACACGCTGCTGCAGCTCGCCTGAGTGGGCTTAAGGAAGCCATTCAATATGCATGTTATTTACACATTATGCATGTGTGTGTGCGAGTGTGTGTGTGTGTGTGTGACAAGTAAAAATGGCCACGCTGCGACCTTTGAATATAGAGAGCGAGAGCGAGAGAGAAGCAGCCTTCGTGCTGGCTTGTGTGATTATAAAATTGTAAATTCGATTATGCGCAAATTGGCTTGTTGTTGCTGCTGCTCGTTGTCTTGAAGATTGACGCTTAAATATGCTGTAAAGCCAAGCTTAGCTTAGCTTACTCTGGCTCACAACTTGCCTTTTGTTTCACTAACTGCCTGTCAGCTGGCCCCAGTAATTAGCTTAAGTTTCTCAGCCGTTTAAGCTGAATACTCACACGTCCATGATCCTGTTAGCCTGTTAGCCTTTCAGCCCTCTTGTGTAGTCAGCAGTTTTGCAGCTAATTGAAAAATGAAAAACGTTTCGGTATCTGGCGAAGGTGTTGCCTGACTGCACTGCAGTCGAGGCTGCACTTCGACTATAAATGTAACTTTTTATCTCTGGCCTATAACTTGGCCAAGTTGGGAGGGGGGTTAGATGGCCATTTATGTTTGCTTTTGCTTATACATTTTTCGTTTAGTGCATTTTTATCGCATCGCATTAGCAATGCATTTTTGTTAAAACTTTCTGGTGCGGAAGAATGCCTTCAATGAGCTTATTTGATTTCTGATCCATCCCCTCTCCATCCCCCTTGTTTAACATGTGTGTGTGTGTGTGTGTTTGTGTTGTTTTAGCCAACTGAACTGAACTTGGCCACATGTGGGTGCTCGATGACTTTGTCCACTCTAAAATGCTTTGGTCAGCATCCGATGTTATGAATGTTTTAGCACACATACACTATTTGACATGACCAATATGAAAAGCGGTTGGCAAAACAAGTTAACACGCACATCGAGAGCGGCAGCATGAAGACGGCAGCTTGACAGACTGACAAACTGACAGACGGACAGACGGATGCGCAGAGCAGACGTCAAGTGAGACAGAACAGCGCAGAGACGGCACGAGTCATAAATATTACATTTGCGGAAATGCAAATGACTGCCAAACGGTTGCATAAACCACGCCCACTTGCCGCCCACTCGCCGCCCACTCGCCCAGCCAAACAGCATCAAACTAGTACTATGTGCTCGTACTATATAAAGAAAATAAAAAGAAACTCCCCGAATCGCATTGCATGGCATAGCTTCATGTGTTCATACTCATTTGAATGCCCAAAAAGAAATGTGCATATAAAATATTCGACATGCCACTCACGTGGAAGCGGCAGCAATGCCTGCCACACTGCCGCAAGAACTGTTTGCAGCAAGCGAACAAGAATTCATGGAAATTTCCAGTTTAATTTAATTTTTAAATTTTCAATTTAATCATAACTATTTCAAATATTTAGAATGATTTTACTGACTTGAGTTAGGCATATAATTATGTTACTCTTTTGTTTAATTTGAATTTCAAAAGATCAACTGAAATATAATTTTATAAATTATGCGCAGTCTTTGACTTTTTCAATTTGTATTGATAAAACTTTAATTTAAATTCGAAATATTCTAGAAATAATTTATTGAAATGCATTATCTTCTAATTAATTTTTCTGTTGTTATATAAAATGGAATTCAATTTAATTCAAGAATTGAAATAGGTTTGATCGCTATTGTTAAAATTTCTGCCCATTAAAATGATTTTTTCAATTATGTCATCTTCAATTTGTCGAGTTTCTTGCCACACTGTGCCTGGCGTGATGCTGTTGTCGTTGCATACATCTGGATGTTGTGTCAGTATTTTTTATGCGCTTATGCAAATAAAAATTTTACACTAAAAATTCCATAAATTTGTTTGTCTTGTTGCTATTGTTGCTGTTGCCCTCTTTTTGGCGCTAGTGAAAATTCTATTACACACACCCCAAAGACGCGTCGCGTCGCCTCGCGACGGGGAAACGCAAACGAAGCGCCAAGTTGACCAGAAGACCCATAAACATCAGTCAAGATACTCGAGGACGTCGAGATGTGGATGTGGATGGTGTAGTGTAGGTGTTGGAATACTTTAGACATTTTAATGCAATGGCAGCCACTCCAATTGCTTAAATTACCAAGTTTATTAGCGAGTCTCGACAAGGTGTCAAACTCGGCACGAACAGCCAAAAAGAGAATCGGGAACTAAGAACTGAACTCTGAACTCGCAGTTCGCTGTTCGCGCTGTAGATTTTAATTTGAAATTTAAGGCAAATTACCAAAAGAGAAGACGCTGCTGATAAAGAAGGCAAATTGTAAATGAAATTATGTACTTTGCGTGTGCGTCAAAACAGACGACAGGGACACCGCGTGAAGATGAAGATGAAGATGAAGTAGGCGTACTCGAGGTGGGGGTAAGATCCTTAAAAAGGTGTTGTTGATGCCGCTGAAA
Source organism: Drosophila formosana (assembly GCA_035045625.1). NCBI lineage: Eukaryota > Metazoa > Arthropoda > Insecta > Diptera > Drosophilidae > Drosophila > Drosophila formosana. Next base: position 23,689,461 of record JAWNOW010000232.1, read on the forward strand.
AAATTTGTTTACCAGCGCGAAAGTAATCAAGCGTAACTATACAGCAGAAAAGAAAAAAACACGGCGAAATATCTTAAAAAATAAATTGCTCAAGCGCTGCCAAGACAGTCAGGTGCCAGGGCCAGCTGACGATAGGGCTAAGGGAGGGATGCAGTAGGCGAGGGAGGGGGAGAGCTATGTTTGAATTTAAACAAAATGCTGGCAATTTAAATGCGTAGCCAGGCATAGAATGAAAAGCTAAAGAAGATGTCTGTCGCTCTGCTTGCCAAGCAGATAGCTGGCTAGATTGCTCGTTTTTTTTCTCGAGAGAGGGGAAGCAACTCTCTCGCCTTTCGCCCCTCCCCCACCTCATTGCCCCTCTTGTTGTTGACATTAGCAGCCAGCAAATTGCATGCAATCAAGCGCAAATAATTTCAGTGCCTTTGCAGCAGCAGTCCAGCTAGCTCAGTTTGGGAGAGAAAGCGATTCAATTTGTGCGCTTTTTATTGCACAATATTGTTTATTTAAGGCACAGCCAAAGGCCAAATCATGCACAAAAAGCACTTCGTCAAAATGTAAATACATAAATAAATAATAAATTAGAATATGGCAAAGCGATAAGTGAGCACATACTTAACATACAAAAATTTAAATATTTCCAGCAAATTTTCGCTCAGCAAAAATAAACAACCAAAGTTAGCAAATATTTTGCAGAAAGCCTGCTGTAATGGGAGATGCCAAAACGCTTCTAAAAAGACAATTTAAATGAAAATCGTTTCCATTTCTATGAAAATAAATGCCAAAAATAAGAGACTATTTTTGCTGAGAATTTAATTTTGGATGTACTTTTTAGAATAAACTTTTTACTCACACAAAATAAATTAAATTATTGTCTGAAGATTGGCACCGAGTTGCAATTTCTTCACATTTACTAATTAATAACGACAATTAATAAAGAAGAATTAACATAAATATTATGAGAAATATTCTCGTCAGCGAATAAAGCATTCCACGAGGCAATCGATTAGGTTGAGACCAAATGATGAACGCGAAACGCTGAAATGAAAATGACTGAACACTTCAATGGCTCTGGTCATTATTAATATTTAATTTAATTATAACATTAAACTGAGTCGGTAAATCTTTTATGCTCAATCATTGCATATTTATTTCGGTAATTCAGTGAGTCGGAATCAAGAAATGCACAAGTAGCAAATGTAAATACAAGTGGATGTGGATGGCAATGTAAATTTATTTCAGCTGGAAATACGTGTATAATTGAAAAGGCCAACTTAAAGATGGCTCTGAACTCTGAATGAATCTTATAATTCACGTCGATAAGTCGGCCTGTGGTCACTTGAGCTGGGGCCATTTGAGAAATTCAATTGGTTAAGTAATCACACTTGAGTCTCACACACACAATCGCTCATGCACCAGGACATGCTTAATTACTTGTTATTAATTGGAGCTTAGATCATCTTAAGGAATCATTCAAGTGTAGCGCAACCAATTTGTCTATTAAACCGCAATTCAAATGTAGCTGTGAAGTAGCGCGGCTCATAAACCAGGACAATAAGCCAACAATTATTTGCATATTAAAAGCTACAATTCGCTACAATTACACTTGGGCGCTTTAAAGTTATGGCAATGCCATTGTCTTAGCAACGAGTCCTCTGCGACTCATGTCCTTAGAGCCTGCTCTGGTCCTTTGGGGTTCCTGGGCTGACCCAATTCGCCGGCAAATTGTATTTACAGCACGGAACGACGCAGCGAATCCGCCAAAATGAATTGAGTAGCATTAAAAAGTGCATTAAGTTTTATTTATGCCAATCTCCCACACACACACACACACACACACACTTTTTAGCCAAGTCACTGCAAAAAAATTAATAGGAAGCTTGCGAAGTTGCAATATCCTTCTGCTTTACGATTTTCTTAACTTTTGTTCGACTAAAAATAAAAATATTGATATTGGTAAAATGCATTCAACTTTAGATTTGTCTTTTGGCGAAAAGTAATTTATTTAAAAATAAATTGAGCTATTTCTCAAATCAATTCATATTATATATTTAACGAATTGATTTTATTGAATTGCTCAAGTAAATTTCTTAAGAATTAAGATTCTGCTTTGGTAGAGTATAGGAATGTAGGAAAAACCGTTGCGCAAATAAAATTGCAAACATAATTTGCGCTAGTAATAACAAAATGTTTTACTATTTGCATTGTTTGTGGCAGGTCGGCAAAGTGGAAAAAGAGCGAGAAAGACAGAAGGAGAGAGGGCAAAAAACACTCGCGATGATAAATTACAAGGATATTATCAAGCTGTAGGTGGAGCGCTTGCTAGACGCATGATTAATGTCTCCCGAATTATTAATAATAATAATAATAATAATCAGAAGAATGAAATTGGCAAAGGCACGAAGGACATTGCCGCGCTTATGATTATGGGCCACTGTCTGGGGCAGACGGCGATGACGATGATGATGATAATGATGTTTTGGCATTTCATTGGGACCTTTTGTTCGGGCCATTTTGACAAGGCCCGCGCAAAATTCTTAAGAATATTCCAATCAATTGTGCGACTGACTTTTACAAATTGAATTTATTTATTTGATTTGACAATTAATTCCAAGCAATTTGCGTTTCGAGACTCAAGATTAATGGCCACGGGATGTGTTTAAAGAACACAACTTAAATTCGGCTTTAAATCTGACCCCAAAAAAGGGAGCAAAACTGTTAAATTGTTGTATGTCACTTAGCGCTGCGAAACGAGCACGAAAATGCGAATGCGAACGAGAACGAGAACAAGAACTGGGCAATAAATACTCGTATATGTTGTACATGTGTGCAAACATACATCAACATATGCGAGGCAATAAATTTTTACAACAGCAGCAGCCACAGCGCAATGGTAAATATGGCAAAAGGACTGTCCACAGGCTACCCTATATAGCTGGCAAAAAAATAAAACGAACACAAAGCAACATTCGAATATTAATATTCCAGACTTTGATTGCTATTTCAAAAAAGTAATAAAGCTCTTTTTTCATAAATATCAATATTCATAATAAGTTGCATTCAATGCAGTATTTTAATATGTCAGAAACTGTCTTTTAATTAGTTTCTCTGATTGAACACAAAGTGCATTGGCTGCTGTGCAGAATGCAGAGTGTTCAGCATTTTTCTAGTCTGGCATACCCTCTGCCAGTTGATTGTGCTGAGCATAACAGGCCTAGCTGCATTGTAGCGCCCAAAAGTATGCCATGCGCAAAGTTCATTGCTCCAAATGTTTATGTTTATGGGCATAGGCTTATGCGCATTTTATGCGCGAAATCAAGAAAAATGAAAATGCATTTTCATGACTTTTCTCTAGCCGTCTCACGCTCCTCCTCTCGTCTCGCGGGCTGTCTATATGTCTGACTGCTTGTCTGTCTTTCTGTTGGCCTTATCTGGTTCTCCTTTGTTGCCCCCGACTCGTTGACTCGGCGTGTAAACAAGTCTCTGTCGAGCTGAGTTCTGAGTTCTGTTTGCCAGCTGCCTTTATCGTGTTTCTCCCCCTTGGCATGTGGCCAGCAGAATGTGGCCAAAACGTGTGGAGCGTGGACTCGACAGCCTTTTGGCCTGCCTGGGTCAACTAATGAAAACTTCAAACAGCTGGGCCAATAACAGGAATTGCGCTTAGACGGCAGGCATACTGGGCCCATTGACCCCATTGGTTTTGGCCTAAACGCTCGACATCCATAATGCAGGTGGCCCTCTTGGTGGCAAAGCAATCGCCAATTGCCGCAAACAGTTAATCTAATTACTGTTAAATAAGCAATTTGCCCTCGAGGGCAACTTGCAAGTATATTTCTATTATTAGCGCGGCAACGAGAATGCGAAAAACGGAAAAACTCTCCCATATATTCCGAGCGTTGTCAGCAGGCAATGCAAGAATGGCAAACTTGGCTAAAACGAAAGCACAGTTATGTACATGCGGGCACACACACACACACACAGTGTTAGCACCTGCATACATAGACGTGCTGCCACATGAATTAACCAACACACAGAAGCACGTACATGGAGTGAAGGGAGGGGGGGGCGGAAGGTGCGGTTGTGGGAGCAAACTGAGCGCGTTGTCAGCTGCATGTGTGCGGCAATAATTTTTGGCTTTCTTGCTCTTTGTTTGCGCGCATTTGGGCCAACTGCTGTAGCCAAGTCAGCGGCAAAAGTCATAGGCGAGAGGTTTAGCTTTTCCTGCCACAATTGTTTTGCCAGGTACAGCAGCAACACCAACGACACCAACAACATCGACCACTTCTTCAACTACGACCCCAATAACAACAAGCAGTAGGGAGCTGCAAGAATAATGCACAGTCAACACCCTCTGCGGGTCCATAAAGCAACCAGATAATCGCCTGGCATGTTCGAATTCCATTTGGGGTTCGCTCTTCCACTTTCGGCAGTGTATTATTACCAAACTTGACATTTAATTTAGATTAACATTTACTCAGTTAGATTCTCAGGAAAAACAGCAAAGTCTTTATTCGGATTATTGTCGTACAAACGCCGGATCATCACTTGTATATGAAAGCCATATTTCAACTAACAGAATAGTTTGACATCTTAAAATGATAGAATAACATTGGTGTCTAAAATGTCGATTAAAAAATATAACAAAAAATGAAGATTAGCATACGATCGTATCGCTTCAGCTAAATGGATACAAAACACGCAAGTTTGTGAATAAAGCAATTAAGTCTTGGTTTAATAGCATTTTAATAAGCATCAATATTTATAAATTAATACCTGCCATAAATCATTCGAAATTGATCTGAAAACAGAAAAGCAAACATCAGTTTTATGTATGTGCGTAAAAAACCTAATGACTTTTTCCATGTGAGTTTAGTTAGTGGATGAATTTTTCTAATGACTTTTTGTAACTCTCTGGTTTTGCTTAACGTTACATAAGAGCAAGTCCTTTTAACAATGATATACAATTGCGAACTAAAAAAAAAATGATGTTCTACAATGCGCTTGGAATAAAAACACTCAAATATTTACATTTTAATTACGGTTCATTGTATATCGTATTGTTGTTTAAACAGTCTCTTCGACCATAAAATAGATATTCGTTGAAAACTGTCGCTTTTTATCAAAAAACCAATCGATTTCAATTAAAAATTCACCTCCTGGCCAAGGAACTCGAAACATCTCATACTTTGTATGAAATCCGTCAACAATCTGAGAGCCCTTGAGAAAAAATCATGTTAAGTAAGCAATGCAGTTAATTATAACTACTCACCATATAGGGACAAGAATGATTGAAATTTGAATATGTCTTGACCATTTTGTAGAATATGATAGCAACCGGATTATAAGGTTTATTTAAAAACTGGCAAACATCAAGACTGACCTTATAGAGCCAAGGTTTATATCCACTGGCCTTCTTCAGGAAGCGGGCTTCCAAACTAATTTGATAAGCAGGATGCAACACGGTTCCATTAAAATTAAGCACTGTCTTATAGCGACTTAACGCACGAAGACGGCAATTATGAATCAAAAACCAAGATTCATTATATGTGCGGCAAATCACATTCGTCACCTTACATTCTGTTGCGTTCTATATTCAGTAATAAATAATTTTAAAATTGAATTGAATAAGCACAGGACTTACATGAAAACTCAAGAGGTTCACTGTCAGTATTCCAATTATAATCCAAACGATCGCCATATCTACGCCTTGCACTCAGCTAGCACAACTGAAACATGTTAAGACGAATAGGCATTCAAAATATTTGTATCTTTTTAAATTGGTTCTTTATTTACAATTTGTCAAAATCGATATCAGTGAATCAACAATTATGGCAAAATATGTAAATTGCTTTTAGCGCTAAAAGCTCATTACGTCAATATGGAGATACAAATTTTATTGCAGATTATTATAATTGATGCAAAGCACTCTCAACTGATCTCTTAATTACTGCTTGCGGTGATACTTGCAAACACTGCTTGAATAAATATTTTCGAGAACTGCTTGCAGACATTGTGCACTGCTTGCAATTTTCGAATGAATATCTTGTAGCTTGTCACAGTTCGCAGTTGTTATAATAATAGCCTCACTTATTATGAGGCGACAATACTCATAAAAAAACTTAACAAATGTAGATTTCATGACAATTTATTGTATATTATTGGTTATTAATTAGTTTCTTCGACCATAAAGTAAAGATTCGTAGAAAACTGTCGTTTTTTATCAAAAAACCAATCGACTGCAAGTAAAAATTCCCCTCCTGGCCATGGGACTCGAAACTTCTCGTATTCCATATGAAATCCGTCCACAATCTGAGGACCCTTTAAATAAAATTCTAGTTATTGAAGAGATAATATTAATATTTGTACTCACAATATAAGGACACGAATGGTTGAAATTCGAATACTTATTGAACATTCCGTAAAATATTTTTGCAACCCGATTATAAGGTTTATTTAAAAATCTGCAAAAATCAAGGCTAACATTGAAGAGCCAGGGCTTATAACCATTTTCTTTCTTTAGAATGCGTAGATTAACACCGGCGCGATAAACTGGATGCAGGATTGTACCATTAAAGTTGTAAACGGTTTTGTGACGATTAATCGCTTTTAAACGGCAATTGTGTATTAAAATCCCAGATGCATTATAGGTGCAACAAATGGCATTCGTTCATTTAACTTTGGATGCATTCTGCATTCAATGGAAATAAGATGACAATGTAAATTTATTAAAGAGATAACTCACGTTATATCTGAATAGCCAAATTCCAAGAAGTACGCAAACAACTAAAGCGATTCGCATAGTTTCGATTTGCACTCGCTTTGTAAAACGAAAATTGATTGGAAACTGAAAAAAAGTTGTATTAGCGCAAATCACCAAATTGTTTTTAGTTCTCCTAATAATGAAATGAGGCTGCTCAAAGTGCATAACAATTAAATAGCAATCATTCAACAAATTAATTTATTTCATGAATATCAAGGTAATCTAATATTAATACTCAATTTGATTCTCAAGCTCGTCCGGATGTACTAAAAAAAAACTAATTTATTTTATTCTAGTTCTTTAAAAATAATTCAAGTACTCAACATATGAGGACACAAGTGATTGACATTGCTGTTAAATATAATTGCAATTGGATTATTAGTTCTGTTGTTGTATGTTATTAATATGAGGGTAATATAATATTAAAAAAAAATCATGACACGAACTCAATTTCACTCTTACGCCTCCCAGCGGGATTTAATTGTATATCTACCACGAAAGTGATTTGCCGTGAGCGTGAAGTTTGTATAGGAATAAATTAAATTACATAGAAGAATAGTTGCATACACAAAATTAATACTTTTAAACAACTTTATTGTATATTCTTGGTGTTTAGCTAGTCTCGTCTACCATAAAGTAAATATTCGTGGATATCTGTCGTTTTCTATCAAAGAGCCAATCGACTTCAAGCAAAAAGTCACCTCCCGGCCATGGAACTCGAAACTTCTCATATTGCATATGAAATCCGTCCACAATCTGAGGGCCCTTTAAACATAAATCTAGCTTTTAAAAGAATAATATTCATATTTGGTACTCACCATATACGGACACGTGTGGTTAAAATTCGTATACTTTTTGAGCATACCGTAAAATATTATTGCAACCGGATTATAAGGTTTATTCATAAATTGGCAAACGTTAACGCTAACATTGTAGAGCCAAGGCTTATAGCCATTTGCTATCTTTAGGAGGCGAAGATTCACACTGACCCGAGAAGCTGGATGCAGAACTGTACCATTAAAGTTGAATACGGTTGTGAGGCGATTAATCGCTCGTAGACGGCAATTGTGTATCAAGTACCAAGATTCATTATATGTACGACAAACAGCGTTCGTAAACTTCACCTGGGTGGTATTCTGCATTCCATTAAAGTAAGATGGCAATTTAAATGTTGTAAAGGAATAACTTACGGTATAGCTAATAAAGCAAATTGCAATTAGTATTGCAATAATCATAGCGACTCGCCTATTTTCGATTAGCATTTCGCTTTGCACAACTGAAACTGATGCAAATAAAGTTGATTGAGCGCAAATCACCAAATTTTGTTCTGTTCCTAAGCATACAATGAATCCGATCAAAGTGCATAACTATTAAATAGCAATCAAGAAAAAATAAATTTGTTATATTAATATAATTTTAAAACCAAACCTCTTAACCATTTAAGCCCGTCAGCGCAATTGGTTGAAATATACAAATGACATGTACAAATTAAACAACTGAAAAATGAATAACATATTTAAATTTTTTTTTTTTTTTAAACCAAGAATAATATGTGTAATTATACACAAGTTTTTTCGAGAGAGGTTTAATTTTCCAATACATATAAAACATTTGTTATGAGTTTGAAGCTTGAAATAATATAAAGGGGTCCAAATGGTAATCAGCGTACAGTATGATCAAATGAAAAGATTTACTTCCGCAGAGACGATTAATTCGATAAACTAACTTAACAATTTGTATTATTGATATTCATATAGTCTCATCGACTATAAAGTAAATATTCGTGGAAAACTGTCGTTTTCTATCAAAAAGCCAATCAATTTCAAGCATAAATTCACCTCCTGGCCAGGGAACTCGAAACATCTCATACTGCATATGAAATCCATCAACAATCTGAGGACCCTGTAAATATACAATAATCTAGTTTTTTAAACGACAATATTAACATTTGGTACTCACCATGTATGGGCACGAATGGTTAAAATTTGTATGTCTTTTAAGCATTCCATAAAATATTATGGCAACCGGATTATAAGGTTTATTTACAAATTGACAAATATCAAGGCTTACATTGTAGAGCCAGGGTTTGTAACCATTTGCTTTCTTTAAAATGCGACCTCTCAAGCCGATGCGATAAGCTGGATGCAGAACTGTACCATTAAAGTTGAATACGGTTTTGTGACGATTTATCGCTCGTAGACGACAATGGTGGATCAAAAACCACGATTCATTATATGTCTGACAAATGGCATTCGTTAATTTAACTTCAGAAGCATTCTAAATTGAATGGAAAAAATATGACAATTTAAATTTTGTATAGAAATCACTCACGTTATAACTGAAGATCCAAATTCCAAGTAGTAAAGCAAATATCAATGAGACTCGCATAGTTACGAACTGCGCTTGCTTGCACGGCAGAACCCGACAATACTGTTTTTAAGGTAAAAAATGTATATTATTGCACGCCTAAATGACCAACAATTGGCTTTAAATAGTTTTCAATTGTGATTATAGCAATGGGCGATCAGTGTGATTAAAATAATATCATAACTTATAAACAGACAATTATTTCCATAAAAACACCAAACAATTTATTTTAAAATTACACTTTATATATACATATATATTCAATATATATTTTTCTCCGACAAACAATGACGGCAATGGTCTGAGACTAGTGTGGAAAACTCTATATCGGAAAGTTAGGGGCTTAAATACCGCAAGGTTCCGTTGAAGTTTTAATTTGAAGTTTGCATTAAATGTTTCAATTTAAGCAGAAAATATATATAGTTTTATGACGATTAATCGCTTTTAGGCAGCAATTGTGTTTCAAAAACCAAGATGCATCTGCGTTCGCAAATTTTACTTGGAATGCATTCTTACGTTAAAGATGAAAAGCCAAATTCCAAGAAGTTAAGCAATAAACATTTCGTTTCGCATAGTTTGGATTTGCAGCCGCCTTGCACAACTGAAACCAATGCAAATAAAATAATTTAAAGAAAACTCAAATTTTGTTTAACAAACGAAACTGATCAAAGTGCATAACACTTACAGCAATCATAAGAATAAACATATTTTTTGGAATATATGGGTAATGCAATATTAAACCGAATCTCGCAGTCATAACTGAAACTCAATTTGACCCTTTTATCTGTCAGCGGAAGTGTTTAAAATATACATATGTATATAGTAGTATAGCCAAATTTGACTTTCTTAATTGCTGCAATAAAATAAATAAAAATAGGACAATTAACCATAAAACATGTTTACAGAAACATTAAAAACTTTTCGATACCCGGTTGTTCATGGCGCTATCGTCATCAGATACGGCTTGGTGGCTTAGGCAAATGCTTTGGGCAACCCTCGCATGGCAATTTATGGGAGCGAGCGCCTTTAGACTCATACACGAATAGAGCGCATATTAAGCTCATGCAAATCAGCGAGAGCCCAAAAGTATGCAACACTTTTTGCGTTACACTTTTTCCAAATGGTTTTTGGTTGCTGCTCGATTGAATGGCAGCCGAAGGGAACTGCAGAGGAGGAGAACGAGTGGAGAGCAAAGGAAAGCAAAGCTTAGCCACATCAATCGTTGGGCATGAGGAAAGAGTGCCAAAGCATCAGCTGTACAGCTGTTCCACCCCCCCTGCCTCGCACTCACACTCCCAAAGCTTCCTCCTCAGTTAAAGTTCCACTTTCAGTTGCAGTTGCAGTTCCAGTTTCAGTTGTTGTTGCCGCCGAAGTCGTCGGTTGCAATTTATTTACGCTGGCTTTGCGGTTCTTTAGCACCGAAGTTGCAAAGGCGCAAAAACGCTGTGTACGCTTGTCGCTGTTGAAAGTGGAGCAAACAATGTGTTGTTGTTGTTGTTGCAACAACAGTGACGTGGCAAGATGTGTGTGTGTGTGTGTGTGTGTGCTAGTTTTTGGCGTGCGCTTTTAAGCGCTTACAGACATTAGTGGCAATGAGGCAACAAAATGCTAAACTTAAAGTCAAACGAGACATATTCCATTATAGGAACTGTCACGACTCTTGGCTGGATGTACAATATACTTGCAGCAGAGGGAGACAGATAGTCGAAAGTCGAAGTCATAAGCTCGCACCTAAAATCTTATTTGGTGTGCTGTCCAAAGCAATTTTCCATTTTCAATTGAAATCGTTCGACAGTTTGGCTTTAACAACAAAAGGCACTTCAGCGTTGACACTTTGATTTCGCTCGCAGCAAATGAAAAGCGGCAAATTTTTAGACAATTCCCCATTGTGGCAGACGCAGAAAGACGCAGAAAGAATAACGGTTGCAGGTAGCAATACAACAACAGGCTGCGGGCAACGCATTCAGCATTTCCCTCTCTTCCCACTCATTTTCTCTCTGTGTGCGGCTTTTATATGGCATAACAAAAGCTTATCGCCAGCATAATAGAGACACGCGTCTGTGTAATAAAGTAGGCAGTCAGACAGACAGACGGACGGACGGACAGACGGTGGAGAGGGAGTCAAGTCGGGCGTTATCATTAACATTATTATTATTATTATCATTGCAAAAACAGCGCTTTGTGCCTGTGTATGTGTTCTCAACTTAAGTGACTTTTTGTTCTGCATTTTTCTCCCCATCTCTCTGTGTCTCTGTTTTTCTTGGCATTGTTAAGCAGAGCTCAAAGCGGAAATCTTTGGTCCCAGCGATCTGATGGTTAAAACGGGCAGCGACATTAACCTAACCTGCAAGATTATGCAAGGCCCACACGAGCTGGGCAACATATTCTGGTACAAAGGTACGTATGCGTAATGCCATTACTGCCAAACACACACACAAGAAAGCAATTTAATTTCAATGCTCATTCCTAACTACTACAGGCAGCGAAATGCTCGACAGCAAGAACGAGAACGAAATCGACAGCTCCATGGCCAGGATACGCGTCGAGGATGATTGGTCGGATGGCCTGACTTCCAGGTATGTGTGATTGCAAAACAAAGCTCGAACATCCATTTCGAGTATGCGCCTTCAAATGTCGAGCACTTAATTAAATTGTAAGGCGGAAATGCAAAGTACATTTCCACTTTCCAAGAATGGCAGACACGCGAACAGAAGGTGGTTCAGCAGCGAGAATGCCAGTTATTGCTTTAAATCTTACAGTATATACAGGGTGCTTATGCGAGAGAGGAGGGAATGTATGTACTATGTGTAGAAATATTGTTGGAAATAATAGAGTTGATTATGCGATCCAAATGAGTAGAAAATGTAAAACAAACATTAAAATATAAGAAGGAACGTTTGCAAAAAAAAAAAAAAAAATATAATAAATATTTTAAAATGTAAGTTAAATATTGCGAGTAGAAAATATAGAACAAACATTAAAATATTAGAAGGAATGTAAACAAAAAAAAATAATAATTACAATTAGACTTTTGAAATTAAAGTAAAATATTCAGATAGTCAAGAAAATTCTTTGAGTACACATTAGGGGAATTATTTAGAATATTTCGAAATAATTTAAATGTATTACGAATTTCATAATAAATAATGTTTATGACAATAACGAAATATAAATATTATTTGTAGAAAAATTCTAGGCAATTATAAAGAGTGTATTAAAAATATATATGTATATAAGTAATATGAAATGTAGAGCATACATTTTAAAAATAAGAGACAGTTTTTAAGAAGAAAAGGATATTACGAATATATTTATGTTTATGTTAAAAAAATGAGAAACATTTATATTCAAGAGTAAGTGCAGAAAACTCTTAGAATATTGAGAAATATATCTATAGAAATATAGGGTATTTAAGGGTATTTTAGAGTGTATTCCCAAGCAGGCCAATAATTTCGTACACAATTGTCTGTAGTTAGCCGTGTGTGACTTTTAATTTGCCTTAGTTTTTGCTGTCACCCACGGAAGTTACAGTCGCAGAGTTACTGTCCGCAGGAACAGCACAGGACACGAACGAAGCACACAGAGGAGCTGGAGTGCAGTTTGTTCGTAGCTGGTAGTTGGTTAGCTGAGAGTTTACCCTATGGCTACTTGGCTATAAGGCTACATGGGCTCATTGTGCAGTTATGCCGTTAACTAACGACACTGTCGACCATAAAATGCAGATGCCAGCCAGCCAGCTAGGAGAAGGAGTCAGAGTTGCAGTTGGAGTCGCAGTTGAAGTCATAGGGGAGACTATGCGCCCGTAAAGTAGCAAAAGTTTTTAATGTTGATGCTACAAAACGTTTGCCTCTCATTGGGGCAAGGCAAGAGGAGGCTTTTGATGTGGCGTCTACACCGTGTCATGGCATAGAGTAGGTTATTCATTCGCTGGCATTCGCATTCGCATTCGCATTCACTTTCAACAACCACTAACCAACTACGCTGTCGCTTTCTCACTCACTCTCTCACTTTCTGTCTCTCTCTCTCTCTTGGACTGTTTTCCATAGATTAAAAATCAAGCGCGCCATGCCCGGCGATACCGGCAACTACACCTGTGTGCCGACTGTGGCAAAAACCTCCAGCGTCTACGTGCACGTAATTATTGGTGAGTATCTGAGTGTGTGTGTGTGTGTGTGTGTGAATATGCATGTGTATGTACGTGTGTGTGTTTGACAGTTTTGCATGTTTATGACAGGAAGTTGCCTGTTAGCAGAGCGCGCACATTGCAATTTGAGCATTTGAACTGAATGCATTGAATGCCAACTACAAGGCGAATGCATGAGGGGGAAGAGGGGCAAGAAGTGTTGGCAGACATTGTATGAAAGAAGTGCGGAAATTATTTCTTGTGAGCTGAAATGCCAATAATCAAGAGCTGCTTCAGGTGGAAAGAAACACAAACAACATCAACAGCAGCAGCAGCAACCGCTTCTGTGTGCTCAAGTGCGCATATAACACATAACAACGTGTTGTTGTCGTTGTTAGTTGCTTGTTTGGCAAACAGGAAATGCGCACAAGCAAAGTGGAGCAACTGCAGCAAGTCGTCGATATTATCAGTGCTCCGATGCGAGCCTGAAGATGCCCCTTTGACACTGCCTGCGTGTGTGTGTGTGTCTGCCCGGGGCGATTGAACCTGCCCTAACACAGGTAATCAGCAGCAACAGCAACAGCAACAGCAACAACAACTGAAGAGCTGCTCAAGTAAATTGCATCCGTTTACGCATGCGCTTCACTGGCTGTAGCATCATTAAGAATTAACAACTAACAGCTAACAATGCTTTCAGCTTGCACTTGCACTTTCTTTATTATTATTTATGCTGACGCTTGTTTGTGTTCTTGTTTTGTTATTGTCAGGTGAGCACCCGGCGGCAATGCAGCACAATTCGAGCAGCAACAGCAACAGCTTCTACTGCGGAATATGTTGCATGCTGCTGAGCATCGTCTCCTGCTGCCTGCAGCACTGGTATGTGAGTGGCGCGACGACTGAGACAATGGCCGCTCTGTTGCAGCTGTCAAAGTTGCCACCAAGCCAATTGTCGCACTACCCATCAACAGCAGCAGCAGCAGCAACAACAGCAGCAGCAACAGTAGTTGCAACAGCAACAGCAGCAGCAACAGCAGCAACAACATTGAGCGCCCGCCCCCGTCCCAGCAATCGGCTCGATAGTCGACGGCTTGTGCAGTGCATGAGATGAAGGAATGGCCCCCGCAAGGATATGGTGAGCTCTACAATCATCACAATGCTATTGATAATGACGATGCTGCTGCTGATGATGATATAAGGAAGCGAACGTTGCTGGAGATTAGTTAAATTGAAGACACGATGGCATCGAATCGAATCGGACCGCATTGATTTCGTATCTACAGATAAACATGCACTTAGTGAATAAAACTCTCTAACTTTAAGCGATTTCGACTAAGTTTAGCCAAGCAGACGGAACACGGAATCAACCATGAAGAACACAACACACAAATATAAAACACACACACACACTATATATACAAATGAAGAAGAGCCAAAAAATAATCAGAATACATAAGTATCTCTTTATATATACAGCTATTGATAATTAGTTAAGAGTTAAGCCAAATGTAGAGCAGCAAATGCACGATTGGTCACAAAAGTAATGCGCAGCATTGAAATTTCAAGAATTATTGATTTTATGTAAGTATGTTGAACATAAATTGTTTTAAATTTGCTGGATTAATCCCATAAATAATTACGAGTGTCTACAACTTTTGTGACCACTTGGCGCATTTGTTGGCACACCACTTCACATGCCAATAGAAACAGTTTACCGACATTCTCATTATGAATTAAGACTTACTAGCTATAAATATGCTTCATATTCAGTCGATCGTCAGCAAACTTTTGTCGCTCACTGTACAACACTCTCGATTCAGTCCCAGTGAAAAGTAATTCAATTAGCATAAATACCGAAACGAACACAAAATATTCGCTGTAAATAAATGGCATTCCCCAGGTTTTTAGTGTATTCAAACTCGCTCGTAGAATTCAATATTCATTTGATTTGCACATTTAAAACGCAGAAAACTTCATATATAAATATATTCTTCATAATTCACCCTGGTCAGATGAGGTATTCGACATTTTTATAATTGTTACTTTTTAATTTCGTATTCGATTTAATTGTATTCTCATATTTTTTGGAGTTTAATATTTAACTAAATAAAATAATTTTGAGTTGCAATAGATTTATTACAAGTATTAGAAGGACTCGATATAAATCCAATTAAATTTCACACACACTCCAATTCGAACTATAATTGTATTGCTTTTCTCTATTTTTGTCGATATGAATCGTTTAGATCTGATCACTTCAGTCGAGTGGAAAGCTATCTGCAAGGGTAACCATGAAAGAATCGAAATTTAAATAAATGCATAACGATTCACTGGCTACTCAATTCATCAGCATTGTCGGTATCATTAAAATGTCACATTGAAAACACGTACACAAAAAGAAAAAAAGCGAAAATGAAATGAAACACAATAATAAAAGTAGTAGAAAATCGTATTGAACAATTTGTTAAAAGCTTTGCAATTGGGTTCGATACTACGTGTATATAGGGCATCCCCAGAGAGATAATTAGTTTTGGCTGATTGAAGAGCATATGGAAATGCGATTTATAATTGTGCTTAACGCAGGCTGAATGAAAATTGATGGTAAGTGGTGATTGGCTGGAAATTGATGGAAATGCGAGCACTGTAAATAAATTCATTAGTAGCAAACTGTAGTTTTAATTAACTCTTAAATATTATTAAAACCGAACATGAAAGCTACATACAATTTAAATGTTATATCTGTTTTCATTTGGATAACTGCGGCACCAAAAATATAAAAAAAACAAAATCAAAAGAATCCAATTGGCAATACACACAACAGCAAAACGAGAGTAAACTATTTATAAACAAACAACAAAAGATATATTTCAGCAAGAATAAATAGACCGAATTAGTGAGAATTTTATAAAACGAAAAAGGAAAAAGGACACAAAGTGTGGAAAACAGGGCATCAGATTTGTGATGCGGTTTGTTGGATATAAATGATTGATATGTTTGTGTGTGTGTGAATCTGTGTGTGTGTGTGTGCTTGTGGGTGTGTGTGGGTGTGTGTATGTGTTTATGACAGTAGATAATTAAGTAATGACTACACTCTGTAAATACATAAATTACTTATAATTAATTTTGCATTAAATGGTCAGACGATAACTAATATTTTTATTAAGCATAACAAAAAGGAAATATATATGTATATGTACACGTACACAGACACCCACTCACACACACCCACACACACACACACGCATATCTTAAGCTGTAATGTGTCAGTTTATCTTTTAACTATAAGCGACAGAGCCGAGTCTATAGAGATCATTAACAGTCTATCAAAAAGAGATACAATAAACTAAGTGTTTCTTCATATGTGTCGCAGCATTGTAACTACATATACACATGCATATTTAGGTAATCTTACATACAAACAAACACTCACACACTCACACACGCAGCAAAGAGATTTAAATGAAATAAGTAAAATATAATTATGAGTTAGAAAAATTACCAAAACAATGTGTATTATTTTGGGGGTGTGTTTTTTCAGCACGCTTGACATGAAGAATTCGTAAAATCAACAGAAAAACCAGAACTGAGATCGAGATCTTGGGCATGAAGAATTTGAAATACTCTAGCTTTGCGATTGAATAGGAGAATAACGAGAGCTCTACTTCTTTTCTTGATTTGGCTAATAAATTCAACTTTCAGCACAATGAATCTAAAGTGAAAACCAAACTTTCGCTCACAGAATCTTCATCATATCTTTTGGGTACAATTGCTGAGAAAGAACAAAAATTGTAAGCGAAATAAAATTAATGTATCCCTCATCAACACATCAAAGTGCCCGCTCAGAAGTAAGAGTATCGCGATGCGGCGATGGAATCATATGCACATAAATTAAAGTACTGTTATTGTGTTATTCCCACAATCAGATGTCAATCGGCTAAACGATGATTTTTAATCTATTTGGCATTAATTCCATCTTCGACTTGGGAACAATCTGACAAATTCGTTATGCTCATTAGCATTTGTCGCAACAAATTAAACGTCATAGGCTCTGCCCAGACATGCGCTGTTTATTCGTAGAACCTGTTCTAAGATATGTAGTTCCAGGTGCCATGACATCTTCTGGTTCAGTTTGAGTTTGAGTGGAGCGATGTTGACGGGGCTTTAATGCGTTCATTGACTCGACTCGATCGAATGTGGGCCAGATTGACTGCTTAATTTATTGAAATGGATTTGTCTCTGTCTCTATCGTAGTCGTCGTCAAGTTGTCCATTCCTTATGCGGTTAATTGCAATATTTGGCTCATATTTACCGTTGTCTTCTTTTCATTTTGTGGCCGAGCATTTTATGCCAATGCGAATGTATAAATAAAACCGTCGCCGGCCAGATGAATCTTAGTATCTTGGCATTTTGCGCTGGTTTTTGCCAAACAACAGCATCACAATGCAATCGAGCGTGCTTCGCTATCTGAGCCTGCTCTTCGTTCTGGCCACATTGAGTTGCCCCGAGGCGGGTGCGTAGTTTCTAATACTCGCCAGGGAATTTTAACTTCAACTCTCGTTCGCAGCACCCCCAACGGATAAGCAGACTGTGGCGGAATCCCCCTCCAAGGTGGAGCAATTAGTGCGCGTCTATCCCATCAATGAGGAGCAATATGAGAAGCTGCTGCAGCTGACCAATGGCAAGAACGTCATCTCAGAGGCGCGTCTGACCAGCGCGGGATTCACGGCTGTGCGCAACAGTCTCGACAACGGCTGGAACTCGCTGCTGCGCATCATGGGTCTGACCACCACCAGTCGCTCGGAGGTGGCCAAGATCGACATCGATGGCCAGCCCTTGTGCGTGATGAAGCGCAGTCTGTCGGAGGCCATTGGCGATGAGAGTGAACCCCGTGCTGTGGAGGGAAAGGCAGTTTCCGATGAGGATTCCGTCATCAACTGCATCGTGGTGCTCAAGAAGGATCCTTCGCTAGAGAGCCAGGCAGCCGTTAACAATCCCAGCTTTGCTCCCTACTGGTACCACGAGAACAATGCCGCTGTTGTGCCTGAGCGACAGCTGCCAATAGAGCCTCAAGCCATCGAGGCAGTTGCTCCCCTGGCAGCTGCTGCTGCTGAACCAGCTTCCATCGCAACTGAGAGCAGCGAGCAGCGTCCTGTGGCCACAACAACTCCAGCTCCCAAGGTGAAGAAGTCCAAGAGCCAGAGCGAGAATAAGTCCAAGCCTAAGCCCAAGCCCAAGTCGAAGGTGCAAAAGCAGAAGACGTCTGAAGTTGCGGGCGCTTCACGTCAATATAGCGCCTTTGGCGTTCCCCCACCTCCTCCACCACCAATTCCCTATGGCGGCTCCTACGGCAGTGCCTATGGCAGTCCCTATGGCAGCCCATATGGCAGTCCCTATGGCGGTGCCTATCCCCAGAATCCCTACAATCCCTACAGCGCCCTTGGCAACCCGGCCGGTTTTGGCCAATTTCCCTCGTTCGGCCAACAGCCATTCTATCCTCCAGCTCCTCAATACGGACCCTACGGACCCCCTTCAACCTATTCTCCGTCGTATCCCTTTTACGAGCAGGGCGCTGAGCTGGAGCACGGCGAGGAGGAGGAGGATGAGGACGAGGAGGCATACGAAGTGGAGGGCGAGGTTGATGAAAGCTATGAACAAGAATATTACAAATAATTTATAATCTAAGTCTGCTATGATCTGATAATATACAAAATAAATTAATACTTTTATTGTAATTTTGGGGTGAAATATCTGAATTGTTTTGATGGAATATGTTCTTTATAATCAACGGATTGATCCCAAAGCTAGTAAATTAAGATCTTAAATGACTTTGACAGACATGAAGACATTCTATGAAAGGAAATTCTTTTTGCGCAATGCAAATGTTGAACAAATTCTGGAAAGTTTATTTTCAAGACTATTTGTATTAAGATTCTCAAACTAAAGAATTTTATTGTTTGTTATTAAATCTAAAAATATATATTTTTATTTTTGAATATTTTTAGTTGTCATCTCTCATGAAATATTCATAAAATTAAAAATGTATTAAATAAATATAAATTCAAACCGTTTTAATCTGATAGCATAAATAAATTCACCCGTATACAAATTATTAATTTGGGTATAGAATAGAATATTTTGTTATACCAATAACTTAACTCAATACATGTATCTTGTGTAAAAAAGTAAAAGAAAGTGTTTAAGAATAGCTTTGGCTTTGAGTTTGAGAAGATTTGTAAAATATGTCAAATTAATTCGATTTCCGAAGAAGTTAATGGGAAACGTGTGTGACTTTTAATTCCTTGATTGGAAAGAATAACTTCATAAGCCACTTGATTCACACGATGAGTGCTCACCAAAATGCTTTTGAGACTAAGAAATAAAAATAGAATTCTTTAATTTGCAGCTTCCTTAATGATGGTACCATTGTAGGCCGCTACCAAGAATGGAGCTACTCGTATTGCCATATTTATTATTGAATGGATGGCACGAATCCAAGCCAATATTTAGATCGCAGACCATTGAATGGGAAAGCATTTCGCTGGTTGTCGTTGCTCGTTGAGCGAAATGGACCATAAATAAACAGTTATCGCATAAAGGCATCGGCTATTAAGTATAATCTCTCATGTTCTTATTTTATTTCATGTTTTTTTTTTGGTTTTGTAATTTTTTGGCCAAGACGAAAGCAACGCATACCCAATTAGGGGCTTGGTTCATTCAAGTGGAAATCGACATTGGGCGAATTCTTAGAGAATGTGGAACGGCGATTATATTAAACCCACATTGTCGCTTACGTTGGTATAGTTAAAGTTGGGTAAAGGGCGGGGCACTTTAATAACTATTAAGCTGCGACTGATTTGAATGATAATGGGCAATGGCACTTCAGGGCCATCAAAACTGTCGATACGAAAATCAGAGATAGCTAAAGTCGGTATAAATATGTTGTCGGGCCTGTTGAAAGCTATTCTATCGCGGCGATCGCTGAACTAGGCGGTTATGAAGATCCTACAACTTGTGGCAGTGATCGCGCTCTGCGCCGTTGCAGCCAATGCTGGTAAGTTGTCTGTCATGACTAGCATTCAGTATGGGATAATACATATATCAATCATTCTCTTCAAACTCGCCACTCGACAGCTCCCAGGGCGCAAGTGCTGCGTTTCCATCAGGTGACGCGGGAGGAGTACGATGAGCTGCTCAAGCTGACCAACGAGCAGGGCGAGGTCTCTGAGGCTCGTCTGCTCAGCAGCCCCTTGAATGGCATCAAGCATCTGGCCCACAAGACGGGCTTGTCCTCATCCGGTTACATTCCCTCCTTCTTCGACTACGAGAAGAAGAAGTCCAAGAAAGTCTATCCACTCTGTGTGATCTCTTCTGATGACAACGGTGAGAAATCGCTTGGCCATCACGGCTACGACGATGAAATGGGCAACGAGGGTGAACCCAACGAGCCTGAAAATCCCGTCGATGAACCCTCCCCCACATTCTGCACTCTGGTCGTTCAGGGCTCCAGCGCCGACAGCAACGTGGTATATCTGCCTAAGCCCAAGCCCAAGCCAAGGCCAAAGCCACAGCGTCCTCACCGTCCCCACCATCCCGATCACTCTGGCACACCCACTCATCCAAATCATCCAAACTATCCTCATCCTGGTCATGGACACCACCCACCCTACCCACCACCAATCTGGGGATGGTATCCCATCTACTACCCACCTCCAGGCTATCATCACGGCCCCCATGGCCCACACGGACCCCGACCACCAGTACCACCTCCTCAGCCACCAACGTGTGATCCCGAGGATCCCGAGTGCGAATAAAAGTAAGCCTAATAAAAATATACGAACGAAGGACTAACGAAGAAACTGTTTTGTATTTTTAATGCATTTAAAAGGGGCTTTGATTTCAATTGCTTTTAATAGTTTAAGTAGCTCAGCTTATGATTGCAACTGCTAAAAACTGCTTTACTAATTTTGATTTGTTTTTTAAGCCATATTTGATATCCAGAATGAACTATTGACATTAAGAGCAACAGTGGGCAACCTCTTCTCTAAGAGACGAAAGAACAATGTTCATCTTCATAGCGTGTAGTCAAGACTCACTTGCGCAGCTTTACTTATAAGGATCTTCTATCACTATTCCACAACAGTACACATTTTTTCTTCTTTCCGAATTCACATGCAAAAGGTATTGATTATCTTTAGTTTAATTTAATGTCAGGGCAATTGTCAGCAACAACAACAGTCAGCATTCTAATTGCAAGTGCACTTGAATTGCATTGAATCGAATGCTAATTTGCAACGGGTACTCGCAAATCAGGTGTGATCGAAAGTGTTACAAGGTCTGCGAACTAACAACGGCAGCGAGCATAAAAACTTGATCTAGGCAACAAAACAGGGGCCGCCATGTAAACAACTGACATTACACTGTCACATACACACAAACACACACACACGCACAGTCACACACACACACATGGGCATAGACGACATGGTTGCCTTTTGTAGGGGCTGCAGTTGCAACAACACAACAGCAACAACACAACAGCAAGGACAACGCACAAAAAGAGAATAAATTAAAGAACAACTCAAAATATCCGCGGGGCAATTTGCAGTTGCTCTCAAACTGTGCGTGGACGGCGAAGGGGGCGTGGCGTGTGTGTGTGCTCGATTTGCTTGCCTACGTCAGTTTTGCTGTTAAGTGCAAGTGCAGCGCATCGATGGCATCCACACACACACACACACTCACTTGAGCAAACATCACACACACACACTCATACACACACACACACACACTGGTAGAGACTCATGTTCAGAGCGAGAGACAAGCGCCTTTGGCCTCGCTGCGTTTTAGCTGCCTGTGCTTGGCTCTCATCCGCATTCACATCCTCAGCCTCGGTCGCCATCTCTTTCTGTTCGTTGTCCCCCTTGCGCCCCTCCTCCTCCTCCTCCTGCTCCTTGGGCCCAGCTGGATTTGCGCCCTCCGCTTGCTGTGTCTATGCACAAGCTACAGCAAAATAATTACTTTCATATCCAGCGGCAATTAAATTCATTTAGTTTGGCACCAATTTTCATCCAGCAACTACCACAACAACAACAACAACAACAACAACAACTGCCTGACACGCTATTAAGACATTCATTCATTCATTCCACATTCAACGGCCTCTGCGTGGTGGCTGTTGAACCTCGTTTCCCCCTCCCCGCCTCCGCTCGTTTCTCTTGCATTCGCCCATCGTCTGGCCAAGCAACTCTAAACTATGTCAACTGTTAACTTTTTTAGCCGCTGGCATTACGCTTGTATGGCTTACATATTTTTCAAGGACTCTACATAGTTTATCCATACACTCACACACATGCAATTTCACACACACACACATGAGTGTGGGTGTGTGTGTGTGTGTGAACAAGCGTTGACAACGAGAAATCGCTGCAGGCGCTGGCAAAAGTCTCAACTTGAACAATCGTGAAATGCTCATGCGACAGACAGGATGATGGCAAACTGATTAAAGGAAGGAATATGCTCAATTTGTAGTTAACAATTAGTTGCACAGTTAACTCGCAAACTATGCAACAATTCCATTTATCGAACGCTCATTTTGTACGTCGAATTGTAGGTGTATTTATGCATATTGCATTGGAATATCATTCGATAATCGAAAAAGTACATATAAAACAATTAACACAGTCATCGAAGCTGATGGTAAAGTGCGCTTTTGTGTTGAATTTAAGAACAAATAAAATCCGCAAGGACTTTTAACGTTGATGCTGCAACAATGTTAATTCGATATTCACTTGTTACTAAAGCTGGTTATGCCAAAGGGGAATTTGAGATTTATTCCTAGAATTTCATAACAACCTTCGGATTTAAGCTGAGAGTAAAATTTCTTTTAAAATAAATAAATTGTGGGGCAATATTTAAAGCTGGCTAGACTAGACAAAAGAGATGACTGATTTTCGCATGGTAAATTTTATGTTGCCTGTTCAAGAGTTAGATCATCAACAACAACAACAATTTTGACATCTGATAGCAAAACAAAAAATGTTGTATTCAGATAAGTTTTGCCATAATAGGGCTAAAGTGATCAGAAATGGATTATAATTAAAGGAATATGTGGTAAGTAACATAATTAGAAGGTAACAAAAAAAATGGATCTTAAATATACCGAATAAAAAATTGGGAAACAACATTATAAAAATTGTGTGAGTACTATATATCAAAATAGTTTATATTTACATATCTACCTCAGCATATAAACAGAAAGTATTTGGTCGTCAATCAATAGCCGAATTGGTCTCGTTACGAAAATAACTTTAACCTTATTTCCTCACCTTTCAACGACACTTGACATGCGTTTAATTGATTTGAATGCTAATTAACAAATTATAATCTGGCGTTAGTCGCGTTACCGTTAGCATTGCGTCATCGAAAAATAACTGTCACACACACACAGAGACAAAAACACACACACTCGCACTTAAGAGTTATGGGCATACTTGATAATACGGCTGGCAGAGGGAACTGTGACAGTTGTGGAGAAACACACGCCCCGAGTGTCATTTTGGCTAAGGCGAAAAATTGATAAGTGCCCTGTGGTTGTGGCGGCCATTAACACGCACACACACACACACACAGAAGACATGAACTCACACAGATACAGACACAGACACAGATTGTACGCACAATCAAATGTATACAATAAGAAATATTTATAAGGAAGCGAGCGGAGACATAACGAGCAGCGCACACAAACAGACGCACGTCAATCAAATATGGCGTCAAATAATCATTAAGCAGCACTCACACAGATACACACACACACACACACACACTCACACCCAATCAGTGTCATTTTAAAAGGCAGGCAGAGAAACAACTTCAACCGAGGCATGGCTCTGACTCTGACTCGTTTATAAGTTTCTGTTTGTGTGTGAGAATATTTGTGAGTGTTTTTGTGTGTGTGTGTGTAGCTGTCATGTAGTTGTCGTTGATTTGGTGGTAAAACTGATTTGTGGCTTAGGCCGAAACGCACAAAAACAAGGCGTGGCAGCGGCAGCGGCAGCTTGTCGCTCGAATTGTTGAAGACCCTCTTCAGTTGTGTGTCATTTAATAATTGCCAAATTTCATACTCATAGGCAGCAGCGAGGCAGTGCTGAGCATTATTTGAAAATGTGGCATGCAACATTCGACATCCGAATTGGAATCAATCAACGCAACAAAACTTGACTAACGAGCTGTGATTTTTACCTCCTCCCACCCAATAAAAAAGAAATACCCAATGCGATTGACGTCAATTAAGTGGCATAAGGCGACACAACAAGCAGTCATTCAGTCAGTCAGTCAATCAATCAGCCAGTGTGTCAATCAGTCAATCAAACGAGCCATGAAGGTGGCAGGAGGCAGGTGGCAAGCGGAGAGCTGCAATCTGGCTTCTGGTTATAACATAGGCGGCTTTTGACACACATTCCATGGGCCAGATTGATTGCCGCCACTCAATTGGCAACGCCACAGCAACCTTTTGGCCTGATCTCGACCCGACTCGACTCTGCTCGGCTCAGGACGACTCGACTCGACTTGGCTTGGCTTGGTTAACCGTTGTGACGGCAGTTGCAGCTCGTTACACGCATCGTTGCACCAACGAGTGTTGCCTACTGTTTGCCTCCTTTCCATTTTTGTTGCCGTGTTGTTGCCTGACAAGCGATTAGAATAAATTGCAACAAGCCGGCAAAGCGACAGGACTTGCAACAGCAACAGCAACAGCCACAGCATATTGGCTTAACACATGCATTTGACACAAGTGTTGCGGCGTCCCTGCCTCTCTTGGTTGCCTGCCTGCCTCATGGATTTCTGCTTGAACAAGCTCTCAATATCTCAATATGTTGCACTGCCTGCCTGCTGCCTGCCTCCATTGAGTGTTGCATGTGTGTAATCAATTTTAGTGGCGTCGCAAACTTTTTCAATCCGTTGCCATTCAATTAAAATTTCTCGCAAAAACTTTCCGGCTCTCTTAAGTGGTGCTCACACACATATTTTCACTTGTATATTTTATACTCTCTATTTGTATAACTATAAATTGCTTTGACTGGCTTTTTATTGGGTTGATTCATCTGCCTGCCAAGTCAGCCTGATGAATTGCCATTCGAGTACTCGCTTCGCATTTGAAGTCGATGCGATTCGATTCGTTTGCAGCTAAAGCAATTGTCGATACAATCAAAATACTCGGATGCAGGATGAGCTCCATAAATCAAGAAGCGTTATTGTTGCTAACGGACATTAACTATATTATAGTTAACGGATATAAGAAAAGGGCATCCATATTCGATTAAATCTAAAGCATATTAGATAAGTCAAATACATATAATTTTAGTAAAAATAAGGGAATTCCTTTTATTTGTGTTTTATTGTGCACTAAATGCACAATCAAAGTTTTCCTCAAGCTGCATAACAAATATTTATTTTAATTATACAAATTTTATTCAGCAACCGCAAATTGATTTGTGAATAAATTGTGTTGTGCCTAAAAATATTTTGCTTTTATCAATTAGCTATCAACAAAAAAACCTAAATATTTATTTATTGATGTACTTTTAAATGCCCTTTGCAATGCATTAGAAGTGATTAAAAACCGTTCAGTTGCATTCCAAAAGCATATTTAATTGAATTTTCCCCTTTGTGCTAACTGACTGACTGAATGAAGATGTTTTGTCGGACAACTTGAAAGCTTGACCAGTTTTTTGCAGCAACCAGTTGAATTCTGCTTTGTCATGCTTCTGTTCACACGCACACACATATGCACACACGCACACGGACACACACAGTCAGCACACACAATGTATTGTAATAATTTTCCGGGCAGGAAAATGACAAAGGCCTGACGTGAATTGAGGAAGAAGTTTTCTTTTGTGCGGCCAGACTAAATTGAAATTCTATGCAAAACTTAATCAAAAATTGTTTAACAATGCACAAGGCGCACACACACACACACACACTCGCACACACACACACTCTCTCACACATCATAAGCACTTGAAAAATGACATCAAACTTTCGAAGAAATTGAAAAATAATAACAAAAAGTTACCTTGGCAGCGGCTGCTGTTGGTGTTGCTTCTTATTTGTTCTGCATCTTGTTGTTGTTGCTGGTTGTTTGTCGGCAAGTTGTTCTTGTTGTAGTTGTAACGTTGAGTTTTTTTTCTTTGTCTTGCTTTTAATTTATCTACAAGCCCGCAGCTCCTGGCACCTGCTGAAGATGTTGTTGGTGTTGTTGCTGTTGATGTTGCTTCCATTATTCAATCTGATGGCGTCTTGATGCGCCCCTGCCCCAGCTTGTTGTTGTTATCAGTGTTTGTGTTTGCATTTTAATAAAACACTGGCGCTACATCACATCGCGTTTGGCCCAACTTGATGGCAGAGTCAAGAGCTAAATCTTATTATTTTATCCTTTGTTATTGCATTTGCAAAGCCGAGCGAGCACTGGGCTTATACTTCATCTCCCGCTCTCTCCCACACACTGGTGTTGTTATCATAAATCTGCATGCTGTTGTAGCTTATGGCATGCTGACTGAAGCTGAAGCTCAGGCTGAGGCTGGTCTCTGATTTGGATTCGGATTTTGCTGCCACTTGGTCGGCCGAAGCAACGGCAACGGCAACGTCATATGTCAACTGCATCAATATTTGCATTTTGATTGAAACTTGCAAGCAGCAGCAGCAGCAGCAGCGGCAGCAGCAGGAGTTGGAGAAGACAGACAGTGTGTTATTTGCATATTCTTGCTGGAATTGTGTCTTAGTTAATCCTGACTGCACTTTAAATGTCCTGTCGACTTTAAGACATTTCACATTTGAGGCCCGGCCCTTTTTGCAGCCAGTTACGTGTCAATCGCAAATGCACTTATGCTGTTAATTTCACTTACATTGCACATTAAATGCAGGCAACACAACAGGGCCAGCAACCAAATAGCCAAACACGCAATGCCACAGCAAACTGGCACAGCAAAACTGTTGGCCCACAAAAGCTATTTGGCCATAATCAGTTCAAAGTGCCACCAGACCTAGCTCAACTCAGTTGAGTTCAACTCAGCTCCAACTCATGTGCTTCCATTGCCATTGTCATTGATGTGGGTCTTAACAACATTTGTAGTGCTGTTGTTGTTGCTGCTGTCTGGCATTGTCGTTGGCCGAAATTAGGTCAAAATGCGTTAAATATCCCATGCCCAAATGCCAAATTAAACGAGTTAACAAACAGCATAGCAATCAGCTCGCCAGCTTTTGGCCATTTTCAAGCTAAAATTGCAACGAAAACATTTGTATATCAATTAATTTGTTTGCATTCGAATAATACTCAATAAATAAATGCAAAACTAATAGTTTTAAATGGAAACGGCAAACAATTTGTTGTACAATTTGCTCGCTTCATTTTCGACACTTTTCCCGCTGAAATATTCGAATATTTATTGTGGAGCACTTTAAAACAATTTAAATTGAATTGGCCCAAAACTTTCTTGGGCTATCCTTAAACTCATCATCTTTGAGCGAACTTTTTGTCTCAAATTTCCGCCAAGTTTTCGCCCCAGGACTCGACGGCGTTCAATTGCTGGCCAACACTGGAAGCTGCCTGGAAGTGCCTGGCATTGTGCTATCGATAGTTTGCACAATTGAGTTCAATCCAAGGCAATCGCCTGCTGTTATGGTATGAAAATTAATTGGCACTTGTAAGTGCATAGGCCTTTACACACACGCCCACACGCCCGCACACTCGCTACACAACAATGAGATAATTTGGGCTAATTAAGCTGAGACTTGGGCCACATATCGTCAAACTGAGCATTGCGCAGCGCACAGGGGCGCATCACAAACACAAACACAAGCAGCTACAACAACAACAGCAGCTGCATTTAATAATTATAGAATTTTTCAATTATTATTAACTCGATGCAAAGTCATTAGAGTGCCGTTCACTGTCGTCTGTCGCGAGCTGTCCTTCTGCCTGCGCTCGAGTGAGCATTCGTTGCCGTTGCCCCTCGGGCTGGTTTATCGTAATTAATTTTGCGGCTGTTGCTTGTGGCCTCCTCATCGTCGTCGTTTCATTAGAAAGATTGTTTGTTAAAAAAATAAATAGCATAAAACAATAAGAAGTACAAGATGAGAACAAAACGACCGAGCTGCGCTGCTGTCAGCGGCCTGTCCCGCTGATGGCCAAGTTTATCTTTTGCATATGCGCGACTCCCACAGCATCCTCTCATCTCTTTCCGCTGCCCGGCAGCAGTCAGAGAATAACCCGACTGAGCAGAGGACAGAGGACGCAGGGTGCAAGGAGGTGAGGAGGTGAGGAGGACTCGCGACTATCTTGAGCATAATCATAAAAAGTTATGCGCTTGCTAATTTGATTAATGGCATTTCCTTGGCCGCAATCCAAATTCGTAATGACTCTGGCTAGGAAATTATTATTACTTCTAATTACAACAGACAACAGACAACTTCATTAAGCCAACAACAGCAGCAACAGAAGCAGCAGCAGCAGCAAGGCAACTGCGGAACTGCCGGGGCATTAAAACAATCGCATCTGGAAATCAAGTGCCGTAAATCATAAAATCTAATTAATGTCTGCCAAGGCTATTCACAACCGCGGCACTCACACACACACACACACATACACACCTACATCCCATCTATACAGACAGCAGCTTCATAAAAAAGAATCGAAAAGCATTGAACGCTTCAATGCCATGTTGCGTATACGCCACGTTGCCTCATTTTTGTTATATAAAAAACTAACAAAGTCTAGAGCATTTTTGTTTATATTTTTATTAGAATCTGCACCGCAAATCGGTTTAGATTGAATTTTAATAAACAATTGCAATTGACAAAAATGCACGAGGTATTGGCCGACCAAAAATTGTTTATTCAAGCGTTTGCACTCGATTTTCATTCAATTTTCATTGGAGTTTATGGCCACAGCCACAGTCAAAGTGACTTTGTTTTCACATAAAATCAAAATCAAATACAATATATTGCCCGTCTGCCATCAGCCCGCAATGCCACGAAACTTTCTGATCGGCCAAAACTATGAAATATGCAATGCAAATATGTCAATGCCAAAAATATTCGCTAGAAACTATTCATAAAAAGCAAGCAACAATGTTTACGAAATTTATATAAAAACCGTTTTGAAAAAAATGTTCAATTAACGCTGTAAAATACGGTTCATGAAGCGATTGAGCAAGCTTGTTTCAGATGTAATCAAATATGCTATGCCAAAGATAACAATATTAAATATTTTTTAAAAATATTTGGAATTAATGAATTTAAGGAAGAATACATTAAAAATGTTCTTGTTTCGTTGAAAGGTGTTAATCTTGTAGGTTCATTGAGAAGCCCAAGTTGCAGCTTATTGTGTATTTGGTCGATGTCTCTCATATTGTAGCTATTAGCACACCAATGTTCTGCAGGACTTGCTTAACAAATATTTGCTGTTAGTGCCACATCGTGCGTAACTGCTGGACAAACATGCAGCAGCAGCAGCAGCAACATCAGGCTGAGGAGTAGCTGCCACATTGATGTTGCCACATTGCTGACCGATTCGCGTCGTGCACAAAGCTGATTATCATGGCAATGACAAGCATATTGGTCACGTTAACAGCCCCCCCACAACTCAACTCCCATCAACTAACAGAGTTGCATGCACTTTACAAGCAACCAGGAAGCAGTCCCGTTAATAACTGAAACGTGCCTCAAATGGACCATTCGGCATTAACGCGCCCGGATGCCCGCCTCTATTTGCCTACGACTGTTGTAGTCGTTTGTCTGTCTGACTCCAGCCCTGTTGCCAGTTGTCAGTTGGCAGTTACCAGTTTTGCAGTAACCAGTTGCCAGTTGGCTGTGCACAGCTTTGGGGCATGTGGCTGCGGCTTGGAGCCAGTGTGGCATGCAAAGTGGCAACTCCATTTCAGCCAGCTTTCCTTGTTATTTCATATTTTTCCTCCGTCTGTTTTTTTCCCCTTGTTGTTGTCCGTCTGTTTGCCATTCGCTGTTTGCTGTTTGCGTGAGAATCCCTAGTCCCGAGTCTCGTAGAGCTCTCACGTTTGGCGCTTAGTCACGGCAATCGCATGAGTCGCAGTGATTAAGTTCTGTTAGCATTTTGGTTGTGCTTGCGTGTGTGTGCCACACGCCTACACTTTGGGTTCCATTTGGCAGCTTAAGTAAATACGTTCCTCTGATGTTTGCTAATTACTTCCATTTATGTAAATATCAAAAGCGATTCGTATCTATTTCTAGCCCTTTTTTTTAATTGCCGCTAATTGAGGAACCTTTTCAATAGCCCCCCAAGACGTTGATGGTGATTGATGCGATTGAGACTTTAACACCAGCAGCATTGCAGCATTAAAGTCCCCCATTGCCAGAGAGAGAGAGCTTGCAAAGTTGCATAATTAATCATACGCGCATAAAAATGTCAACTGAAACGAATGAAACGAGAAGCTGTTGCAACATGTTGCTGCTCTGCCCCGCAACAGTAACAGCTGCAGCTGCAACGGCAAAGGCAACGGCAACTGCAACAAGGGGTTCTCTCTCTCTGTGTCTGTCTGTCGCTCTTTCTCTCCCAGCAACGTCGAACATTTACAAACAAATCAAATTTGCATCAGAATTTCATTTATCTTGTTTTGCTGTGTGGCAACTACACAGCTCTGAGTCCGCTGGGGACCAGCAGCCGAGGGAGGGGAGTGATGAAGTGAGCGGGTTGCTTGTAACGCAGTAAAAGTGAAATTGTATTTGCCAGTTGCAAAATCAGAAATAACAAGCGACAGACAGAGAGAGAAACAGCAGTGAAGGATGAATTGTACGACCCTGAAATGACCTGCAAAAAGGCTCTCTCTATATGGTATATAGTGTCAGTCAGGAACTATCGGTTGCTTACCACAAGTCAAACCCTTTTCATAATCACTCAACAATAGAAAGTACGCCCTTATCGATATCGATAATCAATCAATTTGCCCAATTTCGCAATCGAATGACAAGCCTGGCGCTGAACCCAATATGCCGGCAGCACGTAGCAACAATTTGCCAGTCAACGCGCATGGAGTAAAAAGTTTGGTGGCATCATGTGGCAGCCACGGGTTCAAGTTGCAACAGCAGCTACGACGACTTGCCTCGCGCCCAGCGAGATCCGGCTCCTCATTTATTAATGTCAAATGTAATTTCTTTACATATTTT
Organism: Drosophila formosana; assembly: GCA_035045625.1. Taxonomy (NCBI): domain Eukaryota; kingdom Metazoa; phylum Arthropoda; class Insecta; order Diptera; family Drosophilidae; genus Drosophila; species Drosophila formosana. Next base: position 23,720,900 of record JAWNOW010000232.1, read on the forward strand.
GCTCGCTCGCTCGCTCGCTCTCTCGCTCGACAATGGCAACCCTGGCGCAACAACAAACGATGCTCAGCCAAAAACCAAAGCGGAGCAAAAAAAACTATGCAAAAACATAATAAATTGAGGCGGCAGCATCGGACCAAGGGGCAAAGCCATGAAATCACTTTAATGAAACACTATATACGACTCTCGCACACACACACACACACACTCCCACACAGTTATACATACATTATATGACTTTTTGTGCAACGGGCAAACAAAGTTAATAACCGTTTTATGAGTCTATTAAAAAAGGATAATCGTTGGGTTCTATTTTGTTTTTCTTTTTATTCTTCGGTTTTCATTGCGTTTGTTTTGTTTTTTTTTGGATGAGGGTAGCCAGGGGAACCTGTCTAGGAGCAGGCTACATGTGCGTGTGGCATTTATGTAAACGATGCCACAAAAACTTCAGGCGCACAGTTGCAAAAACACATCATCAACTACAACAACAAGAGCAACAACAGCAACCTGCCTGATGGGCTGTAACAACAATAATAAAAGGACCCACACAACAGCCTGGCACTCTCTAATCGTTGCCCCGTCGTAGCCTTTTCCGCCGCTTTATATGCTCGTATATTATTAAACCCGTCTGAACCTGAACCTTTCTGAAAACGCCAGCCTCGCCAACAACCTCACTAGTTACTTACTTTCTGTGTAAATAAATAAACAGGCAAATAACAAAAAATAACAACAACAAAAAAGATCAAGAATGCTGCCAGCTAGTTTGCTCGAGTCGAGGATACCCCTTTGAAAAGTAATCGTCTGACTTTGCATTTAATTGCTCAGCTACTAAAATTCACTCACAAACAATGAGCAATAGATGGCGCCAGCGCTCAATTTCCCTGTGTCAGCCAAAGATAATTAATTTGCAATCAATTTGTTTAAGATTTCTAATTAAATATAATACAAATTGTACTGTAGCATAGCTTAATACTCTACAACATAAGTTCACTATTTCACTTTGAAAGGAAACAAACTTCAATATTACTCTTTACAACAAAATAAATCATAGAAATAAAATATAACTGCCTTTATTTCAATTTAAACTGGCCAGGGTATCGAGCATAAACTAGAAATTGTTTTTTTCTCATTTATGTTGTTTTGTATAAATTCTGCTGCCCCTTTAATGATTATCCTCTGTGTAAATCAAACCGCTTGTGAAAAGGGACGTAGCAAAAATTATGTAGATTAAGTTGAGTTGCAAAGTGTGGCGAGTGCCGGGGGAGCTGGGCAGGGGAACGGGTCGAAAATAGTCTATAAATATTATTTATGGTGATATGTGCTTGCCCCGCCGCCCGACAGAATGATAAATTATATAAAATGCCACATTTTCTGGCAACATTTTCCAGGTAAAATGTTGTGGTTTAGGCTTTTAAGGTTTTTCTTTGCTTCACCGCTCCTCGCTCCCCTCTTCCCGCTAATAATTCCCACGTTGCTTTGCTCCATCGCTGAAGTGTGGCAGAAATCAATAATTAGAGAGAAACCAAGCCGGTTGGCCCAGCTGCTGCTCCTGTTGCTGCTGGTGCTGCGGTGGCGGCTATCATTTGCCCCGCGCTTACTATTTAATTAAATTATGCGGCGGGCTTCATAAATCAAACGGCAAATTGCATAAGCGTCCCGAAAGTTGGCTAACTGCGTTGCTAAACTGTTGCCAGGCCAACAGACTGCATCCAATTATAAGGATTTTAAATGCACATGTGGCGGACTCTCTCTCTCTCTGACTGCGTGTGGTGCAAGTGTGCTCGTGTGTGCGCGTGTGTTGCAATGTGGCAAGTACCAAACTTCCGCCTATGGCCGGAGTCGGAGTCGACTAGGAAACCATCTTAAAGCTAACGGAGTTGCCAGCATCAACTTCCCTTTTCCGTTGCATAAATAACAACAAAAGTCCTGGCCATCTTAATGCTCATCCTCTCAGCCAGAGTTCCAAACAACGACGACGACGCGGCCAGTGGCAATGAAGCAATACGCATACGCAGCGTATGCCGAAAACTTTGCAGCAGCTGCCACTAAACATTATATATGCTATCTTTGCACCCATAGATACTCGCCATACAATTATGAATATTTGTTGCTCTGTGTCTCTGTGTGTGTGCACACATGCTTATGCTTTAGCTACGCTTTGCTCCGGCTAAGATGAGCATTTAAATTTACCGACTGGGCATTTGTGGACTAACAGACATAGCGCACTTCCGCTGAGGCTGCCAAGCAGCAACAACAATCACAGCCATAACAACAAAAGCTACAACTACAACTACAACCAGACACTAAGCAACTAACATGGTTCTCGCTGCCTCGTTATATGCTTATTATACGAGGATTGCTTAAAACTTTATAAGTATGAGATGCTGTCCACAGATTGGGTAAATATTTATGCCCAAAATAAATTGAAAACTACATTTAAATAAAATGTAAAGAAGAAAGCTGAACGTATGTTATCTTTCTATGTCTACAGCAATCAGAATCTTATTGCTGTGAACTCCCTCTGTTCTATATATCGCCATGTTGTCGAGCAACCCTCGCGCCTGTTGTGTGCGCTGTATGTGTGTGCAGTCACAGCGTATGCTGATATGAAAAATATTACTTCCGCCATTTTGTTGGAGAATTTATGCCTTGCCTTGGCTGTAAGAAGGATTCACAGCCGCAGCAACCGCACAGAGCCTTCACTACCCCTTCACAGCCCCCCGTTGGCAAACAGACACCTTAGCCCGGCTGTATGGGCACTTGATTCCCGGAAAGAGAGCCGCAGGCTGCACAGCTTTCATTAACAGGCAACAGGCAACAGGACTGAGAAAACAGGACACGTTCTCGGCTCTTGCTCTTGCTTCGCCTTGGCTTTGCGTTTCCTTTGTGCACAGCTTTAACGTAAGAAACATTCAAATTCGGCAGTTTTTTCCCCAGCATATTCCCGTATGAAGAAAGCACATAATTAAGAGTTGTTGTTACGGGTTTTATGCAACATGCAGCTTGCAGCTTGCAACAAACAAGCAATGCAAACAAACTGCTGCAGTGCCTCAAATTGTGGCTAGACGGCATAAATCAGGGCAATAGCAGAGCAGCTGCTGCTGCAATTCTTGGCCAAAAATGAAATATCTTACTAGCTCTTCGTTTGTCAGCAAACTTTTTGCTGCAAACAACCTGGCCGGATGTCGACTCAAAACAGGAGCTTCAAAGTAACTCTGCTTTATTTGCTACTTAAATGGGGATCAAAGTCTGTCTATTGACTCCACTCCGATGCAGCTCAAAACGAAGCATTCGTATTGTTGAAAATGCCAATAAGGCAGAGAAAACCATAATGCCAAAATGCCATAACCTGTGAGGGAAATAAAGATCAACTTCAAAGGTAGAGTACTGCAAACAAGTTTTGGTACGAGTATGGCACAAATCCAGCTTAATTTTTTACCCAAATATCTGAATAAACATTTTCTAAGATCATTATGTGAGAACTTGCCCGTTTTAGAGCAAGAGTCTAAATGGAAAACAATGTAAAATGCGATAAACATTCCGGTTGTCCTGAATTTCAATTTATGTTGAACTACAAACATGACTAGCAGCTGTTTAACGTTTGGAAAGCAAACGGAAATTGAACCCTTCCGCAAGGCCGTTGGGGAAAACGGATAAAAAATTGAATTCAAGCATAAATCCATATTAATTATCGCACTAATTACTGGTATGCATTTGCTGTAATCTAATAACGAATTATATATAGCTGAATGGCGAAATGAATACATATCAAATATGAAATGAATTGAAACAGTGATTTCGAAAGCGGAATTTAGTTTTGATTTAATCAGCGATTGCGTTTGCGTTTATTTATTTAGACATTGATGAAAGTAGCACTCTGCGGCACATTCTGCGGTCAGCATTCGCATGTCCGCCCTTCGCTGAAACGGATGAATGAATGAGTGAATGCATTCAATACATTGCGGCTGGCAATTAAATATTCAACTGGCAATTGAAAAATGCGACACAAATTTGCACGCATAAATTGCTAATTGACATGAAAACGCATCGTTTCAATAACTGTCTGTCTCTCCGTCTGTCTGACCATCCGCCTGCCTGTCTGTCAGTTAAACTGTCTCCGACAAGGACAAACAAAACGCGTTATAACAAACAGCACTCCTAAATTGAAAATTCAATTGTCGTCGCAAATTGATATCAAATGTCACATAAACGTCAAACTTGCAATGGATGGAACACTATTTTCCGTCCTGCTCCTTCCTCCACCGACACTGCAGATGCTGTTGTTTCATCTATGCTGATAATAATGCTAAAAGTGACAGAGCAGCAACGAGAGGGAGCAGCCAGCACAACTCTTGACTTTTGGCCATAGTTAGATAGATGATTCGTCAGCGTTCAAGCCATCCATGAATTTAGGTGAACACCAATCAATAATCGCATTCACATTCGCTTTGGCCACACTCTGTTTCCCATCCAGCCTTCGCCGCTCGCTCCTCCTGCCATGACCCATGTGACCGCCATGCCAACATGAAAAATGACCGATGGCAGCCAAATAAAGAAGAGAAAGAGCGAAAGTGGGAGAGAACTCTCTCTCTCTCTCTCACTCATCTCTCTTGAGCTGTGGCTGTAGGTGTTCATGGTTGGGTTGTAACTGTTGTGGCAGCCATTGGCTGAGCCAGAGCTCGCTTTGATTTACTTGACTGTGCCCGGGCTCGACGGCTCGACACTTTGACACAAATCACAGCTGACCAGGCAGCTAGTCGCTCAGGCATCCACTTTAAATGGCAGCCTATTGCAACAGCTTTCAGGTGTGTGTCTATGTATATCGTATGTGTGGCATTCCAGTGTGTCAAATGGACTACACAGCGCTACCTCAACTGGGAAATCAAACTTAAGCCTATGTCAAATATGGTATTTTAATGGCATGAACTTTTAAATTGAAAAGTCAGCATTCATGATTAAATCATGTGCTGTGAGAATTCTTTAAATAACACGACACAAATTTAATGAATGTATTTCAGATAATTTGCATTTCACTCCAATTTTGGTTTTAACTATTCATTGAAAACGAATTTAATACAATTCAGAATAAATCATAATCAAAAGTCTATTTTTTATAGAACCATTAAGCTAACTGTATCAAAATGTATTTTAGCTTCTTGGTTCGTTTTGTTATATCATTCCTGATACTTTATGGTGTCGGATGTTAGTTCCCTTCTTCTGTCTGTTATATACATTTTCTGCGGACACTAAGTTCTACTCTTCTACCCTATCATTAGCGAATATAAATATGATTGTATATAGAGTCATTTCTTTCCTTTGCAAAATATTTGCGATAATTCGTGCCTTAATTAGTGTCTCATCCAACTTTTTTAAACACACCCATTTGAATGTATATAAACTGTTCAAAACTTCCTTTTTATGTCATGTCCCAACACCGTCAACCTCTCAAAATTATTATCTACTCGTAATTCCCTTTGATCTGAACCCTTGGCTTGCTAGTGTGCTTCCTAAGTTTGCTTCCCTAGGTGAAGGAATGTTTAATTCATGTGCCATTTACCTGTTGGGAATAACAACAAGTGTTGGGAGCTGTGACTGTCGCCTGCCAGGCTTTTGGTCACGCGTGTGTGAGCAAACCGTATGAGGAATTTAAAAAATATAATAATACTCATAATAATGGCAAATGCTATGAAACGCAATCGCAATGCTGCAGCTAAGCGGAAGCACGTGTCAAGGATTTGCCCGGCAATGAATCGTCGTTTCTTTTAGATTTTTTTCGTTGTTCATTTTTCTTTTGTTTTTGCAGCGGCAATTGCCTTTCATTAGCCATAGTAGAAGCTGACAGGATTTGTCAGACATTTGTCAAATTCGAGCATATCAGACGAGCACAGTGAGAATGGTGAGGAGGACAATGAACGAGGACGTGAATGAGGACGACGCGACAGTTGTCAACTTGGCCTGCGCCTTTGTTTGTATTTGTGTTTGTATTTCGACTTGCAGGCCAAAAGCGAGAAGCGTACAAAATTCACGATAAATCAGACAGACAACATCGAAAATTTCATATCACACACAAGGTGAGGGAACTCTACGCCTCCTTCCCCTCTTCCCCGCTGCCCCCTCGCGTCCGCAGGTGACACACATGCGGAGCGACAACGCCAATTCTGGCTGCATGTCCGTCGGAGAGAAGTGAACTCCGGCACAGGACTCGACTCGATTTGTTTGTTGAGTTTTGGCTTTGGTTGTCGCGACAGCAACAACTTCATCACTCAATGACGACGGCGCTGCTGCTGCTGCTGCTGCTGTTGCTTGCCACATTCATCGGCGACAGTTACAAATTATGATTGATTGGCACACAAACTGAACTCTCTACTCCTCACTTATGCTCGCCCCCAATTTGAGCTGAGGAATCATTGAATTTGAGTTGCATGAGCCATAAATTCGCATTAGACACACTAAAAACTACTGACAAGACAAGTGCATAAATTCATATATAAAATCCAGCCAAATTTATGACCAACGTTTGCCTCAATTGAAGCCACTTCATAAATAATCTGTGTGTGTGTGTGTTGTGAGAGTACACAACATATTTTGCATTGTCTGTGGTTGGTTCTGTGCGTGGGAGGGAAACGCTTCACTTGAGCTTGCCAGAAAGGCTATTAAAATTTAATGCCGGACCGCGCATTATTGAAAAGCAACAGCAGGAGCAGCAGCACCACAAAAAGAAGCGGCAGCAGCAAAAGTAGCACCACAATCAGTAGCACCACCGCAACTCTGCGCCACAGGCAACCCAATCATAAATCATTTGGTCAATTTTAATGCAGAACAAGACAACGTAAACAACAATAACAAAAGCTGCTGAACTCCAGAAGACAACAACAAAGAGAAAAGAAATGAGACGACAAGACTGAGAAAAAAGAAAGCTTCAACACCCAAAAAAAGACAAGTAAGCAGACAACGTTGGTTTCGACCCATTACACGCTCACTTGCCTAGATAATTGGTGTCTGCCCCCTATCTACTATATATATATATAAATATATATATGTGTATTTGTGTGTGGTCGAAAGGTGGCCATTGCTGGCGCGTGTCGGTGATTTAACCTTAGGGGTATAATAGTACGATTGTCCAGTTTGCATACTTCCAGCTACTTGCCAAAGTTTTGTGCTGAATACAAAAAAATATTTAATTAAAATTACTCACTTTACTCAGCTGAAATCATTACAGTCCATTCATATTTATTTGGAATTAGTTTGAAGAGGCCCTAAGCATTCTATACCCTGCACGTGATGAGCCCCATGGGTTAAAGTAGGCATGGCCAGTAACTCAGATAAAAGAGGAATAACTTTCTGCAAAGAAAAGTAACTTTATGAATATATGTAGTTTTCTGGTATTAACAAACAAAATGAAAGTAATTTAAACTGAATGCGTGTCCAACACCTTCATTAGTTGTTTAAGCAATTAGATTAGAAGTCGTATGTGATGATTAAAATCTCGCAATAAATTAATTGATTGCACGCAAACTTTACTATTTAATTGCAAAATTGTTGCTGCTCATTCGTAGAGCATCGCAGAGTCGAACATGTTAAAGTTGAAACTTGTAAGTTGTTGTTAATAAATCATAAATTGGCGTAGCCATCGTTGGGCGTGTTTTTGGTTTTGCCCCAAACATCTCCGCTGCCACTTCCCCAAATCTATTGCTCTACTGCGTGCTGGCTGATTGCAAAAGTTAAATGAACTTTAAGTTTTAAAGCAGCTTAGCGAAGCGTTTTGCCAGCTTCTTATGCCAAAATTGGTTGGCTTTGCATATTGATGTGGCATTAGGTGCAAAAGTTTATCATTTCTCCCTCGCGTACTCTTCCAAGGCAACAAGTTAGAGCGACCGACAGTAATCGTCATCTCTACAACTATCAAATTTGTGGCACTCATAAATTTGCTGTTACCGTTCCCATTGCCATTCTATTTGCCACTGCCACTTCTACTGCGTTGCGCATACGCACTGTGTGCGTGTTGGGCTGCAGAAGTTTTCGGCTTTGTCATTGACATTCAGGCTGCGTCGCATAGAATGTAGGATAAAGTGAGACCGTGACAAAGAATCGGATTTTTATGTTGCCCATAAAGTTGCCGCCTGCATGTGGATTTTGCTTGCTGCTCTCGTTTTGTTGTTCTTCTCTGATGCCGAGGCTGCTGCTGCTGCTGCTGCCATTAGCCTTTGTTTTGTTTTATTGTCAGCTATATAGCGCCTAGAGCTCTACTGTTCTACTGTTATTATGCTTGTTGTTGCACTAAATCAAAGTCTCGTTTATTCCGCGGCTGGCCAAGTTTATTGCCATTGATTGTTATGGCCCCATTTTGGTTTTGCATAATAATTATTCACAGCAATTTGATTAGCTTTTGCACATTGAGTTATGCAACCGTTGCTACCCTCTGCCAAAAATTAAACTCAAATTGAAAAACCCCGAAATGAAAAATATACCAATGAATTAATGTCCTTCAACTTCACTGAAAGTTTCATCTCTGACATGCAAACTAAAATAGATTTCGACAAGTGAAATCAACGATCTAACTATATTGAAATTATTCTTAAATTGATGAATATTTTTGTAGGACGGATGACGGATTCAAATAGCCTTGAAAACCTGTAGTGAGGACGCCTCAAAGCTCAACGGAAAATGCGAACACCCCTCGCGAGGGAATAAAAGGCATTAAGTGGTAATTGATATTATCAAGTCGCCATTAGCAAATATTCGCTCAATTTGCTTCAAACTTGCCACCGCTGAATGCAACCTCTGCCTCAAGTCGTGGCGAGTTGCCTGAGACCCAGTCATCAAATGCGGCTTAGAAATGAAAAAAGAGTGAAAGGGGAGAAAAGTATAGAGTGTAGCCTGTAAGGACAGGCGCAATGAACCGCGAGAGATGCAATGCGGCAAGCTGCAACGGGGCACGCTGCAAAATGCACAAGAGACACAAAGAAAATTGCAATAACAATTTGGCACAGACCAAAAACTTGTACGAAAAACCATTCAAATTTGGGATACAATTTTGTGTTTGTGTTTTGTTGTAGTTGTTGTTGTTGTTGCTGTTCATTTGCATAGAAAAATTCAAATTAAGCGAAAAATGTGCAAAATACTGTGAATGGGTTTGCCATTTGTTGTTCTGTGAGTTGCCATTTGTTTGTTATTTTAGTCTGCTTGAAATGCAACAAATGAATGTCGAAATAAAAAACAAACGGGACACAAAGTATTTGCCAACTGGGCAATTGGTTGGCTCAAATGAGCGCAGCCAGGACGAGCCATACACAAAAGGATAACAAAGAGCGACCCAGGAGACGGTGACACGGGAAGGGGCCGCTCAAATTGTTCGTCTAATGACAAAGTAAATTGTTTGCATTTGCACTTCTGCAGTAACAACGCCAACATCGGGAGTGACAACAATAAAGCAACTCGAGATATTTGCATTGAAGTTTAAAGTTGCCAATTGAATAAATAATGAAATAAGTTCGCTTCAAGAGCCAACCACAAGTAGCAGTTCTTGTTGTTGTTCTTGTTGATGATGCTTCTTAATTAAGACGCTGATGACAATGCGCTTAATTGTCTCACCCGTTGCTCGCCTCCGTCATCTTGTGTGTCCTATCTCTCTGTCTCTCTATCGTTCTCTTTTTTCGCTTATCCGCTTAACTTTTGCTTGTGTGCGCTGGCCCATGACTTATTTTTATTTGCATAGGCACCTTGGCACGTCCAGCCGAGCGGAAGGATGTCCACTGGTCAGCAAACAGCGACCGACGGCGTCAGCTCCTTCTGATTGCAGCAATACCACCCCCCTTTCCCCCTTGGCACTTCAGCTCTGAATTGAGACTCGCCTGGAGTGGGGGTGAAATGTAGTTGCCACTTATGCTCGCCTCTGTAAGCAAAACTGCAAAAGCAGAGAGAAATAAAGTTTTTATTGCAACAATGGCAGCAAGTTGCGAAGTCTAAATACCCTTTAAGAATGCCAAACTTATGACAATTCAATTTACGCTGTAGTGCCATAAAAACTCTGTGCAATAAGCGTAAAACTATTTTTGTCGCGCGGTTGAATAAAGACATTTATTAAGTGTGACCTGCTGTCGACTGCACGCTGGTCGATTGTTCATTCGCGATAATTAATCGAAGCTCATTTAAGGTAAGCGCTCGAAACGTTGTAACAAATGATGTGTTTACATATTTGACTAAAATTTTAATTTGGGCATTTTGCATATATAAATAAATATGTTAACACCTAGACACAGAAAACCAGTTCGATCGCAGCATGAATTTATCGACATTAATCGTAAAGCCTGCGCTCGTAGCATTCAGCAATTGAATGACAGCGTTTCTTATTGGAAACTGTGGAAAGGCAAATCACACCATATATATGTATGTATGTATGTAAGTGTAGCCATCATGCCCAATTGCAGGCTGTCAAAAAGTGAACATTTTGTTAGTGTTTCATTTGTGCCTTTTGTTTAACCTTCCCTTTTGCCATTTTCATCACTTTCTCCGCCACATGCAGCAACTGTCAGACTGTCCGCTTGTCATTTTCGTGTCTCTTTTTTGCACTCTCTTTTTTATCGTTTTTTTTTTTTTGTTATTTGCATTATGCCTCTGCATTCATTGGAAGCGCTATTGTTCGCATGTAGATTTGACCGCCTTGGTCCACTGTTTACGGTTCGAAGCACTAACTGTCAACTGTTTTCATAAATCTTGCACAGTGGACATCATCATCGGAGCTGCTCGCCTGCCTGTCTGTCTGCCTGTCCGTCTGTCTGTTCCCAGGGCCTTGCCTTGCCTTGCTTGCACTTGCCACAAGATACAGTTATCTTAAGTGCCCTAAGTGCAAGCTGTCACTTCTTCAGTTCAGCATTTCATTTGTTTTCCTTTGTTTGTCGCCGCTCAACAGCTTTTGACATCTTCGCAGAGATAAATAAAATTCCCAAATGGCCGAAAATTGAATTGGGACGGAACGAAATGGAATGGAACGGAGCACAAGTAAATGCAATTTATTTTTGACGTTTGTGATTTAGCGCATACTTATGTGTATCGACGGAGTATTTTTTACTTTCCTTTTGGAAATTAATTATCGATATTACTATCGATATTCATATGCAAATGGCGACAGTCGACTTTCACCTCCGCTTATTGAGTCGCGTAAAAATGAAATTGGTCAAGGCCCTGACAGGTCAGCGTGTCAAAGCAGCAACTAAATGACAGGCCATCATCTGTTTTGGCCATAACAATCAAGTTTTATGGCACGGCATTAGCAACAATAACAATATTCGACCTAAACAGATCCCATTCCGATCCATTGTGTTGACAGACACAGGCCAAAACAAGAAAGTGCCGTTGCCTGAGCCATTTGGGGAACCAGTTTCGTTGTTGTTGTTTTAATACCGGCTGCTGATGGGGCAGAAGGGTATTATAACTTCAAATGTCAAAAGGATTTCTGAAAATTAGGTTGTGATTGGAAAAAGATAAAAGTTATTCTAAAAGCAATTAATAGGGGAAAAATCTGAAATTAAAATTTATTTCGCATCAAACATACTTTTCGGTTTATTTTTTAAATTCACGTTGAAGTGCTTTGCATTCTCACATAACGGGTGACCGGTATCTCACAGTCGAGCACTCTCTGCAGTGGCTTTTTTACTTGTTGTATTTGCCTTTGACAATTCAAGTTGATTTTCACATTCTTAGAACATTTGCGAATGAATGTGAATGGCTAATGCAAATGAGATCTCCGTCTCAGAAATGACCCCAATTCAAAGGTGATAAAATTGCGTGAGTGTGCCGCAATCGGTTTAGTCGTTGACGGAACGGAACGCCCAAATTATGCTGAAGTCATGTGGCAGCTGCCAGTAAAGATATTGATGATCATCGCCTTGGCATGTAAAGCAGCTAAATGTTAATTCACTCTCCCCACTCAATTAAATCCAATCCCAATTCTCTTTCAGCTCTGCCAGGCGATGTCGATGGACGCCGCAAGCACTGGAAGCGAGCGCCTGTCCATGGGGTATTCAACGTGGATGTCTATGCCTACAACAAGCCGCTGGCCAACCTGGCGGGCAAGCAGTCGACACCTGAGCCTGGCCAGGCGTTGCCGATGGGCCAACTGCTGGAGCAACTCTCGCATAGCAGTCGCCGTGAAGTGACAATGGCGAAATCACATTACCGAAACCTCGACACCGATAATTACATGGCGCGTAACCAAGGAGTTGTGGCAGTTGCAACTGCGGCCGCGGCTAATGCAACCGCAGATGGCGAACAGATAATTACACAGCGAAAACAATTAAGTGGAGATCTTGGAATAGCTGCAGCTGCAGCTGCAACCAGCAGCGAGGCAATAAACAGACAATTAGGCGGCGAGCAACCAATGAATGTCAGCTGGAAAGACTCGCAAGCAATGCGTAATTTATATTCGCACGAGTTTCATGTGCAGCACAAGGGCAAGCGGAAGATTGTGCTGCTCAACACGCTGAGCAATAATGGCAGTAAACCAGACAGCGCCGAAGTTATGACCGAGCAGACGCAGCCATTGAATTGGAAATTGGCAATGCCGCAACTGGACGAAATGGAAGAGGATGAGGAACAAACAACTACGCCGAAAATGATCGAAAATGGCAGCACACTAGAGATGCCGCCCATGCCGGAGTCTGAGCACTCTCCAGCAATTAGCACATTGGGTCAAATGGAAGGCATTGGACAGTCGACAATTGAGCAGCCTAATAAGAGCTATGCCACTGACGGCATTGCTGGCATTGATGACAGCAAACATGGAGCAAAGGATGCGAACAATATGACGGCAATTGAAGCACCTAATACAGCTAATGCATATGACAAGGAGCAACTGATGTCGAAGCCCCAGAATGATACTGATGATGATGATGATGATGATGCAAAGAGGAGCGACAGTCGGCATGACAATGATGGACAAGCAAGTGGCATCAATGCCATGCCCCAGCCCGAGCCCCAGCCCGAGTCGATGCCACGACCGGTTGCTGCTGCAGATAAGCCTCTCACAGTTCCAAAGGCCAAGCGAAGGCAAACAAAACCAAAAACAAAGAAGAGACCCAATGAAATTGATACAAAGCCGACGACTTCGTCGACTGCTGGAGCAACGCTGCTGGTTGGGACATCAAATGTCAAGGCGCCTGCGAAGGAATCACCGGAAATCAGCACAACGACGAGCAGCACACACGCTCCCACGTTGCCATTGCCGGGCAACAAGAAGAAGAGCAAGGGAAAGGGCAAGCGGAGGAAGGGTTCGCAACGTCGACCCAGTGACAGTCAGCTGGAGGAGGAGCAGGAAATCGAAACTACGACAAATTGGTGGCAGATACTACCATATGCGGAAATTAGAAAATTTTTGAATACGATTTATGATAGCATCGCCGAGGACGACGACGATGACCGTCGCCTTGGTCGTCATCATCATGGTCATCCCGCCCAGCGGATATGACTGTGCGTCCAGTTCAATTGTCAGGTTTTGGGACAGCAGCGGGGAACGGGGCAAAAACTGATGTCCAGCGAGCGTTGAATTGAATTTCCGTTCAAATAAGCCCAGTTGTAGATTTTACGGCTGCTTGTCAGGGATCGGGGTAAGTTTTTAGTGTTGATTACAAGTACCAACTAAGTTAGTGCGTCTAAACTTCATTTTTATGCTCACCACTTGGCCATAAAAAATAAAATATAATCGTAAAATGCCGAACGAAAGTTGCCAACTTCCTGCTCAACTTGGGCAATTTCACATTTTGTATTCACTTGTAACATTTCCAAATGTCTGACGGATAATGGGATTGGTCGGACTTTAACTGCTGCCAGAAAACACTGATTTGTCCTATTTGATGGCTGGCTTATCCTGGTCGCTTTAGGGATCTGCTCTGACTCTTCACGTTATAACCTTGGTTTCTCTCTGCTACAAGTAATTGTTGATTCATTCAATTGTGAATGAATAATTATGACACGGATTAGCTTCCACGCGAACAAGTGTCAGTTGACAATAAATCATGCGCTTCTATCACTTTCTACGAATTCTTAAGTATGCAAATGTGCCAAGTAGGAATTAATCTATTGTTAATGCCTTCAATTTTCACTCACCTGCCGCAAGATTCGAAATCTGAGTTCATTCAGAAAGTCAACGAATAACTTAATTAAATACGTTCTGGCATTTAAAAGGCAATTTATTAATATTTAAGTAAACAAATACAAGATGAGCATAATGACGGCTTAGTTCGCACCAAATAAAATGTGTTTAGACAGCTTATCGAGAGGGCAAGGGCAAAGGGAAGGGAAGCTCCGGCTGTGACACGCGACGATGCGGTCACAGGTTAAAGTTGAAAGCGGTCCGACGGCTTCTAGTTCTGGCTCCCAGTTTGGCGTGAATCGGACATTAATGAGATAATAAATAGTCTTATTTATTGTTCGACAACCTGGAAGGCAGTTTTGTCTGTTTGACCCAGAGCATCACCGTGAATAAGTCAATAGAAAACTATCCAGAATCTTGAGTTGGATTTTGTTCTTTTCGTTTTATTTCCCATCTTCGTTTATTGAATTTAAGCAGCAAGGCGGAACTTTTGAACTCGGCTATCGCTTTTGTTTACATAAGCATTTCCAAGTTGGCCAACAGCTTTCGCCGTCGTCGTCGCTGTCGTCGCCGTCGCTGTCGCTGAGACTTGCTTAACTTTGTCCAGCTCTGCTGTCGCTCCACCTGCGCATAGATGAGTAATTTGTGACTCGGATCGCTGCCAGGCACCGCAAAGATAACTGGGATTGGCTCAGTCTCCACCAGCGGAGCACGAGTCGTAGTCGTCGTCGTAGCTGTTGTACTCGATGTGCTTGTGCCATTGTTGCTCCCGTTGTTGTTGTGCTGTGGCAGCTGCACGCTGAATGCGTGCCCTTCGTACAGGTGGAGCTGCCAATCGCACAGCTCCGGCGTGAGCTTGCAACGTGCTGTGGCATTGCCAGCGATTAACGCCACCTGGTCGTGGCTTAATTGGGGTATTTGGTGCAGCGCATCAGCGAGATGGGGAGGCGGAGTTGCGTCCACGCGTAACACTGACCAAGCTAAGACCACCGCTGGCAGCAACAGCATCCGCAATCCATCGCGCATTGCCATGGCGACACCTTCTGAGAGCCAAGTACCTGACGCTCTTGAGTTACGATTGCGACTGGCTTTTGGCTTTCGGCTTTCGAGTCAGCTGAACTCAAACCCGTTTTTGCTTTGACCTGTCAAAGCCAAAGACAATGGCAATGGCAATGGCAATGACAATGACAACCGAATTTATGCTGTTACATTGAACCCTTTCGCTTCACTTGCTCACTGCCTGACAATTGCGTAACAGCAGCTCATATGCTGAACAACAGAGGTTCAATTTTATGGAGATTGGCAGCTCTGCTTCTCACTCTAGAGTTTCTTGGAATCATTAGAAAGTTAATTGATTAAAAGCCATGGCAAAAGTTGAGCTCCATTTCGCTTGTCAGCTTTGATTTCTTTCAGAAATCTTTTTCACCGAATTCCAAACCAACTGAGTCATATCTCTGGGTGCTTCCCGCTCTTAATTGGACGCGGTACTTTGAGAATAATTCGTAAACTGTGCGAATCGATGGTATCTTTTAAGTACTCTAAGAAGATTTTGTTTCCAATTAGTAAATGAAATTGTCCTCAGAAGATTACAATGAAATAAGTTGATTCTTCAATGTATAGACATGCTTTGGTGTTCATAAAATAATTTAGTTTTGCATTTATAACATTAAGAATTATTATCGGAATAATTAACCAAATGATTATCTGATCGCAGATTTCTATATGAATAAAATAAATTTATGTCGTTTATGCCCAAATAGTTGCATAGGATTTATTTAATTGTTTTTCTCACTTTAAACTAATAATAGGAATATCGTTTTCCTGATGGCCTTACTAAACTCCTGTAGATATGATTTCTGTTTCGTATGCGTTGATTGTAAGGTCTCAATGTGGGTTTGTAGACGTTTGACTTTCTGGCCGACTTGGGGAATGCCTTGGGAGATATCAACAAGAAGGGATTACCGTTGCCATCAGTGAGTTCCACATACTGAGCGGCTTCGGGCTGCGTGCAGAGCTTTGGGAAGTTGTAGCACAAGGAGCTCATGGACTTTGGTGGCGATTTGATGGACAACTGCTGAGCGGGATTTAAAATGTCTGCGGATTGTTCATCAGAGACGACGACGACGACTGGTTCATTGGTTGTGTTGGAAGTGGGGGGGACTGTTGTGTCTGGAGGAGTTGTGGTAGGCACTGTTGTCTCCGGTTGTGGTGTCGTAGTAGTGGATGATGTTGTTGCAGCCGTTGTTGTTGCAGCCGTTGTTGTGGCAGCAGTTGTTGTGGCAGCGGTTGTTGTGGCAGCGGTTGTTGTGGTTGTTCGCCTCGTTGTGGTTGTTCTTCTGGTGGGTCTGCGAGTTGGTCGTGGTCGGGGAGGCGGAGGAATTGGCACGTACTCCACATATGGCGGATTATGATAATAGTAGTCCTCCCAATAATCATTGTAATAATCATCCAAGGCCGCGGGATCGACTTTCTTTTTCCTCTGCGTCTTTTGCTTTGTATGCGGTCCGTGAAAAGCATTCGTTATCCTGGAGTAAATGTCGGTTATATCCCACACGGGAATATGTAATCTCATCTGGCCAACATCTCCTGCTGCCTGACTCCAAGCAGGTACTGCGAGCAACAACCAAAAGCACACGCGATTTATAAACATTACGGATTCGAATTGTTCACATCACTTTCCAGCCACGCGACTTGGTGAGAACTCAGTTTAGATCGGCTTAGTCCAAGTGCTTTTATATTGTTGAGTTCATCTTGCTATAAAACTAATAAAGCTTCCCATTCTTAGCCCGATGATGGATGGTTGCCTTAAGCGTTAGTTTATATTCAATGGATTTTGGATTAAACAATACCTGACGATTATCACTTCTTAAGTAGCTTTTTATCACTTCCAACATTGTTTACATTATGGCATCGACGAAATTTTCCTATGCATTTATCATAGATTCTGAAGCTTTTTCGAAAAGTTTGCATTCGAAAATATTAAATTTTTAAATTGTAAATTAATAATTTATTCATGTTTTTAATCATTAATTTATTTTTCTAAATAATTCTTTTTACATTTCTTAATCTTAATTTAATAACAGTAATTTTGCTATGTCGACTGTTCAAGTTGACTTTAGAAAACAAATAAAAAAATGATATAAATCAATATTATGTCAATAATAGCGAAAATTAAAAAAGTCTTAGATACCTATATTTAAACTGCATATTGTTTTCAGCTATTAATTTAAATCACATTTTAAAGAAACGCAAAATATTATCTTAGCTTTTTGAACTAGATCTAGTTAACATTTAAATTTAAATAATTTGTTTCTTTAAATCACATTCAATTAATTGACAGATTTATCACCAGGTTGTGCACAGAAATTTGGATTTAATGCGCACAGTAATGATGTAGGATTGGGCGCTGAGATTAGGGTTAATTGTTCTTTGTCGCTTTGATTATGTTTCCTATTTCTGGTTATACCCGCAATATGAGAAGGAATACTAAGTGTTCTCAATCTTTTTGGGTTGGGAGTGGTTTCATATTCTCTGAACTCTAAGTCTGGTTCCGTAGGATTTGGGGTTGGCACCTCCATGGTAGTCGTAGGTTCTGGTGGAGGACGCGTTGGGCGAGTGGGACGAGTGGGCTTCGAGGGTTTTCCTGGATATACAGGATACCATGGTGGTGGATAATAGTACTCTTCCTTAATAGGATCTTCAGTGTTCTTCTTAGAGAATCCAAATCTCTTGATAACATTTCGAATATTTGGAAATGCATCGCTTAAGTCCAAGATGGGCACTTCCACTTTATATTCGCCCGTTTTAATGCTGATGCCCCAAGCTGTTCCAGCTGCAACCATCACTAAGCACACAGAGCTAACAAACATTTCACTTTGACTTTTGACTTCACGTCATATAAACTGGGTTAAAACTGAGCGAACACTTCCGGCTCACGTGATTTTATACAGATCGGGATATAAGCGAACAAAACCCTGGCTGCCTTAAATTTAATTAAATTTGCTCTGGTATTTTCAAGCATAGCGTTTTATAGTCTTTCTCTTCACACTCTAAATTTGCCTTTTGCATGAATAACTTTCTAGGCTAATGAGCTTTGTATGCAGGCACGAGTTCGGTTTTGGGTACAATGAAATCGGTTTTGATTTGCAGAAATTTGGAAGAGGTGACAACGATGATGAATAAATTATCACTCTAATTTGTTTTAGAAAATAATTAAAACTGTATTGCTGTATTTTGTTTTGTTTAATAATTTAGATAATGATTTTAACAACTTGACTTCTAAAATGAAGTACGTATAATTGAATTAATTTGCTTGCTATTTAGACACTTTAACCTTTCGCTGAATTCCTTCCATTGGAAACCAGCTCGAATCGTCGGTTTATGCCTGGTTGATCACAGAGTTGTGTATTGAGCAGACATAGCAGCGATAGGGGATTGGAAGCCGAGACAAGCGATAATCTCTGTCCAGCGCTCAACCTTCTAATAATATTTGGATTTGGAGTCACATCTCCTATCCGAGTAGTTGGTGTAGTCAATGTTGTAACCTCCGGCTCATCCGTTGGTGTCGTTGGTGGCTCGGTTGGTGGCTCGGTTGATGGCTTAGTGGGTAGCGTTGGCGGTTTTGTCGGACTTGTTGGCCTTGTTGGCCTTGTCGGCCATGTGGGTTTTGGTGGTCTTGGCGGCCTGATGGGCTTCGGGTGGACCGGATAGTAATAGGGATGTGGAGGCGGATAGTAGTAGTAGAATTCCCTGTGAACTATGGGTTTGGGAAGAAAAAGTCCTTTGGCGTCGTCGAATAGACGAGCTGCGTTCTCAAAATCGAATACTGGCACTTTTATTTTGTACTCTCCAATCTTAAAGGTAGAGGCCCATGCTGCACCCGTGGTCAGCAGCAAGAAGCACACTGAATTAAACAGCATGTCGTGAAAACTCGATTATTACTGAATCCACTCAGCCACAAAGCCAGAGATTTTATAGGGACGGATGCTAAAACAATAAAGGAACAGCCGCTAAAACAATACTCTTAATCAAATTAATACCATTTTTAGCATTTTATTGTCATTTCAAATCATACACAAGATACGATTATCGCTTGAATAACTTTCTAGTCTAATGAGCTGTCAATGCAGTCCAAATCTGGCTAAATCTGACCCCTTTTCCGATACAATGAATTCCGATTAGTGTCGTAGTACGGATAGTTCGCATAAGGTGCAACAGGTCGTCGTCGCTGTGGCTTCGACTGCTGTTGTTGTTGTGGGCGTGGCATCGTCTGCTGGTACCGGTTGAAAGAGCTGGGAGGCATTTGCCAGCGCTGCTTGCCCGAGCCGGGCATTATCAGTATCAAAGGTCTGCCATCCTTATCAGTTAGTCGCACGAACTGCGCATCTGGTCGCAGCGTAATCTGACCTTGCTGACCTTCGTCGTCGTTTGCATTGTCCACTTCATCCTCGCTCACAGATGCGGGCGCTCGAATCCTTTGATTGTCTCCATTCTCGTTCTGAAAGCGCAGGATTGGCAGAGGAACAAATCGAGTATCTGGGTCGTCCACTGGAGCAACTTCGGTTGTTGTCGTTGTTGGCAATGCGGTTGAGGTTGAGACGTCGGATGTGTTTGGCAACGCTGTAGAAGTGGAAACATCTGACGAGGCAGTGGTTGAATCAGCTGGCAACGCTGTGGAAGTGGAAATCGTTGTGGACTCTGTCGTTGACGATGTTGTGGAATCGGTTGTCAAATCTGCCGGCAAAGCTGTTGAGGTAGAGACTGTAGTTGAATCTGTCGTTGACGAAGTTGATGATGCTGTTGTGGATTCTGTTGTTGAATCTGTTGGCAATGCTGTGGAGGTGCTAATCGTGGTTGAAGCTGTTGTCGAATCAGTTGTAGAATCTTCTGGCAGCGCTGTCGAAGTTGAAACCGTTGTAGAAGCTGTTGTGGAATCTGTTGTGGATTCTGTGGGCAAAGCTGTTGAGGTCGAAACAGTTGTTGAAGCTGTTGTTGAAGAGGTTGTTGAAACTGTTGTTGAATCAGATGGCAAAGCTGTTGATGTCGACACCGTTGTTGAAGATGTTGTTGACTCCGTTGTTGTCGACGTTGTTGTGGAATCGGTTGTGGAATCTGTTGGCAAAGCTGTAGAAGTGGAAACTGTTGTTGACTCGGTTGTTGTCGAATCTGTTGGCAATGCTGTTGAGGTAGAGACTGTAGTCGATTCTGCTGGCAATGCTGTTGAAGTCGAAACCGTTGTTGAAGATGTTGTCGACTCAGTTGTTGAAGATGTTGTTGAAACTGTAGTCGATTCAGTTGGCAATGCTGTTGATGTTGTGACCGTAGACTCCGTTGGCAATGCTGTAGATGTGGAAATTGTGGTTGAAGCTGTTGTTGATGTCGTTGTCGATTCCGTAGGCAATGCTGTGGAGGTGGAATCTGTAGGCGAGGCTGTCGGTAATGCTGTAGATGTTGAAACCGTGGGCGAGGCTGTCGGTAATGCTGTGGAGGTCGAATCCGTCGGCGATTCTGTTGGCAATGCTGTCGAGGTGCTGATGGTCGGTGACTCCGTTGGCAACGCTGTCGAAGTTGAGACCGAAGGAGACTCTGTTGGCAATGCTGTTGAAGTTGAGACCGAAGGAGACTCAGTTGGCAATGCCGTAGAAGTTGTAACTGAAGGAGACTCTGTTGGCAACGCTGTCGAAGTTGTGACGGAAGGAGACTCTGTTGGCAACGCTGTTGAAGTTGTGACGGAAGGAGACTCTGTTGGCAATGCCGTAGACGTGGAATCCGATGGGTTCTCTGTCGATGTGCTGACTGGAGGACGACTCGCCGGAGGTGCTACAGTCGGTCGCCTTGTCGGTCTATTGGAATTTTGCTGCTCTTGACTGGCCAGCCATTGGAGGTAGTACTCGTAGTTTTGCAGGTATTGAGCGTAGTAGTAGTCGGCGTAGTATTTATTCCATAAGTCGGCTTGATATTGATCGTACTGGTTGTATCCATTGTAGGCGGGTCTGCTTGGGGCTTGGGTTGTTTGTCCACTCGATGATTGTCCTGTGATTTGCCTAAAAATATCCCGTATATTAATTACTGGCAGCGGCCTAATCGTCAGCGTGGGGAACTGAGCCCAGGTAGGCGCCCAGACAAAGACAAGTAGGAGGCAGACGCGACTAATTAACATTTCGACGACCTCACGTCACAGCAACTCGTTTAGAACTGAACTTTCGTCAGCTTAGTGCAAATGCTTTTATATATTTGTTTGCTACTTAACTATGTCTGGCCAATTTATTGTTTTCGCCCAGCAGAGACAGAAGACAGTAGATAGAAGACAGTAGACAAATGTAATAAAATGTGAAAAGATCGGAGCACAGCTTTATTATCTTAGGCTATTCGCAAGCAAATGCGACGAATACAAGCAAAGAACATTTGAATAATGGCTTTCGATCAGCATCAACTAGACTTGCTTTCATTCCCATCGAGATGGAGTTGGATAACCCGGTTGTTGTTATCTTCTAAAGTAGCCGACAAGCTGTGGAACTGTGTTCAACTGTAAGACCGGGTTTGGCCGTTCAACATAATCAAATGATTGCTGATTGCTATCCAGATCGTATATGATGCGCGATCCCTTCTTAAAGTCGATGTACTCGTACTCGGCATCGTTGTCGTCAATGTACTCGTCATCCCGCTCAATCGCTGGCCTCCTCGTCAGCTGGACAACGACAGCCGGTGGTAATGTGGGTACATTGTTGGGTCTAAGCGATTGCACAAAGCTCTGCAGGAACTGTTGGCGAATATAAGCCTCAAGGTGTTGAGCTTCCGTCAATGTGGTCGGTACCGTTGAGGTCTCTGTGGCATCGTCAGCCTGCACATTTGCAGCGTCGTCTGCGGCGACTTCTCCTTGCCGGGTGGACACATCCGCCCTGGTTTGGTTGCTCACGTTGACAAGCACATTCGAAGAGCCCAACAGGAATAGCGGGACCACGAATTTTTGCTTCGAAGCCTTCTTTTGTTTCACGGGCAGTCCGCTGACGCCCAGTTGAAGACAGGCCAGGGCGATGAGAGCCGCTTTTGGATTCATTTCGCTGTGAGTTCGGTGACTAACTAAATGCCTTGGCCGTGGCTTTTGCATATTTAACTTGTGCGTCGTCGATATTTTGAATGCAAATGGGAGTGAAAATATTGCTATCAAAATTTCTCCCCCCAAAAAAAAAAACGGCCAAAAATAAACAATCGGTTCGAAATTCGTGTGGCAGTCAGTCATTTATTGAAAACACTTTTAACTAATTAATAACTAATGCGTTTGGAACGCTGCGTTGATTGTTGCTTCGCCTCTATCAGTTTCTTCTTCTGTTTGCCGCTCGCTTTGTTCGCCTTTGTCTTCGCCTGCTTCAACTTTGGCTGGCTTTCTGTATCATCGTCGCTTGCTTTGCGCCACAATTCATCGCCATTTTCGTAGTCGTCGCCAAAGTCATCGCCCTCGGCATAATCATCGCCATAATCGTTCACCTCGTCCCCATAATAGCTGCCCTCGTCTTGGCCATATCTGTGCACGCTCTGCGGCCGGTATCCCAATCTCTTTCTCTGCATCCGCTGATAACTCGGCGAACTCGCATATGCCTGAGCCGCATACCTGTTGCGCAGCCACTGTCGATACCTGTCCATGTCGCTGCTGCCATAGTATCGATCCCGGTTGCTGCTGGGCCTGCGATAAACCGGACGACGACGACGACGATTGCTGTTGTAGCTGTTGTACAGGTTGTAGAGTCCGTTGTTGCCCTGCAGCACCGAGTAGGGCAGCTGCTGCACTCGCAGGCCGGGAATGTTGTTCAGGTTGTTCAGGTTGTTGAGGCCAATCAGCTGGTTCAGGCCGGAATATCCATAGGAGTTGGTGGGACGCAGTGCCAGGCTGGGCGTCACTTGCTGGCCCAGTATCTGCAATCCATTGATGCCCTGCGACTGCAGCTGCGCAGCTGCCAACAAGTCCGTCAACGATGGCGACGGCGTCTCAGTGCGAGTTATGGTGTTCAAGCCCAGGTTGGGAACGGTGTTGAAGTATCCACTGACCGCCTGGGGAGTGAGCGTGTATTGAATGCCATTGTGTGTCAAAGGTGTGCCGAGGGCTTGGCTGAGAATCGACTGGCGCAGATCGACGGTCTCCTCGGGCGTCCTCGTGGCAGTGACTGTGGTGAGCGCCGATGACAGCGGCACCTTGGACACGTTGAACAGTTTGGTATAGAACGGATTCAGATTGAGCACGTTGTAGAGCCGCGTCAGGTTGAGAGACGGCAGCTCGACGGTCAGCTTGTTGTTCTCCAATTCTCGTGATTGGAAACGCGCGTGTTGGGCCATGGCGAGGGCCGCCAGGAGCAACAGGATCAACGACTCCAATTGGTGTCTAGGCATTTTGATTGTTCACGAAAACTGTTGAGCGTATGGCGAACTTTCTGTCTGTTTACTGACTGAGGTCAGTAAAGAATTGACGATGGCTTTTATAACATGCTTACAGCCACTTGACCTTCTTTTGTTTCTATTTTCATAGACTTCATTTAGTATAAATATTAATTTCGGATTCCGAGTGCAATTTGCATAAATAATTGACGCTGGGATGCTAAGATGCTAAGATCGAGGCGTCTCCTTCTAAAAATGAAAGTTATGTACATAAATAGCATGCGTTGACGCGTGTGGCGAACTCATTTGCATTTGGTCAACTCGAGTCGGGTGAAAGGTGAAAAGGACTTGGTAATTTGCCTAATCTTCTAGTCTTAATTATGCAATATTTTCGCACACATTCTTAACTAGCTTAACATAAATTTTGTGAATTGAATTCGCAACTTGAACAACCCTTTTGCCAACTTCTATCTCTCTGTTCGCATTCTATTTCATTTCAAATTCAATTTTATTGCTTTACCTGGCCAACTCACAAATTAAATTAAATGAAAACAATGCATCATAAATACAATTAATTGTGTGTAGTTTTATTTCCTATATCAATTTCGTGCATTTTATTGCCCTCCAGCCAACATCCCTCAAGGCAATTATAATTAGCTGAATACTCTAGCGAATACATTGCATAAATATCTATTTCAATTAAAGTTTTGTTTTCATTTTTTATTTATTCAAAACAATCGGTTTGCATTACAAAGTTCACTAAACTACATCATGTCAGCTTGAGCTTGAGCCTGCGCCTGAGCGTCAATTGGAAGTGGTCCTTGGACTGGATCGATGGCCAGGTAGATGGTTTGAGGATGCAGCCTGGTCTTCTTGGACTTCTTGGACTTCCTCTTCGCCTTCTGGGAGCGACGCTGCTTGCGCGGATCCTGCACTGCATTCACATCCATCTCGACCATTTGCTCCGCCGGCAGATAGTTTGAGAGCAACTGCTGGAATTGGGCTAGACTGATGGAGGGCTCCTCGCTGTTGCTGTTGAAGGTCTGATAGGCCATCTGGGCGGGCAAAGCCTGATTCTGCAGCTGCTGCAACTGTTGGAGCTGCTGCAATTGCTGTTGTTGTTGCTGTGCCACAAGCTGAGGCTGGCCTTGGGCGAACAGCAGCTGCGTCAGCTGACTGATATCATTCTGCATCTCCTCGGCTCCACGGTTGGCGAGACCAGCGCGTGTTGTGGCCGCCGCCACCACAGGCGAGTAGGTGATGTTGATGAAAGGCGGGAAGCCGCCAAAGCCGCCGCCCCAGCCGGGGTAGTGATGGTGCGGCCTCTCGATGATGGGCCTGATGATCGTGGGTGGAATTGGCGGCGGCACGGGCACCGGGAAGGGTATGGGCTGGGGCACGGGGAAGGGAGCAGGTGCTGCTGGTGGCGGCGGCGGTGGAGGTGGATGCTGGTAGTATGGAGGATAAGGTGGATACGATGTCTGGGGCGGTGGCGAGATTATAATTGGCTTGGAGTCATATAGCGGATAGCGTGCTGGCTCCGTCTCGCGGACAATCGAGAAGATGCGTCCCTGTGGCTCGGGATCCTCATCGTCAAGCTCCTGGGATGAGGGCAGAACGGGGCGGGCAAAGACCCTCAAGGCCTGTGTTTGCCTCGCGGCACAGAGGCCTAGAAGTAGGAGTAAAGACAAGTTAAAGCGTCGCATGCTCTAATCTATCGGAGAATGAAAAGAACTGATGCAGAACTGATGGCAAAGGGCCTTTATATAGATTACAGAATGTTTGGGTCGGGTTCAGTTCCAGCTCATTAATGTTAACCTATTAGTTATGTAAATGTTGCTTTTATTGTTCTAGAGCTCAGAAACATATTTATATATCTATTCGCCGGGCATTAGATATGTGCATAATTTGATGGGCGGATCACAGGCGATGTCAAAGTTGATGTTGCCCATTAGGCAATTTTAAGTCAATAATATTTTATTTAATTCCATTCAGTCAAAGTCGTTAAAATATTTCTGCATAATTTGATTATTGTCGTCACACAACGTGTGAATGAAAGTTCCAATCGTTTAACTAATTAGGTTTATTGCCCCACACGTGATGATCGTTGTTGGTAGTAAGATTGCGCATAGTTGGTTCTGCTCCTCATGTAGCTGAACAGCCGATAGGACTTCACTTCATTCTTGTAGATCGGCAGGGAGAGTTTACGTGATGCTTGTGGCTCTTGGGGCACGTAACGTCCTTGATACGACACGGCTTGAGGCAGCTCCACTTCGATGTTGGCCACATGCACCGGCTGCAGTTGAGGCTGCAGCAGCAATACTTGTGGCACGTCTTCCAGGCCTCGACCTAATGAGATCGGCGGAATTCCAAGGTTGGTGAACAGGCTCGTTAAAAATGTTTGCACTGCAGGCTTAATGGGCGCTGAAGCGTTGCTGCTTATGCTGGCCAGAAGTGCTTCTATACCCAAGTTAAAACTAAGTGTGCCGTTTGTTGTTGTTGTTGTGGATGTTTGTCCATTTGCGAGACCCAAAAAAAGTAAACTGAATAGCACGACCAACATTTCGCTTGAGTATCAGCTGAATTCTAAGTAGAATTCCTGCATTGTTCTTCAGCTTATATACCAAAGAGAATAGACTAGACTAATGTGATTGATTGCTGAACTAGTTAAGAACATCTTGTCAGTCACATGTCACTGTCAGAGTTCAGAGTTCCAGAACCCAGTGATCGCTTGGATTAGCAAAACATTTTAACCACAAACTGATCCATATCAAAGTGTAGCTAATGAGATTCATCTTTTTGCATCTTCGTTTTTCTTTCTTTTTGGGATTTTGTTTATTTTCATATTTTATTCATCGTTTGTGGGGCGCGGAATTTAGAGTGTGCCATAAGCTGATTATATTAGTCCAAGCTATTAGCATTCGAATTGTTCTCGAACCTTAAGATGACGAGCTGCTTCTTTCCCTAATGCGTCCACAAAACGTGGGATTACTTTAGGCCTTTTGTGATGATTTTTTTGCAAAAGTGCTTAACGGAATTGGGTTACCGTTCGCATAAGTATAAAATATCTGATCTGCTTCGCTTTATGAATATATAAATACGCGTGTGCGTTTTAGATTTGCATCATTTGGCCCGAAGCGCTTGCAAAATGAGCTCGAAACTGGCCTTCTGCCTGTACCTGGCACTCTTGTGTGGCATTGCCGTTGCCGCTGCCGCTGCCACTGATGCGGAGCCATCAAAGACAGCTCGAGATGATTACGGTGACGTCGACGTAGAGAGCAACAGCATTGCGCTCGCTTCGGCTGCAGCGACTGACGAGGAAGAGGCGCAGGTGGACACCGACAGTGCATCCAGACAATATCCATACTACTGGAACAATCCCTACTACGGATATCCGCCGTACTACTATCCGGGTTATCCAAGACCCGGACCACCCGGACATCATCATGGTCACTATCCCGGCTGGCCTTATTCCGGCTATTATCCCGGTTACCCCGGCTACCCCGGTTATCAGTACCCTGGATACCCCAACTATGGCTATCCCTATCCCTATCCCTATCCAGGGTATCCCTATCACCATCATGGCTATCCCTATCGTGCCAGAGAGTTAAGGGACGAGACGACAAAGCTCTGCAAGACTGTAGTTGGTATGGGCAAGATTTGCACTTCCACCTGATCACAACGACAACAATTTCGAAATAAATCAAATTAAAACCAGAAACTTAGAATTTTTTTTATTTATTTCTTTTATTGATTTGTTGAGTTGTCGTTTAAACTAAAAATCTGTTGATTTTAGACTAATAATCACTGTAAAGCTTGATTTATTCGAGAGCAGCTTCTCTGCATTCATTTGAGATTTATAGCTTGATCAGCTGAGTTTGATATTTATGTCTTGAATAATTTGACAACGATCAGAGCAGCGCAACAACTTTGGGTCGCTGAAAGATCAACTGATTTGCATATTAATGATTCGCTGTCTCTGACTTAGAATGTAACACCAACTGAACATACTTTTTACCTGGGTCACTCCAACTATTCAAGAGGCAGCTGGCAACTGACACTATATAAACGAGCAGTTCGTTGCAGAGTTCAGCAGTTGCAATCTTCCACCCACAAGATGAATTCTTTCATTCTGATCAGTGTTTTGCTGGCGCTTTGGTGCGGTCTTTCCCTGGCCAAGGACGAGAACGATGCTGTGGTCTACAAGCTGGACGAGAGCAGCATTCAGGCTGCTGCCGCCTACTATGGGAATCCCAGGAGCTTGAAGAGAACCGCGCCTGGTCAGGGCAGACTTATTGGACTCAACTGGAGTCATTTGGGGCAAATGCCCTTGAAGAACTATCTGTTTACGAAGAACGAACATGTGGACAAGGATGGTGAATATGATCCCGATACTGAAGAAGAATTTCCTGAGGAGGAACCAGAAACTGAGCCACAACCTATGCCTGCCGGACTTCCGGTCTTCCCCGCCATGCCGCATCCCGCTTATGCCGCTTACAGTGGCGCTTATGCCGGCTTCCCTTCTCCATACCCATATAGAGCCTATGGTGAGCTGCCCACTCCATATGCGGAGTATGCTTATCGAGGCTATCCGTATCAGAGCACTGAATACTACAATCGTTACTATTATGCTGCTCCTCGTAAGTCCGGAAAGAGTGCCAAGAACTGCCGTCAATCTCAATCCCGGGGCAAGTCCTGCCATTAAGAAGAGCCAAATGAACCAAGCTTGGATAACATTGTAATTGTCTTCATCAACTTTAAAGATCGAGTAATAAATTGAGGAATTATTCAAGAAACGTTTGTTTTATGAATTCGAAGCGGGGGAAATTTAAAGTGGCGTCATCTAGCGCTCATGGCATACGCTGTGTTTAAGTATTCAAATGTGTTGATCAGATTAAATTAAATATGTATCAATTTGTGTAACCTTTCTTTGGACTCCAAACTAGTTTTGTCGCTGAACATGAAAACGATCTCTTAATATTTATTGATGGCTTTGCTTAACTGGAATCGACAGAATGTAAATAGTTTGCTGCCAGGTTTTGTGTTTTCTTTCTTCATATTTTGTGTTTGGAAAGATCATAAAGACATCTCTCTAAATAACAAAAATTAACAAAACCAACAATCATTTATTGCTCTAAAATAAGCAAACGAAAAAACTGTTTAAGAGATTGACGAGTTCATTCACATGACATTCGATAAACAGTCTCATCATCCTGAGCAGGCAATATCTTTTTTTCTCTTACCATTAATAGTTCACATAAAATTTTTCATTTTGCCCAAGAAGCAAACTTAATGTTCGATGACACAGAAGACGCAGCTAAAACAAAACGAAATTTCGCCATGTTCTTAACCGATTTTAATAGTCAGACTTATTTGCATGTCATTGATTGGCACATTCGCATTCAAATTTGTCTTTTTTAAGGCGTTGTCTTCGAGCTTATTACAGATGATCTAGGTGACAGAATGTGGGTCAGTTTTAATGGCTATACGCATCGATTTGTGAATTGAGTTATCCCCCAATAAAGTCAGCAAACCTTTTGTGGTCCACAGAGACAAGAATGCCTATAAATACACAATCCAGAAGAGCCATTAATCAGTTCGACACAAACGCTCAGAAAATGAGCTCGAAATTTGTTCTCTGCCTATTGCTGGCACTTTGCTGCGGCATTGCCGTGGCCAAGGCTGCTCCAAAGGCCACCAAGGATGTGCTAGTCTACAAGCTACAGGACGAAGGCAGCGAGGATCAGGAGCTGTACGATGCTGAGGCCTACTACAACAACCTGAGAACCGATCAGGAGGAGGAGGACGAGACTAATGCTCTGCCCGAAGAGCAGCAGGAAGTGGATACCGGACGTCAATTGCCCTATCCACCTTACTACTATCCTCCCTATGGCTACCCACCATACTACTATCCTTACCCACCACCCGGACCACCACGCCCGGCACCTCCACCACCACCACCTCCACCACCACCAGCGGAGCCAACCGATCCAGAGAATCCAGAGCCTACCGAGCCAGAGACTCCTCCGCCAAGACCTCCAAGGCCACCAAGGCCTTATCCTCCAGGCCCTTATCCTCCTGGACCATATCCTCCTCCGGGACCTTATCCACCACCAAGGCCTTACCCTCCTGGTCATCATCATCCTGGCTACCCTTATCCTCCTCCCGGATACCCTTATCCTCCTCACTATCCAGGATATCCTTATCCCAAGCCACCCAAGAGGCCAACCACGAAGCCTCCTCAAACTGACAACACTAAATACTGCAAGAAGATCTTCCCCATTGGCGTGGTGTGCTTCTAAAGCCTCAGTCTTCATCTCAACACTATCAATGTAACTTATGCAAAAACTATTTATTGACAATAAAACAAAATTCTGGCACAATGTAATTAAAGTTCTTTTATTATTGGTTATTTTTTATTAATTTATGTACAAATATTACAAGCTCTAAAGAGTATTTGGGCTCTAAATGTTTACAGCTTTCATCGTGAAAACTATTTATTTTACTTATTTATTTTATTTGTACCAACAAATATTTTAAATTAAAATTGGCAACGAGCTTTAACAACAATGCTACAAGATCAATTTTCATTTAACTTTTGATTAATAATATTTCATTTCTCTTTGTCGATTGCGGTAATCGTATGGAATGATCTAATGATCTAGATGGAACAAGAAAAGAAGATCGTGCTCTTTTGTTTTTTATTATAGTATTTTTTTGTTCTAACTTATTTTCGGCAATGGTCATCGAAGTTTGTATTTCTAATAAAGTATTTAAAATAATCAAATGGAGTAAAAACTCTTAAAACACTTACGGATAATTCCAATCACAGATTATGAATAATCATTAGATCTTTCAAAGTAGCTTATAAACGCAATATTTTTTTCCTGTAAAGTTCAACATTTATTTGTTTTATTAATGCATTGAATGTCACAAATAGTAGATATATATTTTTATAGAAGCAATGTAAAAGCAGAAAGCAAAAAAGACGCATTCTTAGCGGATGAGTGTCGTAGCTTATCTGATTAACATTAATATTGTGGTTGGTGTGGGTAGATGGAGTTATTAAGGTTAGTTTTAATGGAGATCATTTATGTTATCATCATTTAATCACTGCGTGTGTCTTGACATGGACTATAAATGCTAAAGTCTGAGCGTTCATTCTTCAGTTCGATAGAAGCACTCGCAAAATGAACTTAAAGTTTACACTCTGCTTTATTTTGGCACTTTCAGTTGGCGTAGCCAAGGCCAGGTCCTTCTATCAGCAGGAAGACAGTTACGAAGTTAACGACGAAGATGAACTAGACTTGCTAACCGAAGGACGTCTCGCAAAATATGCACAACATGGATCAAAAGAAGTCTTCGAAACGATGAATCATATCTATCTATATTATCCGGAACTGTTGGCCTACAAATACTTGATGGAATGGCGTGCAAAGCATAAGCCACATAAGCCACATAAACCAACAAAAAAACCGATTACCGAAACAACCACAGCCGACCCAGGAGAAGAGACAACAATATTGCCAACACAGGAAACAGTGCTATCTCTGCAGGGCGCGATCGATCCCGCTTTAGGACATCCGATTCCGATTCCTCATCCTCATACTGGCTTCCCAAAATACCCTTACGGTTATCCTGGCTATCATCCTGGCTACTATTATCATCATCCCAAGCCTCATCCATCTCCCAGGCCACCCAGACCCTCACCTCCAACGAAGCCTACTCCAACCGAGCTGCCGGATCTCTGCAAGAAAATGGGACTCTTCTACATGTGTCTCAACAAACCATCCGCTTAAATGGGAATACTAATATTACAAAAGATTTGCAATAAATTAAATATAATAAAAAAACAATTTGCAAACGAATAATTTTAAAATCTTTTGCAGGATATCTAATAGTCAGTTTTGGCGATTTCCACTAATATTTCACATTTAATCTCTGGGAAACATTTTCGAATGGTTTTCTTTCGACACAAAGCGCTGCGGGCGGGCCAAGTATTAGGTTGCAATTGACATTGGGAAGCTCATTAACACAATTGTCAGGCGCAGACTTTTGGGCCAGTACTTTGATAATTGCCAAAGATACATTTCGCTTTTAACAGCAATTTGCAAAAAAATAAAAAACAGCACGAAAAGAGGCGAGTTAATATTTGAGAAATGTAAATAGGGATGTAAATATTGCCATAAAAAGTTCGTTGACTTGAATAAGATTCAATTTAAATGCAATGAATGAGTCCATTTGAAGGCTTATCACGTCTTTAAAAGGATGAACATGGCTGACTGTCTGCTAACTAATAGCCGGCTTGTTTATCGAATTGAGCCGACTTGCTGGCGACACTAATTAAATGTCCAACCCGACTCACTAAATCAAAACAATTCAAACCAAATGCCAAGTTAACCAAGCTGGGCCTCCCTTGTTAAGTGTTTTGTATACGAGTATGTTTTGGCAATCGTAAATTCTAGATATTGTTAAAAAACTTTTGCAGAAGCATAAATCTGCTGCTGCCACAACAACACAACAACATAGTAACAAAAACAAGGCAGGCAGGAACTGAGCTGGCCGCTAACGAGGCAGATTCGCTGCTGGAAATCATTGAAAAATAATGCCTATAAATATGCTTAAGAAATTGTCTGTTGTAGCATTGTAGCTTGAGCTTTCCTGTTGGCCTTTGTGCCTCAATTGAGGCTTTGCCTCTCAGCTGGCATTCAAAAGGAAAACTTTTGCTGCCATCGAGCGAAGGTCAACAGCGTAATTTGTTTACTTTATGCTGCCACTTTGCCTAGTTATGAGTGTGTGTGTGTGTGCCCTTCCCTCCCCTCCCTCTCTCCCTGTGTGTGTGTGATGGGGGCAACGCTTGGGTAAGCTTTGAAGTGGTTACTCCTCGTGTAGGCTTGGCTGGAGGGGGAGGAATAGCACTACAATTATCTGTGTTTACTCTACCGCAACCAGCAGCTAATGAAATGGGAGACAACTTCGCCCATGCCCCCAGCTAAATCGAAGACATCCAAAGTGTCGTGTGCTTAATTGTTTAAACGTAGCACTTGAAGCAATTATCCACAGATAATCATAAAACTTATGAAATTGCACTCTACGGTCTACATGTATATTCATTTATGTTTGCGGCAGGCAAACCTCTATAAAGCATATAATGCACGCCATAAATATGCCAGAGAGCTTACTACGACCAGCCCCATAAACTATATATTTTGCCGAGCCGCGCTGCTACAATGGCACTCTCTTAGCCGAGGCATGCCTCAGCATGTTCCTGCGCCATTTGACTCAACTGTTGCCCCACTGAGGCCAACATTTTTCTAAGGCGACCATCGTCTGCAATACAGCGAAGCCTTCATACGCTGCAATATGCTCATCTTTATTTATATAGAATTTTAATATGTTATCTCTAAAGCAATTATGTCAACCATAGCTCGTCATACCTGTCTATATGACGCTTGAGACATTTTTCAATCGCTGCAATATTCTTCCAATATCTTATATATATGCTAGATTGTAATCGGTAATCTCAACTTTTACTGCAACATAATTATATCAACAATAGCTCCTCATACCTAACATGGTTCTATTGATATGTATTTAAAGATATTTGAGACAGTGTTTCACAAAATTACTCGACCCTCTTGGAGAGTATAAAAATGTCATTCACAAAATATTTTTGGGGTCCTTTTTAAAGGCAAACACTTTTGTGTTTCTTTTGTACCTAGAACTGTGAGTTCTTGAGCCTGGCAACCGACGACGACGACGACGTCGACGGCGACGGCGACGGCGACTTCGACAATGATGCGGACGACGGAAGTACTTGAAGGCGCCGGAAATACAAAATGAAGTTAGCATATCAGTTGAGTTACTTAACGTAACATTTTTATGGCTTGCAATATTTGTGGGAAATGGAAAAATGAAAATTCCGCTGACTTATGCTCTTTTTTCTTGTCAAACTTTATATACTTTATGGTAATTGCCATGAAATGAATAAAAACAGAAATTGGAAATTAGGTTAATTAAACTGTCAAATTCAAATGGTTTGAAGTGTTGCTATGCGAAAAAAAAGTATTTATATATAGCTATCAACAGTTTCGTCCTTTCTACATTTAATTGATTACAGAATGCTCTCAGTAAAAAGATATTAGGCAAAACGCCTACGAAAATAAGAGAACAAAATTCAATTCAAGGAACTTCTGGAAAAAGATGAGTGTTTTTATTTGATGATTTCTTTATCGAGTGGGTTGCGTGATTCATTTATGTTATTTGCACTTACACTACTGGACAAAAAAATAAGTACACACTTTCCGCCTATTTGTTGATAAAGGTTTTTCAATAGTTATAGAATGTACCCCTGTTAATTGTTTATATTTTGAAAGAATATAGTGTTCTGAAACATTTAAAACAAAAATTAAGGTTGGGAACCACGTTTTTTGAATGCTACGCACAAATTTGTGCTAGATGACGTTTTTGGTCTGGTCAAAATAATAAGTACACTGGTGGTAATTTTTGATTTTTTTGATATTAAATGTAAAAATTAGGTAGGGAATGTTGATTTATTTTGACTTCTTGCATATTTAAGTACATGTGAGTTTTAAAAAATTTTTTAGAAGAACCAAAAAATGCATTGTACTGTTAAGGAAAAGACAATAGACGTGAAACTTCGAAAAAATGATAAAAAATCTTCCAGGAATTGTGAAAACTCATAAAAGCTGATTATATTTGGTGCACAATGCCTTATAATTAAAACTACCTACTAAAAAACGAGGACGGAAAAAGAAATTTTCATAAACAACAGACATTCGCATGGTCAGTCTTGCAAAAAAGGACATAGTCATGTCCGTCAAGGTCATTTCCGCTCAAATCAGCAATGGAATATCATCTCAAATGGTTTGCCGTTGATCTAAAAAGGTATAACTACTAAACCTCATACCCCAAAAATGTCCTTTTCTTCGAGAAAAAAATTTGAAGATGAACCAACAGTGTGGCGTCAATTATTTGGCATGGTCTGGGCCAGAAGGTTCTACAATGTGGAATAAATTTTTGTGGAGCGAAGAAACAAATCTAAATTCTTTTGGTAATGACTACAGACGATATGTAGATTGCTCAAAAGGCAAAAAATCGGAGGTACCCAAAGAAGACTTGTAAGGATGTAGGCTGGTGCTTAATGGTTTAGAACTGTTTTTTTTAATGATGTTGTACGGGTTCATCGGTAAATTGATAATATGACCCTATTTGGATATAAAAATTATTTCATATGATGATTTCATATATTCCCTTCCCTACGCTGAGAAAAAAATGTCTTTGCTAAGGGGGTTTCCACAGGATAATGGCCCAAAATGCTCGTCAAGACTGGCCAAGGGCTGGTTTACAGAGAACGAGGTATAGATAATAAGTTGGCCAAGTCACTTTCTTGGATCAAAGACAATTGATTACTTATGGGGAGACTTAAAACGGTAAATTGGCATAAATACCTTTACAAAATTCGAAAAATTGTGGAAATTATGTGCAAAAAATACGGTATGAGATTGGTATGGAGATTTTTTCCAAACTTATTGCTAGAATGACAAAAAACATCGCAAAAGTCTTACGAAATGAGTGTTTCTGAATTTGATACTACAATAAGATTGACATTACTTACAAAACAATAGAAAAAATTTGTTTTGTTTCGAGTTTTAGGCTTTGTAGAATTGGTGTACTTATTATTTTGTCCAGACCAAAAACGCTCAAGCAGCACAAATTCATGCATTCAAAAAATGTGGTTACCAACCTTTATTTTTATTTTAAATATTTAAGAACACTATAACCTTCGAAAATATAAACAATTAACAGCGGTATATTCTATAACTATTGAAAAACCTTTATCAACAAATAGGCGGAAAGTGTGTACTTATTTTTTTGTCCAGTAGTGTATATGCAGATTTTAATCTAAATCATATTATAATTTTTTTTTTTAGGAATTTGTTTTAGTCATTTGTTGAAATTTGCAATAATCATCAATGGACATAAATGATGCCGATAACTCAGCAATAAATAATTATATTTTGCTGTAGTATTATGCTCATGTAGCCATTGAAGCATTTAGTGTCAAGTGTCAGCTCATTAAATGAAAATTCAATTTTTAATAAGTCCAAATACTTGAACATCGAATTGCAATATCGAGCCCCCAAAGTGTACTTGAAGTTTTAATTAACAAAAAGTCGCAGCGAATAAGAGAAGCAAACAGTAATTAACATAGCCTCACCACATCACAAAATGAACAGAAAAAAATAAATATATAAGCTACGTTTTTGTAGAAGATACAATGAAACTGAAATGTGGCTTGGCAATGTGGCCTGCTCTATACTCTAACCTAAGAGGTAGCATACAAATTTGAAGCAGTTGACAGCTAAGTTACCATATTTGATTATTCTATAGATCTGAGTGATAAATAAATATATTTATTTTGTGAAACAATAAAAGGGCATTTGAACTTTGGTGTTCCGTAGATAATTCGCGTTTTCTCTCTTTATGATTGTTTTTCATGAATCTTTTTATCGACAAATATTCTATTCTATTTTTAACTATGCATTATTTCAATATTTCATGTGCCTTTCAATCTATTGGGTTAATGATCATTAAGCTCTATCATTTTCCGCCGCCCACACAGAGAGAGATGGAGAGATAGAAATGGAGAGCGAGGCCTGACTGGTAATGAGTATTTGATATCTGGCAGTGAACAAGATGCTCTATAAATGTATCCGTGTGTCAATATCAAAATGTTTGCGGAGCGGCTGTCAGAATGTCAGACAGTGTGACATAGTGCCTGCCAAAAGCAGTTGGCCAGAAACCATTAAAGCCGTATTAAATTGACAGCCATATCGTTGGCCAGAAACACAAGAAAGCAAGCAGGCAAAAATAACACAGCAAAATTGTTCGCATTCGCATTCGTATTCGCATTTAAATTGCAAATTTAAGACTTTGTCTAATTGTTTAATGTGCACGTGCCAAGAAAGGCTGAAATTTTGCCTTTATTATTGTATTATTATTATTTTGATATATTTAAATTTACCATTGACAATGGCCACACAAAAGGCGCGCGCTCGAAACAAGAGAAAGTTCTTGCTTTGCATTTAGAACACACGCCATGGGCCATACTCCGATTTCCCAGAGTCCAGCAACAACAGCACAGCCAGAATAACGATAGCAGGAACAATGTCTATAGGGAAAGGCGCCAAGGCACGGCATAAGGCAGACACGCCCACCGCCTTGCCTCAGTGGGGTCTTTGCCTTTGCTTTGCCTTTTTTTAATTTCTTTAAGAGCTAAACAGAAATGGCGAAATAAGCATAATTTCAGGCGCCATAAAAATAAAAACAAAACAAAAATAAATTCACACAATTTGAAAAACGCAAACACTCAGCCACAGCCGCAGCCACAGCCGCAGCCACCGCCACCGCCACCGCCACAGCCACAGCCATCGCCACAGCCACACACAAGAGCGACCGCAGTGAGAGAAAGAAACAGTGCGAGAGAGTGAGCGAGATAGACACAGAGCCGATGGCGGCGACGTCGACAGCGGAAGCCAAAGAAAATGGCGGTAGCTAAAGTACAGCTGCAGCTGTTTAATGGCAGCCAAGCTCTACGTATGTGTGTGTGTGTGTGTGTCTATAAGTGTATTTGTGTGTGTGCGAGTGTATTTTTAAGCGCGCTGGAAAATGAATTAAAAAATGTTTACGACTCGACCGCTTGATTTTCAGCACATTGCAAAGTGGTTGAGGCATCCAATGGCCAAGGAATTTGGTTTATGCCCCCGAAAATGCTGCCACCTCGCAGTTGCCACTGCCACGGATGCTGCTCTTGTTGTTGTTGTTGTTGCTGTTGTTGTTGCTGTTGCTGTTGCTACTACTGCTGCGTGTTTGTGGCGACGCTTTTACAATTCCATTTCGTGCTCTGCAACGAATTGATTTCGTATTAACGTCGGCAACATCTAGCTTCAGACTCTAAAAAACCTTTTTTGGTTATTTAAGATGCTGATTCAAATTTGTTCTACATACGGAAAATAAATAAAATCTATGAAATATATACAAAAATAGACAGTTATATTAAATTGAATATATTCAAATATATTGTTCCTTGAGTATGTTATTATTTTAATTCATCAATATTAATTTTGTTCTTTTTATTTTATATTGTGCCTAATTCAAACTAATTTGGAGCTGATTACATTTTTTTCCACTTACAAAAATAATTAGATTCTATTATACACGCAAAATTGCACTATAATAAATACATATTATATTTAAATAAATACTTTGTTTCTGGAGTATTTCTTTAATTAGGTATTTTAAATATTGATTATTTGTATATTATTCTATTTTGTATTGCATTTTTTTATTTGTATAAATTGCTCTCCTTCTTGTCCTTGCTGTCTTAGAGTATTCAAAATTCAATACTCCCCCAATGTCGAATATCCAATTGCCAATTTCTGCTCTGCTCTTTTTTTTTGTTATTGCGTTGGCCTTGGCAATGCGCATAAAAAAGTTTTAATTATTTGAACACACACCCTCTGCCGAATCCTAGATGCCAGCACGTGGAGCAAATGAAGCCCAACCAGATTCCATTGGCGATTAATATTTGAATTTTCTTTGGCCGCGCAGAGAGCAAACATTTCAATTGAATTGAAATCAGAGTCGATTACGGATGGAACAAAAATTAGTTTGTACGACATAAATTGTTGTAGTTGTTGTTGTCTTTGCTGTTTGTGTGGCAGTTGCAGTTGCAGCGGCGGTTGTTGCCATGGCAGGCAACATTTTAAGGCGGGCAGTTAACGAAAGCGCCGCAACCAATTAACGGTCGCATAAGCTGTGCCCATTAAGAGCGCACACACACACACACACGCAGTTGTAAGGCAATGCAATTGCTGTTTAATTGAGCGCACGGTTGCCACAGCCATTTATGCGGACCACGCCTCGGGCTCCGCAGTGGGCGTTGCTGGGGGCGACGGGGCTGTTGTTGCTACTACTGTTGGCCATATATGCGAATGCCAAAGCCGACAAAATGAGACAAAATGAGACAAAATGTTTCAAAGGCATAAGCGCCTCTATAAATTGCATGCACTGCAAATCGCCGCCAAGCGGTTAGCCGGCAGGGCGAGGCACAAAGAGCGCTGCCATCCCCATTTGACAAATTATTATCGAGTTGGCATTGCCGTAACTCCGTGGTTTTTGGCTTAAATTTATGCGTAAGTCGACGGCACAGGTAACAGCCTTGGTCTAAGCATCGAGTGCCGCCTCGTGTCGAGTCTATTAAATCAGTACTCGCGTTCGCTCGCTTGCAGGAAGCTGAGCAAAAAAACGAAACGAATTTATGGCACGCATTTAGGCAGTGATAAAATATGACAAATGTCTAAAAATATGTGCCAAGATGCAGCAGGCTCAGCCTCCGGCTACCCGGCTCACCTGCTCTCCCCTTCGCCTTATCTGCCACATGCATAATTTAAGTCAAATTGACAATAAATCAAAGTACCGAAAATTCTGCTACCAACCTGTAACGGTCGTCGCATTCGGAGGCGCCTAAAAGCGTGCTGAACACGCTGCGAGTTTTGGACACAGGTGCCACAAGCACATTGGCAATGCCCGTTTTGATTGCCGGAAACGCAGCGGCGACAACAAGTGCCAGACCAGGCCAACAATTCATTTGAAAATGTTTTTATAATTGTTATACTCTCACCCTGCGGAGCATACGCTGAGGCAGTCAGTTTGCCAGCATCGCTGAATAATTCACTCTATAGATAACAATCAATCTGCTGAAACGAGTGCCGAGCAGCCGAGTTTCTTGCGGACTGCCAGATGAATTTCTAAATTTAGAGGGTTTCTAAAAATACCTAAAACTAATCGACGGCATTTAACCATTTTCTAAATGCTTTCAATTATATTCATCAAGTAAAATATAAATCTATAAATCTATTATATAAATATATTAATTATTACTAATTTTACAATATTGCAAACCTGTCAAACCACCTTGAATTTTTTTTTACTCGCTCGATAAAATAATTCGTCCTTCGTGTATTTTCGCAAGCTACGCTTTTTATAAATATTATTTACTTACAATATTCTTTTGCTTTCTTGCGCCCACAATCTAGTCTATCGAATTACCTTTGCTTCATATTTATTGTTAGCCATTGCTCGCGTCTATCACTCAAGATAACGATACTCACTGATTATCTCATCTAGCAAAACCACCAACAACTGTATTTATGTGCGTTCAGCAGTCGTTTGATTGATGATCGCTTAACTCGCTGGCAAGTCCATAAAATATAATATTATTCAAAAATATATACAAAGTATTACCAAGGGCATTCGAAATTCGACAGAGAGCACTTAATTTCATGTTGTACGATATATATGTTGCTTAAAATGCTTTGGCGTCATGCATAAACTACACTCTCAATATGCAATGCAGAAGCGCAACGAAAATTTAGATTTATTTTAGACAATTTGATTGCCGATGGCCGCGTTACGTTTTATTTTTACAGCTCTACAGTTATCCCATTTTCTGTGTTTTTTCTGGTTGGCCCCAAAAAATGTCCAAACATATAAATCTGCGGCAAGAGCTCGAAAAATACCAAAAAAAAAAAAATATAAATTCGTACGTGCAGAAACACAATTTTTCAGTGGACGTTAGCGTCGGCGATGCCATCAGAGCATGTAAAGTAGCAGACTGTCAGTTGGTCAATGTGACAGCAGCCGCGACCAGCGAGTGGGCGACCTTTCTGCCCCTCTGTCCCTTTGCCCCTCTGCGTTGCCCCCTCGCCGAGCACTCAAAATGACCCTGAACGCAGCTGCTGCACGCAATTAATCACAGCTCGGCAACCAGGTGAGTCGATGCTTAGGACACGAGGCTCACAAAAAAACTGCAGTTGAATTGAATTCCAAGCTAAACAGGTTAACTGGCAAGCCAAGCCAAGCCGAGTCGAGTGCCATTCAGCTGAGAGAGAAGCAACGGGAGAAGAAAAAAAATAACACGCACACACAGAAAGGCTTTCTGTGCAACGTCTGAGCCGACGTTGAATATGACCGTGTGGCAGCTGCTGCTGCTGCTGCTGCTGCTGCTTCGTGCGTGCTTCAAGTTGAAGCACCTTTCAGACAGCAGCTGCCACTTAATTTTGCGCACTTTTTAGCTGCCTAAGATGTCTTGCTGGGGGTGGAGGGCGTGGCACATCAGTCAAAGTGCAAGTGGCACTTGTTGCCACTCCATGCCACAGCGCACAAAAACGGAAGCAGCAGTCGTATGCTCACCACGACGCAGTTTAGAATGCCCGCAATGCAGCAAAGGCTGCAAAAGCTGCCTCAAGTGGCGCCACCAAAAAGTCTGCTGCAAGCTGCATACGATTTACTTGGTACCTTCTCAGACCTTGACAATGCCCCTCCAGGAACTGGAGCTGCCAGCTTGCATTCTTAGCTCGAATTAATTGCATCAAAGCAAACGCAAAAATGTTGTCCAAAAATTCCCTTGGAGGCAACTTTCTGGCCACAAGGCAAAGCTAACAAACAAACAAACATCTCATATATAGTATAGTATGTGCTTTCTGGGCTCGCCTCGACAGTGCTCTGTTTTCAGCAATTATTTTTATTAAAAACGAAATTCATGCAGAAAGAAACTAAGACTTGCAAAGTCGCAAACAGAGTGGCAGAAAGAGGGAACTGTAAGATGAATCCCAGAGCTGGGTTATTCTTGAAAATAATGACGAGCATGGTAAATGCTATTCCAAGTTTTTTAGTTGATGGATTGAGATCTTTATAAAACAGTTGCAAGTGTATATTACTTATGAACGAAGTAATAAGATAAAAGAAAATATTTATGATGTCGTCGTTGTTTTCTATAACCATTTTTATCTGCAAAAAATATATAAATGCATAATTTTATATTTCCAAAAGCTTCGCGTATAAATGCTATAAAAAATCATTTTTGCAACAACTATTGGCCAAGAATTCTATCCGATACACAATAATTTTATTATGTTTGTTATTTATAATATTTTTATTTATTTATTATGATTTCTAATTACGTTAACTAAACAGAGAATCATAGCACTGATCACTGATTAATAATTTCACAGGTTTAATGAAATATTCCCCTTGATTGACACTCCAGGACAACAGGGCAGAATTTGTTTGGGCATCGATAAAAGTCCTCGTATGCATCTGGAGTTGGAAGAAGGCAGCACATGAAACTCATGGACCCACAAAAATAACCATAAGCGGCTCAGTGTGTATGTGTGTGTGTGTGTGTGTGTGTGGTCGATGGACCATAGCAGAGCGTCCTGCGTCCTGCTGCCCGCTTCAGTCGCTTTGCGTCAATTCATTGTGCATAAGGATGTGTTTGCAATTTCCCCTGGGAAATTTATGCAAATAAAATAACAAATAAATTTTACAATTTCATGTGCACAACATTCAAGCGTGCACTCAGTCAGTTATTCATTTATTCAGTCAGTCAGTCAGTCAGGCAGTCAGTCAGTTGTTCATTGAAGCATTCATTCTGTATCATTTTGTTCTGTTGGTCTGCGTTTGTCTGGGCTCAACTTTTGCCGTTGCATGTTTGTCAATTGTTTTGTTTGTCTGTCTGCCTGATTTGTTTGCCTGTCTGTTTGTCATATTGTTTATTTGTTTGTTGGTTTGTTTGCAGTTGTTGTTGTTGTTTGTTGCCTGCCCAGTTTGCATTTGCAATAAGTGTGTGTAAATTTGTTGAAGGTCGTCATAAGTCGTAGCGCAAATTGCGACTCCCACGACGCTTCAGATCATTTCAAAACGCCAGCATTTAGAATATGTCTAGACAGCGACCTTGGTGAACAATGGAAGCGCGCAGTTATACGATTACACTCATCATCACCATCATCACATCGCAGGACTGGGCAATCGCCGAGGTGTGTGTCTGTCTTTTTATATCACTATATATGCGGGTGTGTGTGTGTGTGTGTTTTGTGGCCATTGCGAATATAAAAACTTTAATTGCTTCAAGCGCCTTGAGCGCCAAACTTTTTTAATCATGAATGTGCGCATTTAACAGCTGGTCGACTTTTCACACACACACACACTCGCCCACCTAACACACACATTTGCTTAGAGCTACGCGTTTTTCTCACTCGACTAGACTCATAACAACAAAAAGGTTTAACACGACCAACGAACACCCTCCCTGTTAAAAATATAACCTGGTCTACGCCATGTTAAGCTGTGAGTTATGTAGGTATTCTCTACTTAACAAAAAAAAATATTGTATATAGAAAAAAGACGGTTAAGGCAACAACTAAAGCAAACTGCAAAAATAATATGCAATAGTTTTTTGTTCGAAAATGAATTTAATGGCTTAAATATAAGATTCATAACATACATGCTATTAAAAAAACTTGTGAGTAAAATATTAATTAAAATACTTCAAAATATTTGTAGTATAATTTCTACACATCTA
Source organism: Drosophila formosana (assembly GCA_035045625.1). Classification (NCBI taxonomy): domain Eukaryota; kingdom Metazoa; phylum Arthropoda; class Insecta; order Diptera; family Drosophilidae; genus Drosophila; species Drosophila formosana. The sequence continues at coordinate 23,763,796 of JAWNOW010000232.1, forward strand.
CTAACACCCTTTTATATATTTTTATTTATTTAATAATTGCAGCTTGGAATTAATTTCTTTAGAGCGACAAAGTGCTTTCGGCTGTAATAAAAAAATATTTAATAACAAAAATATCACTTTCAAAGTACACATATTAAACAAAAAATGTATGTACAATTGTAGCTTAGAATTTAATTTTACATAATTAATTCTATACAAATTCTAGATATACCTTATGGAGCATACTAAAATATTCATTTTTTTGCTTAAATATAATTTTAAAAATACTCATGTTGCTCCCTGTTTTCGCTTTACTTTTATATATGTTTCGAAATACACATGATTCTAAAATTATGTCCACATAATCTCTATCTTCTGCGAGCGACGACAACTCAGTTTATAGGGTATCTATTTGTAATAAGCAAATGCTGCCGCACACCGTCTAAAGTTTGTGGTTATCTTTTCGTTGGTATTGTTCTTGGCGTTGTTGTTGCTAGTCTGGGTAGTCCAAATGGATTAGAGGCAACTTTGTCTGCAGCGTGCGCCAGAAAGTATGCAAAATTATTGAAATTGAGCATTCAATTTATTTGCAAATGGCTTGCCATATATTTCGAACAGCTTTTGCTTTGTTTTCCCGTTGTTATTTTTATTTTTATTTTCATTTTTATTTTCTTTTCCCTACAATCTCATATGTGGAAAATTACAGCGCACACATACGCACGAACGGGCGTCGGAAGGGGGGAAGCGGGGAAGCGGGGAAATGGAGCAGAGGGCGAAAAGTTTAAGGATAACTGAAATGTACGCACGAAGGCGCCAACATCTATTAAGCTTCAATGGATAACACAATGGGATATACATGCATGTATAGATTGCTTTATATGTATGTGGCACACAACTTTCACACTCACACTTCTGCGTGTGTGTGTTTGTGTGTGGCAACTCAAATATGATGTATAAATTGAAATCAATAATTATTTCCATATCATTAGATGGTGAAAGCAAAAGCGAAACGCAAAAGGAAATGAAAACCAAATTATATGCGAAACAAAAAATCGTAGATTCTTGAATTGCTTGATGGCCCCTTGACGTATAGTAGACCAAATATATATATCGATATATTTTCTAGCGCCAGCTGTGTCCTTGTGAGAATAACAATTGCCAAAAAATTGTTGTTTACCTAAAATAATGCCGCCATTGATTTGGCTCGTTGGCCAAGTTAAATGAATGCGCCCCCCCAAACTCTGGCAAAGAAGTTAATTTTCAATTATTTCCAACATAACATATGCGAAGTAAACAACGACTAAACATATACGCTGTAGGAAAATGTGTGCTCTCAATGTGATCTTTGATTGGCAATACCTGAATTTGCCCTTTTCATAGCTGCTGGGTATAGAATAAGTGGGCAAAGCTCGAACGGGAAGCGCGTGAAAAACATCGGCAAGAAAAACAAATTTTGTCAAAGAACCCGAAGCGCTGCGGAAAAGGTGAAAATTGTTGTGCATGAAAGTGGAAATTTTTCGAGGCGAACGAAGAAAACAAATCAGAGCGCGGCGCGTGTGTGCGTGTGTGCGTCTCGGCTTGCGTTGAGAACTCATATTGTAGCTGATTTGATTTTTTAACTGATTAAATTTTAAGGCCAGACAAACAAAGCAATTTAAAAGGAGCAATTCCGAGAAAATAATGAAGCCGAGTACGTGGCAGCAAATGATGATGTCCTCCTGTGAAGCATATTTTTTACAGCCACAATTCTATAAATAATGCACGCAACTCGAAGACAACACTGCGTATGCGTTATTAATTAATGGCAAGCTCAGACGAATCGTGTGTGAGAGAGAGAGAGAGAAAGAGACATGAAATTGCAACAATTACAATTCCATTAAACAAACTAACAAGCAACAGTCAACAATTCAATAATTAATATGCGACTTGTGCCCACTCTCGGGCCACTTTGACCCCAATTTATCAAGTTTGATTTATGGCGGAGTTGTAAAATGCAGGCATCGCCGTCTCCATCTCCCCGCCGCTCCTGAGAATGGTTGCCACAAAGCGGCTACAATTTGGCTCACAGCCAGGCGCACATAATTGGCCTGGCCAGGAGCATTTGTTTGGCTTCGCTTCGTTCACCTGGCAACAACAAGCAATTGCACTCCACTCGAACCCGATTAAGGATCATTGGCGGCAGCAGCACCAAAAGGGAGAGGGCGAAAACTGCGGCAGCAACGCAACATCAAAAAAAAAAAAAGAAAGAGAGAGAGAGACGCCAAACAGTTCGTAACGAACACACGGAGAAAGAATAATTGTATGTATAAATAATTGATGGCAATAAACGAGTCGAAGCAAGGCGATTGCAACACCGCAAATGAGTCTCACGGTTGAGTGTCGGTCTGCCTCAAATCCCTCGAACAAGTGCTGTACTTATCGGGCACATAAACTAATACTTCATACGGTTGTTCCCAATCACACAGACACTTCAAATTCACCAATTTAATTGGAACATATTGAGAGAGAGAGAGTTGCGACTATTTTAATTTAGTCTCAATTCTATAATAATTCATTATGTTATATTTTTGTATTAAATAACTATTGATTATATTTAGTATTTTAATTTCACCTTTAAATAAATAACTAATATATTTAATAAACATGGTCTTTAGCATCCTTTTTTATACAGAGAATGCTTTATGATACTTGCTAATATTTGATATTAGGCACATTAACTAATACTTCATGCGGTTGTTCCCAATTACACAGATACTTTAAATTCATCAATTTAATTGGAAACTATTGAGAGTCGATTTTTTGAATACTGATATAGTTTTGTAACAGCTGCGGCTATTTTAATTTAGTTTTCAATTCAATAATAATTTATTATGATACATTTATGTGTTAAATAACTATTGATTATATTTAGTATCTTAATTATAAACTAATATATTTAATAAGCATGGTCTTTAGCATCCTTTTTTATACAGAGAAAGTTTTATGATACTTGCTAATATTTGATATTAGATTTTAGTGAAATAAGTATTGATTATACTTAAATAATATTATCTTGAAAAGGAGCTTTTTTCCTTTTCAAGTTAAACAAAATAAGTGGAAAATAATAGTAAGTGAAACTGTTGCGATTTCGCATATTGGATTTGTGGGAATAAATCGCGCTTTTCTTGAACACATCGTGAATTTCATTTGATTTTCGCCTAATTGACAACATCATTTGCAGTTCGTTCCATACGCAATCACTTAAGCACTTGCTCTCGTTTTGTAATAATTACATTGTTAACTTATAGCTACACATGCCACATGCCACATGCCCCACATCGCTCCCCCCCCCTCTCCGGCATTTTGTCGAGCCAACACGAGTAAACAAGCTGGCAACAACAACAATCGAGAGCGATTGTAAGAAGCTGTTAGCGACAAGCTCGTAGAACTGTAAACACACCAGGCACCAACAAAGAGACGCTTCCCCAAAGATTGTCTAGACTGTGTGTGTGTGTGTAACAATTGTTGCATGTGTTTGAATTGTTGTGAGTGGGGCGTGGCCGTGTCATTAGAGGCGCAACCTCGGCTCAATCTTTGTTGTCGGTTATTCAAACAGCGCATGCAGTTCAATTTGCCAGCGCTAAAGCGGCGGAAATAGTAAGGCAGCATGCCACATACAGCTTGCAACATGCAACATCCAGCGTTTAGAGCGTAGCATTCCACTTGCAACATGCAACATGCAACAGCCGCCCCAAAAAGTTTCGAATGTTACATGCAAATTTAGCATCATTTACTGGTAATTCCATATGCGACCATTTAATTCAATGTTGCAGCAAAAGCGGGCACACAGTGCGTTCAAAAAGTTTTGTGCCAGTGTGTTAAGCTGCAATTGTTCTTACTCATTAATTACGTGTAAATTCAGCGCTGCATTAGGCAGAAGCCAACAGCTTTGTGTTGCACGTCAGTGGACATACCCTGTAAAATTTATTACTATTAAAATTCGGATGAACAATTTGCTTGGTCGAAAGCAGGAAATTTAGCACTAGTTATTTTATTATTGTTGTATGTATATATACATTGTATTAATGGATCAGATATACTTATTTATTTCTTCAACGATGCTTTGATATACAATTTTTGTTTATGATAATATCCTCAAACCTCAATGAATTAAAAAGAGACAACTTTATTAATCAATAATGGATGAAGCTGAAAATATGAAACCAGCTCTTTAATTAATATTTTCAATACAACTTATTTGTGATTTTATTAATGGATCAGTTGTTCATTGATATATTAATTTTAGTTTCTAACAATAATATGATTTGAATTGTTCTGTAATCAGATTTTAAACTAATACTTAGAATATAAAATAATTCGTTAGAATAATAATTGAAATAAATAATCAATAATTCACATCAACAATTTGGAATTAATTATTACCCTAATGTAGTTGGCAAAAAATACTTCCTCTTTAAAGTTTAATGTATTCCGCAAATGCGTATCTATTGCATTAGAATATTAATTGAAACTGAGTTCGTTTTTATATTTTTTTTGTAGCTCATTGAATCAGTTGGGCGCTGTGTGAATCAAGATTAGCGAAAATAGTTTCGTGTTTTAATTGTATGACCATAAATTAGAAGCTTTTGCAATATGCCACATTTTATGCAGACCTTTTTCACGCTGCAACATGCGTTTGCCAAAATCCAAATATGCCTGTGGCTGGCTTTTTTAAAGGGGTTAGCACTGGGGTCAAAAGGGGGTCTCATTTATATGTACATATAGATTCTATGACAGTATTCCCGAATCGGTCTATGTAATTACGTTGCAAACTCAGCGCTTTATTTGCTTAATGCGCTGCCGTCGCTGCTGTTCATTATCGTGCTGATGTCAACTGATGGCAGTCCTGTGGAGGCAGTCGAGAGGGGAGGGGGATGGAAATTAAGGGGGTTTGCCTCAGTTGTTTGGCGCATAATGAAACAGCGGCGACTTTGACATGCTCACAGTACGCCACAGGCAATATACCAATGGCAATGGCAATGGCAATGGCAATGCAACAGCCGCAGACATTGCCCCCTCCTCCCATTGCCCTCCCTCCCCCCTCCAGTGCCCCACTTCCCACTGTGCTGCAGCTGGACATCGCTGAATAGTTGCGGAATGCGAAAAAGGCCGCAAATAGTGCGCAATGGGCGAACGGTCATTGTTTTTCGCTGGTATTTACATTTTCATTATAATTGCGTGATAAATAGGATATTCGGCAAATAGACGTTGTAGCGAGTTTTTCCCCATTTCCCAATTCCTATTTCCCATCTCTCTGCATGTGCTGTTGTTGAATTTCAATTAAGTTTGGTTAACAATAAATGGAATTAAACACATACATAATTGATGATGGGTGCTGCAATCCCCTCGCAACGTGCCACATGCCACATGCATTAGCTGTAGACACGCAGCCTCAGTCTAAACCATTTGCATAGCACTCATCCGCCCCATTGTCCCGAGGCCCGAGAACCGAAATCAATTAGCTGGCGCTGCACAAAAGTCAAATGTAAGTGGCATATCGAAAGTTATCGATGTCGTTGACGTTGCTTATTATTATTAGTATGGTTATTAGAGCATAAGCACAGCACACACATCGACATCTGCAGATTGAGATAAAGATTGGTTGGGGAAATGCGATTGTGAGCCGCAAGCAAGACAAAGAGGCACTAACCTGAATGCTGGACCCGCTTGTGCCCAGAGTATTCAATATTTGAATTTAGTAACTGACACACATAACAATGGCCATTTGGCGCACGAGCGTCGAGGCTGGAGATGGAGCTGGAGCTGGAGCTGCTCCTGCTGGTAGCTGGCTGGTTGGGAGCATATCAAAGAAGCCATTAGATGGAAATCGTTTGGCGAAATTGCCACAATAAATGCTAAAATGTGATTGTGCTTTAATAGTGCCGCTTGACTTTGACTTTGTTGCCTTCCCATATTGCTTTCTCTCTTTTCGTCGTTCTCGCTAGCTTGCCACATATGTCTATGTGTGCATGGCTAGACACACACACACACACACACAGTCGTCGCCATGCCTGCAGTAGACAGCACGTGGCAAGTCAGCTTGCCCCAATGCCAAGGAAACCCAAAACGAAAAAATCGTCTCGACTCGGCTTGGCCTGGCGATGAAGCCCTTTCTCGGAACGGCTCTTTAAGCTGGCATTCACTTCTTCATTTCTTCATTTCCTTTGTTGTCGCCTCTTTAAGTGTCATCTACGTACGTCTGCTTCATCCGATATTGAAGCAATTTAACCTCATAGATTCTCACCCAGAAAATCACAGAAAAAAAATTAACTTTAGGCTGGCAATGAAATTATCTGCAAGACAATTCATTTAAGTTCAATTTCTAGTTTATGCTGCTGTTTTTATTACTGATCGATCGACACGTAATGCTATGGCAAAAGGATCATGTTTAGCAATTAATGATGAACGCTACCAAAACGTTGTTTAAGAATTGAATTATAGAACTTAATTCTAAGCCACCATTATAATATAACATATACATAAATAAATAACTGACAATAATGCATAATAATTACATAAATATTAACCTACACTTCAAAAGCTTTAAACAATATTTATTTTCAGCAGAAAATTTCTTGCATGTATTTTTAAGAATTTATTTAAATTGATTGACCTACACAAATATTTTTGTTTTCTGGTTGCCTTACCAAAAATAATGAAATGTGTAACACAAACATATTTTTGTTTACCGGCAATATTTTTACTTCTCAAGCGTCCTAAAAAAATACAAAAATATTTATATTTGTAGTTCGCAGGTGGCAATAACAGAAATAACAAAATATGTCCATTAATAGAACTGAATAGCTGAAAAGCAGTCTCTTTCAGCTTATAACCTTGTGCATTATTGATACACTATTCTTCCCCAATTTTGCGCCACAAGTGACTGCAAAGAACTGAACTATGCATTGATTGCCAATCAAGCTGTTTGACAATCTGCCCAAAAGCGAGCAGCAAATCCGAGTCCGAAGCCGAATCCGAATCCAAATCATAACTGCCGAGGATAAGCTCGCAAAGAACATCAACTAATCGCCAAAGCTGCTCGCCACTCACTTATGCGAGGAGTACTATGTTATGTATAAGGTTCCATTATGGATTTGCGCTGTTTCTTTTTTTACTTTCACTTTGTTAACATTCTCATTCTGTTGCTTTGTGAGAAGAAGAACTGTCGACTGTCAATAGCCATTGTGGTGCTCGCATTGCTCTTGTCCAGCAAATTGCTACGCTGGATTATAGGCACTGTGTGTGTTACATATGTCAATGTGTGTGTGTGTGTGTGTGTGTGTGTAAACGACAGAGCCATTGACTTTGACAGCGATAGCGATAGCGACAAGTCAAGAGCAGAGGGAGAGAGAGACGGGTCCATCGAGACGGCCTTTCATTCTGATAAGTAACTTCAGTGGCGAAAACTCTAATTGTTGTCCTGGCTACAGGACTTAGAGGGATTCATTGTTGCAGGCAATTTATTTCGCTGGCCTTAAAGTAAAAAATAATTGGGCATTTTGTTTTTGGCCATCTATCAAAATGTATCAAAATCTCGCTCGTGCGCACAATGCGCTGACAAACGAGCCAACAACTGACTTTGGGCTTTAAAAGGTTTTCCACGAACACACACACACACACACACACACACACACACAGTGGGAGACACACACACATTCATATGTAGCTGATAGAGCCAAAGGGAGCTGCCAATCTAAGCGAAAGCAAATTGAAGGCAGGATAACCACGGTTTGGTTTGTTTTGGCCTTCTCCTTCTGCTACTTTGCCTTTCACTTTCACTTTCCTTTGCTTTGCTTTGCTTTGCTTTCCTCTACTTTACGCCTTGCCCCTCCCCTCCCCCTCCCACCGAATGGCGCCACACAATTCACACACAGCCGTGTTAATCCACACTAATTTGTTGGCCATAATTCACTTCGGACTAAGCTGTTTCAAGTTGGCTGCTCTTAGGCCAGTCTTTGTTATACCCTCGACCCACGCCGGCAATTATAGGGTATTTGCTGTCAATGACTCATTTCCGGTGCCGTCAAAGTGAAGTAATTTCCTGATGGCTGGCAGGGTATTAAGATGCCGGCTATCTGCGAACCGCAAAAACCTTTTTCTTGCTTTCATTTTCATTTGCATTGTGATGAATATCAGGCAAATTATCCTTTTTAATTGACAGCTGTTATGTGGATTTTGGCAACAACAACAACGACAGCAACAACGACAACAACAACTTCACCAGTTGGAGATGGCAACACAGATACAGTTGGCCGTTGGCGTGGCAACGGCTTCGGCATTAAAGCCTGATTATGCGCTAAATTTATTTTTTGTGGCAAAAGCAAAAACCAAATAAAATATGAGCCAACGCAGAAGGACTAACAAATGAGGAAACTGTGGCCATTTTCAGCCTCGTAATTTCTTGTTGCCGGCATAAATATGTGCGCCAATAAAGATCGCCAGCCCAGGGGGGGAGGGGCCGAGGGTTACTTGCCTCGCCCCGGGGACGCCTCAATATTATCCTTCGAAGCGCATTAGCTTGGCCATTCCTCTTCTTGCTGCTTTATTTTTGTATTTTTTTTTTTGGGTTTTGTTTTGTTTTTGAAGCGATTGCGTTGGCATAATGAAGCCAAGCCACCATCCACAGGGGGAGGGGGAGGGCGGAGGGGTGGTCATGCCTTGCATAAATCAAGTAACTGTAAACGGCCAACAAGACAACCCATCGGCAGCCTTGGCCCAATGGCAGTGGCAAGGACAAAGGACAACTAAGCCGAGACGGTCGAGCCTTACGTGCGCAGGATTTAATCGATGTACTTAGTTTATTGTTTTCAAATTGAAATTGCAAATTCAAAGCGCGCTGCCGAGTCAAGCATTGCCTACTCCCCACAAATCATCCCCCTCCCCCCCCCTCAGTTGGCTTGAGTCGGGCAAATTAATGTCTGTCATGGCAAATTTAATTTCATAAATATTTCAGATTTTCAGCGCACTTTCTGCCAGGTTATTAAATTGACGAAAATCCACACAAAAATGTTCATACTTTAACCCAGCGGAATAAAAAGAAGAGCGCAAAACAAAAAGCAATTCAAATTGAAATGTTAAGCAAAAACATGTGGAAAGTGTTTGAGTATTTGTATATGTATATATTCTCTGTGTGTGTGTGTGTGTGGGTGTGCTTGGACTCGTGTGTTTTATGGCCTCCATTTTACGCTCTCTTAGGGCACACCTTTTGGGTTGAAGCGAACGCTTTGCTTTTTATCGCCAAAAGTAAAAGTAGGAAAAAAAAGTTTGCTGCGTAACAAAATATTTGGCACAAATTTCTAAAAAAGAAAGCCGAAGAAACAAAAGCTTTCCGCTCTTGACTGAAGCCACAATACTCTGCCGTCAAATTTGTACTATCGAAGAAGTTTTTTAGTAGACAACTAATTTGGCTCAATTTAGCGTCACTTTCTCAGCATTATTATAATATAATAGACACTTTGGTTTAATGTCCGTTACATGGTTTATGGGAGACGCGGCATAACCTCCGCAAGGGTATTGAGAAGAAGCAACTTTTGCTATTAAATGAAAATAGAAATTGCTTTGGCCCTTAGCGGAACAAGGGGATCGAAGCTGGCCAAGTTTTGGAATTTATTCAGCAACAACATATTGTAACTTGAGGCACGACGACTGCCAGCCAATCGCAAGTAGTAGCAACAGTTGCTGCAACCATAGCAACAATCAACATGTTCGAGTATAAGCCGGAGGCAGTCTTCCGTCGAACAACAGTTCTTGTTGCCAGCTTAATGGTTTATTTATAAAGCAGGAACGCAAATTTTAACGAGATTTTTTCCCTGGCAACTTTTTATGCACATTCTGTTAATTGCCCGGACCAATTATGTTTGACTTCTGCTCGCTCGTTCATTCAAATCAAAAAACAAAGGCTGCAGCTAATGGACACCCAGGTGGAAACTGAGCAGCTACCTGAGCTTGCTGCCGTGCCAGCTGTTCGTCTACCCGACACGATGTTCGCTCCTTTCCTCAGATTGCTGGGCCAATTATGCTGCGAACACTGAAGTCCATTCCAAGTGAATTAATGTAGTTGCTGTTGCCAATAATACTTTGATTGTGTATATATAATGCCATTTGAGCAATTTCACTTTTGTAATTGAGATGGAATGAAAATTGCGAACGGACAAACAGAAGTTAATTAATGCTGCAACTGTTTTGGATTTTCAAAATTGTCTAAATTTAAATTAGTTCGGCGTGGAAATAAACGGAAAACAGGCAACAAAAAAATAACTACACATTAAATCAAAATAAATATTATTTCTCTTGGGAGTCTGCACTGAATAATATTTAATACGCCTCTAAATGTTGTTGCCAGTCCAGGTTTTAGTTTAAACTTTTTTGCCGTCAAATACACTGAGTAAATAGTTTAATTGTTCAATTCACAGTGCGATATTAAATATGCGAAGTATTTGGCCATTTGTGAGTAAATATAACACATTGTGTATTTTCGGTCACACATTTATTTGATGATTTATTACCTACTTTTGGCCAATGTCGCACAATAAATAATAAATATTATAGATATTTTGCAAATCATAATTTAACGGAAATCTGACTGTTGTGGTTGCTCTGACTAAACGACGAAAATTGAGCTTAAATTCTTGAGGCAATAAATGCTGTGTGGCAATCAATGCTGTGAGTACATGTAATGCAAAGGACATTTCCTCAATGATTATAGAACATTATTGCAAAATGTAATAACAAATGGAACGCTCTGTCATTTGTCTTGATTGTCGTTTGTCTGATGTCAGAAGTCGTTGCACAGCTTCCACACAAACACACAACACAATTGGCCGAGAGTATTTGTGTGTGTGTGTGTGTGTGTGGCAATTAACAATTTATGGTTTAGTTATATTTCAATCTGGCGAATAAATGTGTGCACATTTATTTAGGTCCATCCAGAGCGACGTAACATCTATATATGTGTGTTATGTGGAGTGTGTTGCATGCCCCATGCAACAGTTGAGCAAATCTTTCGCAATTGCGTCTCACGAATAATGCGAACGCACAAATTAAACACATAAATTAACAGCTGAAGGCAGCCGGAGATTGTTTGTTAGCCCGCAAACGGGTCGAAGAGAAAATATCCTCTCAGCTGGACTACTCTTAAATGCGCTTCGTCCTTCGTGGCGACTGCGCAATGCGGCAGGCAGGACTCTTAGTATCGTGCTGCTGTGCTGCGATTTGCGGCATAAATGTGCTTAACTAATTTCAATGCACATTTATTACCTGGTCCGAGGTAATTAGAATTATCAAGGGTGTCGTTGCTGGCCAGGCTCCGTGCTCCTTGCTCCTTGCTTCTTGCCTCTTGTCCTGCCATGTCCTTGAAGACTTCTTCGCAATGAATACGAAGTGGGGGAGCAGCAGCCACACACATGTTGTCGTCGGGCACATCCTGCAAAAGTTGTGTGCGGCAAAACTTTCGGTTCAACCCATCAATTTGTGCATAACCAGGCAGAGCTTGCCACATGTGGCAAGTGGCCTCAGGCGACGACACTTTCCAATAACAGCGACAAAAAATGTGCACCATTAGATTTCATTCCTTTGGCCTGCCGTTCCGCTTTTGTCCCCAGCTCGCTTCACTCCAAGGCCGCCCATGGCCGTCAGGCTTAACACGCATACGCAATGTTGTACCTTGCGTCGGCCCCCCCTCCCCACTCTGCCCCGGTACGTGCACAAAATTAAAAGCTTAGCCCAATATGACCTTAAGTGTCAATTCATTGAAAATTTATAATTCAGCCCAGCCTCAATGCGCCACTGACCCTGATCTGCCCCTAGCTGAGTTTGCCATTTTTGGTTTATGCTTTAGCGCTTTGTGCTCCATTTCCTGCCGTCTTCCGCCCCAGCTGCCTGCCATGGGACCAACACTTGTGGATCCCCCCACAGCAGGATAGTCAGCTGTCTCCCTGTTATTTATATCCGTCGAACACCTTGAGAAGTTTTCTCTGTCCCACGTGTGAGGCCGAGCACGTTGACGTTGACAATGCAAAGGTTTCTCGTCGTCCTCTTTTTTTATTATTTATTTTTCGCATGCTTTCGCTCATTCATATTTCCAGCACAAGTTGCACTTGAAATAGAAATGGAACAATTAATCCATTGTGTTTTCCATCGAAGCGAAAGGCACGTAACAATAGTCTTAGTTTACTTTTACACACCCACTTTATCTCAGTTCTGGGAACTTGAATTCTATTTCTGATAATCAGACAAATCGTATGCATTGCATATGGAAAGTTCCTTTTCTGAGAATTAGAAATCTAAGAGAATTATTTATACGTTTTTACACGGAAGTGATAAATCAATAAGATGTATAAGAAAACAAAATTCATTGTTTCATCAATGAGTAAATCTTGAAAGTGCAATTTTCTTTAATAAACAATTTTGTCAGAATTAAATTTCAATGGAAGTGATTCCTAATATTCAATAGATTTTTATATAATGTAAACAAATAATGGTCTGTCAATATCCACAAGTTATGTTTCTGGGAATTGTTGGTTGCACTGAATATAATGAATGTAGGCTGTTATTTCTTTATGAACAAATGTAATCTTATTTTTTGAAGTGAAATGAATATCAAATCTAGAAAATACAATTATTTTGTGAAAACGTTTCCATCTTCATGAAACTGATTCCTAATAATCAATTAACTTCTATGTAATAAAAACAAATATCATATACATTATGAATTCCAGCTTGTACCTAATTATTTATAAATTTGTTTCATTGTAAAACAATATTAATATTATTAAAATGGATACATCATCTAGAAAATGCAATCATTTTGAAAATATTTGTTTGCATTGAAATCAACTTTAAAGTAACGAAATCTAGTGTGAACAATTTTTATTGGAACTCAACTATTACTTCTTCTTAGAAATGTAAACTTATTAAATTGAAATCGATTCCTTTTAATCAATCACTTTATATATGCAGCGGCAAAATAAAGAAGTTTTCTTTTCTGAGAATTATTGCTTGCACTGAATTATTTGCAGCTTTAGTTAATTCTGTTAAAGGAAAGGCTGCTGGAAATAAAGGCAGATACATAATTGGATACAAGAAGTTTCCTTCCTGCAACATTCAAGTTTATTGGCTTTTTTCACTAACAAAATAAATTTACTTTAAACGCACATAATCTACATAAATATTCTGGAATTCAATCGGAACTTAACTCTGGCGAATGGCAAAGCAACTTTCTCAGAAATTCAGGTTTATTGTATAGTCAAATACTTGACAGAGTCATTCGAGCAACAGTCGTAGATGTTTGTGCGATATTAAAGCGTAAATGGAAGACGAAAAAAGGCTCGCAGATAAGATGGCCAATGCTTTTTTTTTTGAAGACGAAACTACTTTTCAGCCAACTAACTAAGTAGAAAGCAACAACAAGAAGTTTACAGTCAAGCAAAACACGATCGACAATACCTGGCAGAGACGGAGGCAGAGGCAGAGGCAGGACAAAGTTCGCTTGCCACCGCGGGGCAAGTTACCTGCTGCGCCCACAAAAGTATGCAACACAAATGGAGAAAAAAGCAAGGCATAAAATAGGAATGAAAACTGCAGGCAACGACGATGACGATGACGACGACGACGACGACGTTTGCGGCAATGCAACTTATGCAAATTTATTGGAAAATGCTTGGCAATATTTTTGCGTTTTTTAGCGCGGTATTTTCTTTTGTGCCATAACTTTCCGCCAGCTTCCCGTTTTGTTTGCCCCCTTTTTGCATTTCATTTGTACATATCTGACGTCTTTTGCAGTTCGTCTTCAATTTTATTGTGTGCAAAGTAGGCAAAAAAAAAAGGCAACGAGTCGAAGGTAGAAATAGAAATCACTTAGGGCGTGGCCTGAGTAGGCGTTACGTCTCTTTGATATGCAAGTTATTTCACCGCAATTTCGCAGTGTGGGCGTGTGTGAGAGACGCAAAGGCAAGACAAAGAAATTCCACAGAGAATGTCCATATGCGGTTAGCAAATGATGTGGCATGAACACAGCCCCTGCTATAACTGTAAGCTGCTTCCACATGCACTGCCTGCATCTGCATATGGCCCAAACAGCCAGCCATCCAGCCATCCACAGACTGACGGACAGCGATTCCGAGGCAAAACAACAATTAATCAAACAGCAGAGTTGGGTGGAGTGAGAGCGAGTTAAGAGCAGCTCAGTTCATTGTTCTGCTGCTGCTGTTGCTAGTGCCCCAAGTTGGGGCATCATTAATTTGTTGGCCAATTGTTTAGTTTCCTGTCCAATGTTTACAATCTTCAGACAGCATTTGCCTTTGTCATTTGCCCATTTTCTGCACGACAGCACAGACATTTGTGCGGCATTTTTATTTCACTCTCTTCTGATATGATTTGTTTTGCTCCTGCTGTTGTTGCTTTTGCTGTTGCTGTTGCAGCCACTGCTGCCTAAGCTGCTTAAGCGACTTTTTGCGGCTCACTAGCAGGTCTTCTAAGTGAGCAGCGTAATTAATTATAACAAAAATCATTTATTTCGCCGCAGCGCAACATTCAAGTCCTAGTTTTATCCTTTGCGCTGCGCTCTTCAAAACTTTCCCATTTCGTTTAAGACTTTGCTAACTAAATTTATAACAACTGACAATATTTATGTTTCGCAAATACATTTTGAAATGAAATTTATTAGAATATTCTACGTGTGTTCGCTGCTAGGAGAAGATTTTTAAAGACTTCTTCTTTTTAAAAAAGTTTATACAAAAAAATACTTTATCATTTCAGTTTCACAAATACATATTAAAATTAAATTTCTTATAATATGTTATTTGTGTTCCTCAGGCTTTTAGTTCATTTTATCAGCCAGGAGAATAACGTTTAACACTTTTCTTCGCCTTCATTTTATTTTAATCATTTTAGTTTCACAAGCACATATTTAAAATATAGTTTTAAAAATGTGTCATTTGATTTCCGAGACTTAATAAATTTTTAACTTAAATAAAACTGCCACAATAATTGATATTTCACAAAATAAATTTTGAAACTAAATTGAAAATAATTTCCAACTAGTTTTCCTTTGGTTTTCAGTTAATTATGGTATTTACTCGACAGCCAAGCGACGAGCCCACGCTGAATCGCTGTATCTTTCGTATCGATGCCTCAGTGAATAAACTCAATTAGGAGACTTTGTGCGTCCCATAACTGGAAATTGTTGCCTACAGGCTGAGAGACTTAATCGAAACTTACAGCTAACAGCGTGCAACGTGCAACGTGCTGCCTGCAACGTGCAACGTGCAACATTGTAGTAGTCGTAGTTAAACAGACACATCAATTAGCATATACGAGCAACTACTGCACACGAGGTGCCAGCTGTGCTCTGCTTCTCCAAAATCTCGAGCTGCTTCTGATTTAATTAGCTGCCACTCCAGTTTACCACTCCAACTGCTGATTCCAGGTGTGCCACGCCCTCTTCCTGCTTTCCCCCTCTCGACTCCCCGTCAGTTGTGCGGCAAACTAATTAAAATTACGGGCGCTAATAAGCGAATGAAAAGTGCTTGAATATTTGTTAGTCGTTGAATCCGGGGCGCACATGGCGTATACGCAATGCGAATAGCTTTTATCCAAGTCATTTTGTGCGATGCAAATTTCGATTAGAGCTCCATAAAATGGCCACAGACACATCGCATAGCGAACGAACATTGAAGCCATTCCGTTTGAGCTGATTGCAAAACTGTACGCACGAGTTTGCAGGCATTTTGATCTCCGTCCGTCCGTCCGTCCGTCTGTCTTGATGTCTGTTAGTGCCTGCTGCTTGTTGGCGAATCAATCAAATGCTTTGTGAGTAAATCAATCAGACAGTCAATTGTGCAGTGTTCGGGCTAGCGAAATTGGCAGCCGAAAAGCGTATAAATCACGTATACGCACGAGTGTGCGTGCACACAAGGTCAGGCAATAATGTTGCACACAAACTCCGTCTTTGTGCTCAGCACAAGATAGACAGAAAACAGTTGGGCAGACTCTGGATGTGAGAGTAGTATTTATCAAAGGCTTGCAAATATTTGCGATTGCAATGCTGCAGTGCAAAGTCCGCCTTAAATTGCCCAATATTCGCCTTTCACAGCTCGGCAATTAGTTGATGGCTCGCCTGGGCACGTTTTGGCTTTAACTGCTCCCTTAAATTATCACACAGTTTGCATAGAAATTCAATTATTATCCGAAGGCCTTTCGTGCTGTGCTCTCTTTCTATCACTCTCTAGGTTGTCTCTTGTGAAATTGTTCAACAATTTTTAATAACCATCATAAAAATTCCAGTCATTGGCTGGCTTTGGCTAGAGGAGAGGATGACATACCTGCTGCGACCCGGCAATCGATCATAATACCTTTTGATATCGTTATTAAGCTTTTAGCGCACATTAAATTTACATTACACTAAACGCTTAATGACCAAAAAGTATGCAATGCCACTGCAAGCGTCCCTTTAGCAGCCATGTTTGGGGCTGGCCTCAACATAACTTTCGGCAAGACCATGAAATTTATACGCTTGTTAGCTCATAGCACCCAAATGGCTGCAGCGTGTCCATTAAAATGCGAAAGAAACTTCAAAATTGATGCACCACCACATTTCGTGACACTTTCTTCATCCAGTGTTCGCGATGAAAAGTATGCCATTAAAATTATACCTTGCTAAAAGCGAAATTACATGCGAACGCAAAGCGGACAATGGACAAAGCGATGGACAGCCGAGAACAGAAGCCATAAAAGTTTTCCATATTAATGAGTTTTCACGTTACACGCGGCACCTAGAAAACGAACATTAGACCAACTTAAATTACACAGACTGCTGGCGGAGAGCGGTCAATGACTGATGATAACTGCAGCTGGAGACTGGAAATCGTTTCATCCGACATTATATAGGTACGAAAATACCATAGTTATATTTATTACGTGACATCTCTGAGAAAGTAATGAAATGCTCTGCAGCTCAATCTTTATTTCTTTGGTAAAATGAAATATTGAATAACAATGGCATCTACTTCTCAGTGCACATATCCTTGTTAGTATATATCGAAATTGTGTGCACCAATTAAAATCAAAGTTCTTTGATAAAGTGCAATAATACTGCAACTATTCTTAAATGAAATGTTTAACAAAAAATGCAGAGAAGTGCACAGGATAATAAAATTATCGATTCGTTTAAATTGCACAGGAGAACACAAGCAAATAAAAATAATGACAGCAAAGTGATGGAGTCAACGACGAAATACCTTAAAATTTGAAATATTAATCAAATAAAAACTTTGTGTTAAATTTATTATTCATTTATTTTCTTTTAATTTTATTTTTCTTATACTTGATAAATATGAGTGATAACAAAATGTTATTTTCCCCAATGAAAGTTTATTTCAAAGTAAAAAAACTGTTGCTATTTGTAAGGCTAATTTGTTACAAGCATCTCTGTACCATCAGCAACCATTTTACAGGGTATCTGCAACTGAAATATTTTGTTGATATTGTAAATATTTGGTCTGCACTTGAATCCTGCCGGTTTTTTTGCTCAAAACAATGATGGGCTTCGATACTCATAATTGAGTAACATGTTTTACTCTGCTCAACAAAAACCGAGTGAGCGAGCGAATGCATTCGAATGTAAATTTTATGAATATTCATTTGGCCGCAACATTTTCTATGAATGATTTTTCCGCTTGCCAGCAAATTCAGGCATGTTTGAATATACTTGTGTACTCGCATGATATTATGGGAACTTTTCAATATAAAATGCCAAACAAGGTCGATGCTTGCCTGATGCTTTACGTTGTTGCTGCTGCTGACGCGACTCCCCCGACCCCGCCCCTCACTGCCGCCCCCCCGTGCACTGGGCTGCCATTTAAGCAACGTAACTTGAAATAATCGAACTCATATATAATCCGAGGCATGCAACTTTCAGTTCCCAAAACACCCGCCAGCTGCCAGCCGCATGCATGGGAATTCATGCACACACACACACACACACACACACCGAGACAGATATCCAGCCGTGAGCATGTGTGTGTGTGTGTGTGTGTGTGGGTGTGTGTGTGTGTGTGCTGCTGGCTGCTCCTTAGCATAAGTAATAAATGTACTACGCCGCATGAGAGAAATCGCTTGGAATGGCAGCAAAATAAATTATCGAGCTTCGATTTCAGTGCCCAAACTACGAGCAGAGCTCCATTTTCATTTTCTATTTTATGATTTTTCACGTTATTTTCATACCCTGCCCTACCGCCAACAGAATTGGAATATTTCTGATCAGCATCAACAGCTGCCTAGATTAACATATGTTTAATTCAATTGCTGGAGTGCAAAAGATTCTATATACTCTCTACAAATTCTAAAATGATCACGACTATTCATGTATTCAAAATTATAGCCATTTTAACTATATTCTAATTAAATATTAGAAATTTCTTTAATGTCTTTCGCTTCTAGTCGCTTCTAGAAATATTAATTTTGCGAAAGTAAAAATAAATAAAACAATCTATTTAAATTTTAATTACAGGGTATTTTGGCAGTGCAACACTCTCGCTCATCACTCTGACTTGTTTTTTATTATATTTTTGTTCATTTTTGGGCTAAGGTTATACGAAATTGATGGTATGTAAAAGGAAACGCTGATCGAAGGGGTAGCACACATGCAGCTAGCCTAGCTGTCTGTTATTTTCAACTAGATTTAACTTAAATTACACACAAATTAAAGTTTAATACCCGAAGCGAACACGAATGGATGTGTGTGTGTGTTTGTGTGTGTGTGTTGATGTTGGAGTAATTTGAGATGAGGCCTTGTTTAGCAATTTGCTTGCTTGTTCGCTGGCTTGCTTGTTTGTTTGCCCAGTTTTGCCTTTTCAAACATTGGGGTTAGTAAAATATTTGTCGGCGCATTGAATTTCAATCCTCGTGAGCATCGTGCGCTGGTCAGCAAGGTCACAGCTAAGCGCATATTTCATAAATTTCAATTATTGAACAATTGACAAAGCGATGCTCGCTCTCAGTCTCCATTTACATCTCGTTGCGCTCAAGGCTAAGCGAACAAATTGCTAAAATGTTCCACGGACAATGAAATTTAAAAAACTTAGCATACTTTTTAGGGCGCCCGCGAGGACGAGGCGACATCTGTGCAGGAGTCAGAGAGGGTCCCACACTCTCTGTGTGTGTGAGTGTGTGTGTGTGTGTGTACTCAGGGCAGGTCATGTCAAGCAAATGTTCAACACTGTCTCATTAATCATGCCAGCCTCAAACACACACACACACACTGGGTCTCAGTTTTCTTTTCGTTTGGATTTTGCGCTTTTTTGATTAAAATTCAACTTTTGACTCGTGCATTGTAATGGCTGACATCATTTGCTTGCTCCTGCTGACTGACCAACCGACCACCTGTGCCGGGCCAGCAACACACACACACACAAACATTCACTCACACACACACAGTCACTTACTGACAAATGTGTGAGAGCAGTTTTTGGTATATGCACGTAGACAGCCTAACACCCTTGGGCCAGTAATCTTTCAACTACCAAAAAACATAGCAAAAAAGAATTCAAACAGAAATAGAAAAGAGAAAATTCACTCAATTTTCTGGCACTCCGACATTTGCATACCCTGTAAATTATTGCGGATAAATAGTAATATTGTAATAGAAAACATTTCACAATATATTTTATTACATGTTTTTACTATATTAATGAAATGTTATTTTAGGAACATTTTGTTGTGTATATTTTATTTGGTTTTATTTGAAAATGTAAAATATTTTAAATACAATTAACGAGAATGTGCTTTAAAACTATATTAGACAATTTTATTTTAGAAATATATTTTAGTGAATTTATGTGAAAATGTAAATTATTTTTTTCTAAATAATATTTGCACACAGATTATTCATACGATGAAGTCATTACAAACTATTTACAAATAGTTTTCAGTCTCCACACTTTAATTTCCTTTTGATTAATTCCTTTATGCACAAATTACAGGGTATTGCGGCACTTTTGACTCTCGTCATATTCATACTTGATACAGGCATATATTTTTTTTATTTGACCAACAAACTAAGAATAATTTGAACTTTTGGTGTTTGTTTGAGTGTCTGTTTTTTTTTCTCGCATGCTGCTGCTACAATTTTTTGGGGCAAACCGAAACGAATTCATTTATTTCAAAATACGGTATTCATTTTTGTTGCCTACTTTTTCTGTGGGCACAGAAGACAGCAGGAGGGACACAGGGAGAGGGGCAGCTTCAGCTTTTAGGGTCCTTTCCATTGTGCAGCTGTCACGTCCGTCATCAGCATCAGCTGTCAGACTCGGAAGCCGACTACGTGCCGTGTAGTGGATTTCTCTCTACATCTCCCCGGGAGTGTGTGCGTGTGTGTGTGTGTGACAGTGTGTGAATATATATATGTGTGTGTGTGTGTTTGTACGTCGAAATGTTTGTTAGTTTTCATTACATGCTCACTTTTGTTGCTGCTCACTCAAATTGCCATCAAGCCTGCTCGAAAAATTGTTTGCCTTTGACAAATGAAACTGGCAGCCAAACTGAAGCTTTCCTTGTTGCCAGCTGCTAATTATGTAATTAATTTTGCACTTTTTCTTCCCCGCCCAATGCTGTTAATGCGCTCGCAATCGATACGAAAGTGAGGCTAAAAGCCTGCACAAATATTTGTGCTGCTCTCCGAGTTTTCAGTGGGGCACTTGGGCCAAAAGCAAAGCGATTGCAGCGAAAATGCCAACAAAAGCCAAATCATTTTGATGTGCAAATACTTTTGGGGAGTTGAATTGCCAGCCAACCAAAAAAATTTCTCTCTCAGTGTGCCAGGCTAATGACTTTTGGCCATTTTGACAGCCAGCAAAACCGCAAAAGTATTCGGCGCTAATTGAGATTAAATACAATTTAATGTGCATGCGAAATGGTTAATGGCTGCATTTCGATTGTGTTTGAATGCAACTGAAAATTGCAAATATAATATATGGAATTAGAATTGGAATTCCAATATTTAAATGCACTTTAGTTGGCAGTGCAATTATGTGAGCTTGCTTTCAGTATTAATC
The DNA here is from genome assembly GCA_035045625.1 of Drosophila formosana. Lineage (NCBI taxonomy): Eukaryota > Metazoa > Arthropoda > Insecta > Diptera > Drosophilidae > Drosophila > Drosophila formosana. The sequence continues at coordinate 23,784,861 of JAWNOW010000232.1, forward strand.
GAAGCTCATCGCTCAATGTGTCAATTGCTGAAAGCAACCAACAACAACTGCCTGTCAGCTGTGGCAAACAAAAGAAGCGGCAAGTGAATGTGAATGTGAATGTTGCAACAGCAACAGCAGCCACAACAAGTTCTCTCCAGATGCCACATTGCCCATGACAAGTGGCAGGGAGCGAGAGAAATGCAAGCTGACTGCAATTTATATACACAGACTGAAGTTGTTGCGGATTTTCAATATGCATTTACAGAGAACACTTAACAAGTTGTGCTACAATCGCTACAAGTGCCACAAAAAGCGGCAGCTTCACTAACAAGCGGCAAATCGCTTCGCAGCAAACTGACGCCCTCAAGACTAATTCTCTTCTGGCTTCTCGGCTCCACAATTCGAATTCGCAATCCAAGACGACCGCAGAGCCAAAGCAAAGCAGCAGCTCGATGGGGAAGCAATCGCTGCGCATTGCGGTCAACAATTTTGATTGTTTTGTGGCCAAGTTAAAGCTAGCATGCCAATATCAAAACTGTGGCCCCAAAATGCCGGCCTCTATTTTCATAGATTTGCCCACAGTTGGTTTTGTTGATTGTCAGTGTGTGGTTGCCACTCTCTCCCCTCTCTCTCTCTCTCTCTTTTCGTTCTTTCTGTCTCTGTCTGCTTGGCACGCCAATCAACGGTAAACAAGCATAACCGACGCTCCGTCCCGCCCTCCCTTCCTCCGGCTGTACACAATTTCCGCACACTCGGTTGCCACCTTTAGGGGCGCCACAAAAAAAAAATTCTTTTGATGAAAAGCAGCTGCATCGTCGACAATGTCCGACTCTGAAATATGCTCAATCAACTGCTCCGACTTTTGAGTTGCTGTTTTTGAATTTTCAGTATTTACGAAAATTATGTTGTTGTGTCGTAATTCCTTATCGAGATTGTGACTATAATTATAGTATGTATTTTGTGCAGAAGAGTGAGAAAACATCGCAAACAAGAAATTTCATTTTTAGATATTCAGCACACAATTATCGTAAGCTTAGTGCGTTTAATTCCTGTGCACTAAACACGAATAAATTCCTTTAATGTTGCGCAAAAGAAACATTTCAATTTGGGGAAAGTGATTCAATAGAATTATATTTAAATATGGCCTTCCATTTAATTTAATTTTAAGGCCGACAATGAATAGTCGACATGAAAAAATTACTGCTATTAAACTAAGAGAGGGAACTAACAAATTTTAACGTTGAATTGTAGATAGTATTTTACAATTTTAATAACATGGATAAGTATAAGATGATTTCCAAAAAAGAGCTTCCAAAGTGTTTTCCTCTATAAGCTACATAGAGAAAAAGACGAAAATTGCATTATGCTGAAATCTGAGAATTCTTTTTATTAGATGTTTAAAATAAATGACATACTAAGCAAATCTCAAATACTTTTTTTCCAATTACATTCATAAGCAGTGGTAAAATGCAAAACAATTTATAAACTGCAACTAAAATTTTAAATTAAATTTTATAATAAGCAATGCACAAATGTTTTCGAACTAATTTCAATCACATTGATTACTAGTGATGAACAATTAATAAACCAGCAATAAACGTAGCTTAAGCAAATGTAAATATGTCCACAATTTAGCATAATCTAAAAAGGACATTTATTAGGAAATTCAGACGCATTTCATGGACTTGTGCGAGATCGTTACAAGAGACATGATGAATGTGCTATGCCCAGGCCTGGCACTCGCAGTAGCTGTTAAAAGCCTTTTGGCAGCTTTTATGTTTATGCCCGACCCGAGTCCATGCCCCAAAAATTGTGAACATCCAGCTCCAGCTCCAGCTCCGACTCCAGCTCCGACTCCAAGTTCACTGCGAGGAGTAGAGTCTGAAAGGAGTAGAAGGAGTGGAGTCCAAGTGGCATACATTTTATGCACTTGCAATCAATTTGCGGCCATAAATTCCATGTGGCCCCAACTCTCGACTCTCGTCTGTCGGTTGTCGGTTGTCGGGGTGTTAGTCTGTTTTGAGTCGCCCCTTGGCGCATCTTGTGCACGTCTGCGACATGGCCAAATAAAAGCTAAAAGCAAGCATAATGGTCCTCCTTACAACCCTTTGCTGCAGCAAATAAAAATTTATTACCCCTCGACAGATGAGGAGGGTGAGCACAACACAGGACGGCACCGCACGGCACGAGCTCAAATAAAATATTGGCTAATAATCGCATAATAATACCGAAAGGATTCACATTTCTCGGGGGCAGCAATGGCATTATGTGTGTGTGTGTTATGCTCTGGGGACACGCTGCGTATACGCAATCTACTCACTACGCACTGCGAAACCATTTACACTTTTGGCATTTGGCGCTACTTTGTGGCACGTTAATAATGCTCTGGTTTATTTGCCTCAGCCTTGAGGAGAGCGTCGAGCAGCAGGAGGAGGAGGAGGAGGAGGAATTCATAATGACAACTCGTTTACTGCCCTCGGCATCAAATGTAGCCTCAATGTCTGACTTACTATTAACGAGAAAGAGGAGGAGCGAAAGCTCTTTGCGCCTTCTGCTCCTCCATCGCGTCTTATCCTAATTGTTGTTGTTGTTGTTCTTGTTGCTCTCGCAGCCCTGCCACAAATAAAACGCTGCCCCAGTGGCAGCTGATAAGCTGCCGTCCGTTAAACTGCACACTGAAGTTGCGTTTAAGTGCAGTTTCCCTCCACCTCCCATCGTCCTTTTCCACATCCTTTGCCATCCCGCTGGCAGAACACATGTAGTGTGGCACGGCAAGTGCCTATGGTTAAGTTGTTGCACGTTGAGCGCCTGTAAAACTTATCCCTCTATTATTATAAGTATGCGATAGTCCTTTGTCCGGGTCTGGCGCCTTTGTCATCCCGTTTGCCACGCGCAGGATTAAGTTGTAGTTTAGCCAGGAGATTTCACATTTATTTTGATTGCATTTTAATATCACTCATTCATTTTATGTCTAAGCGTTGAACTCGACATCTTCGCTTAGCACATTGCTCTTTAATAAATTACTTGGTTATAATTCTATAGTTCACATACTTTTGATGTATTCTTCATATTTATCAATACTTTTTCATTCAACAATAAATATGCTAAATTTATACGTATTTAAATGTAATTAATTTTTAGACTAATCACTTTTTCTTGACAACTTTTAGCAGTTTTTGTAACCAATAAAATGGCATATTTTCAATAAATTCATTATTCTACTTGTAATCCTAAATACACAAGATTCAAAGATCCAAATTGCTCTTTACACTTTAAACATATTATTTAAAATTTATTTGCAATCTATTGACATTGCATAATTTTTGGCTCAATTCAGTTGCTAATAAAAATTGCATTATTCCATTTAATTAGATATTTATCTGAAATCTGTTATTTAGTCTACCATATCGAGTTACGTTAGTTTAATCTTTTAAAGGTATCTGCTTAATTTAGTCTAAATAATTTTATGAGAAGTAGATAGATGCCTTATATTAATAGTTATAGTTTCCTTTTTTGAACTAGAATACATAAAACTAGTTAATCTAATTACCTAAAATATATTTTGACATTAATTTTATTTTTATATGGATTTCAGTTAATTTTGCAAAGCATGTAATATATTTATTTTTTTATTTATTTTTCCCATTCAATTTGCTGCTCTTTGATATGTATCTGAAATCTGTTTTTGAATATTATTTAGTCTACCATATTGAGTTACGTTAGTTTAAGCTTTAAAGTAAATAGATGCCTTATTTTAATAGTTATAGTTTCCTTTTGTGAACTAGAATACATAAAACTAATAAATCTAAATGACATACAATATTTTTATATTAATTTAATTTTTATCAATTGCAATTTATTTTTCAACAATGTTTTTCAAAGCATGTAATATATTTATTTTTTATTTATTGTTCCCATTCAATTTTTCTGCTCTTTGATATGTATCTGAAATCTGTTTTTGAATGTTATTTAGTCTACCATATCGAGTTACGTTAAGTTTAAGCTTTTAAAGGCAACTGCTTAATTTGTTCTAAATTATTTTATGAAAAGTAAATACATGCCTTATTTTAATAGTTATAGTTTCCTTTTGTGAACTAGAATACATAAAACTAATAAATCTAAATGACATACAATATTTTTATATTAATTTAATTTTTATCAATTGCAATTTATTTTTCAACAATGTTTTTCAAAGCATGTAATATATTTATTTTTTATTTATTTTTCCCATTCAATTTGATGCTCTTTGCTTATCATTTGTTATACAACAAAGAACTTAAGCTGCAGCAAATGCGATTATTTTAAGCTGAAGCCGCAGCAAGTGCGATGTCAATTTGTGTGGCATGGCAACGAGCTCATCCGTTGCCACTCACTGATGTTGTTGCTAGTTTGTTGCATGTGCGGCACCTGCGAGCTATGAGCTGCAGCTTCTTAGTTGTTGTTGTTGTTGCCGCTGCTGCTTCAACTTAAACTTGTAACTTTTTAACGTTTTTAGTTGTTGATCTTCCGCTGCAGAAAGTTGGCAAACTCTTTGTGTCAGTTATCAAACCAAGTTGCAGCTTCAGCTTGCAACGCTTTAATTATGTGGTCCAACACACACACACACACACAGACATACTCATGCATTAGAAGCACGTTTTGGCCAATACGCAAATCGTTTGGCTGGTTTTGAGCTTTGCATTTTTTATGGGATTTGGCTCAAGCGTCGCCACTTTAAATTGTGCGAATAGAAAAAAGTGAAAAGCAGAAAATACAAATATGCATACAAAATATGTCAGCCACAATATGCTGCTGTCTGTGTGCTTAAGTGTGCATGTGTGTGTGCTTTAGTGTGTGTGTGTGTGTGTGTTAACGGGGCCAGCGGCCACAGGCGGAAATCACTAAAGGCGTTTCCTGTCGCAGCGCCAACAAATGGTGTAAAAAATCATGAAAGCAACACGCAGCTAACATCAAGTTGTTGTTGTTGTTGTTGTTGTTGTTATTGTTTTAGTTGTTGTTGTTGCTGTGCACCTATACATAGATAAGCTCGCACGTTAAGCGCGCTCGGCGCAGAGCCGAGGTCAATGGGTCGTTCGCTTTAAACGCCCCGTTGGCTTCCATCTCTCTCTCACTCTCGCTGCCAGCAAATGTCAGTCATACTTGTCATAACATCCCACCACACAAACACACTCACACACATGTTCCCATATGTACACACACACACACACATGTTCAGATGCTAAGCCGTCAAATACCGCAACACTTTGGCTCAAAGTCTGAGTCTGGCATTCGAAATGACGCAAACAAACCGCACGAACTGAAGACTTTCCCAACAGTCGCATGTGTGTGCGTGTGTGTGCGGCATATTTCCAAGAAATTCTGCCACCCAACACACACACACACACACATACACTGATAGAGAAAGAGCGAGGGAAAGAGAGAGAGAGCTAGGCAACCATTCTGGAGGCAGCCATGCAAAATATGCCGACATTAAATAACTTCAATCTACTCTAAAGAACTTGTTTATGCTGTGACCCCCTCGAACTCCTCTCGGGATATGGATAGGCAAGCTTTTTGACATCTCAGCTAGCTGGAATTTAGCAGAGAATCTTCTTTGACAGCACACACACACACACACACACACATCGCACATCGTACATGTTTATATCAATTTTTGTAGCATACATTTCAGCGCTGCTTCAGTTTGTTACATTTCTTTAAGCAGCTGCTCCTTGGACAACTCCTTGCGGCTCCTTATCGGCTTGTGTGCATGTGTAAGCCCTGATTGTCAGTGTCCGATAATGTGCACTGCCTGTGGCTTTGCATTGCCATATATAGTAAATAAATACAGGCAAATACAAGATGTGATCACTGCAATCTCTTAGCTCTCAATCCCGTCCGTCCGTCCATCTATCTGTCCCTCAGTATCGATGGCTTTTGCAAATGACATTGGCAAATGGAGTGCTGACCAAAGCCAAGCTGTGACATCTTGTATGTAAACTGCAAGAATTTGCCAAAGTCAATATTGATTGCATATTTCCAGAGGGCGGTTTCACCATTTGGGCAAATAGCCGAGCGAAATCAAATTGAAAAGCAATGCGACATTGCACAGAATTATTGCCAGCTAGATTATTTATACTTATCGAAATATACTTTTAATATTCGCAAATAATATATATTATTTATTATTATCTATGTACTAATTTATTACCTAAAACGAAAATCAAAATGATATGCAATTTGAAATTAAAGAGAATTATTGTCAGTTTGATTTTAAAAACTTGTAAAACAAAATTCGCCAAAATGTGCTTTTTTAATAATCGAATATAATAGATATTATTTAATAGTAATAAATTGGTTCTATAATATTGATTTTATAGACTAATTTAGTACCTTAAACACAAATGAATAGAAGAAGAAAATTGAATTGAAATGAAATAATGTGGAATTAAAGAGAATTATTGTCAGTTTGATTATTAAAACTTGTATATCAAAATTCGCCAAAATAATAGATATTATTTAAAAGTAATAAATTGTTTCTATAGTATTGCAATATTCAATGTTGAATTAGGGAGAATTATTGTCAGTTTGATTTTTAAAACACTCATCTAATTACCCTAAATAATAGTTGTTATTTAATAGATATCAATTGATTATATAGTTTTACTTCTAAATACTAATTTATCACCTTAAATACTGATGAATAGCAGATACAAATTAAATTGAAGTGCAGTTATTGTCAGTTTGATTATTAAATCTTCTACAACGCAGTTATGCATAATACAAGCTTTTTATAACAAATTTGAATTTATTTTATAATAGTCAAATTAATTACCTTAAAAACCAGAAAAATAAAAAAAGAAAATCAATTTAAAATGCAACGTGAACTTGCAGAGAATTATTGACCCGTAAAAAACACTTCTCTAACTAATGTTCCCCTATTGTGCACTTTTAACAATCGCACAAAAACCGACTATTGAATAAAAACATATTTCTTGCTATTAATTTTATGCGCTTATTTATTACCTAAATTGGATTAACTCACGTTTATTGTTATAATTACTGAAATTGATAAAAAAAATTAATTAATTTATTACCTTAAAGCCATCGCTCTCACGAGCCATTTTCCCTTGAATACAAAAGCAGTTTGAACTTTTCGAAACTATAATAAGTTTTATTCAATATCAAAGGAAAATTCATTTACAAACGTAAATACAAATTGGTAATGGAAATAATAATACGTATTGTTTTTGTTCAATATGTTACTTAAATGCTAAATGCTAATACAATAGTATCAATATAAATGTTATGGATAACTGTACAGTACGAAATACGAACATAATTTACAATAACTTGTTTCTCATAGTATTTTTGGCACACAATTTGACTATAAATACAAATTTTGGTTCTCTTGCCGTATGAAAATATTTACATTGATCTGGCATATCAACAGAGAGTGGGAGAAGGACAGCTAAACTGGGATAGAAAGAGACAGAGAGAGAGAGAGTGACAAGGTAAATGCACTTTACAGCAATTTTTGTGCTTGAGCCACAAAAATGCAAAAGTTGCCTTGTAGAACAAAACGTATTTGTTATTCCTTTGGTAGTAGGTATGTGCGTGTCCTTTTGCTTGGCCGGATATATAAAAATTACTTCGTTTACATTTGCAAGCATAAGGATAAGGACGAGCATTGGGATAAGTGTAAGGATGAATGGGTGAAGGTGGGCGAGGCAGACGAAAACGGGTCACGCAGTGACCAGAGAGACAAGTAATAACACTTGACGCACGTCCGGGCTTCCTGTTTGCCCGGCCAGGACGTGCCCAGGACATGGCTTCAGCCACTCGCCACTCGCCACTCGCCACTCAGGTGTCCCAGCACCCGAAAACTAGACAAAACTCTCCTGACGTGTTAAATTGAATTTCAGCGACGACGACGACGACGATGGCCTTCTGCTTCTGCTTCTGCCCGCTTGCGCCTCGGGCGTCTGATGGCCACTGCTAAACGTTCCGGCTCCTCCTCGAGCTCCAGCTCCTCCCGCGCCCAGCAACAGCTGCTGCTCCTGCTGATGGGCCTGCAGCAATTGTCGCGCCAGCTGAGAGATGTCTCCGCTGTAGCCGCCGCTGTTGTCCAACTCCGCTCCGTGTCGGTCCGTGTGCATGGCCAGCGAGTGGCGCAGGAGATCGGGGAGACACCACTGCTCGAGGAGCTCGGCGCCCAGCGTGTGTGAGTGCTGGACGAGGCGCGTCAGCGTGTGCAGAATCGCCTTAATGCTGCGCCGCTGGGCGTCGCATTCGGCACGTGAGTCGTAGGTCTTGTAGAATTCCGTTTGGTAAACGGACGTGATGAAATTTATGATGATGCCGTTGGCCAAGTGGCTGTGGCACTTCTTGTTCAGCGACATGTTCTGCAGCATCCCGACGATTTGCTCCTGTTCAAACGATATCAAGCAGACCCAACACAAATGTTGATGAGCAAAAAAATACTTGTAATACAAACAGAGAGAGAGAGCGATTGAGAGAGGGAAGGAGTCTATGTGTTTGTGTGTGTGTGTGGCAAATGAAAAATCGTGGCCAAGATTGTGAAAAAATTGCTTTGCAAATGCACAAATAAATTTTACGAGCTACTTCCAAGCAATGCTTTCAATAAAATTGCCCAGAACCAGGGCTGGCAATCGATACCCAAATGCAACAAATTAGTTCCCACATCGATTTTCGAATCCCATTTAAATTGTTAGCGCGCTTGAACTGATTTATACAAAAGAGTAGAGTGTAAGAACTGAACTTTAAAAGGAACTTGTAAGGAAATGAGTAATTTAATCCAACAATCTAGAATGCGATGGTCATACATATATAAATTTAATTGGATTGCATTTAAAAAGTTCCCATTGTGAAATGAATAGAATACCAAATTACTAGATATCATAATTTTGTTGTACGAAAGGAAAGCTTATAATATTTAGCAAATCAATAGAATTAAAAAATTTGAAGAAATTAAAATTGAAAATTAATAAATATTTAAGAAATAAAATTCAGAAATGTAATGAATGCGTGAAAGATTGAATTCAATTTGAATGTAAATTAATAAAATAAAAGAGTGTTGAAGTCAAATATTATAATTTCCAGTTTAGAAATGAAATGAAGAAAAAGTGACCAGATTTGTAAGAAATTTAAGTATGGGAAAATCGAATTATAGAATTTTCAACTCAGAACTGAAATGAAGAAAATGTGAAAAAATAAATTTATTTTAAATCTGAATAAAAATTCAATAAATTAAAATAAATAGTTGAAATCAAATATTTGTTTCAAAATTCGAAATGAAATGAAGAAAATTAAAAAATATTAATTTCAATTTATATAATATCATTTCCAATCAAGATTTTCAGATCTAGTGCTTTGGCACACACACAAACAGCCAGCCCTGAAGTAGAAGGTTGATTTAATGTTGAGAGGGAGTCGGCACTTACGTAGAGAAAGACGCTGATGCCGTTGCTCTGGTGCTCCAGCGTCGAGATCAGCCTGAAGATGGCCTCGTTGGACATGATGGAGTAGTGCGAGGTGACCTCCATGCGACTCAAATTATTCAGCGCCGCCGCACAGAGCAACAGCGTCTGGGCGCAGCAGTCGGGCGTCAGCAGAGCTGCCAGGCCAGCAACCAGAGTCTCGGCACAATCCTTGAGCCCGTCCACACGATGCTCGGGTCCATGCCAGCTGGCCGTGATCTGTGCGAGCAGCGAAACCGCCTCGCGACGCTCGATGCCGCCGCGTTCGACGCCGCCGCCCACCTGCAGAATATCGCGCACAATCTCGATGCCGCCACAGGCGCCCAGCTGGGCGATGGCTTGCGGGGCACAGCAGAGCGTGGCCAGAGCACGCAAGGCGAGGGCTCGCACCGAGCTGAGCTTGTGATCCAGCACGATGATGAGCAGCGCACGCACAGCCTCGTTCTGGACAAAGGCGTCCGAGAGCGAGGCGAAGCCATCGTAGTCGATGTTCATCAGCGTGGCCACCATGTTGATGTTTGCGCGCAGCAGCAGATCGCAGCGGCTCTGCTCGATGCTGACCACAAGGACGCGGGCCAGTCGCTCGAAGATGAGGCGCAGCGTGATCAGGGTGTGGCGCTTCAGCAGCTGGACGTCGTCCAGCAGCGAGTCGAGGTTCATGTAGTGCTGTCGCTCCAGCGAGTAGCGCGTATCCTTGCTGACGGTGCGAATCTGTTCCAGATGCTGCTCGAAGCGTCGCCGCTCGACGCGCGCATCGTTGAAGAAGATGCCGCGTCGCTCCAGCACACACGCGAACTCATCGAGATGCGTCAGCAGCCGCGTGGCTCCAGCCAAGGCCTCCGCCAGCGTGGTGGCCTGCATCCCCGCCAGCGCTCGCTCGGTGCGCTCGAAGTGCGCCTGCATGTCGAGCGCCTGCTGCTGCAGCTGGCGCATCAGCTTGGCCACCGCGCTGCTGGTGATGGTGAAGTTCTTGTACGCCTCCTGGGCAATCGATTTGTGCTGCAGCATGCACATCACCTCCGGCTCGCAGCTCCAGCGCTCCTCCTGCAGCCAGCTCTGCACAGCCGCGTTCTGCTCCAGTTGCTCACGTTGTTTGTGTGAGGGTTGTGCTCTCGCCTTGGGCGTGCTTGTGCTGGCCGTGAAGCGACTGCGCAGCGGGGAAAGCGCCTCGAACTTCAGCGTATCCTCGAGCTCATCCTCCTGCTTCTCCAGCTGCTGTGTGCCGAAGGTGATCGTCTCGTTGTTGTACGGCGGCGGCGCTTCGCCCAGATAAACCGTCTCGTTGTTGTACGGCGGCGGCGGCGTCACCGGCTCCTCGTCGGACAGCTCCTCCATCTTGGACTTGCGAGCCGAGCGCCTGCGACGTCGCACTGCGGGACGCGGCGGCGTCGCCGGACCCATTTCCTTATCGTCCTTATCGTCCAGCTGCAGGCTGTCGAGCTGCTCGAACAATCGACTGCGACTGGCGGACAACTCGTCGTCCTCGTCGTCGCCCTCCTCCTCCTCCACGTCGCCCTCCTCGCCCGGCTGCGGCTGCCGCTTGGGCGTCGCCACCCCGTTGAAGGATATGCGACGCGTCACGCTGACCAGCGGCGAGTAGAAGGACGAGTTGCCCACGCGCCGTATCACGGTCGGAGGCGTCGCCACCGAGCGTAATGAGGTGGGCGAGGCACTGGGCGTGCCTCCTGTGGCTATCGATGTGGCTGTTGCGTCTGCCGCAGCCGTTAGGCTCTGGCTATTGTGCTGCTCCTCATTGTCCGAGAATCCCGAGTCCTGTCGGAGCGATATAAATCTCACATTAGTCGCAAGCATAATGGCAAGAGAATCTCATAATGAAATTATGTGGGAGGACAGAAGTTTAATGCAAGTGATTCAAATAGTAATTGAATTCAATAAAATTGAATTGTTTTACAAAGTTTTGGTTTTGAGTATTTTAAATAAAGAAATCTCACACTCATCCATTTTATAATTAAATAATATTTGTAAAATGTATTGTGTAAGATCAAAAAAAATAATTATAGCCGAGAATATTTGATATTCATCATTATTACTGAAGAAAAACATTTTGACATATAATATAATTTGCATGTTAATAGCCCATGATTAAGAATCATAGAAGCATGGAGATTGTAAATTGAATGTCATTAAATTATATTAAATATATAAAGACTACAACAGAATAGAATAAAGAATAATGCGAAATAAATATATAAAATTAAAACTCAGCTAATATGAACTGAAAAATAGTTGCAAATTGTATATACAGCAGAAATAAATTGCAATACTGACAAATTGAAACGTAATGAAATAAAATAAATTCTATTGAAAATTCACAGATGAAATGAACGTGAAGCATCATTTCCGTTAACGCAATGAAGTGAAAATAAAACATGTAGAACGCAAAATTAAAGCGATAGCAAAATACTCAGTTAAATGCTGGAACACATTGTGCAAATTCCGATTGAGTTTGAGATTGTTTGAGAGATACGCATATAGCATGAATATATGTATATATATAGATAACACACCTGACTGCGCAGACTGCCGGGACTGTCGTGTTTGTGCCAGGAGAGCTTGGAGCTGTTCTGCTCATCGTCCACCTCCTGAATGCTGGACAAATTGCCAGCGTTGTTGCCCAGCTGCCGTTGCAAGGCGCTGTCCAAAGATGCGGGTTGCTGCTGTTGCAGATGTTGCTGGTGTTGCAGCTGTGGCTGCTGGTAACCGTAATTGTAATGCGAGTAGAAACCGCCGCTGGTGAAGCTGCTGCCGGACTGCTGGCCCTCGGAGCCCCACCAGACCTTGCTGTAGCTGCGCTGGAAGGACATGGCTGTCGAGGAAGAGCGAAATGCAAATCAGTTGTGTCAATCATTTAATAAATTGCCTCATTTGTTTAACCGCTTTAAATTCATTAAGTTTAATGCAATTGACGCCTGCTTAATTTATTTCAACATGCCCCCAAGGGACCAATGGCATCGGGCCAAATGTCAACAACTATCCGGCCAAGTTTTAAAGTATTTTGCTCGCCCACACACAAGCCCAAACAAACACAGACAGACAGCAGAACAGAGACGGAGAGAGAGTCGGAGGCAGACAGACGCCTCGTATTAATATCCGTTGCAGAAAAAATTAAATTTCCGCCAAGCAACGCAACAAATCATTATTTTAATCAATATATATTTATGTATTTATGTAGTTGTGTGAAGGTCCTTCTGGAGGTCCTTGTGCTGGATGTCAGTGCCCAAGATGGGAGACAGCTGCAGAGTTCGGTTGAGTTTTGAGCTTAATGCAAAGTTGCTGTTATCAAAATGACATTTGACATGTGGCAGAGTCACATAATTAGAGTGCAGCCTGCCACACAGCCTGCTGTCGGCTGTGGCAACTTCTGTGCTCGTCTCTCGCTCTCTCGCTCTATCTGCACTTACATATATAATTGTGTTATAATTTCAAAGTAATTGATGTGATGCCAAATTGTGGCCAGGTATTTATGCAGATTTTACTGCTGCTCCCATTTCCATTGCCCCAGAAATCTGCGCACCTGTCCGGCCTCATCTACAACTCCAACCGGAGTCCCATCTACAGTTGATACACTTTTGTGGGCAGCGGAGGAGGAAGCAAATGCAAATGTTGGCCAAAAGCATTTACGCTATATTATGCAAATGAAATAAAGTAATTATGCCGCACATTTCTGTGCCGAGTGCTTTACAATATTTGTTGCTGCCCCTCGTCAGTTTGCCTGGCACTTTTCGGTGGTTTTACGACTCTGCCATATATTTTTTGGTTGACAACAAATATTGTATATATATACATATATATATATTGTGGCTTTCACTTGTAGCAACATATTTATTACTGTTTATTTTTTGTATTTTGCTGGGTTTTAGCATAATTATGCAATGGGACAACAGCCGAAAACGCAGTTGACCGAAAGCATTTAGTGTATTTTCATTTGGCGCTGCAAAGTATGCAATGCTTTTTGTGCTCGCCGCATGTTTGAGCAACAGTTTTGCAAGCACTGCTCAAATATTTAACCATAATAATGCAATAATTCCCAAACAAATGTGCAATAATAGGTAAATATTTATGAATAAATGCCAATTTAATTTGTTTAAAAGCCGAAACACTTGGAAAAAAAAACCTAAATGCCATGCCGCAAAATTAATTGAAACGAAAAGGGGCAATAAACCTTTCGGCCTGTAAACAATTATATTTCTGATAGCCATTGGCAGTAATTATAAACTTTACGACCTCAGAGAATACATATGTCGGCTTGTCCCTGTTTTGCATTTGTTTTAATTGACTAAACTTCGCTGCTTTGGGGATAACTACAGGGTATAGCGAAGTGCATGCCAATTATATTTTTAATTGAAATTAATGCAAAGCATTAGCCGTTTGTTGTCGTTTGCATGTATTATTGTTAATTGTTTTACAAGGAATCTGAGAGATTTTTAATTAAACGGTGAACAATAGAATGTACAACAATTAATGCGAAATAGCATTTATTAACTACATAAATATTAATGTTAAATTACAGAATTTCTTGCACACAAATTCATGTTGATTTTCGCTCTACGCTTAAAAGTATGCAATGCAAATTTTCATTTAACGACGCGGCATAAAAAAGATGGCGGCGGCTAATTAATGAAGAGCTTTGCGAACACCCAGCTCTAAAGGGGAAGAGGGGACAGAGAGGAGAGGTGACTGGATTGCACAATAAATATTGCGCAATGCTCGTCGGCGTATCTGCGCCGCCACAACGTTGGCTGCAAGGCGATAAAAATTAACGGTACTTAATACCAATATGGAAAATCATTAAGTGATTTATAGCCGAGCGCAGAGCAGCAGAAACAGAGGCAGAGCGGGAATAAGGGCGATTAATATTTGTCAACGCTTTTAAAGCACTTCGGTGAGACGGCAAATCGACGGGAAGGAGACACATTAAACGTACGGCAGCCCTGGTTTAAGCTTATTTATTAATTGTAAACCTCGCTGAAGTTTTTTAATTTGTCAGCTTGGCTTTACGCCCATTGATTAATAACTGCCTTAAAGTTGCAGCCCTGCTTGATCACATTATGCGAGAAGATCGATAAAGTCGCGCAATTACTTTGATAACAACATTAATGTGGCAGCCCTGGCAGTGAACGCATTAAAACTGCAAATAATTTAAAAATGGCATCAAGAGTGCAGACTAAAAGAGAATCGGTTTGTTAATAATTTGTTTATTTCATTAAATTGGTTAAGTATATACAATATGGTCCTAGCATACAGATAAACGCATTTTATAATACAAAAATACACAGATTAACAATGTCAAATTGCGAAGCTTTCTCGCGAAAACTTTAGACTACGAGTAATACATAGAGATAATATCAATAATCTATTTCCCATTGAAGGCCACAGACAAATTAGGAGTCGAGTTTACAACAAAGCAAATAAAGCGAAAAAACCAATGAAAGGAAAACGAAAATAATTATAAATTTTAATAGGGGAAACATTGAAGAAGAAGGAAAAGCGAATTGAGTTGAATTTTTGCGAGGATTTCCATTTCATTTCAGCTCTTCGTTTGCGCTCTAACATGTTGCATGGCAACGCGAGTGCGCGTGGCATGTGTTCGAGTTCATGTGTGTGTGTGTGTGTGTGTGTGGGTGTGTGTGGCAGTCAATTAACAAACGCGCCACATAAATTTTCATATCGAATACATATGCGTTTTTTTGGTATTTGTTTAATCAAGATAAACGAGCGAATATGAGAGGCACCCACACCCTCGTGCCTCGTGCTTGCCACATGCCACACAGCGGGGCACAGCGGATACAGGGATATTACAGTGTGTTCAGTGTTCAGTGAAAGCCAGCACCAATCTGTGTGGGGTAGGTAAACAGGATATTTATTACAGGACGCATCCCGGCAGCAGCTCCATCATCGCGGCACATCGTTGAGCAGCAGCGTCGACGTGTAGCTGGTCGGCGCCTGGATGTGCGCCGTCTTTGTGGTGGCATGCAGCACGGTGGGCGCCTCCTCCACGTAGCCCACCGTCGTCACCTGGACGCTCGTCTTGCTCAGCTGCAGCGTGCGCGGCATCGAGTGATGCGCCCCACTCACGTTCCCGTTGCTGTGGTGGCTCTGCAGCGGTGCCGTCGTCGACTCGTCGTCGCTGTAGTCGCTGCTGCTGCGCATCGAGCTGTCGAAGGAGTACGGCGACTGCAGCCGATTCGTTGTTGCAGCGCCGTTGTTGTTGTTGCTGCTGCTGCTGCGGTGCTGCAGCGTGGTGCTGGAGACGGCGGCGGTCATGTCCTCCTCGGAGATGTCGTCGAAGGCCGGCGGCGGCGTCGACATGCCCGACAACATGGCCACGCCTACGGCGCGAGATCCGCCCGCTGATGGCGTCGCATTGGAGGCGGGCGTGCGGACGAGCGGCGTGCGCAGCTGCGTGGCGGACGCCTTGCGCTTGGAGGGGGAATGTTTGAGCGGAAACGTGGGCGTCTTCTTGAACACCTGCTTGCCCATGGCGTCCTGGAAGCGCTTCGCATAGAACGAGGGCCGGCACACGGAGACCGTGTCGCCGTTGTACAGTATGCTCTTGAACGTGTGCTCCAGCTTCTTCTCCAGCCGATACGACTGCAGGATGTCGATGATGCCGATGTAGAGCAGCAGCCGCTCGTCGTTGGCAGAGCGTGCGGGAATGCCGCCCTTGGGCTCGTCGTCGCCCTCCTCGATGGTGGCGTCCAGATCGGCGGTGATCGACTCCATGGCCGTGGAATGTGCCACCAAACGCTGGCGATTCATGCTGCGCGTGCGATTCAAGCCCGCCGCCGAGGTGCCCGGTATGGAGGCGTACGAGGCGACCGCATGCAACTGATGCAGCTGATCCGCCTCGGGCGCATCATCGTCCGTATTCCGCTGCCGCTTGGCGCGTGCGTTGCGAATGCGTTCCTCTCGCTTCTCTTTGGCAGCGATGTCCAGATTGTGGATGCCCACCAGCAGCGAGTAGTCCATGATCTGGAAGCTCTCCAGCACCATGCAGTCGCGCTTGATGGTGTTCATCAGCGCCGTGTAAGTGTCCGCCTCGAGGAAAATGCCATCGGGGTGATGTTCGGCAAAGTCCAGATCCTTGAAGGTGGGACTCGCCTTCTGGCGCTCCGCCTTGGACGCTTTGCGCCTGAATGTCGAGCCCTTTAGATCGTACTTGCAGTGCATCTTGATGTCCGAGGGCAGCAGATTGTTCATGGCCACCAGACGCACATTTTTCGAGTTGTAGTGGAAGCAGTAGAGGCCGAAGAACTTGGGCAGCAGCGTGCGCGGATTCTGCGAGAGATTCATGTAGTAGCCGGGCAGCAGCTTCTGCAGAAATTCGCACTCCTTCTTCTGCACCGTCTTGATGATGAACTCATCGTCGTCCGTCAGATAGAAGATCGAACCGGACGCACCCGGATTCGACAACTCGCGCATTGGCGACGCACACATGGACATGAGGAAATCGTCGGGCTCGATGTTGAACAGATCGCGAAAGTAGCGAAACGCTATCGGCGCATACACCTTGAACCGGAAGTCGCTATAGTGATGGGCGGGCGTCAGCGAGGAGCCGTCTGGGGGAAACGCGATTGTCTCCATCTCCCAGAAGTCGTTCATCAGCAGATCACGCTTCGGTTTGCTCGCCAGGCTGCCCACCGTGTGCTGAATGCCCAGCTGAATGGAGCCCATGATCTGCTTGGACTGAATCTTCTTGTAGGTCACCTCGCCGCCCTCTGCCACCCGACGATGTCCGATCTTCTTCTCGTGCTTGGTCGACGGATTCCTCGACACGGTGGCATCCAGCATGGAGCTGTCGCTGTACACCTTGGGCAGCTGCGTCGCCGCAATGTTGCTTATCTCCTGCTGCAGCAGCGCCAGCGACTCCTGACCGCCATGTGCTTGGGCCGCCTCCCTGAACAGCTGCCTCGAGGTGCCCGCTTGAGGCAGCGGCGTTGTCGGCGTGCTGCTGGGCTGCCTTGGTGTGGCCGGCAACTGTTCCGCTCCCGCACTGCTGGCCACAAAATCGTTGGCCGAACTGTTCGCTGGCGGTATTATGATTGTGAGTTGAACTTCTTTCGGTTGTTGGTCCTTTTGTTGCTCCAATTGCTCCTCAACTTGCTCCTCGGGCGCGCCATTGCTGAGCTGTGGCTGCAGCTTGTTCAGCGGCTGCAGCTCAACCTGCTGCAGTTGCGCCTCCATGCTGCTCGCTGCTGTGGCAGCAAAGAGAGAGTCGAGTTAGGCGAGTAACAGAAATCAGTATAAAAGGCTGGCAATGGCTCTCAAACTGTAAAAGCAACGCGTTCAATTGCAGTAAATCTATGTGTGTGTGTGTGTGAGTTGATGATTAAGCGTCGCGTCTTGGCAAAAATTGTCACGTTTGCAATTGTTCAACAAAGCTGCGAGACAGTGCACACCCGCTATGACGCACACTCAATAACGAATCAAAACGAAGACTGACCTTCCAGCTGCTTAATATGCATTATAAACAAATAAATCAAACACAATGGCGCTTTTCCTCAAAAGACGTTGCAAAAATCATAACTTTTGGACTTTGATTCTTTATTGATTATTTTCATATTACTATCGCTACAAGTATAAAACTTTTAAATGATTGCTTTAGCACTTATTCGTTGAAAATTGGACTACAAACTTATTTATTATTTATTAATTTATTTGTAGCAAAAATGTTGTTAGCCAGGAAAAACTTGCTTTACATTTGCTAAGACATTAAGACTCAAACCAGAGTTTTTAATATTTTGTTCCCCATTTGATTTATGAATATTGTCAATATAAGTCAGCTTATAAATTCATATTTCATTATACCCAAAAATGAAAATGTATGAAACAAATAATAACCAATTTTAAGCTTGCTAACTTTTAACTGGCGAACAATAATTTAATTAGAACTGAATTTATTTTTACAACGAGTTTTTGCAAAACGATCCATAGTGCGCTGAAGGCGAAGCTGAAGCTGCATTCAATTGTCACCTCTTTTTTTCTCACATTTTCGCCCACTTGCGCGCTTACTCAGAGCTCAGAACTGAGGAGGTAACGAATAAATAAAAATAATTTTTATCGTATTTGATTTTTAAGCGTGGCCCTCAAACTGTACTATTTACAGCGCTGCCACCAAGACTGCAAAAAGCAGCGAGCGAAATTACTCAGAACTGACGTTACTCAATATGCTGCTTATCATCATTGTTTACCCCACACACACACACACAAACACAAACTAAATCGTATTGTTTATCGTATTTTATGTGAGAGCGCGACTCTCAAACTGTGCGCTGGCACTAAAACTGTAAGCTCTCGTTATGGAATTTGTGTTGCAAATATTTACCATAATTTATTTAATTCGCAAGTGCAACGTCAAAGAACAGCGAACAAAAAGCGAGTGCAAATGAATTGTTTGCAAAAGTCAAAACAATTAAATTACGTTAGAAAAAAGCATTTATTTAGATTTTGATTTGTGAAATGGAAAGCGAAAAAACAACAACACAAAACATTTTGAAAAGTGTATTTGTATTTATTTATGTTATTTTTGTATTTGTCAAACGCTCTCTTGGATACAGAGCACGATACGGATGCGGAATTATGTATAATAGTGAAATATACATATAAACAAAGATATATTATATGCAGATATCTATTAACACAAAGCAACAAAAAAATGACAACGGAAAATTTTCATAATCGCTTTTTTGCTGAATGAAAAGCGAAATTCTGTGTGTATTTATTTATTATTAGCGAGCCAATTGTGGGCGTTGCTTTCTGGTATTTTATCTTATCAGACCAAAAACATACGTAGACGATTATGAAATGGCGATAATTAATTGTTTTTTGCTCTACTTCATGGTTAAATAACACTTATCAGGGCCAGCTTAGCAGAGAGTTTAACAGTCATTAAACGAATTTCGTTGTTGTTGTTGTCATTTCGCATTAGCGAGAGGAGTGAGGCAATAGTTAACAGTGGCTCAACAGTCAGTATTAATACTGCTGCTGATTTTACTCAGATTTATGATTAAATAAAGTTTAACAGGGCCTGCTTAGCAGAGCGTTTAACAGTCATTAAGACATTCGCTTAATGTTGTTGTTAATTTGGCACTAGCGATCGGAGTGAGGCAACAGTTAACAGTGGCTTAACAGTCGTTAAAGAGAAGATGTCGCTGTTATTGCTGCTGTCGAGAAACCTAAGCTAACATTGTGTTGTTGTCGTTGTTGATGATATTGTTGCCAATGGGGAATGTGTGCACACATTTATGAGCTTGCAATTAAACGCGTTGCCTTTTGTTTTAGCCATTTGCTGCCATTTGAATAAATTTATTAGCGTACTTACACACTGAAAATGCTCGAGGGGAAACGCCGCCAAAGGCCACACGCACACTTACAGCGCTCGTTTATGTACGTGTGTGTGTGTGTGTGAGCAACAAGTCGTTCTTGTAGTGGCAATAGTATTTGTGTGTGTGTGTGTGCTGCTCGTCTCGCACTCCAGCCAATTGCCGAGTGCTGCGATTCTTATGCGCCTCTCTTTGCTCTTCTTGCACTCCCAACCCTTCAATGCAGTTGCTGTTGTTGCTCTGTCGACGATCAATGAGCGTTTCTTGTTGTTGTTATCGTTGTTCGAATTCCAGTTGATAAATTGCTTTCATAATTCACAAATCCAGCAACAATTTCAGTGACTGCTTCGCCTATACATGTGTGTGTGTGTGTGTGTGTGTGTGCTGGCAGTGTGTGCGTGTTCGATGACGTCGGCGGCAGCGGCAAACAGCGAATTTCTTTTATGTTTCGCGTAGCAGCGACTGCGGCAGCCGCATGACGACCCCGAACATCTTTTAAACAAAAAAATACATACTCTATTGAGACGCGCGCGAGGAACAAAGCTTTTGCTTTAAATGTCACACACTTTTCAAGTTTCGACGATTGTTTAGTAATACGTTTAAAAACAAAGTGAAATCTTGATACACTATTTTTTCTCTTCTTTTAGTTGCAAGCGCACAGCACAGCTGGCCAAAGTCATACGCGCAGTGTGAGTCAACTCTGTAGAATGAAGGTGCGACGAAGCGAGCAGCGAGCAGCGACCGCAGGCCAGACAACTGGTGCGCCAGAGCAGTGCCGCTATACAGTCGCACTGTGTGCGAGAATGAGTCAACAGGTACTGGCTGTTTATTTTGAGTGCTGCAAAGCGCGCTGTTAAGCAGTGCTGTGGAATGCCAGCAACTACTGGCGCCATCTAGCCGACATTTGCACAAATGACACAGCGATCACTCCGCCGCCCGTTGACCTATCGATATACATTTCAAGCGAACGTTACTTTTTAAATGGCCAACACAGCGAAAATCTAATTAGAATTAAGAATAATAAATATATTTGTATATGACAAGAGCTAAGCGCGTTACTGTCGCGGCTCTGGCTTAACTAATTAGATTATGGCTGACACAAAGTGCGCCCCGAAGCCAGCTAAAGACACTCCAGCCCCCCGCCCACGTCTCCGTCTCCGTCTCCGTCACGACGGCGAAGTCGAGTCGCTTTCGGTGGTGTTAATTTACAGCAACAATTTAATGCGCCTCATTAGCACCACCAGCAGCAGCACAGTAACTGTGACTGTAATTTTCAATTGATTAAAAAAAAAAAAGAACCTTAGAGAAATAATAGAAACAGCAGCGACAACGCCTCAAATCGATATTTATTGTGAGCGATGAGTAATTTTAATAAATGTTCCGCTCATTAAAATTGCAACAACATCGACAACAACAAAGTCGAAGCTCGTTACAAAAAATAACAACAGTCACGATACATTTTGTTCGACAAAATTGCATTTAACAATTGACTGGGCCTCGAGCTGTGTTTAATAGAATATCACAAATTACATCTCGATTTCGAATTCCATTCGCTGCCACCCCCAAAGAGGGAGGAGGGATTCTACCATAATTATGGTTTCTTCCTTGTACTATTCTCCCCCATCTGTCCATCCAATCATCGCTATCTGCATCTCTGTCTTTGTTTAATAAACAGATCGATAAGCAAAAGTGGCGACAAATCAAATTCATATGCAAATTGTAAAATTGTAAAAGAATCTTAATAAAGTTGTTTTCAAACAGGTTTCGGGTTATCATCATTCCAACGAGTGCTATTCATATAGTAGCTATTCGTATTCATAGCCAGCAGCATTCTCGATATGCGATGCGCTAAGAGGGGAACGCAATTAATTGCGCTTTATTGAAATGCTTAGAAAGGCGATAAACTGAATAACTTGGATGGCAAAATAGCTGCGAAATACCCTGTAAAGAAATACTCGCTCTAAAATAATCAATTATTATTATTAGATATGGGAAACTTTTCTCTTTGTTTACACTATTCGACCTTAAAATATTTGATTGCATTTAAGGAGTTTCCTTTTCCGATTTTTCCCTCTAAATTCTTGACCCCAACTAATCGCATTCCTTATAGGGTATGCAGAGCTTACAGCCCGAAAATAATAAAAAATACTCATAATTTATGCAACACGCGACGCAACAAAAGCGGCGACTGTTAACGGCACTTTGCTTTAAGCCAACACACAATAAGCCAACACACAATTGGGCCCATACCATTAACGTCTTCGCCGAGCGTTTCGAAAACTTTCAAGCAATGCCGATAACAAAAGCGATTATCGATAACATATTCGGTAAGCGCTGATTCAAATTCATAGCGATAAGGAATACCCATAATGCGCATAAAATTCTCATTTGAATCAAGTAAATGAATGAAATATATGTTAAGAGGACATAAAGGACGACCTCGTTGAGCAGTGCATGTAATTAATAAGCGAGTGTATTACCATTGCTATAATACTGTGAATAATTATGTAAATGTTTCTGAGTGATTCACCCAGAAGTTGGGGCCGAAATCAAACAGGTTATCCATTCATAACGAGACAGAGAGAAAAAGTACGGATGGATGGGAAAAAGTAACATTTCATTCGAAATGCTTTCGTTTTACAAAGTATAAATATTATATGGTTTTCAAATATCACATTTCTTTTGCTGGAATTATCAAGTGATTATCAATATGAGGGGAAGTTCAACAAAATTCTTTCAAAAAACATAATTAATGTCGCTGCCTCCTTTTACAAACAAATATTATTCATTAGTTAGTTGCAGCTGTGTTAATAATTTCACTGTTCATTTAATTAACAATTTGTTAAGGCATGTTTGGGTGTTTTCTCCGGCAATTGAAGAGCGGATTAACTTAATTAAGCGGTACTTTAATAATTAATAATAAAAAAAAAAACAAAAAATACCGCGCGCCTTTTTAATAGTTGTGACGTTGAAATGGCAAATAATAAATTGATAAATTGAATAAATGTGAAATGTGAAATGGAAAATCGGAAGTGCGGAATAAGCGCAATAAATTTTAATCGCTGTGTTAAGCATTTCCCATTTGTTTATACACATTTTGCCCATTCATATTGATTATTATTACTCCACGTAATAATATTAACGAGAGGCCAACTTCCCCGCTATCAACCTCGATTTCGCATTTGTTTAAATACTTATTTTGTCGTCTGGCAGCTGTTGCATTGATTATAATGCAAATTATTTATTTATGCATCTTTAAACGGGGCGGGCATCATCATTTATTCATTGGATATGTGACCCAGGTACGAAAGGTGTTCTATCGTGTTCCAGGTTTCAAATTCGCTTCAATTTCGCTTTAAAATTATTTCCATCAAAGTAGAACACTGATATTTCGAAACTTATTGCAGTTCTTGTGACATATTATTGATCAACTTTAATTATTAGATGTTCCCTAATTCCCTATTCTTCCTTTCGCAATAAATCTGCAAACAATAATTATTGTATTTTTGAAAGCGTATTGAAGAGTCAATTTTTTAATGAATGCGAATTGTTTTTGCGACTCTTTGTGCTGCTCTTTGCATATGGCATAATTAATTGTTGTCATTCAAGTGACAAACAATTAAATAATAAATCAGTTTTTAAATAATTGTGCAATTATGGTAAATGCGGTCGCCTCGTTTTTTGTTTCTGCATTTAACTAAATATTTTTCTTTCGCCAAACTGCAGCCAGAATCTAGTCAAGTATGATTTTTTTATGCCTGTTTGTGTTGAGCTTGAATGACGCACAAAAAATAAATAAATGTTAACAACAATCGCCAATGGCCCTTAAATAGAATTTTTGCAGCATTTATTTTTTTGTCAAATGGCGAAATTTATGACACATTACGCAACACTGGTCACACAATACAACACTAGAGCTGTTTTTTTGTTATAACAAATGCCTTCTTTCTTTGTTCGTTGTGCCCCATTGTTGCCCCAGTGGAGCAATGCCATATTGGGGCATCGCGATTGGCATTTTCAGTGGAAAATCAATTGAATCGCAGCGAATGAAACATTAATTCTCTTTAATTACACCTTTAACTGCCGCTCGCTCTAACGGTAGCATAATGCTATCGACACCATTGTCATTGATAAACATCTCCGCTGAGAATGTGAATGCGAATGTGAATGTGAATGTCAGGTGGATGACTTTAACTGGAACTTGGACTCGGACTCGGACTGAGACTGGTTTGGATTCGTCTCGTGTGGTCACTGTGATTGTGGCATGCCACGGCGCTGTTGTTGCATGCCACGCCGCCGCCTTGTAATCAAGTCGAGCAACGCCTTGACATGCTCACTTACTTGCCGTAACCAGGCAACGATCTCTAATGACGCCTCTTTAGCAGCGTCCCGCCCGTGGCACCTTGCAAAGCAATTCTATTCAATTCCATTCAATCGCCGCTGGCATAATCAAAGGTATCGACAAATTGTCTGTAAACAAATTTCGCTAAGCTTGACAAATTGATTAATAACAATTAAATGTGATTACTCAGCGAGGGCAACTCAAGACGTTCTTGCAACTTGAACAAACTTGCACTCCATCGAGTCGCAGCAACTTCCTTTATTCGCATTTTTCACTTCTCAAGTGATTAATCAAAGTTTTCTACCGCGAGCGAAGCTCTTAAAAGAACTTTCAGAAGTGGCGAAATTTACGAGTCGCTTTATGACTTTAAGCGAGCAGCTTAAAAATATTATTTTAAAGTGATTTCTTATTTAATTTCAACTTTTTCAATCATTTTCTTATTCATCTGAGTCTAGAAACAAATCTCAGTGTGCTGAGTAGACAATTTATTGCTCTTCTTCTCTGAGTCACTATTCACTCATGAATTCAGCTCAGCAAAATGACGTCACAACAGGTATTTTAATGACATTCCAATACTCAAAATAATCAACATTATTATGCAATTTTAATTAAAACCCAATTCTGAAATTTGAAGAACCGACAGTTTAATCACTTGTCCAAAGAACTGGAAGCAACTCATCAAATATTCATATAAATTGATAAACAAATTCAGACTTTATATATCTTATCATCAAAACAAAAGCGTCACAGACTTAAGACTGACACAAATGTGTCGGCGATAAGATTAAAAGGGGTCTTCTGTATTTCCTATTTGATTACATAATTTCCCACGGTTTCCCCGCTGCATAGATGATTAATCAGCTGGCGAGTTCAGTTTTGGGATCAGTCAACTACCCCGAAAGCTGTCGTGTTGTCCCTGTCGCTATGCTCACCTCTCTCGGAGGTGCGATGACTCACGGGATCTACAATGCGGTGTATGCGATATAAAACCGTACCGAGAACATTAAGATATAAGAAAAGCAAACAAAGACGCTAAAAATCCCTGAGTCATAAACGGCGCTTGGGGTTCGGGGTTCGGGGTTCGGGGTTTCAGGTTGGGCTTTGGGTTGTGCGTTTTAATTTGGGGCTTGTCCAACAGCCCCCCGAATAAAGTGTAGTCGCAATTATATTGGGGCCAAGTGTGAGGGCCTTTTAATGAGGGGCGTATACGGAATGCTGGATCATTTTACTGTTTATATTTGTGCTTGTGCTTTTATTGATAAGCTATCACAACAAGCTTGCTTTTTGGGGTCACCGTTGGGGCGCACAAACATAAACATAAAAAGCCGAAAAGCACATTCATACTCGGCATGAATATGAGTGTACTTGTACTTATGATTATGGTATTCGCTGTATTCACTTTTACGGCTGTTGTTAGGGCAAACTTACCGTTGTCGCTGTGTGTATATCGATAAACAAGAGTCGAGGTAATCCCAGTTGAGTGTTAATATCGCTGTTTTATTTTAAGCACGTGTCATTTGATTATGGTCAGTGTATTCGAGTATTTACACAAACAAAGCACAACACCAAAAACACAACACACACAGTCTGTCTGTCACAGGGGGGCGGGGTGTGGGAGGAAAATAGTTGTACACGAAAACACCGCGAATATACGTAAACACCGTAATGAAACTTGAGAAATTCACGCGACGATCGCGACGTCTGCGTCTGCGTTGTTTGAACGTTGGCAGCAGAATGACAATCGCACTGTCGCCGTTGCTGCTGCCAAGCCCAGAAGAGAGCAGCTCACACTCAGAAAGAGAAAGAGAGCCAGAGAGAGAAGAGAGCGTGTGGTAGGTGACGTGCATTACCTGAGAGAGCGCAGCACACCACGCGCTATCGGCCCAGCAGCTGCCGTTGCCCAGTCTCAGTCTCAGTCTCCCCTGCCTCGGGTTGTTGTTGTTGTGTTTGCTTAATCATATTGTACATAAGTTTCGCATAATGCAGCGCATTGTTCGCTCCATTGCTTGTTGTCGTTGTTCGTGGTGGTTGCTGCTGCTGCTTTCTTACTGTTTCTTATCATGCTGCACAGCTGTTCGCTCACCCAAACCGGTAGCGCTGCTTAGTGAGCGAGCGAGCGAGAGAGAGGTGTGATCTTGCGCAGCCTCTCGCTCGCTCTCTTGCTTTTGGGCATGCGCGGCATGCCATTCATTTCAACTCTCAGCTGCCGTGATTTTCTTACACTCGCAGTGTAGTTCCGTTCTGTCTTGCATAATTACACACAAAGTTTTGGCGCTGTCTTTGCATAGCAGATGAACACATTAATTGAGTGAGTAGCGAGCGAGGTGAGTTCCAGCAGTTTCCACCAGAAAGCTGCGCTTACTCACCGTGTTGAGAAGTGACTAACAAAGCCACCTCAGCTAGTTTTCACCTCAGACCTATTTGAATTTGCAGCGCGCGTATTTCCGTTTCGAAATTGTTTGCTTATTAATGAATTTATAGTTTAAACACAAGTGCTGATAAGATTGAAAACCCTCGTCGTACTTTACGACCAGCTGAATTGTGTAAACTTTGAGGTAGTCGATTGATCAGTGCGATAAACAAACGCTCCAGTTTCGTTGTGTTTATTCAGCTGCCGAAAACTTTCAATATCAACAATTTGATTTTGATGACAATTATACAATTGAGAAGACGCAATAAATGTTATTAGTGTCGCGCCCACCGCGCGCTGCCAACAAACAATTAAGGCGACCCACGCTCGGATGTTAAATAATTTGCCAATTTTATAACAAATAACAATTTCCAGCTGGCTAACCAAAAGTCAAGCCAACGCTCTTGAGTTCTCAAGAGCGTGAAAGTAGAGTAAAGGCACAAAGCAGGAGGGGGCGAGAAGGGGCGACAAAAAGAGAGAGCGAGAGGGCGCATATAAAGAAATTAAAACTGAAAACAAATGAGCATGTAAAACAAATAAGAACGCTCTAGTCGAGAGTGTTCGACTACGAGATACCCTGTTCCCATTCGTTTGTACACACATAATCGCTAAAAGTGTATATTTTCTATTAAATATAGTTTGAAAAATATCTTTTGTACCGATTTTTAGTAAAATTACAGGGTATATCAAAAATAAGGAGCATAGATGATTTACCAAATTATATTCACTACAACGAAAAATGTGACTTGTTCTTGTTGTTTGTATATTATATTTTGGGCAAAATTGAAAATAAACTTGATCTGTGAAATTAATGCAGAAACTTACATACCACATTTAATGAATCCAGCTATTAGAGTTTCTGAGATCCACGCACATGAACAGTCTGTCTGACAGACAGCCAGAAGATGATGACAAAATAAATTCGGCTGATCAAGAATATATCTACTTTATGGGTTCGAAGATGTCTCCGAGTGCCAGTAACAACATTAATACCCTTTTTGCATTTTTAAGGAGAACAGGGTATAAAAACAGCAAGAGAAACAGACTGGGAGCTACGACTTGCGGATATCCTCTGAAATGCAATAAAATTATTGCAATTGGTTATTTTTCTGTTTACTGCAATGAATACTTTTAGTGTGGTAAATTATCTATTATTAACCCAAGTTAGTTTGGGGTCGACACATTTTTTGATAAGGCAGATTTCAGTCTCACAAAGTTTTGGCTGTGGAATATATGTATGTATGTACATACATTTATACATAGTGTATCAATTGTAGTTGCTGGGGAAATAAACTTGCACCGAGAATTTCAAACTATTTACAATGAAGAAATTCGTGCAGGGCAAACACACAAACATATGTGTGTGTGTGTGTGTGTGTGTGTGTGCGGGAGGCGCATAAAGAAAGTTCAGAGTGCACACGGTGAAAGGAATTTCGTAGAGCGAGCAATGTAATTTGTCAGTTCAAAGACCTTTGCACGTAAGCGCATCAACAACAAAAACAGCAACAACAACAGCAGCATGAAGAAGAAGTAAATGTAGCAACAACACATCGAGAACAGGAAGAGGATGCAAGGATCTACGTGCATATTTTGCCCGAGATGTTTACACTGCCGACAGCGACGTTAACGGCGACGCCAGCGTCAACGACGAATGAGAGACAAATGTGCCAAGTGTGCAGACGTGAGTTGAGTTCCCCTTCCTCTTCCCATTCCCCTTCTCATTCCCTTCTTCTTCCCTTCTTCTTCTCTTCAACTGCAATGTAGGAAAAAATGTAATCAATGTATTTTTGTCACGTTAACGAAATTTAGACTGTTGAGACACCAACAACAACAACAACAAAGGAGACGGAGCAAGAAGTACGAGTTGGACTGTGGCTCGAGCTCTGCAGCTGCCTTTGGATTTGTGTTTTTGTTTTTGTGCCTGGAAATAAACATAAATTCAGTCGCAGTTGCAGTTGCCGAATTCGCAAGGCGCACACAACGAAATCCGAGCAGCACAAAGGATTCAGCTCACACACACACACACACACAAACAGAGTACGAGAGTAATTATCCTCAGAAACTCAACTCAAATTGTCGCAGCTGCCTTTGGCGCGAGCTCACCTCACTGCTTCTCTCTCGCTCTCGCTCTCACTGGCAATTGCATTGCTCAATTGCACGTTTGTGAGTTGTCCCGTACTCTTCGTCCCCCCCCCTCTTCGGCAGTGATGTGTGCCTTATGCCATGACTTCCGAGCAGCAGCAGCAGCAGCGCGTTATATTCACCCCCCGATATGCGAGACTGAAGAAAACTTAAGTGCATTATGCGCCATCGTCTGCCAGCTGTCTGCACCCCTAATGCCAGCTCCCTCACTCGCTCTCACATTCACTCTCGTGCGCTCTCGCTCGCACTCGCACTCGCTGGGCGACTCCGTCAAGTAATTGAGTTCAGCGTTATCGCAACTATTCCGATACGCCGCTGCATTGGTAAATTTACGAGCAGCGCATTTGCTTTGGCTATTTATAGGCCAACTAATTGCACAACGCTACCAAAAAATCGACTCTACGCCCAATTCGACCTATCGATAACTGGACAATCTTACAACATATTTCACTTTAACTCCTCAGATAAGCGCTTTAGGAGCTTTTCTTTATTGAACTACAGCATGGCTCAAGGTTATTCACTCTTCTTACCTAATGCAAGTTAGCTAATGCTTGGGACAGATTAAAAAAAAATATAATATTTTAAATTAACTAATGTATGGAAGGTCTTTGTTATTTTGGGGAATACAGAAAATTAAACAAAAATTAATTTAATTTTTAAAACTGAAAATTGTTTGCAGCAAGGTTCAGAATATAATAAGCTTACCCTTGTACTATTAGTACAGAAGATATTATTTAAAAAAAAAAAAATTTTAATATTAAATAAAGTGTGGAAACAATTTTCTATGGACTATAAAGAAAAACTATAAATAAGCTAATAATTCAAAATGAATAATCGAGTTATATTAATAATCTTTTTATGTGTAATTAGTGAAATTTTGACTTATCCATAATAGAACTGAAATCTATTTGTGAGTAGTACTATAAATTATAAGCTTCCTATTGTACCAATAGAAACATAAAAAATAATTAATAATAATAATGAATAATGTGTGGAAACAATATGCAATGGACTATAAAAAATAACTATGAAAAAAATGTATATTTCAAATAAATAGGAGCAATCCAGTTACTTAAAGTTGTCAATTGAAACTTGACCTTTCCATAACCCGATATTCGGTCTACGATCATCTATTCGATATACAAATAAAAAGCTGTAGTGTTACTCATGCTCTTTGTTTAGTAATAACAAATGGAAATATTCTACTATGCATTTGTTATGTTGTTGTTATCGCAGCATGCGCAGATGAAACTGAAACGCAGTTCTCTGATCGCATGATTCATGCAAATTCCAAATGTGTCAGCGAAACGAACAATGGTGGAGAGAGGGACGCTCTTGGGCTGCAGAGTCGTCCAGGCTGCCAGGTACCTTCCAGTCTTCCAGGCAGAGCAGTCGAGTTGTTGTCAACGCGGCAACAAAAATAAACAGTTTATAAGCTGGGTGTATCAATAACGTCGCAGCGCAATTTGACTCCTTGTCGGCGCCTTAAATTGCATATTATTATTTATTTCTTTTCTGTTTTTTTTGTTGTTGCCCACTTTTAACGCTGCTTCAGCATTTTCCGCTTATCGGCGGCGCAGCTCTGTGTCATCATAAAGTAATATCAGAAAAATAAAAAAGAATAATATGCCATGCAGTAAAGAAAAATAATTTAACGATGCGAAGCCAAGCGACGCAACGCTTCAGGTCGCATAGCGTAGCCGTCGCCGTCGCCGTCGCGTCGCAGCGCCAATGGAAATCAAAAACAAGCGCAGACTGCGATAGCAGCGACGTCGACTGCAAGAAGTCAGCGCTGGCGTCGGCTGCGGCGTCGCAGTCACTTGCTGTTTACCTTGTGTCAGTTGTCAATGCGGCGTGAAAGAACCGACGTCTAAAGTTCCACCGACTTGAACTGTTATCAGCAAGTGTTGTCGCCCAGCACCTCTCTCTTCGCCCCCTCTCTTCGCCCCCTCTCTTCGCCACTTCCTCTCTTGACACCCACGCCAGCTGTCACTCTCACACTTCTCTTTGGTGCATTGACATTGTTGCTGCAGCGCAAAGCTCTTAACAGCGCACAGCTGAAAGCTTTACTGCAAATGCTTCTTCAACTTGCGTTGTGTCTCTTTTGCGTGAGGTTGAAATCAATTTAATTGCGTATTAAACTAATTAAAGAGAGTTTTTTCTTCTTAAATTGCTTTAAGCGTGCTGTTAACCAGCTCTTGACCGTGGGCACGCTCAGTGCGTTGCTTTGTCTTTGTCTTTGCTGCATGCACTCAAGTGGCGCTTATTAAGTCATAGCCAAAGCTGCAGCTTAGGCAAAGTTCACAAGCACTTGACGCCCACATAAGTATACTACACAATTTATGCATGTATTGAGCAGAGTCGCAGTCGCAGTCGCGTCGCTGCTGCTGCGCTGCACTATGGGCAAATTTTCACTTCGTTGGGTACTTAGTTATTTTCGAAAAGTATTGAAATTAAAGTGTATTTTTAATGTTTACATCTCAAGTTGCAACTGCAGGATATCTCCGTGTGAATTCTTGCCTAAAAAAATAATACATTATTGCAAGGAAAATAATTTATTTATTTTAAAATATTTTTAATGTTAGATTCTCTGTCAAAAGGTAGCAGTAAAAATATAATACAAAAGATCGAACTACAATAAATGTTGCATAACAGACTACTGTTAAACTTAACAGCTGTTAATGCACTTAAATAGTTTTGCAGGAAATATTCAAACTGTCACTTTTCAACGTTAAGCCTTTCAATTTCAATGGATATCTATTTCGCGGGTTTGTTTTATATGTTGGTAGTATTAATTTTCAATATCTTGCGATATTAGCAGATGCTTTTAACGACAATGTATTGGTTACATTTCACCCACAGTGCGCTGCTCTGCCGTGCTCCTTGTTGTGGTTGTGTGCGTGTGTGTTTGTGTGCATTGTAGTAATTTACTATTTTAGTAGCGTACACACACACACGCACACGCACACAAGCATACGCTTTTGTTTTAATGCATGGCGTAAGCAAGTGTGGCAAAGGGAAAGAGAGAGAGAGACAGAGATAGGGCGAGAGATAGAGTGCGTGGAAGCGAGATAGCACGCCCACGCTTCACTTGAGCCGCATTGTTGCTTAAACTTGCGCTGCAAAATCACACAATTTACAAGTGTTGGACAACAACAACAGCAAAAGCAACGGCAACAGCAACAAGCAGAACCGCAAGGGCGCTGTGGCCTATCTGCCACAACAGACAACAACAACTGCAACTACAACGGCAACAAGTTAACAATGCAGCGGCTTTTATATATTAACAAGCGAAAAGCAACAACAAATGCGGTAGCAGCAGCAGCTGTGAAAAAGGCGAAAAATAATACTGTTGACAATGACGCAAAACAAGCGAAAACATTGCATAAACTTGGGCGCACACACCCACACGTAACCTTGTGTCTGTGTGTCTGTGTGTGTGTGGGTGAATGTGTTGAAATTTATGCTGTGGAAAATAATGCGATGGCAACTCTGGTAGCTGAGAGCTGAGAGCTTTAAGAACGCAGCGTAAAACTCTTTTCGCTTTGCCATTATGGCTGCTTATCGGCATGTCGCTCTCTCTGTCTCTGTCTCTATCCCTGTGCGTGTGTGTGTGTGTGTGTGTGTGTTAGTGCAATAACATATGTAGTCAATGCGTGTGTGTGTGTGCGTGTGTTTGTGTCTGCGGCCTGTGCGTGGATTATGTAACAAACTCGCTGCATTTGAACAATGCGATGCTTTGTTGTCCTTGTCGTTTTGTGCTCGCAGACAACACACAAATTTCGCGTTTTCTTTCTCTCCACTTTTAAGTTTCCCAAGTTATCTGTGTGTGTGTGTGTGTGTGGGAAAGCCAAAATATTTGAACAATTTGCGCTGCAGATTTCCTTTTGGCAACGGCAGCCGCAAAAGCGCTTCGCTAACGGCCTTTTGCTTTACGGCGCTCTCTCTCTCTCTCTATCTATCTCTTTCGTGTGTCGCTTCTGCATATGGCAAACTCTAACTTCCTCTCTCCCTTTTCCCCTCTTCCACCCTCTCTCTCTCACTCCATCTCTGGTGCACTCGTTTAGCATCGTTAAGCTTTCCACTTTCCGCTTTTGTGTGCCGGCCACATTTTTCGTGCTAATATCGTTAAAATGTTATTACAACGTAGTTTTTGCTTTAAATTTCGTTGCTCTCTCTATCGCTCTCTCTCTGTCTCACTTCTGCTCTTACTTTTGTAAAATTATCGTTAGTTTTGTTTTTTTTCTGCCCTAACTGCTGGCTGGATTTTCGCTACATCGTGTAAAATTAATTGAATGTAGCTGCCTGCAGAGCAGATGGCCAACACGAGCTGGCCAAGGAAATAGCTTGTAGAAGCTGTTCTCCAATCTACATGCGGTGTTCGGGGGGTCGGGCGTCGGGTTACTGCCACTGGGGCATATAATTTAGAGCAGCTCGCCAGGCTGCTCAACTACTTAACTGCGCCTCGCCTGTCTCCACCTCCTCCTCGTCGTCGTCCTTTGTCTCGGCCAACTAACTAAGTACTTAGTGCAACTGCTGCTTGGCGAGTGCTTTAGCAAATCGTTATTAAATATTTATAGACGCTGTCGAAACATTTGAAATACTTTTATAATCCAAATTGAGCGGCTAAAATATCTTTACTTTGTGTTCGTTCGCCTTAACTTCCTGATAAAACATCAATATAAGCTGCATATAAACTTAAACCAGCCAATTTGCATATATCATAAAAATAATTTGTATAATAAATTAAAGTTTCATCCAAAATATAAATACTATTATCTAATATAAGTGTTTAATTTATTAATACATGATTTAATTTAATTTAATTCATTTAGTGCAATTAACTATCTTTTGGTAAATTTATTTAAATTTTCATCCAAACTTTTGACTAAATTTGTCTAACAATTTTATATTATATAATGTTCTCTATGAATATAATATTATTATTTGGTGTAATTATTGTAAATTTCTGAATTGTTAAATTTTACATAATTTGTACATGGAAATAGGAGACAATTAAATAAACTTGATTTTATTATGTATACGTTGCAAATGCAAAATTAATCCATCGACAAAATATGTTTTGTATTGTTTGGCATTTATTTAAAAAACATTTGAAAAATGAAATGAATAATTGAGAAGTCAATTGAAATATTCATAGATTCATTGTCACACAGAATATTTATATTCACCGTTTATTTGTATCATCATCAGTCCAGAGTTTGATTTCCTATTTGCCCAAAGCAAACACTAAGAACTCCATTTGAAGCCCCTTGAGTCCCGTTTAGAAATACAGTCGTGAGACATGTGCAACGTTGTTGATACAGCACGTTGATACTTGAAGTTGATTTATCTTATCTCATTTCTCTGCCACATGCGATTAAATGCCTGTGCAACGGCAACGCATTGAAAATCGTTGAGTTGAATTTTCTTGCTCGCCCGCCTGAGAGCGGAAAAAACGTGATAAATATTTGTTTATGCTTTAAGCTTTGGCTTTTAAATGCTTGCAGCGATAAGCGTAGATACTTTTTGTTATTTGCTTGGCTGACTCGAAAGTTTATGCCACACACACACACACACACACACATATACATTACAACCACAACTAAGAGTCCACTCGGCAAAAGGCATAATAAATAGAAAGTATGAGTTGTGGCTCAGTTTAATAATGTTTTGCAAATATTTGCACGAATAAAGCAAAGGCAAGCATATTTTATGTTAGTTGGAAAATGAGCCAACTTTGGTCCGAGCGTAAGAGAGAGGGGGTTGGGTTAAGGGCAGGGGGAGTTCAGCATTTCCGTGGCAAAGGGCGACCTTGGGCGAGGACTACGCAATGCGAAAAGGATCCACGCACATTGCACTAATGATTGGATTGTGCTCGTTGAGTTCCAGCAATTGCGTGGCAGCTGCCACGTTGCGTGTCTGCGTCGGGCCACTTAATTAGAAGTGTCTGTATCTAAAGTGTTGCAGATACAAAAGTATCTCGACTATTTAGTGGATACTTATGGCAAAGCGATGAGGGCACAATGACTTGTAGGTATGCAGTAAACGAATAACTAGCGGACGGCACGAGAAGTGCAAGAGATGATTAAATAAGGACTGCACTCAAAGATACTCTCTAATTGTTTAAAGAGTACTAGGTTTTTATTTGATAAATATTATATCATATAATGTCTTAGATTCAAGAGATTGATTGTGAGAGTTACTCTGTAAATTTTTTTACGTGACTTTTTTATTTTAATTACTAAATAATCTATATTACATCCAATATATGTATAGTTGGCTATGTTTAGGGCAGTTTTACCAAGACTTAAATAATATAACTTTTAAGAAATATGAATATTTAATTGATAATGTTAAATATATTTTAAAATTTATTGGAAGCCATTGCTTTATGTTTATTTTTCTAGTTAGTTAAAGTGATTTCTCGATCAGAACAAATGATGTACAATTATATATTATACTTTTGCTTTTATTTAATTTGCTTTCAATTATCACAACTACTCAAATATTTAATGACTTTAACTTGTTCAAATACTTCAAATAATGCAAGAAAAAACTAAGTTATATATATTATTTATATTTGCCTACATCATTTTAGAACAACTCCATAAAGAAGTTGCTTTTTATATATAATGTTTTTTTTTTTAATGGTTAAATGCGATGTAATTATGTATTATTCTTTGCTTACTAAGTTACCTAAAAAAATTTGGATAATTACTCAAATGTTTCAAAATTCCAAATTACTTTAACATATGCAACAAAAATTAATTCTACCTTCGAGTGCTTTTTCTTTGTATCTAAATGTTACTATCAGGATACTTACATTATTCACAAATGTTTATCTCGCTCTATTCTCTTATTTAATGTTCTGTTGAAATGCTTGAATGGTTTAAGTTGAAATATTTAAATATCTCTGCAGAAATTCCCAGCACTCAGTTTCTTTCGCACACAGCAACTTGAGCGCATTTTTCTATATTTAAAAATACTTTAGAATTATATTGTTTGGGGGCAAGCGAGAGTTTTGTGCCGCTGGCGTTTTTTGCTTATCAGTGATGAAAAGTGAACTATTAGCCAGTGGGCCATTGGCAGAAGGCGCTCAACTGCGACGCCTCGTGTGGCACGAGGCACAAAGGAAGTGGCAGCAACACGTAAGCATAACCCACGACGAGTTGCCCATATCTATCAGCATTCCAGCCCCGTGTGGGCGCCGTGAAGCGTGGCCAAAAGGCAGCAGCAAAGGACAGCAGGACGGGACGACGGCAGGACGAAGGCAGGAAGGCAAGACGGCAGGCGACATGTGGCATGTGGCAGGCGGAAGGCAGCGTCGGGACACGCGTCCTTTGAGTCTATTGCGACGGGGAGGGACGAAGGCGATAGAGTAGGCGAGACGGCAGTCGGCAGTCAGGAGTCGGCTTTTGTGCCAGTTTTCTTGGCCAGGCTTAAAGTTGAAGGAAATTAAAATGCGCACAACAGCAGCTGGGCCTCGATGCGAGTTGAGTTGAATAAAGGAAAAGCCGAAAACTATTCAATTGCGGTTATTTCTTTTCTTTGGCTTATCTGGCCGGAAATGAGGACGCTTTCGCTTTGACAGATGCACTGACAAAGATGCAAATGTGCCACTTATCAGCTACCATTCGAGCTTTTATCACACACACCCACACACACACAGATACACACTCGTTTGAGTGTGCACACTTGAACACTCGTTGGCCTTTTGTTGTGTGTTTATCTTTTTTGGGGGCCCGCAGGTTTGTGCTCGGCGCTTTCTGTGAATTTGTCTACGTTTCGTTCGCTGGCCCCTTTCATCAATCAAAAGTGCGTGAAATCAAAAATGTACGCCTCATTGGCAGTTGGGGCACGCGTGAGCGCATACGTAAAGGCGTCCCGGAAATCAGAAGGCAGATAAAAACCGCAACAACCGACAGGCAACGGCAGTCAGAACAGAAGGCAGAAAGCATCAGACATCAGGCGCAGATATGCGGTCAACAAAGTGGAAGAGAGACGCCATAAAATGCCACAATAAAATCAAGATATTTATATATGTACTATATACTACATATATATGCTGTATCTGCGAGGCCAACAAAAATATGCTTTTTATGAACCGACAAACTCAGAAGAAACTTGCGGATACAGATACAGATACTTTTATAGATACCAAATGGTAACCACGCACCTTGGCGACTGAGACTGTGAGACTGAGACCACAAGTCAGCTGCAGCTTCCTGCCCCGTTCGCATTGTTTGGCATTAAAATTGCATGAGCTTGAAGTTGATTTGAATGTGGCCAGCGTCCAGTGTCCAAGGGGCAAACTCTGGGCTGCGTGGGTGGCCTGAAAAATGTATCACCTGAGCCTTGGCCACATGCTCGTATTCCCAGGCGCATGTCAGGCACAGCATAAATTCATGCCTCCCTCTGCTTAGGTGTGTGCGTATCGATACAATACTCGTAGTAACGGCTTTTTATGGCGAGTCCCCGTGGCAGAGTTGCCACCACTAGGCACTGAATGTGGCATGCCACAGTCTATTTTCAACCCCTCTCTGTGTCTCTCGAAATCAACGTCGCGGCAGATGTGCGAAGAACGCGACGCGACGCGACGCTGCGACGGCGCAGGACACGCTCGGCGGCGCAGGAGCAGCAGGACATGTGTGTCATGCCGCATGCGGGACGCGTACCCTCGCACTTCCCCCTTCTCCTCCCCTCCACCTTTCCCCCTTGATAGCCACTCCTGGCAGATCAACCCTAGAGCGAATTATGCTTGTTGTTTAATTTCACTTTTCCTCCCTCCACCCAAATATTCATATTGTAATCATTTCGGGAAATACAAAAAAAAAGAAACACGAAATATGGTTGTTGCTCCCTCTCTCTCGATGTTGACATTGTTGTTCGTCTGGTTGTTGTTGTCGTTTTGGTACAGGCACAAGTTGATCATAAAGTTGTTGTTGTCGCTCTGCCAGTTGCTGTTGTTGCTATTGTTGTTGTGTTGCTGCTGCAGAGTAACATGTTTCATATGCTACGGAAATCCTTGATGAAACTTTAAAGTGTTTGCATAAATTTGATAAATACACTTTCAACACGATTATATCAGCTGGGAGCAAAGGATTTCTTAAAATGATTAGTTAGAAGATTCATTTTCCAACAAGGGAAAAGAATTTCAAATAGTATCTTGTAAATATAATTTATATTTTTTGGTTTATATACAATCTTATTATTAATTTATGAATTATTTTTAAGGAAATCATTAAAGAGAATTTTAATTTTTGGCATGTGAATGTACAATAGATTGATAATAAAAGTATTTTAATTAAATGTGTTCATTTTATTTAAACTTGTCAATAATAATCTTTGTCGATTAAACTAATCCCAAAGTATATAATTGAATTCTGGAAGTACTATAAATTACTTACAAAAGTTAAAAAAATTTACTTTATGCAGTGAGCAGGGATAGACTTAAACATTTATTAATAATTTAATAAATGATTTGTCAAAGGGTGCAAATAATTTAAAATATATTGAAGAGCTAGTAGGTATAATTTTATGATGAAAAAATATACCTATTTATGTGTATTCATTTAAATTCTAACAAATTTGTATTTTCCTTCGGCAATTTAAAAGTAAAAATGTTGCAGGGTATTTATTGGTCGTGTAACACTCTACTAGCTTGTTGTTTTGCTCTGTTTTTATTGCAACTTCTCGGTTGTTTGT
Source organism: Drosophila formosana (assembly GCA_035045625.1). Classification (NCBI taxonomy): domain Eukaryota; kingdom Metazoa; phylum Arthropoda; class Insecta; order Diptera; family Drosophilidae; genus Drosophila; species Drosophila formosana. Next base: position 23,823,267 of record JAWNOW010000232.1, read on the forward strand.
TACTCTGCACATTTTTTTTGCAATGCATTTTATGAGCAAAATATTGGCTTTACATTGTGGCTCCATGTACTGCAAAAGAGTGAGTAACAAAATTTAATATTTTTACAGCATAAAGGCAAATGTTGTTCAATCAATTTTTCTCAGCAGCTCTAATTTTTAGAGTAACCCTTTTATGACGCTATTTATTTATATAAAAATAAAATCAAATAAATGCAGAGCATAAATTATCCAATAGAGATTTATTAAAAACTATTTGGCAGCAATAAAAGTAAAGCGATGCAGTCAAAAAAGTAATAAATACTCAATTTGTATTTATTTTGAATACATAATATTTTCAACTCAAAGTTAAATTGAGTTTAAATAGATAAGAATTTCGAAAATTAAAAATAAATTTCACGCCAAAACAGCACAGACTTCATGTATATCAATGTTATTAGCACGAAAATTGAATCATTGCATTTATTTAATTTTTTTTTGTCGTTTCAATTGGCAAAGCAAAATCACAAATTGCCAATTTTTGCAATTGCATAACAGTTTTATAGTTTTATTTGCGAAAAACGATTTCTCAATTTCTCTGTTTTACAATCAAACTTGAAACTTTTGCCAAATTTTGCGGCAAGCAAGCAAAAAATTTCCCAGCTGCAGACCACATGAAAGGCATTTTCTCTTATGCTTTCCTTTAGTTGTGCATTTTAGCATAGCATTTTTTTTGTGGTCCCGAAAGAAGAAACAAAGATGCAGAAGTGGGGCAAGGAAGGATGGAATCTGTTGCATAAATGTGGCAGGCAGAGTAGCAAACAGCTTAAACTGTCGGCAGAGTTCTTTGGAAAGTGTTAAGAAACTCGGAACTCGCAACTCGCAAAGGGGATAGAAAAATGTAAGAGTTGTGATTCATGGCCATGCCTTCATTCATTCATACCATTTACTCATTCAGCTATTCACTTCATTCATTCATTGGCCATGCAAATCCTCAGACACACACACACAGACAGAGTTATAGACACAAATTTACACCTTGGGTGTAGTTTGCAAAGTCCTGGGATAATCCGCATTAGTTGCACAATGCAGATGGACTGAGAGCATATGGCCATAGGGCTTAGTTTCGGGTTGAATTCTCTTCGACTTGGGCATCGTGTTGTGCCTCAACCACGTGCCACATGGCAACGCCTGCAACTATTGCACTTGTCGCCAGTTGGTTAGCCAGGCCAATGACAACGACAACGACAACGACAAGGACATCGGCGAGGACAACGCAATGTAAATTGAATCGTGTTTTCTAGCATTTCATTTGGCATTTGGCATTTGTCAATTGTCCAAATGTACAAATGTCCAAATGTCCAAATGTTAACCTCAATGCAAAGCTCAACGCTCGGTAGAAATGCAATAAAATATGTATTGCATATTGCAATTTTAATTTCTCAATTCATTTTATGTACATCCAGCGACTGTTCTTCGTGTTGTTTTTTCTCCCGTCGCCAAGGTACGACAACAGATACACATAGATCGAGGGGGCAGGGAGTTGGGGCAGCCACAAGAGTGCCACAAATAACAAATTGCTTGTCATTGGCCCAACCCGGAACCCGGATCCCAGAACCCGGAGTCGAGACGCAGCGATGGCCCATAGACCCATTCAGCAATTTGCAGTCAGATGCTCGGTTGCCCGGTACACATCCTATATCCCCAGCTGGGGGACATTGCATTTACAATTTCAATCTCTATTAAAATTCATTGAATCCCAGGCATTAGTTGCCCCACCGTCTTTGCCCCACGCACACTGACCTCAAGTCTATTCGCACGCATCCAATTCAGATGCAGGCTTGGCATTGCAATGTCAATAGAATATCTATTTATGTCTTGCTTATTGCTACAAAACTATTTTAAATATTTAAAGTCATCGAATAAGACCAAAATAAAAATTAAAAAAAAAATGAATAATGAATATTGAAGTTGTTGCCGCATAAATGGATTAAGATCAGGAGCAAGTTTGCACTCGATAAGTTTTAAATTATTTTAGGTAGTTTTACTTTTTAATTTTATTTACAATTGTTCTAGTCACAAACTATATTAAGTTAATTTTAATTTTTTAATAAAAAAAAATTAACTCTAGTTATTTTAGAGAGTCTGTGGCCAGGAAATTCAAACAATAAGTTTAATTTCAAATGCTGGCAATAAAAGTTAATATGGAAACACAATATTTTTCGAGTTTAATAGTGCTATACTATATGTTTAGAAATGAGTATCTGGCGATTACTTAATTTATTATTATTATACCGAATGCACATTGAAAATACGCTAACAAAGATATTATAGTTTTGTGCAAATGTCAAATTTATATAGTACTCTATAAAGTATGTGTGTATTCTTGATCAGCATCAACAGCAGAGTTGATGTCTGTCCTTCTATAGAACTTTTAGTCTGTGAACAGTGTTAATATTTTATTTCAATTAAGTATAAGTGCTCTAGTTTTAAATATAAGTATAATTACATTCAATAATTATAAATTTTGGTTATTTTGAATCATTGATAAAAAAATATTCAGAAGTTAAAAGGAGATAAAATTCTTAGGCACAGGGTATCATAAGATGTACATGATTTTATTTCTAACTAAATTAAAGTACAACGAACAACCTAGAGCGACTAAGACCTTCAGGCCGATAGTAATTTGTTATTATGTGTTTGCGATTAAAAGTAAAAGGGAAAACTAGAATACTACTTGCTACTCTGGGACCAAGCCCAATGACTTGATTAGACCCGGCACCTTGCGTCGTTGAATCTTGTCGTTCGAGGTCTTGGGCAGCGCATCGATGAAGAAGACGCCGCCTCGAATGTGATAGGCGCTGCTCAGATGACGCTGCACAACGTCGCGCACTTCCTCGGCAGTGAGCTGCTGTCCTGGCTCATCCGCAGTGCGGACCACGGCGCAGGCAGTGAGATTGCTGGACACCTCGTCGGGCAGGCCAAAGACACAGGCCTCGCTGACGCCCGGCAAGCGGTGGACGAACTCCTCGATCTGCTCGGGATAGATCTGAAAGTTGTTGTACTTGAAGACATCCGTGTCCCTTGTCTGGATGTACAGATAACCCTCGCTGTCGATGTACCCAATGTCGCCCGTTCGGATCCATTGTCCGTCGGGACTCAACACGCGCTTCGTGGCCTCCGGATTGCGGTAGTAGCCGGCCCACTTGTAGCGCAGATGGGCGTAGATGATGCCCACCTCGTTGATGCCCAGCGGCATGCGCAGCTTGTCCAGCACCCGCACCTCCATGTTCCGCATCACCTTGCCCTCGCTGCCCAGCGGACCGCCCAGATTCTTGCTGACCCCGCCCACCTCCGAGAGGCCGTAGCCCACCACGAAGCGCATGTTGCCAATCAGCTCGTACATGCGAGCGGAGACCGTCTTGCAGACCTTGGAGCCGGCGCCAATCAAAACCCGCACCGACTGCAGCTGGGTGCGGATCGTGGGCAGATCGCTTTGGCACCTCGAGAGCAGCGCGATCTGGTGGGAGGCGAGGAAGAGGAAGGTCACCTGATGACGCGCCACAATCTGCAGCAGATACTCCACGGAGTAGGGCCGATGCGTGATGATCCGCTTGCAGCCGTTGAGCAGCGAGGCCAGCAGAATGATGGTGCCCGAGATCCAGTACAAAGGGCTGAAGGAGAGCAGCACAGAGTCCCGCGTGTAGGTCTTGGGACTGTCCAAAGAAAGCGAATTTGTAGATGACTCTGAATATATATATATAGTTTATCTTACCTCTTGCAGTTGCAGATGAGGCTGCGATGGGAGCGCGTGACGCCCTTCGGCATGCCCGTGGTGCCCGAGGAGCACACGATGAAGGCCGTGTGGTCGCCATTGAGCGACGGACACTGCACATAGCTGGGGAGGAGTAAGGTTTACACTATTGCAGGACACGCTGTTGCACTTACTCTGCTGCTGGCAAGTCCTCGTCCTCCTTGAGCAGGTCCCAGACGTCGGACACGCCCTCCAGCTGCCCGTTGACCAGATAGATCAGCGCTGGCTTCGCCAAGCGCTCGTTGACCGCCTTGATGGTCGCGTAGTTCTCCACATCACAGAAGATCAGCTTGGGCTCCGTGATGTCGTACATGTACTTGACAGTCTCTAAGAAATAGGAGAAGCTTATTAGTATTTATATTTATATTTTATACATTAGTATTTGCATTCGTTTAAATTTAGTTGTATGTATTTAAAGCGGTAAATAGTAATTATATTTATTTATATGTATCTATTTATTTGCATTTATTTCTAAATATGTATTTATATTTTAATATATTTATTTATTTTTAATTAAATTTGTATATATTTCTTTTGATTTATTAATATTTTAAGCTCGAATATTGCTCTGGCTAAAATTTTGTAGTATGGAATTTACTTCCAAGTTAGCAATGAATATATAATTATTTATAGTTATTTTGTTATACTTGTATTTATTTCTTTATATTTATTTTTATTTAGATTTGCATATTTTTATTTGGTTTTTTTAATTATATATTTTCATTTATATTTGTTTTTATTAAATTATATTATGTTTATTTATTTTGTAATGTATTTTTTTTTGTTTTTAATTATTTCAAATTTAATTAATTTTGATATGTAGTAATTTATCATTGTATATATTTTTTTTAATTTTTTGAAATTGTTTTCGCTCTCTTACCCTCATCAAAGTCGGGATGCAGCGGGTTGAGGGGCGTGCCCGAGAGCATCGCCGCAATGGCGACGCCCGTCAGGTAGGTGGAGTTGTAGGCCGAGATGCCGATGACGTCGCCGCAGCACAACTTGAGCCGTCTGAAGGCCTGTGCTATGATCAGGCCCTGCTGGGCCAGCTGACCGCCGGTCAGCTCCACGCCGGTGAGGTCGCAGTGCTGCAGCACCTTGTCGGCGTTGAGGTTGAGCACTCGCATCGTGACCTCGCCGAGGGTCATCTCGGGGCCGTAGAACTCCTTGCCACGCGGTCCCTGCCACGTGCGTGTGGCAGCATCGTAGTGCACCTCACAGTCGCCGCCGGTGCTCATCTTGTTGGTGCCGAACTTGCGTTTCAACTAAGTGTTTTACTGCGCCGCAGTCGTTTTTATACATGATGTGGCACAAGTGTTTCACGGAGTCGTAAATAGGAAACAAAACCTGCTGCTGTTAATTGCTTTGACACGTTGCGACTTTGTCAAGTTTGCTTTACTGTTCTTCTCTCTCTTGTTCTTGGCCTCACTTTGAGTCATTGGCTGTGGTTCAAACAGCTGCTCATTGAGTGGCCCCATGATCGGGAGCAGACACCAGACACCTGGCCCAGTCGGGAGCTGTGCCGCTACGTAAACAATTTGAAATCTGGCCAGTTACCATTGAAGCCTCATCCTCCTGACTTGTCAATTATGCCAATTAACTCGACTGCCAGCTGATGTAATCACTTGCCCTTTCGCTGTCTGGAATATTTGGTCGGAAAACTTCCTCCGATCTCAGCTTGATTGTCTTCAGAAATTCGATTATCACTGCCAATCATTATTAATTAAATCCTTTTTATATTTTTGGCTGCATTTTCTTTAAGAAAACTTCCTCTAATCTCAACTTAATGCTTTTGTACAAAAATGAGCATTATGCTCTTTAAATAAATTGCATTAATCAAGCGAACGCTTTCTAAGTTCTATTTCATTTTAATTACAACAAATTTCCTTTATTCTCATTTTATTTTCTTCTTAAAAAATACATCTACAGATTTATCAACTCTTTGGAAATTTACTTAAATTGCATCTATATTTTGTCTACGAAATTTTCCTCTTATTTCAGCTTTTTGATATCCTTTTCACAATTATTCAATTGCAGCCATCTACTCTCAATATAAATTAATTTAATTAACAGAACACAATCCAAGCTTTTCTTCATTTTCATTTGCAAAAATTTCCCTTAAATTTCCTCCAGAAAAATTTCCTTAATTATGAATTTAACACATTTGACAAAATCTGTTTAATTCACAGCTTTAACTTTGAACTTTAATTTAATTTGGCAAATCGATCGCTAATGACGTTTATTACTTTTTTTTACATTTTCTTAACTTTAAAAAGTTCATACATTATCTTCTTTAAAAAACATTCTTTTGTTTTCGCTTAATATTTTTTATTGCAACTTTGAGTTTATAATTGAGTGGAACTTAAATTATTGTTGTTCTTGAGCTCGGCCAGAATGCGACGACGCTGAATCTTCTTGTTGGTCGTCTTGGGCAGCGTGTCCACGAAGTAGACGCCGCCTCGCAGATGGAAGGCCTCGCTGAGATGCTCCTCCACAATGCCGCTGATCTGTTGGGCGGTCAGCTGCTGACCCACCTCGTCCTGATCCCGCACCACAGCACAGGCGGTCAGATTCGTGGAGATGTCGTCGGGAATGCCAAAGATGCCCACCTCGTGGACACCCGGCAGGTGCAAAATGACATCCTCGATCTGCTTGGGATAGATCTGGAAATGGTTGTAGCGAAACACGTCCGAGTCGCGGGTCTGGAAGTGCAGACAGCCCTCGTCGTCGAAGTAGCCGTGATCGCCAGTCAGCAGCCATTGGCCATCCGCCGTCAGCGTCGTCTGCGTGTCCTGCGGATTGCGATAGTAGCCGCCCCAGCGCTGGTTGAGGCGAATGTGGATGTGTCCCGTCTGGTTGGGACCCAGGGCGTTGCCCTGCTCATCCAGCAGACGCACCTGGACATTGCGCAGCAGCTTGCCCTCGCTGCCCAGCGGACCGCCAACGTTCTTGCTGACGCCGCCAATCTCCGAGAGGCCGTAGAGCACCGAGAAGCGATCGCTGCCCAGCAGCTGGTAAAGCTGACGCCAAATGGAGAGCGGCAGCTTGGAGCCGCTGCAGACGATCGAGTGCAGCGACTTGAGCTGGGGCAGCAGCTGCTCCGACTGCGGCGACTTGGCCAGCAGTGCCATGTGATGCGGCACGGTGAGCACGAAGTTGACCTCGTGGCGAGCGACGAGCTCGGCGAAGTACTCGGCGCTGAAGGGACGATTGGTGATGACGCGCTTGCAGCCGTTGACCAGCGAGGCGAAGAGCGTGAAGATGCAGGAGATCCAGTAGAGCGGGCTGAAGCAGAACAGCACCGTCTTGGCCGTGAACAACTGCGGGCTGAAGGAGAAAATCATTTAGAACAAACTAAACAAATAATATTTCTGAAGACTGGTATCTACAATATTGTATAATTATTTTAAGCAGTTATCTTGAAGAATTTATTTCTTGATCTCATCACCTTTTTTGCCGTCTTTGTAATTAATTATTCTTCTACTTACATTTTGGTGTTGTTCAAGAGACTGCGATGAGAGCGCGTGACGCCCTTCGGCAAACCGGTTACGCCCGAGGAGCTGATGATGAAGGCCGTGTCGTCGCCACTCAAATGCGGGCAGGCGAAGCTGGAAGAAGACGACTTCAATTAGAGTTCAAATTTAGTGAGTAGGGGATGCGTCTTACAGCGTATAGGGATCGTAGCCAACGGCGCCGTCTCTGAGCAGATCCTGAATGTTGCGCACCCCTGGCAAGCTGCCGCTCAGCAAAAGTAGTTCGGTCTCGAATTTGAGACTCTGCTTCACGGCGGCCAACGTCTCGTAGTTGTCCACATCGCAGAAGATGACCTTGGGCTTGGTGATCTCATACATGTAGGCCACAGTTTCTGCAGAGAACAAGTTTCAATCAAGACCCTTCTTGCTAAGGGACTCTTCTTGCTCACCCTTGTCGAACTCTGGATGCAGCGGATTGATGGGCATGCCGTTGAGCAGGGCTGCAATCACCACCTCGGTGAGGTACGTGGTGTTGGTGGCCGAGATGCCCACAACATCGCCCCGATGCAGCTTCAGCTGCTGGAAGGCATGCGCCAGCAGACGACTCTGCTCGTAGAGCTGAGCGCCAGTCAAGGCCTCCCCCGTGGGATCGAAGACCTGCATCACTTTGTCCGCATGCAGCTTCAAGATGAGCAGCGCCACCTCGCCGAGGGTCATGTCGGGTCCATAGTATTCCTTGCTCTTGGGTCCCGACCAGATCTTTTCAATGCTGTCGTAACTGGTCGCCGCCATGCCTTCCGTTCTTTCCCTCTGCCAAAACTCTACTATAAAACACTACAATCGACACACACAAATCAATCAACTGAGCAGCCGAGTGTGTGTATGCACTCTATATATAGGGGGAACAGCTGCTCTAGCTCCAGCTTCGGACCCAACTTCCAAGTCGGATCTGCTAATTGGCCCGACACGTTTCCAGTCAGCATCCAAGCTATGCTAAGCTGTTGTTCTGGCCGACAATCGCAACAAAAACAACAACAGCGTAGACGAAATTTGTCATATTCTCTATAACTCGAGGTTGACACTGATTACGAGTCGCTTTTACTGCTCGCTCTTTTCACTGATAGACTGACATCAGACGGATCTTATAAATAGACTCGTAACTCTCCAAGCTTTAACCGAAATTCGTTACAAGTTGCAGAAAGTCTAGTTTGGTTGAAGATTTCGAAAGCAATGCTTTATGAATCTATTCTTCAAATTTGCAACCAATTATTTATTTTTAAACCAATTATTGTAAATCAATAGTTATTTCTTAGTACTAATTTTCTCTTATTTTTAATTTTTATCGAGACAATTTAGAATACAAGTTGTTTATTTTGGGCTTAAATTTTATTAACCCATAATCCTATTAGCGTCCATGGTTTAGATGCCGTGATTGTATTTATTTTTACAATTCTACATTTATTTAATTAAAATGATTTTTTTAATTAAATTTAAGTTTTAGGAGCTTTAATCGTCTTCTCAAGTTACACATTATTTTGCTTGCTTCTTAATAAAATTTGGTTTGTTTTGTAAATTTAAACTTAACTAAAACATTCTTTAGATCTATTATTTATTTTTCTTAGGAAGGCGTAATTATGTTTTGCGAATTTTCTTTTGCCATCTCTCCCAAAAATATTTTCTTTGAATTTTAATTTACAACATGAGTTTCATGTTCAATTAACTAATTAAAACATAATTTAATTAGCTTTTTTAACTATCGTTAAAAGCACATATTCTCTAATGGTGGATGAAGTTGTGATATTCTACAATGACCTTAAATTAAATTTTCTTTCCCCAGAATTTCCATCTCGTAAATCGTTCATTTCCGGTAGCATTTTTCATTGTAGCTAGCACCACTGTGCAACTCCAGCGATTGCATAATTTTAACGATTAAACACAGTTTGATCTGATGGCTCTGTGGTCGATGCACGCGCAGCACTCTGTGGCTCTCCCTGCTGCTCTTGCCCGCCCTCATTCACATGCTGCTGATGCTGCTGCTGCTTCGTTTACTTTGTGAGTCGAACAGGACATGGAACATGGAGGAGACAGGACACTCGCCGATAGAGTGGCGCATCCTTGATGCGTACACGCTTCATTTGCGTGCTTAGTTAGGAAATCAAGCGTGTGCTCCAGGACATGCCACAGTCAGACTCGCCTTGTCAGTCACAGTCGGAGATGGAGATGCAGATGCAGATGGAGATGGAGATGGAGACGCAGTCTGAGCTCTGACTTGCAACTTAACATGCAAGGTGCAAGCAAAGGCTGCGCTCCGCCTCGTTGGCAAGGCAAACTTCGGTTGGGGCACAAAGTTGTTGAGTTGAGCGACAGCTTCTCTTACCTGTCGTTAGCTACTTTCAAGGATGGATTCCTTGTCTTCCTTGCTCCCTTTGTAGGTGTTATTGTGTGTGTGGTAGTAAAGTGCGAAATGAATTTGCTTGTAAGCTGCACAAAGTTCATTTATTGATTTTCATTGAAGAGCAGGGACACGGCTCTGTTGCGTTGTTGTGCCTTTAGGGCCACAACTTGGCTAATAACACGGCCCGCTAAATGTGCATATACCAACAACAACAACAACAACCTCGAACTGGACAACAGCAACAGCAACTTAAGTATCTGTCGGGTTGAGTGATGGACTGCAACGTGGCTAATAAAACTTTGGCAACAACTTTGCTATTGGCTTTTGATGAGGTCATTAAACAGTCAAGCAACAAAACGGCAACACAACAATACACCGACAGCGCCCACACACACACACACACACTTTGTGAGGGCGAAATTTGTGTAGAAATCTCAGCAATTAAGTGCGAGAAACTGACACAAAACGAGCTGAAAATGCGACACAGCGCCAAAAAGTTGGTGAAAGGCCGCCGTTAGCTATCGCCAAGTACGCCTCAACTCTATCACGTTCTCTCTCTCTCTTTCTTTCGCTCTCTCTCTTTCTTCTGCAGCTCCCTCACTCCCTGGCTGTCCAAATGTAATCAGGCTCAACATTATAATTAACCGCAAATGCAGTTAGAGCCGCGAGTTCTTCGTGCTGAAATGCGACCCGCTTTCGGTCCAGCCGCGGGGCAATATGTTGTCATCACCCCCAACCCCTATTACACCCTGTCTCCCCCACCCCCTCCCCCCCTCTCTCTTCCCCTACAGTCGCAGTCGCAGCAGTGCGGCGGCCAGTCTCAGCTGCTATTAAAACTTTTACGACAAGTAGGCGAAAAAATTACTTAATTAAAATGATTGACTAACAGAAAAGTTTGTGCGAAATCATTTTTACTTTTTGTATACCCTGCAATAATTGAAAACGGGTAGTCTGGCAAACTACAGGCATTTGAAGGAAATGGAAAACAAGTGTGATGTTGGCATATACGATTTTTTATTTTATTAGTTAAGTTGACGTATAAAATATACAGATGGTACTAACAAATAATTTCATTTAATTTAAATTATTATATTTACTTGGAATTGTACAGCCCATAAGTTAAATTATTGATCAGTGGAAATGAATTCACAATTTTAGAATGTTTCATTAATTTTTTGGTAGTTGTAATTCATCTACAATTGTTGTTCCTGTACTTCATCATTTTATATAATGTTTCAGTAATTTGAATCAAGATTGGTTGTTTCTACATGCATTACTAATTCATATATTGCTAAAATATATATCTGCTCCAGTAATTTACAGGGTATCTGATGGTCTCACCTGCAGTGCTTGTGACTTGTGTTTTTTTTGCAGTTCGCTGCGGATACTCGTAACTAGCTGGAATACTTTTCCGGAACAATAGTTCTTTCCGGGCTTGCGGTTCGTTTGCCCTCTCTCGCTCTCTCGCTCTCTCCCTGTTGCCATCTCGCTCTTTCTCGGCTTGTCGGACGTCTCGCTCGCGCAGCTGCGCGTATTTATTGTTTGTCTTTGGCCGCAAGGCAGTGAAATTTGTAGGAAACAGCGCGGACATGGCTGCTAGTCGGCTTCTGGCCTGGCTTAAAACGTGCCCGCAACTGGGCTTAGATACGGATACGAATGCGAATGCGAATGCGGGAGCAAATGTATGTATATATACGATATGTATATATATAGTATGTAGTATCTGGCCCACAGACGGCATCTTGTTGTTCGGCTAACAAATTAACGAGCGCCTCAAGTGTTGTTGTGCGGTTTCCTTCATTTTTTCGCCCCCTTCTATGCAGGCGAGGCAAAAACTTTGAAGTGTTAATGAATTGCAATGGAATGAGTGCGCCAAAGGGGGCGGCATGGAGAATGGAGTGTGGGAGAGTGGGCATGGTCATGTCAGCTCCTAGGCATTACGGTGTAATGACCGTTGGTTTCTGTGGTTAATTTTGCAGCTTGTAATTGAAATTATGATTTAATTGAATTTGCTGCGTTTGCTGTGTTTTGCTGCCTCAAGTGAGCAAGCGGCAAAGTGTAAGGCTAGAGGTAAAGTGGTAAAGGTAAAGCGATTCAGTTAGACAGCCAAGAGGCTGCTCAAGAGCTGGCCTCTCATCTTGATCATCGTTTCGCCATCCACTGGACTCAACTTTGCCCATTTTGCACGTCATTTAAAACATTTTAATCGCCTAAGTGCATCACTTTAATTAATGTCTGAGTCTGAGCTGCCCTGCAATTGCATTTACCATAGAAGAGCGCTTTGGAAAGGCAATAAAGGATTTGACTTTATGCCCCACATTAATGTAGACATAATTAATACTTAAGTTGTATTTAATTTAAATTGCGTATCAACTGTGGCTCAACTTCAATCGAATATTCCACCTTTGAATGCTGCAATTGATCCCAAAGCATGAAAAGTCTCAGCTGAGATTATCACAATTACTTATTGCAAAGACACTTAAATTATACTAATTGCAACTATTTCAATTGCTGTAAATATTAATTAAATGTTTCCAAGTATTTGACTACCGAGAAATAATTGCAATAATTATAATTTTGAATTTTACATCGAATTATATTCCACTAAATTATATTAATTATTTATTGCAATTAAATTAAAATTGCTGTAACTATTGATACTATTCCAACTGCCGTAAATTTAATAAGTTAAGCAATGAGTTTAATTGTGTATTATGGATTGAATAATATTCTGTCATATTGTATTTGTGAATGCCCTAAACTACAGTGAAACATGCAATACATTTATATTATAGAATTTATTGCAACTACTGTAATAATTGTAATAATTATATTTTTGAATTTTACATCGAATTACATTTAATTAGATTATCTCAATTATTTAATGCAATGCAATTTAAATTACAATAACTTTTAACTGCTTTACTAATGTATTTAATGTTCAACATGCAGTATTGAATAATATTTTAGAAAGTATTTTATTACCGAAAACAAATTCAAATTTATTTCAATTTTGTACTTACAAGGTATATTATTTGATTATATTATCACATTTATATATCGAAATTAATACTATTCTATCTGCTACCAATTTTAATTAATTGTTGCACAGAGGGTATTTATAATATAACATATGTATGTAATTGTTTTAGTTTTTAATATTACTTAGAATTAACGAGAATATCTCCAATTAAATCATATTTAATAAGCTTTAGAGAAATTCAAATTATAATTAATATCGATGCTAAATAATCAAATAATTTTAGTTTGTGATTTTGCTTGAAATTTGATTTCATATCAGTCTGAAGGCCTCAGTTGCTCTGTAGCCTTGCTCTTTGTAGCCTATAATTTAATTATGACTTATAAATACAAAAAATAATAGTAAATAACATTGCTTATATGTGTGTATGTCCAATTAAATTGTATTTGTGAGTTCCTCTACGTGTACCCTACATTAATCATAAGCAGTCAAGACTACATCATGATTTAATCCCTAAATAATAAAGTGTCCATCTGGTCCTGTGTGAATTCACTCTTGAAGTTCAACAGCGAGTAATTTATTGTCTTGCTCTGATTACACTGACAGAAAAGGAGAGTACGCTTCCTCTGTCCCTCTCTCTTCAGCACTTCCTGGCTGTCTGTCATAATTTGGTTAGCACTGACACCCCTTCCGGTGGGAATACCTGAGCTTGTCTTGTCTTTTAAATTAGTTTGGTATTCAAACGAGGCTCGCATCAACTACACATATAAATGAAACCGAACGTTAACAGCTTTTCCATACGCCACATTCGACACAAAGCGAAAGCAATTGATTGAGAGTCTATTGTCTGTATTGTGGCATGCAGCAAGTACATACTTGAATTGAGTTCAGTTGAGTTGAGTTGAGGCCTGCAAGAAAGTTGTCCGAGAACAATTGAGGCGTGATTATGCAGCAGAATTTAATAATTCATTGCAATTATGTGTTTTAGGCGTGATTACAAATCGCTACAAGACTAATAATCCGTTCAAATGAGCAATTAACAATTAATTAGAACGCCTCAGAGGCAAGTGTTTGTGCACCACACACACGCACACCCACACCCACACACACTATCATACTCGCACACACACATGTGCATAATTGATGCCTGTGAAGAGACATAAAGTGAACAGGGCCTTGGCTTGGAATAGGAAACCGAGAGCAGCCACAAACCAATTACATATTTGATTTCAACTCCGAAGCCCCTTGGAAGCTGCGCTCCTGCTAATGGAGTGCCCAGAGAGTGAGAGTGAGAGAGTGAGAAATGGAGGAGATTGAGAGCAGGACAGCAGGATGTGTAGAAATCCCTGACGGCATATAAAAAGCATTTAATTTAAATGTTCTTGCAATGCCTTCAAGTTGGCTGGTTGGCTGGTTGGCTGCCTGCCATTGCCGGAAAAGCCAATGGGCGCAAATTTTAATTACAAAATTCGCACATATGCCCGTTATGTGACCAGTTAACTGGAACAGCGCAACGGGAAACTGGAATGGGAGCCCCAACGACAACGGGTATGAATATGCGACTGCGAGGGGGCAGGGAAATGGCAATGGAAACGATAAGGAGAAACGGTAATTGGAACTTTCATCGCCAAACTGCGCACATTGCAGAAATCACAATCGCAGCCACACGCAAAAGTTTCCTGGCCTATGTTACACCTCCCAAGCATATTCATAGGCGGACCTATAAGCAGACACACACACACAAACACACACTCACACACATGGCGTGCAAGGATATGCACAACAGTAGAACAAAAAGTTAGGATTATCTTAGAGCTGTACTTGATTATCCATGTATCTTAGAATTAATACCATAAATAAATCTACAATTTTGTGGAAAAATTATAAAAATAAAATCGTTTTTAACTTTTCAAATGATAAATATTTATAATTAATGAATTGTGTTTTTGAATTTTCTTTTAAGATTTATCATCAATATATCGTGGAATAAATAGCAAAAATAATTCTACGATTATGTAGTGAAATAATTAAACCAAAATCATTTTTAAATTTTTTGCTTTTCCTAAGGATGTTGGTATGAGAAATACAATAACAATACAATAATAATTAAAAGATAATTTTGACGTGATATTCCTTTTAAAGATAGATTCGTCTTAGAGATATACTTTATCTGCAATACATATATCATACCATAAATAAATCTACGTTTTTGTGCTACAGTAATTTTTCACTTTTTTGCTTGCTTAATAATGTTAATAATGAGCATTCCTGAATCACATATTATTTCGATGTGAAATTCTCTTTAACAATACTTGTGTATTTAAAAAAGCATTGCATAAAATTCTGTGTAAATCACAAAATTCATTTTGTATATATTTGTTTATTGATAACTATCCCTAGCACTGTAATCTATAGTAAAGGCTATAAATTAGGCCGCTAGTTACAAATATAAGTTATGTTATCTTAATATTCCAATTTATCGAACATAACATGACATTTTTATTATCATTTCCAATTATAACATAATTTGTGCTCCAAATATTTTATTGCATTGTCTTTAATTGCACATTTTGTATTATTGCATTTATTTGGTAATCTGTGACCATAAAGTGGTTGTGTGCACCCGTTTAAAATTTAAATTTGGCAAAAAAAAATATTTTTTTTATCATATTGCAGATAGTTTCACATTTTCAGGGTGTGCAAATATCGACATTATAACATTAAATGTTGTTCTTGTAATTAAATCAATTCAATTGTTATTTATGTAGCTAGCCTTAGATCAGTATGCATTTCATTTTGATGATAATAGTAAATTTCATTAGTAGATTGCAATTATAGATTTTTTTTAATTATCTAAAATTTGGCTGGATCAATATTAAATTTTAAATGTCACACATGTTATGCGAAAATGCGATTTAATTTTAAATAAATCATAGTTGCAACATGGCAATCATTTTGCATACAAAATAGTGGGTTTTGTTGAATAGTAGATTTCAAAGGTAGAACAGATTTATAGATTACTAACAATTACTGAACAAATAACCAACATTTGTTTTTATCAATATTGTGTCAAACACTGTTTGTAATACGAAAGTGATATTTAATTTTAAGGAAATTTCATTGGTTGCAAATGGCGTGTATTTTGCATAAAAATAGTGTGTTCTGTCAAATTGTAGATTAAAAAAGCAGATCAGGTTTATAGATTATTAATAAGTACTGAAAAAATAACCCAAATTTATATTTATCAGTATTGTGTTAAAAACATCACACTGTTTGTTATACAAATTTCAAAGAAATTTCATTGGTTGCATCTGGCGTGTATTTTGCATGAAAAATAGTGTGTTTTGCTCCACAGTTTGCTTGGGGAAAAAGTCGAAAGCAATTCACAGCGTCACACGGTCGTTTCCGTCGTGTTCCCTTAACTGACAATTAAAATGTTCATTTAGCGAATTTTCTTTGTTTTACCGACAGCTTTCGCATGCCTGTGAATGCATGAGTATGAGTTTGTGGAAGGGCGCGAGGTGCATTTTCAGCACTGAGTTTGTCTGCGTGTTTTTCCCTTTTCATTTTTATTAGCTACTGAGTGTCTATGTGTGTCTGTGTGTGTCTGTGTGTGTGTGCAGCAAGTGGCAGGCATTTACGCTTGTTTGCCTTTGTGTTTTATTGACATAATTGTTCATTATATGATGAAATAACACACACACTTGCACACACACTCGAACTCACATCGATGTAAAGCGTAGCGTGTGGGAGAAGAATTGAAATTTAATTAATCGCTGCCTACTTTGCGGCACTTTGAGTGTTGGCACTTTTATTCGAGTATTCGAGTGCTTATTTGATTACATTTGCAGGGCCGGTTAACAAAAATCCTATTAACTGCCTTTCCACTCAAGTACCGAGCGTAAATTTGCCAGTTTCCATTCTGAAGCAGGCAAAATTGTTGCAAATTTGCCAAAAAGTGCTGGAAGTATTGTTCTTTAATCTGCCGTATTGTGAAATGATAATGAAAATGCCGGACGAATTTCCAGTCGAGTATTTTGCAAACAACAACAAGGCATTGGTCACATGTCTGCAATACTCTAACCAAGAGCATTTTGTGAACGATGTCGCTACAAATTTATTCTTTAATACAACATAAAAGATGTTTAGTAAGAGCATTTAGTATTCGGTAAGCTGCTTTCTGATGTTCTAGCTTTTGGGTACGGTTCAGACAGTTGATAGACACAATTGCTGTTCTCACAGCAATGTCTGAACAGGTATTTAACCTAGCATAAAGCGAATGTATCTTTTGGGCCCCCATCGATAGCTGCGATAGAAAACACAATAAAGGCAAATGTGAAAGAGACGAAGCGAGAGCAGAGAAGGACAGCTATGAAAAAATTAATTTTGCTTATGCTCCGGCCGCATAAAATTTATGCTCCGCCTGCATAAACAAAAGCAAACTAAGTTGAAAGGAGAAACAATTCAATTCATTGGCAGTGTACGGCCTGGTCTGGTCTGTTCTGTTCTGTTGTTGTCTACTCTGGCCTGGTCAACGTCGCTGACCAGAAGACAAACTTTCTGCCGACTTGGCCTAAAGAAGGAGATGGCGAGGAGTCAAGTTGTGCAACGAGAGAGAAAATGCTGAAAGCCATTCTTAGATATTGTCTGGGCAGTGGAACAAAAACGCTTTAGAAACAACCATTATTAGTTGAGTGCGGTGCATAACTTGAAGATACCCTGGGGAATTGAACAAGGAACTTAATTAATTTTTTAATCCAGATTGATCGATAAAAAACATATACTATGATGTTTAATTATTTTTATTTAAATAATTGCAGAAATCCTGCTAGCAAGATTTGCATTGCCATTTTTGATGGCATACCCAATGTCTGCTGCATTTAACGGGTATTAAAGAGCTGGGCATGCAGCTAACCACAGTTATTCAATTCAACTAGAAAATACAACTCTGTGTTGCAGTTTCAGTTCTGTTGCCGTTTCTGTTGCTGTTGCTGTTGCCGTTTCTGTTTCTGTTTGTTTGGTTGCTTGTTTGTTTATGTGGCTGCAACTGCGTTTGCTCTGCCTCAGCTGACTTAGCTGCTGCGTTTTTATTAGCTCCAACGCAGGCACAATGCGGGGCAAAAAGCTGCTCCTTCTCCTGCCTCCTTTTGCAAGACTGCCCGGCTGGATGGCTGGTTGGCTGACTGACTGGCTGGCTGACTGTGCGTATAAATAATGAAAACACAGCAGCAACATCCACTGGCAGCAGCCTTGCGTAAATAGCAGAGCAGCGCAGAGCGGAGCGCTCGTCGCGCCAAGAAGCATTAACAGCAACACACTGAGAGCAGAGGAGCAAAAAAAACAGAGGGGCAGCAGCAGCAGGAAAAAAAAGGAAAAGAAAAGAGGAAAACGTAAACTCAACTCTCGTTGAGTAATTTCGTGCAAAAAACCGCATTTAAAGTTTTTCACAGCGACGGCAATTGGAGCGCAGCAGCGGCAAAACTTTTTACTCCACGCTGTCAGTGTGTTAAGTGCACCCACACACACATACACACACACACACACCCTCACACACACACATTTAAGCACACTCATTCAGTCAGAATTCAATGCATTGCAATGATCATTAATCAGCAGTGCTGCAAATAAATAAATAAACACCAAAAAGCGCAGCTCGCAACGAGAAATTGGCAACTTGCTGCAAATGCAGCGCGTGGCACAAACTTTTCTTGGCTTCTGTCATTTCAATTCATTAGTAGCTAAAATTTAATAAATTATTCAAATGCAAATACAATTTGCAAACTACGCAAATGAAACAACTCCAATCAAATGGCCACCATTGCAGGATGTTTCTTTCATTAGCCGACCTCTTTATCTACCTCTCTTTCATTATCTCTGTCACTTTCTCCTCCTCTCTCACTCTTTCCCATTTCAATGACAGATTGATAAGCCTCTGAGTTCATGGCGCTCGTGTATTTCAGTGAAAAAATTACTACTAAAGCTGCAAATCTCGTTTAGATTTCATATATCCTATAATTTTACGTTTCTCTGCTTTCGATCAATTATTATGACGTGTAAGAAAGATTTGTTTTTAAGTCCTTTATCATACATACGATTTAGTTGGTTATCTTGCGAATAATAGGCAAGTAGAGAGGAGAAGGTCTTCAATTTGTTTGTAAGCATAGAATACTTCTTAGTCTAACATACCCATCATGCTTCTTATTCGCTCTAAAGCTATAGTTTTCATGTTTTCTAAAATGATGTCACTGCGCTTTTCGACAGAATGGAACAGCAACAACAACCATTTAAGCAAAGCTGGCATTGGAAGAAATATTCTTTGACAACATTATCCGTTAATCACTAATTGAAGTCGCATAATTGAGCTAATAAATCGAATTTAAAGCGAAAATCTTATCTAGCTATTTTTACAATTTCATCGCTGACAACAAAGGAAAAGCAACGAAATTCGTATTATACTTTCTTTCTTGGATTTTTTGTTATACAAATCTTATCGGCAGCTTAAAGTAATAACACCTGAAATTTTACTTGAGCTTGAAGCAATTTTTAAATGCTTGTAGTGCAGAGTTGAGACGTATGTATACGCATTAGCTCAGGGATAATCTTAATGCCCAGTCCATTATTAACATAATAACAATGCCCATTCAAGGCTATGCGGGCAGGCGTTAATTGTGTCAGCACTCGAGGGTTGCTCAAAAGGTTTAGACAGGCTTAAGAACTACCAGAAATGCTCTAGTGCTAAGAGCATTTGCAATTGGATAAATAGGCAAAGAAGAGTAAAGTTCAAGAATAATACTATGAGTAATTTCTTTGATTCGATTAAATTCTATATACATTCATAAATTAATAAATAGCACATTTTATTTAAAATTGGGTAAACTAATAAATAGTCTACTTAGAGGATTTTATTGAGCTCGCTTTTTCTGTTTACATAAAGTAATACAAATTATGTGAACTTTATTTAAAATCTTATGACTACAAGTTGATAAAGAAGAATACATTCTATTTATATTAATTTAGCATTTAAATTGGTTACAATTCATAATGTATTATATAGAATGTGAATTTTGTAGTTGTCTCCATAAAGTAATAAATATAATTTAAATTTAATTTTTCTCGTAAGCCTATGAAAATAGTATGAATATAATATCATTTTTATTTTTAATAGAAAACACTTATACCTTTTTTTTTTGTAATAAATTTATTCATTAATTTATTTATTATTTTATAGTAATTTGTATTCTGTATTATATATTTATTTTCACATATTCTTAAAAAATTCTATTCCTTGTGAGAAATGGAGTAATTCCATTGCAGTGTAAAATTCTTAATTTTTCAGCGATTTTCTAAGTTTTGCTAATATATTTTTGCACTCGACTAAGCTTAATTGTGTCGTAAATTTAATTTATGGCATATATTTGAGGCAACCCTGGACGCGAAGTGCACGAATGTCGCCGTCGCCGTCGTCGTCGTCGTTGCTGTGTCGCAGGGTCGCAGGTCAGCGCTGAGCTTTGTGTCCTTGTCCGCGCGCATATGCGCAATGTCCTTGCCCGTAAAACGAATTATAACTTGCACTCAGAGCTGAGCTGAGTTAACAGTTACATTGTATACGCAGGTGTACATAACATACATATGTATATATGTACAGGTGTGCACTTATATATAAATCGTATATGCTTTCTTGTGGCAATTTATTTCTCGCTTTGATGCTCGACTCCCCGACTCGACTCGACTCGACGGGCCCGGCGACAAGGTTATTCTCGATGTAATTAGCGAAGTTTACTGTTATTTTTATGTGCCACACACAGCACCATCAAGTGCTGCAATATCGAGTGGCAAGCAGCGAGTGACGAGGGGGGGCGAAAGTGGATCAACTGTAGACTGTGGGGTGCGCTTAGTGAATTTACTTTCATTAGCGTTTGATTAACGCCAGCAATTTAACTTTGAGTCTTGCCGCGTCCCATGAATATGTATGTCAAAATGGTAAGAAAATAAATCAGTTAGTGCGAAAAGCTAGAGGGTCTGAGTGGAAAATTGTATGTCAATTGAATGCCCAGAAATCACTGTTTAAATTTGCATGCATTTGCAAGGCAATCGGAGCCAAAGGACAACGCGGAAGCAGGTCAACGAGAGATAACAATATCAGAAGCTGGCTCAGAGGCAGAGGTGCAAGGTAACAGGTAGCAGGTAACGGTTAACGGTAATGCCAACGTTAACGGTTAACGCGCAGGGGAAGCGAGTGCAGCAGCAGCAGAACATGCATAAAACATAAGGATAACGAATGCCAAAGGACATAAAGCGTGCGAGACAGATAGAGACGGGAAACGTTCGTTGCATTGTATAATTAAAATTGCATTCAAACGCAAATGCAAATGCGAACACGAAAACGTTGCCAAAAACGCTTAGACAAACGGGCGAGCAGCAGCAACAAACGGAGATTAGAAAGAGTGTCCTGCGCTTGATCCTCCCGCCATTGATAAAGTCCCCTTTTGGGCTGCAAATCCTATTAGCAGCAAACGCAGCACACATTAACCACCCAGAGACAGTCGAGAAAGAGTTTTCCTGGGCCGGACTAATTTGTGCAGAGCAGTCACAACATAGTCTACAATGCACATTCTGCTTAAGGCTGGCCAGGCAAATAACTGAGCGGGAATTATGACGGCCTTTGCCTAGTCCAGTCGTTGCACAATACGCATCCTTTTGTGCTCGCAAGCAACAGAGACAGAGCTCGAACTCGAGCTGGAATCGAAGCCAAGTCCTTTGCAATTTATGCGCACCAAATTCCTTACATTCTGTAAGGGGGAAAGCATGAAATATTGTGAAATGCAGCGAGCAGCATATTGCATTTTTATAGTGTGTAAAAAGGATGTGGGCCAAAAGGATATGGGTTCAGTAGAATGCGAAGTATGTGTGCGAATCGCCAAGGAGTTTTGCATATTTTGGTTCATTGCATTTTCACACCTTCCAGCCGGCCGATTAGTGAACGGCAAAAAGCCGCAAAGGTTTAAGCCGAAGTCGGCTGACAATGCGGCGTTGCACGTGTCGCCGTCAAAGGGCAACAGGTAAGGGAAGGGTGAACTGCCCGCAGGTCGCGTGGCAAGCGGCTGCCACGTGTGGAGGCAGCTGACTCGCATATATAGGGGCACGAACAGACTACTATATTTTCACATGTGGCACACGTGCGTGAAGTTGCAACAAGTTACAACAGGCTGCAGCCGCCTGACGTCTAGCAATATGCTGCGGGTCACAATTCTAATTGATATGCATTGTTGTAGCTGGCTGCCACAAGCTGCAAAGTTGCGATCTCAATCATAATGCGATTAGAGCAACAATTCCAATTTGATGACACCAGACATACAACTTAATGAACTGCAAATAAGTATTTGCATTTGCTGCTGAAGATGCCACTGCTGCTTCTTGTGGCGCGTGGCACGTGGCTGGCGTTTCAATATTTGCCGCATGTAAATTTGCACAGCGCTCGCAATGGAGCGCAACAAATCGCAGCTCAACTGCAGCTGCATATCATACTTTGCATATTAATGGCCAAACGCAATTGCAATCGCAATTGCAACAGCTCAACTAGGAGCGGTGCAGCGGCAGCGGCTGCGTCGGTGGTTGCGTCGGCGGCATGTGGCATGCCACAGCCACTGATGGCGCCACTGCCAACGCCAAGGACAAGCATCAAGCGTCAAGCGCAGCGTTTTCCCCAAAGCATTTTCCACAGCAGCAGCGGCAGCAGCGGCAGCATCATCTCTGCTCTGCAAATGAAAAGGAAAAAATTATTTGTTTGCTTTCGTCGCCTGCAAAGGAAAGCTCAGCCAAAGTTTTCCTTTTTACATTTTCTTTTCAATTTCACTCCACGTTTTTTTCCCCCGCATTCTTTTTTCTCAATCGCAAAATTGCAATATCAAAGCAAATGCTGAATAAAATGCAAATGAATCGCAGTGAATTGAGAAAATGTTACCAAAATGCTTGATGGCCAGAACAGAGACTTGAGGGACGGACTTTGAAGCGGTGTCAAAACCATTCGAGTTACGCAATTGTAATGTTGCAACATTGACTTCAAATTGCTGATCTTATAAATTTCATTATTGTTCGACTTTGCTTTATTACATTTTGTGGTCCATGGAGAAATTAAGTGATGTGAAATTATGTCTGCTTATTTATGTCCATGATTATATTATATTAATTGTTTAAATAACGCAAAATATATTTTAAATTGAAATCTTAATTACATTCAAGTTCTATATGAAAGCTTTTTTCATTAAACATTTTGCAGTTATACATTGACTTCGATTTGCTGATCTTAAACATTTTATTTTTTCTTTTGCTTTTTGTTTTTTTACAATTTTTGGTCCATGATATGACCAAATATGATTTATTCTGTGAGAAACATACAAAAATTATTTAGTAATTTAATACATAAAATTCAACTGCATGAAAATTTCCTATGAAAACATTATCATTAAACATTGCAGCTAGCAATTATAATGCTTCCACATAGACTTAGAATTGCAGATATTATTTTATTATTGTTCATCTTTATTAAATTTTGTCCATGGAGAAAAGAAAAGAAATTAAACATTTTTCTGTGAGGAACAAAATAAAACATTATAAAATAATAATTATAGATAATCAAACAAAATAGTTTTTACTTCTTAAGCTCTGTTAATAAACTAAAGCAAATACATATATAACAAATAATTATTACAATAAATAAAATAGTTAAATAGTAGATTAATGAGACAAAATTGAACAAAATATTTATTTTTAATAAATAAAAGAATTTTTCATTACATTAAAGTTCACTATGGAAACCTTTTCCATTGAACAGTTTCCTAGACACGTTCTTATTTTTGTTTTTAATTAGAACTATTTTATATTCAAAACCGGCTGTACGAATATCTGATGACAGATTAATATGCAGAGTTGTCTTATCAATTGAAGCAAATATTTTAAGTTTTTTTCACACGTTTTCAACTGATCTTGGCTGAAGGCTAATAAAGTCGCAAAAAGTTCAGCATATTGATTAGCACGTCCTGTCGACTGCTCAAAGGACATCAGGGCAAGGAGGAGAATCCTGTGCTGAGAGCTCTTCTATGTATTGACATGTAATTTCGAAGTGGCCCCCAAAGAAAAATGAACTTTAAAAAAAAGTGACTGAAAGGCTTCAAAGGTGTATTAAGACCCATTAGCATTAGACAAGGACACTTTGCTGCTTTGGGCTAAGGCTGCTCGATGCTCATGAGCTGCATGCCATGAAACTTTGCGACCAGCACATTTGCATGATTTTTTCACGAGTAATAAACGTGGAAGCGACTTAGCAACAACAACTACCACAAGGGCAATGCCAATACTTAATGTCAGTCACGTAGCATGAACACTTTGCGTGCATTCACATTGCAGGCGCACTTGCCACTTGCCACTTGCCGCTTACCGCTTGCCACTTGCCACAAATGCCCCGCCATCAGCTCAGCCCAGTTGTAGTCACTATGTCCGTGTCCGTGTCCGTGTCTGGGTCCGTGTCCTAGCATAACGGTCAGTTGGTTAGTATGCAAAATGCTTCATCTTCATGCTGTGCAGAGCTTTGGCTCCGTTTCATTTTTTTCGTTTCGTCTCGTTTTGTTTCGTTATTTTCCTGCAGCTACTCGCCATTGATTTGCCTTTCACTTTGCACCAACTGATGGCAGAGCAAACTAAAGTTATTAGAAAGGGAGCAGAGCAAACGAATAATGGCAAAAATAACTATGCATAGCAGCGAGCAGTCACGACTGCCTGATACCCTGCAAGCAGAAGTTCTTTTCAAGGGCATCAATCGAAGTTGCTTATACCGTTGAGAGAATTAATATATACAACAAATTTAAAAAATACTTATACCTATCCACTATGGACATCAATTTTTTAATTACAAGCCTAATTTCATAAATTAATAGAAAAATTACTAAAGAAGCTGATTTAGTCTATTACAAAAACTAGTTTTAAATTGATACAAATAAGTAAATAATAGCTCATAAATAATTATGAAACCCACATTAAAAGTGGCTGGTAATATTTTCAGCAAGGCGCATTTATCTTTTGTATAAATTAAATTTCAATGGATAATTTTTTAAAAATAGAAAATCCATAAATTAGTAAATCATAACTAAAGAATTAGTATAAAAGTGAACATTAAATGTAGTTGGTATTATTAAATTTTAAACAAGGTCCGAAAATCTTTTGTATTAATTAAATTTATATTTATCAATATTTTTATACATAAGAATTTATTGTATTATTGCATTATATTAATAATGTATGTATATTATTGTAATATATATTAGTTATACATAAATATTCCCACCACTCGTCTTAAGTGCAACAAAACCATGCCCAAGTTGATCATGCTCCAAGTTATGTTGGCAATCACTGCTTAGTGCCCAAATTGAATATTAAAGTCGAATACCATTTGGAATGGTCGTTTGCTTTGCTTTTTGCGCAAGTTTTTTCCATCATCTTTTTGCCGTAATTTGATAAGCTTGCCAAAAAATATCCCTGGCACAAATGAGTCGATACACTTTTAATAGTTTTTGTGCTCGACTGCGATGCACTGCAAAACTTTGAGCAACTTCTTCAAAAAGTTTTGCGCTCAGATAAACAAGAATAACAACAGCAACAACTACTACAATAATAGCCAAGTATAATAACAAGAACTGAAGCAAAAGTCAAAGCGAAGTGTTGACAGCTTGATATTACGCACACACACACAAATACACACACGCACAGTCATGTGGAGAAAGTTTTAGACAGCTCAAATGTATTGTATACAAATGCACTTTCAACGACGACAGAAACTACGACTGATATTAGAAGCACTCTCTCCTGTCTAGCACTCTCGCTCTCTCTCTCTCGCTCTCTCTCTCTCCTCTCTCTCTTTTCTGTTCGACGCCATGACAAGTCCTTGGCCAAAATAGCCAAGTTTTCCTTTTCAATTTGAACTTCTGACAAAAGGCACAAGGAGCAAAAAGAAAAAGCACCGAAGTCAACGTGCAAAAGTTAAGCACAAAGCAAAGCATAGCCAGAGTTATGCTCGGGCATTATTAGAGATTGTATTAAATTGCATTTTGGAGATGCAAATGCAGTTGCCAATCTCTGCCTCTCTGTCGTCCATCTCCTGATGTTGGAGCAGGCCAATTGTCAGTCATAAGCTGCAGCTGACAGCAACACTTTTCTTATGTGATTACCCAGTAATCAAATATACGGCATGGGGGATATTAATTACAAAGCGGAGAGTTTCGGCTGCAAAGCATTAGTAAATTAATTAATTAATAATTGACAAACATTATAGAACTTAAAAGTCTACTATCTAAGCGCATACCCTAATTTCTTGTTAAAGATCTCTTCGGGATTATAATTAACATTAATTAAAGACATTCTACTATTCAACAACTATCAGTATCTGCTTCAATATGCTTAAGTAACTACATTAAATAATATCACTTTGTGTTTTTATAACTTAAAAACACCCACTTTTTTAGTTTTAATTTTTCATTATTTTATTATTTATTTATGTTTGTAACCTTAAGATTTTTTATTTCTTTATTTTTATTTATTGACAGCAATTTTTTCGAATTCTGTTTTCATAGTCAATTTTTAATTTAATTAAAATAAAATGAAAAAACATAGCCACTTATATTTTATCCTAATTCGAATAAAGCTTTTTATTAATTCATGCCTAATAAAATAAACATTCGTTTAGCATTTTTAGTTGATTTGACTTCAGTTTTTATTACAATTGCAGAGAATTCACAAGCTCATTTCTTTCAGTTCATCATTTGTCGAAGCCTCAAGCAAGTGTCAGCGTTTGATTTCTGGCAGTTAGACAGCTGAATGCAGCAATATGTTTGTGAATGGCCTGAATGGGTGTGTGAGTGGTGTGTGAGTGGATGTGTGAGTGGTGTGTGTGAGTGGTGTGTGTGAGTGGTGTGTGTGGGTGTGTTGGCTGGCGTTGACAGTGTGCCATTTGGTAGCGTGTAATTCATCAAAAGTTTCAATCAAAAACTTTGCGAAGTAAACACAAAATTTACCTGACTATTTTTGTATATAAAGTAGCTGGATTAATTCTTTTAATTTCGAAAGTTTTTTGAGCAAAATAAAAAGGCAACACGCATACTCTGCCAAAAGTTTTTTAATAACAGCAAACTCTGCACCCCTTTAGAAAAAAAATAAAATAAAATCAAATAAAGACGCAGGACTGAGGACAGCGCGACCTCAAGCTCAAGTTATACATTTTTGGGAATAAATTTGAACATTTCCGCACGTAGTCTGCATACATTTCTGCACTTGGTCATGTCCTGGACGGCAACAGCAACAGCAACAACAACAGTTGGGAGTAGGAAAGTAACTGCAACTAGAGTGACTTTTTGGCCAAAACTGAAAAAGTTTAGCATCAACTGTGCCTGAGGGCAGTCAGCCGGCCCTCAGACAGACTCGGCAAATACAAGTTATAATAATTTCTTTTCAATTTCCTCAAAGCAAATAGCAAATGCTGATGATGACGAAGACGAAGACGAAGATGATGACGATGGAGAGCTGAGCAGAGCTGAGATGAGATGAGCAGGAATTTGAAATGCAAGCAACATGGGTCAGAGGATTAGAAGCAGCAGGAGCAGCAGCAGGACTAGGACAAATGCGAGTCCTTGGATGCCTTTGAATGTCTTGGGCCAAATTTAACTCATTTTCTATGGCCGCTTTCGTCGTCATTTTTCGAAAATCTCTAGTGAAATTTACATAATTCCAAGCAAACAAGCAATTTGTAGACGTTTCAGCCATTTCACTGACGGCTGTCAAGTGCAGCCCACTCGACAGCTACTTGCAACTTGCAACTCGTATTTGTAACTGCACAATAACTCTTGATATTATCGTCAAGGCATTCGCAACTTGCTCCCGCTTAATTTGATTAAAATTGAAACGAAAAACAAGCTTGACAAACAACCTCATCGCTATTGCCCTGGCCCTGGCCAAGGATAAGATGTTGATGCTTGGCCTGCTGAAAATACTCATAAATAAATATGCTTTCCTTGTGAATCGCCAAAAGCAAAAACGCAATTAATAAAATGGCATTCATTGTAATTATTTCTGAAATTGAAAATAAATGTTGCCAGCACATAATAGAAAGACAGTTGTCACTTGCCAGCAGACAGACATCTGCAAATAATAAATACTGCGTGCAGAGTGAAGCGATGAAAACCAGTTGAAGTTGTAAGACATTCCGACTGGAATCATCTTTGACAGTGTTGCTTAAAAATATCAAAGCACAGTGAAGACAATTTACTTTTTTAAATTCTTAAATATGTAGATGTTAAATGGAGCGCAAAAAAGAGTTATGAGTTTGAAGCCCAACAGAAGAAATCATTTGTAAATATTATTTTTTAATTTAATTTGTATTGATTTCCATTTATTATTTATTTATTATTTTGTATCTTTTAATTAGAGTTATCACGGTACCAGAAAAGAATATAAGTCAATTACCGCAATTTGTATTCCCAAATCAACATAGTAATGGAAACAAAATCATCTGGAATTGAGCAGCTCTGTAATTGTTTTCAAAATTTACTACGTATCAGAAATATCAAAGTTGTGTTATAGTGTAAAAATTGTTTTGGAATTAACCCAGTGAGAAAGTGTCGTGTATTGACCAGTCTTGTATAATTTATCTTGTTAAATATCTTTAACGAATTTTGTTTTAAAATAATTGTTGCCGTCCAGAATAAGGTCAAAGGTGAGTGCGCAACTATTTAGTTGGTGTACGCAAAAGTTTTGCGTACCGAGAAGTTGTAAAATGCAGCTGTTATGTTAACTTGGCTGAGAGTTGTTGGTTGTCGGTTGCGATAAAAGGCAGGCATTGCCAGCTTTTGGCAGAAATAATTTGCTTGTTGCAAATGCAAAATAATATGCAAGAGCTTGGCCAACAAATATAATAAATTCAATATTAAGTTGTGTCCGTGTCAACAGAGAGACAGAGACAGAGAGAGACACACACATTGTCTGTAATATTTGTGCTTTGCAAGTGAAAAGTTATCGCTAGGCAAACAGGCCAGGCTGGCTGTGAGAGAAGAGGAGGGGAAATCGAGGGGATTCTCGTTGGTAGCAGGAAACTTGACGCTAACCCTAGAGGCACACAGCCAAAAATAAGCGACTGCACATCCCTTTCCCCTCTCTCTCTCTGTAGTCCACGGTCTGCGTGTGCTGCTGTTTATGACTTGCTTTGCCAGCCATAAATAAACTTACACTGGCAGGTAATCATTTTCCGTCCAACGCCCCCGCTTGGCTATACGCCTCCCTCTTTGGCTGTTTGTAGGATTTTTTACTCGGCTGTGCGCTTGTGTGTGTATTACACGCTGTGGTTTCAATTTAATTACTCTGCTGCACAGTAATATTGATGTTGGCCCCGCAGCCAAATCACCTGTTCGAACTTCGTAGCCTGTGTTCTGTTCCTGTCAATTGCATGAGACGGTTGCGGCTTCTGCACCTCACCATCACTTTGTGCAGCTCTCGTGTGTGATTCTCATTAACCGCAACAAACAGTCCGCAACGGGCGCCTTCGGCTTTGGGCCAAGTCCGGCCAAATGATTCGATTACGAGACGCAGACTAATTGAAACAAAAGTTTCACAAATCATTAAATAAACAACTCACATTCCTCGTTCAGTTATTTAATACAATTTTCCAATGCAGCTCGGTTGAGCAAAGAATGTGATTAAGAGAAATAAATGCAAAGCCTTTGTTATTATGGAAATACAGAAATGAATTAATGCCAGTTAACACAACTCGAAACATGAATTGCCTTAGTATTTAAGCCAGGTGAAAATCTTATAAATGCATGGCAATGCACAGCTGTTTAGGCCAAATTCGAAGCATAGTTTTAGGCTTAGTGTGCTCAAATAATCACAAATTTATTATAATCGCCATGAACAACGATATTTCGACAACTTTTCAGCTCTCAACTTAATCGGCTTTAGCTTTAGATTGTTGCATAATAAGTACAAAATAGGATATGAGTGATTTGAGTAGCTATAAATTATTATTAAAATTCGCCTTAGGGTATCTCACTGCTTGCCAGAGTATTTGTAGAGTATTTCGCAGTCGAATAGTCACCGTTTGGTTGACTTGTTTCAACATAATTCAGCTTCTTTCGCTGGACTTTCATATGGAATTTATAAAGCTCCTGGCAAGCTGATTATTTTATAGACTCGCTTGTAAAGTCCCCAATGCAATTTCAGTTTTTGGTTTTACAACTTTTAATGGGCTTCGTGTAATACATTTTAGACTCACTCTTGCACACACACACATGCACATACACACACATGCCACACTCTGTTGAGTCACGTATAATTACATGGGAAAATATTTACATTTTAGCTTTGGTGGCATGGCTTTGGCTTTGGTTTTGGCCAGAACGAATAGGCCATATAATAAGCAGGTGGGCGAGCGTCGAGTCGAAGGTTGAGGCTGACAGCAGCCTTCATGGGAGAGAGCCTGCATTATGACTATTTTATGAAGCACGCGTCGCAAACTTTGTCAGCAAGGATGCAGCAGGACACTGCCGTATTTGCGTTTGCGTTCGGTGTCGTTTGCCTGTTGTATTTGGTATTTATTTAAGTTTTCAGCCAGTTTCATGCCTTGTTGGCCTTGCATAAAATGCCTCTGCAAGTCCCAAATTCATGGCCCCAACTAACATAAATGGCTCACTTTGGAGCCACAAACATGGCACGTCAATAACTTGTTGTGCTCCTCTTGTTAGCCTTCATTGACCAGCACACATGCATTGGCCCGGCCTGGCCGGGTCCTGTGTAATCCTTTCAATCGTTTGCACTTGACAGCATTGACCCCCAAAAGCAGAGAGATTTTCAGGCTGCGCTTAGCAGTTAATCAGTTGCAGAGAAATGTATTCATATCTATTCACCTTCTCTCCCTTAGCTGTGATCATGCTGTACCGTTTGATGACCCTGGCTTTGAATGCTCTCATGTCGCCGATGACCGTGCTCATGGGCTATGCCTACGAATCGAACTGCATTATGATCCTGCTCAGCCTGTTTATGACCCTGGCGCTCATGCTGAACCTAAAGTCCGCCAGCATATTGTTGTCAGATTCTTATCAGAGCGAAACATACGAATTTCCCCCGTCGCCCATCGACATCGATCCCAGTCTGGTCGTGACGATGGGCCACGGGGGTCGCTTGATGTGGCACAATTACGATGCACTGCCGCCGGCCATAATGCTGCTCAACAATGGCAGGACGGTGGTAATGCGCATCCTGTCCGCGCCAGGACGCAAGCCACATCTTCGCGGAGGTCCGCTGCGAGACAATTACTACTTTGTGGAGGCATCGTTCAAATGGGGCGGCTCCGAGCATTTGATCAGCTCGCGTCGCTTTGCACTGGAGCTGCAAGTGCTGCACGCCAAGAATGCGGCCAGCCCGCCCTTCGAATACCTGGCGATCTCGTATTTGTTTGACATCACAGTGCGGAAGAGTAAACAAATGCAGCTGATTACCGACAATCTGGGAGCGATTGTCAATGCCGGTTCGGTTATCGAGGTGCCGCCCTTTGATCTCAGCGCCCTGTTCTGGCCCTTCAGCCATGACTACTACAGCTACAGTGGCACCTACGACAATGGCACCACCAGGCTGCCCACCCAGTGGCTGATCTGCTCGTCCGTCTTCAACATTGGCGCCCAGCAACTGGCGAAGTTCGGCAAGCTCTGCAATGGCCATGGGTGTCGCATTGCCAGTAACTCGCGTGCTCAGATGCCGCTGGGCAACCGACAAGTTTATTTAAATTAATTGTTTGTTTTGTGTGTTGTTTTTAATAAAGGTTTCTAAGTAAAATTGTATTTCAGCTGACTTTTGCAAGTGGGGAGAAGTAAAACTGAAGCCATGACATTTCAGACATTTGGCTTCGCTAAAATTGAAATTTCCTTGAACTAGCTAAATAATTGTTAATTACTTTTAAAAAGAATTGGTCAAAAATATATTTCATTGATTAATATATATTTATATATATTTCATTAATTCAAATCAATTAGTTTTTGCCTCTTTAATTAAGTAATATTGTATTTCACGTGATTTAGGTAAGAAAAAACTAAACTGATGTTAACATTTCCCTTTCAAAAAACGTTGCATACTTTTTGGCTTCGTTAAAATTGAAATTTCCTTGAATTAGCAAAAGAATTTTTTAATTACTTTTAGTAAGAATTCGGCAAAAATATAAATCTCATTGATCAGAGTATATATTTAATTAATTTGTTTTTTCGCTAACGTTTTCTGAGTAAAATTGTATTTCAGGTGTTTTTTGCAAGGAAAAAAAAGCTAAACTGAAGTTCACATTGCCCATGGCAAAAACGTTGAATACTTTTTGGCTTCGCTAAATTGAACTTTCTTGAAATATTTTGTAATCGCTTTTAATAAGAATTCTGAAATCAATTCATTTAGTTTTTTCGTATTGTGAGTTCAATTGTGCAATTTATATTTTGTGTGTATGTACAAGTTGAAGTAATTTTTTCATAGTTTTTTTTTTAAGTTTTCTGCTTTATGTCGGCTGCTGCAATATTAACCCGTAATGATGGTCTGGCGGTTGGGAGTCTGTATCAGCAGAGTGCCCTGGGCTGTTGAAAGGATGAAATTGTTGTAAAGAGATTTGAGATTGTCCTGCAGTTACTTACGTTCAGGAGCCGCACTAGCCATGGCCACAATCAGAGCCACGACAAATCCACAGATGCGTAAGAATTGCATTATTGTTGTCTAGACGTTGTGTCGTTGTCTCTACGAATATCTGACTGACAGTCAATAGTCGTTGCTTTTATAGCAAAATCGCAAGTCGAAGCGACCTGAGACTGAGCTCTCGACTGGGCTTTGCCCGGCGTAAAAACCCAATCAATTGAAATCTTTAAGATCTCAAACTAACTTGTCTCGTCTGCAGTCAATTTCAATTCTATTTGCGTGATTTGCCAACTATCAAACACAGGTCAGGTCAGACGATAGCTCAGCCTGTTTGGCTGTCTGGGAATGCACTGAAGCACACAATCAAAGACAGTTTACGTTCGATTTGAGGCAAGCAAACAAAAGTAAAAAACAAGGGAAATGGCATACGATGAGCATACCTTGATGGGTGCATTGGGGATTGGGGATTGGGGAATGCGGTTAAAGCCTGGCACGTTGTGCTCAACTCAACTGTTTGAAATACTTGGCCGAGATAGACACACGTAAAAATTAATTTGCAATAAACGCCCTCGAGGCTAACGGCCAGACCGAATGAATTCTGATTACATTTCGACCGCCAAAGCGAACCTTGCCCCATCATAACTCGAATGCGCTTTGATATCTCTACATGAAAGTGACTCCCAGAGCCGGAGTCGACAAGTGGCCGTTGGCGCAAAATACTCCGGCGTTGCAAATTCCTCGAACCAATGCTTTTGTGGCAGCCGCAGTCCAAACAATGCCAACAGTCGAGCTTCCCAGTTATTGAACCCGCACAATGCGGAGCGGGAAAGTGGAGATTGCACAA
Source organism: Drosophila formosana (assembly GCA_035045625.1). NCBI lineage: Eukaryota > Metazoa > Arthropoda > Insecta > Diptera > Drosophilidae > Drosophila > Drosophila formosana. The sequence continues at coordinate 23,856,441 of JAWNOW010000232.1, forward strand.
CAACTGTTACCACATAAACAACGGGGGGAAGTGGGGGGGAGTGGGAAACATAGAAATTATTGCTAGCCGGAATTTGCTGCAGTCGAAAATCAAAAGGATTAGCTGGGGATTGGGCAAGGATGCTGGGTTCTGCTAAGAAATTGGCAGCCAGTGGGCATTGTCCTCGCCATCGCCATCGTCGCCGCAAAGTCGCCGCCAGTCATACGAGCTGTTAACCAGGCAACTTCTATTACAATTTATTTCAGGCGTAAAACCAGCCAAGGAAATATTTGCGGTAAAAGTTTAAAATAATTGTTGATGTAACGAACCATACAACGTGGTTGAGTTGGCTGCCCCGACTAGCGGACTGAGGGGCCGGCGGATGTAACAATAGCTGTGGAACAAAAGCAAAGCCAGTTCCCCGCTCCCCTCTGCCCCTCCGCCTCTATTATCAACAATCGAATGCAATTCCAATAATACTAAACAGTTAAACGGCAATAATAATTAAATCAACAGCAACGTGAGCACTGAGCTGATAGCGTAGCTTTGTGCAAAACCTGTTCTCAGCATCAATTCTAGTGATATGATTGCAATTGCGTATTGCCATTGCACGTAGGTGAAGCCACTGAGTGTCTGGGATACACTACGAGATACCCTACATATTAATTTTTGTGATTGTATCTCTTTTTTAGATGCTTTTTTATATTTATTATTAATATGTAAATATTGATTTCTAAGTAACATATTGAATTATGTTCAAAATTTGTTCGATTCAGAATAATCTTTAGGTAGTTTTTATTTTTTTGTAATATTTATTATTATTTCCGATTCATATCATTTTGTTTTATTTATATTAGCTACTAACATGCTTAACTGACATGATGTAGTGGGACATTCTGAGATACTTCTTAATGTATAATCAAAATCAAATGTCGTTAGTTAAATTTCGCGCCCACTTTATTTTATTTTCGCTTCCTTATCTTTTCAACATAACCATTGTTGGTAACCATAACCAACACAATATATTTTCTATTGAACTTAAGTGGTCGTATGTATTTTAGTTGCCATTATTTATTTACATTATTTATAAATGACTGAGCTTGACAAGACACAGCTAATCGTGCTGTAAACTGATAACTTGTCAATGTCTTATGCTTTCAATATTCGTGCAAGAAATTAAATCACGAATTACCCAATTTAAGGTAGCTCCTTAGGAGCCTTTGTTAATTTTTTGCTATATTTTAAGTTATCAAGTGTTAAATTCAGGAAGTAATGGTACAAAATTGGATAGTTTTAAGTATTTATTTTATTTACAGAAGTTACAGAAATGATCTTAATAAGTTAATTAACCGGTGCGAATGTATTGCACGTTGTCAGTCTGAACCAGAACTGTGCCAGCTGTAAGTAAGCAAAAAAAAATACAAAAATTATGTGAAATTGTTAACAAATTGTAAGAGCTGTCTTCTACTTACGTTTTGGCATGGGCTCAGCGCTGGCGAAGGCAGCAAACATGGCCAGAAGAACGGCAGCAGCTTTGAATAATTGCATATTGATTGAAGTGGTTTGTATGATTGATACTGATGCTTGACTGAGATCTGTGCGATCTTATATAGCAGTTTGAATGCAACAGCCGAAGGTGGGATTTTCCTAGTGGGTTGAGCTTTTCATAGGTTAAAGATCGATTAGCTTGTGGCATGCACTCAACGACTCTTTAATCAGCACATTTATGTGTATTTAGAATTTACGTGGAATCGAAAACCGGCTGGATTTTCTACGCATTCATGTAAACAGACTTTGTGCTGTCGATTATTTGCATATTGGCTATATATGGTAATTGATTCCCAGTAAAAGCATTAAATACTCTGTACTATAAAGCGACAGGTACTGATGGACTGAAAATGTAAATGAGGAAGCTTCTGAATTTAAAGTGTTTGGGAAGATGTAAATGGATACTATTAAATGTCACTTAATTTCCTTTAAGGGATCTCCTTAGAGAAGACCCTTTATGGTCCAAATATTATCATATGCACCAGGAAATGCAATTTAATGGCAATTTAGTTAAGGATACCAATAGTAAACAATTAAATGAGAAAAGCAATATATATTAATTATTCAAGAAATTCTGCATTTGGCATATTTTGAAACAGAATATATGCAGTCAGACAATTCATGTGTGAATTTCAAGTCATTGCAATATGTAAACACAAGTGTAAGCTGCAGTTATCAATGCTATCAAGGTCATGTAACTGGGTATTTTCTTAGACTGACGCAAGATTAGCTTGACATGTGGAATTTCCAATTCATCTAGTCGAGTAGCTATATAAACGCTGCGAGTGCTGATTGTCAATTCATATCAAACACAATCAGCTTGAATCAAACATGAACTGCCTGAAGATCTGTGGCTTTGTCTTTGCGCTGATTGCAGCTCTGTCTACTGCTGAAGCTGGTAATTATTAAAACAAATGCTGTCTGCAAACTGAGCTTGCATTTAAATTAATAAATTAATTTACTGTTTTAGCAGGTACTCAAGTCCTACATGCTGGTGGCCATACTCTCATACAGACAGAAAATACGCAATACATACGCAAGAACTAAAATTACAGTCGAATAAAACAATGTAAACAAATTTGTGTCTTTTATTTGAATTGGCGGTTCGTTGCGCAGTCAATGTATCGCTTGATCGGTTATCGACCGACCGCCACACCAGCTGTTGCAGCAGCCGATTGCGCACTCTAGTCACCCTGTGCGCTGAGATCATTTTGTAAACAACAATAATTAAATTTGCCGGCGTTATCCTAGTGTTTAATCTGAGCAATATAAATAGTTATTATTTCTTCAAAACTGTTCTACAGCTGCGCAATTTGTTTGGCTTATGCGCCAAACGGATTATCTTATCGTTTGTCTCAAAACAACAGAGGACAACAGTTGCAGCAGCAACACCAACGAACGAACGAGCGAACCGCAAAAGCCCAACCGCAACAGACCACAATCGGCAAAATCATCAACACTGTCGCGCCAGTGGGCAGACTGCGCCAGCTTTCAGCTTTCAGCTGCAGGACAGACTCTCGTCCATGCCCATGTCCGTGTCAGTTGCATTTTGACAGCGCCAACGAACCGCAAACACCCGCGCAAAAGTCATGACAGCAATCGGGCCAGCTGCAGCTTGGCCAGCTAAGACTCTAAACTCGCTGCTGCAGTTGCCGGCGCAGATGGAGCTGAGCCAAATAGAGTTGATCTATCGGGCGGAGGGTAATGCAAATTTGGTGCTGGCGTTGCCGCAATTTAAAAAAGTTTTACGTTTGCCAAAAATGATATCCAGCCAGTCCGACCAGACCGACGACTCCCAGGACAGTTGCCAGTCGAGGCCGGAAAAACAGCCCAACGTTTCCGACCCAACTAAAGGTTAGTACCATCCACACATATACATATATATATATATATTTATATATATATACTATAAGAGCTGGCATGTTATTGTTGTTAGTTTATTTTTTGGACAGGAAATGGTTGCGTGCAACTTCAAACACCACAGCAGCTACAGCTCCCTGCCACATCCTCATCCTCATCCACATCGTCATCCACATTTTCATTGCCTGGCAAAAACGTAAAAGCAAAAGCTGAGCTCCTCTGGCGCTGGCCAATTTGTGTATTGTGGCATGCTTATTGCCCGCTTGGCTGGCTTTTACTCTTGCTTTGTGCTTGCTCCTCCTCATCTCTATATAGATGAGCATGAAGATGAGAAGGATATGGATGTGAGTGTGGAGTCTGTTTTTGTGGCTGGCTGTGCATCTTTTGGCCATTGCATCAAATGTGTTTATTTCATTTATCTTATTTCTTTGGCGTTTCGCTTTTACACTCACTCGTCTCTCTCTCTCTTCTCTCTTCTAGCTGGCGTCTTGACAATGCCGGATTTTATGGCTTATATCGAGATAATGCGCCGTCTATTAGGAAATGAGTTTGTCTGCGAACCGGATATTGTTGCCATACCCAAGCAAAGCGATAGATTCTGGATAAACGAACACATACGCGCCCACAGGCCGGGTAAGTTCATCTCCAACGGAGTCAACAACGTCGTCTCTGGCTGGCCGGTGTGACTTCATGGCTTTGTCATTGTTGCAACTATTTTCTGTACGCTGTAGTTTGTATTTGATCAGCTGCTGCAACACCGCCTTGGCCTTTGCCATGCCACACGATGGCCATTGGCCACTTTCCAAAAGCCTTTTAACCGCCACGGCAATCAATCATAAACGAGCTTTTAGTGGAGCCCTCGCTCTCTATGTTTTTGTATTTATATCCCAGTTTCACTTTGCTCCAGTTTCTAAATTGTACATCAAAATGTGCTGCATGTGCACATGGGACTGATTAGTGGCATGCACATCCAGAACCAGAGCCAGAGCTAGAGCCAGAGCCGTGGCCAATAGTCGCAGCAATATATCAAAATTCGGTTTATGTTGCCTGCAAAGTTGTGGCAAGTTGTGCGCGGGACGCGACACATGCCCCGATAGAGCGAGCGTTCGTTCGCTTTCGTTGCGTTGCGTTGGGCAACAGCAACAGGCTGCTGGCTTCAGGCTGCACCTTGTCCTGGGCGATGCCACAATTTATCATTGCCAGCCGCTAACCCAGAGGCATCTATATATCAATAAACGAGGCTGCTCGACTCCGCGACTGCTCTGCTGCACTTTACATTCATGCTTGCTTCTTTCCACTTGCAGTTGCGCGCCTGGATAAGGAATTTGTGGGGCCATTCGGTCTGATGCTGCCAGATGTGACCCAATTGCCTGCCACATTCGATGTTTTACTTGCCAATTTACAGGTGAGTTGCCCCGTTGCCTGCCTTCTTCCTCCTACGCCGCTGTTTACCCGAGCTGCGCGGGGGGCGGGGCCGTCATATTGGCGCACGGCTCAAATATATTGTATATTTTGTACAAGAACAATATTGGCATTTTTTCGGCCATATGCGATGGCCCTTCGATTCTGCGGTTTATTTCCGCCTCGTCCAACAACACGCCAGCGACAACAACAACTACAAAATATGTTTGTTGCCATGAGTGTAGCTAAAGCTCTAAACCAGAAGCCAAGCCCTGGCCATGCCCTGCTATGTACACGAATACGGAACGGGGACAGGGACATGGACACGTACGGAACATGGACATGGAAGCTAAGGCAACATAAATCAATGGTTCTTTGTTTTGAATTAAAGTGGGCAACAGTGTAAACACATTGTTGTTGCTATTGCTATTGCGATTTGCTATTGTTGTTGCTATTTCTATTGCCATTGTTCCTGTTGTTGTGGTTGCTGCTGCTGTTGTTGTTACTGTTGCTGTGGCCGCCGCTGGAAGTGGATGCTGCAAACCTTGCCTGAACCCGATGGCCGCTTCGGTTTGTGCGGTTATAAAAGACGCCGAAATTGCTTTGAAAGTGCCGCCAAAGCCACTAGTTCAACATATCCTGTATTCTCCACCGCACAACAAAGGGATGGGTGGATTAGCTGGTGGGTTCATAAGGTGCTTTAAATAAAAGTAATATATAATGCTTGATTGTCAATCTCGATATTATATTCTTGTGCTTTTAATTTCAATGATTATTATGGCACACATCATATTTCTGCTTTCTATACATGTCAATGTATTTAGTGAATGTGCTCGTAATAAATCCTTTACCCTTTTAATATTTCCGCAAATGTTGTTATTTTCTTAAATTTCTATTTATTTTTACTTTGCATATTAATTATTTTATATTAATATTATTTAATATTTTATTTTATTTATTTTTTTTTATTATTATATTTGTTTATTGACACTCATTATCTACATATTTTTTCTGTCCGAAATGTTCATGCTATATTAAATATTCTTGGTGTATGTTATAATAATTTATTATCTAAGCATGCCGTGATGAATTATTATATATTTTATTTTATTTGTTTATTTAAAATGCAGTAAATTTGTTGTTGTTTTGTTTGTCTTCACAACTTAGCAGCGACATCTAGCGTGAGGTGTCTGTCCCTTTGGTACCGCAAGTAGTGCACGCTAGATGGCGCTGGCTTGACGCTGGCACACAGGATATCTTTGTAGTCTGCCAAACGGAGCTCTAGTTCGGATTCGGACTCGTCGCGATGGTTATATATTCAATTTATGGCTTTGGTGCCAAAGCATTGACCGAAATAAAATTGCAAGTGGAGGGAAAAAAGAATAGTTACGGCGCCATAACTAACGCCATATTGTGTGCTGGACAGGATATGACTCTGAGTCGGCGAACTAGAAGCGGAGCAGGCGCAGGAAGGGGAACAGCCAAAGTGCCGCTTTTAATTGTGCCTTTAAATGTTAATTTTCAATTTCAAGTTGGGAAGAGAAGGCGAATGCGGTGAAAACGTGCGCAGAGGTGGAGTGTAAAAATATATGTGTGTGTGTGTGTGGAGTGAGTGTGAGTATGTGTGAGTGTCCTGCTCCATAACTCATCATACAATCAGCGCGGCAAACAACAACTTTTGTTTTATGTCACAGCAGCAACGACAACAACAGCACAGCGACAACGACAACCAGCTGGACAATGGCAGGCAGTTACAGTTCATGTTCGTGCTCAGGCAGCGATAACCTGGTGATGGTCCTTGTCCTGGTCCTGGTCCTGGTCGTGGTCCAGGACCAACTGCTCTTCGCTTTTTATGTGAATTTTGTTTGTGTTTACTTTCTTTTTTGTGTGTGTGTGTGTTTTTTGCTGTGCCGCAACAACTTCACTTTGCTTGTTGTTGGCACTTTCAAGTCAAAATGGCGTCAACGCTGACTCTGCCCCACATGCCACACCTGCAACGCAAGGGCAACAATGAAGGAGGCAAAGCAAAGCAAAAAACAGAAACGAAACGAGAGAATAAGCCAAACGAAATAATTTGTAGGCAAAGGACATGAACACGGACATGAATGCCGACATCTGCAACGAGTTCAACTCCAGCTCCAGTTGCAGTCGCAGTCAGCGGGATGATGGAGGAATGGAGGGAATAAAGCGTCTGGGCGATACATATGCCATCGAAATAAAACCGAAACAGGGCTGGCTGCAGTTGGCAAGTGATGTCAGCGATTTATTTGATTTAATGCCAGCGGGCGCGGCGGAGACAATGGACACGACCTCCGATCCGAGCTGCAATCCGACCAACTTGCTGGCAGCAGGAGGACAACGGTTAACGTTAACCCCGGACAAGTGCAGGTGTCGCTATTGCAGCATGCAGCACCTAAAGGTGAGTGTCTGACTCCCTCTCTTTTTTTGCCACATTGTTGTTATTTGATTTACAAACATTTTGAGTCACACTTTGCTTCCTCGTTGCAGCTGAAGACGGGCAAAATCAAACGATTGGGCGACTATTGCCCATTGGAGCTCTTTTCCGGGTGAGTTTTAAGTTTGCAGTCTCCTGTTTGGACACGCCTTTAAGTCATAAATTTCAATCTGCTCCATTTGCGTGTCCTGTCGTGCTTCATAATTCCAACACTCTCAGCCTGCTCCAGCTGCTCCACTCCTGTGGCTTGTGTTACCTGCTGGCCGTTGGCATTTCTGCCGTGTGCCATATTTCCGGGCCAAGCCTTTAAAACACGACTGCGGCCAGAGTCGAGCAGGAGGCAGGCGGACAGCAGCGGGGCAGCAAGGACATCATTCGCTTCAGTTTTTGGTTCTCGTTTGGTTCCCGCGGCTCATTCGTTTATTTGTGGCCCGCTGTTTCAAGTCATGCGTGCATCCGTGCACGAAATTCAATTTGCTTGTGCTTTCATTCCGGTTTACCGCCTGCTTCGCCTGCTTCCACTTTCATTTCTCTTCGATACCCTGCAAGCCGTTGTCTAGCCTCCACTAGAGTGTTCTGGCATCCTGCAACTCTCTGCAGGGTATCTCGTCGTCGATTTCTCACAACAGATTTGCCATTTTCTTTTATTTTTTGCTGGCTTCGCACTTGCGTTCAGCCAAAAATTGTTGCCCGCTTTTTTGTGCGCCAGCCTCCATTTATAGCATACAGATATATCGCGCTTATATATATTTATGTTTTAATAGTGTTATTTTTTACATATACACGTATTTATTGATATTTTTTTCTCGGCTTTTCTTTGTTCTTCTGCTTGTCGTTTTTTTAGTGCACCCGGTCGCATGGTCAATGCCTTGAATGCACTTTTCGCCTGCCCACAAAATAATTTACGTGTATTTCAGCGCGGCAATTTAATTTATGGCGATCACGCGAATTCGATTTCCTGTGATGAGCTGCATACTCGTGTTTTTCCTGGGTAAGTGCAAATTAATCCCCCCCCCTCTCTGTCCCCTTGAAATCAGTTTAAGTGCAGAGCTGATCATATAGCAGGAAATTCTTTAGCAAAAATGTGTTATGTGGTAATTGAAAAATATCTCTTGACTTTTGGGGTTTTGAATTCAATTAAAGGGACCTTTAGTTTTTCGACTCAATGTAACAAAGATTTTAATTGAGGCTTAGATTTTATTTATGTTTGTCATTTTATAATCTACATTTGCAAGTTGCTTTGAATAAATTTAATTATCCGAATAAATGATTTTGTTTTCGTAAATAGCAAACTATTTCAATCCATCTAGAATAAAAATTATGGCGCTAGAAATGAGAAGTAATAATCATGATATGAATTGATTTCTCTCAATAAATAATTTTCTTCGCAAACTTTGTAATAATTTTCAATAAATCTGTATTAATTAGTTAATGCGCTAGAAATAGAATAAACAAATCTTGAAAATTCCCTTTATATTTTGACCAATTAGAATATTGAATGAAACAATAAATTCAGACTTAGTTTGTAGCTTTTTCAGTCTTAAGAAACTATTACAACTTTATCAAAACGGACTTGTCGTTTAAATATGAGAAATTGTTTCAGTGATCTCTAGATAGATAAATATGACCAACTTTTCTTCTGCTTTCAAGAATAAACGACTCTTGGGTTCAGGTGTGCTTATAAAACTTATTGAAAGCTAGCATAATACGTATATGCGAAATAAATTTGGAACGCAACCACAACAATTGCAGGAGAATACAAAAAGAAATAGTCAGAGAAAATAGAATGGGAAAAGATTGAATTGGTTGGGAGAGAGAAAGAGCAGGCGAGAGAGAAATCTGGAAAGCAATTGTTCAACACGCAAATATTCAATAAATAATGCAAGCAACAGCCAAACACAAATTCTCGAGTGCCAACCGCTAACATTGCCATTTTCTTTTCCTTCCATGTTTTGTTCACTCATTTCAACACCTTTGCACAACACAACGTTGACAACAACGACATCAACGGCGACAACAACATTGGCGCAACTGGCACACAAAATTGGAATGTGCATTGAAAATGCTAACAAAACGAAATTTCGGACAAAACTTTCACCCCGTGTGCGCGACTTTCTCCTCCCTCTCCTCTTCCGCTCCGTTCAATGCCAATCGCCGTTGCCATCACCATCACCATCACCAACAACATCGGCCATCGCCATCGCAATCCCAATGCCGTACCCATTGACCATTTCCCCATTTTGCCATTTGCCATTTCCCATTTGGGTTTCCCCAATGCCAACGCCATGGTCATAAAATCACTGAAATTCTCCAGTGAAATTATGGCGCTTATAAAACATTTGCTGGTCGCCTGCCTGCTCAGGGAATACAGCAACAACACGGATGAGATGGATCAACAACAACAGCAACAAGAACGGGAGGCGGAAAGCGCTGCATTCGGGTGTGGCATGAAGACAAAAGCAACAGAAACTACTACAGAAATTGGCGGGGCTAATGTTGATGCTGCTGTTGCCACTGCGTGGCACGAACAGGCGAAGCAAGGACAACAGCAACAACAGCAACAACAGCTGGCAGGAATAGTTGAGTTTGTCAAAGCTGTTGCTGGTCAGCCGCAGCGACGCTCAACGAGAGCAGCTGCTGAAAAAACGACCCAAAGGTACACAAAGCGTAGCCGAACAACAGCAACTACAGAGACAACGACAACAACATCAACGGGCGAAACAACAACGTGCTGTGAAAGCACAACCAGGTTGTCAGCGAATGTGGCAATGGCAGCAACTCGAACGGAAACGGAAACACTGGGAACAGCGCCGCCAACGACGACAACAACGATGATGGCGACTCCGAATCCGAATAAAACTCGAGCACAGATCAACAAAGCGGAAATATTTCACTTACCCAAAAATTGTGTGCTGCAAAAAATTTTGCATTTACAATTGCTGGTAAAGGTAAGTAAAGAACTTGCTTACTATCATCATTCTCCCTGTCGCCCAGTCTCTGTCTCTGTTTCTGTCTTGCTCTGTTTCTGTTTCGCCATCTCCCTTTTGTTGTTTATTTTTATCGTGGCCAGGCGAACAGGCGGGGGGAAATACCCAAACTCTCAAAGTTATCCTTTTTTCTTTTCGCTCTTTTTTTAAGCATTTGATGGCCATCAGTTGATTCTGTTTTCCATTTTCCATTTTAATACACTTGCCCAGTAAAAGCTACAGTATTGTTGTAGCAAGTGTAACGCGTACAATGAGATGTTGAAGAATATTTAATAGAGTTTCTTAGAAGTCGATTTATTTGGCAGAAACAAGCATTCAGGTCTGGCTGATTTTATCAAATGGTTTTTATTTAAAATAAAAATATAGGTAAACAGAAGCAGAAAATATTATTTGCAATATACAGATTTACACATTGTGAATGTTGCATTTTTTAAATAACTATAAATCGAAGTTAATGTCTGATGATTTAGTCTAGTCATTTGTTTTCCAAAAATAGCATAATTTGTTTATAAATGGTTTTTAATGTAAAGGTGTGTACAATTTGATTGTTGTCTCTATAAATTCAAATTTGTTTCTTACTATCACTTTGTTTCCTTTGAAACAATTTTTCCGCACAGATTGTTTATTCAAAAACAGCTAATAGTTACATATTTAAATTGTACTACTACAACTACAATATAAAGCTACCATGCGACAATAATTAATTGAGAGAGCAATGGAAATAAAATATATATGCTTAAAGTAGAAATTGTAAGAGTATTTGGATGGCGGCTTGCTGCAGATGTCATTTCTTTCTTGAGATTTCTTTATTTTTGCCATACAAAGGCAACTACATTGAGCTACCTGGTTGATGTTTCAACAATGCTTCAAGTGAGTGCCTCGTGCTAAAAGATAAAAAGGAATGAAATTGAAAGGGCAGCTAAACGGCAAACGGAGAGTGTCCCCGCCAGCCAGCCAACTCTCCGAGCTGGTCACTGGTGATGTGGTGTTGTGGTGCTGTGGTGCAGTGGGGATTTGCACTGGACGCGCTCACTTGGATGCCAGCCAAGTGGCCGGGCACTTTGTGTGCCATACGATTGGACTCTTTCTCTTGCCCTCTCTCTCTCTCTCTATCTTTGTAGCTGTCTCGCTGTCTGTCGCTAAAGTTGTTGTTGTTTTTTTTTTTGGCAATTTCAGCGGCATTTTCATTACATGTGGCAAACGGGGCAGGCTCAACATGCCACGCCCAGCTATGCGGCATTGCGAGGGCTGCTTAGCCGCTGTCAGCAGGAGCCGGCTTTGGCTTTGGCTTTAGATAATGTGGATCAGCTGGCGGCGGAGCAAGCTTACATGTTGGGCGCCACAGCGCTTGACTGCTCCATAATGTTGACATTTCAGGAAATTCGCTGCCAGCCCAAGCACAACAGGTAAGCGCACACACACATACAGAGAGACGGCTAATCAGTGTTGTATTTGCAGCTTATTGCAGCCTTGGCTCGTCACGCTGCAGGGACGTCAATTTCTCACCAAGCTGAGTGTGCTGGATCTGGATCCCAAACCGGATAGTCACTTTCACAAGTTCGTAAAGCAGATGCGGGAAATTGAAAAGTGCTGCCGAGCATTAAATTAATTAATAAAGTCTATGGGAAAAACTGCAAAACTAGAGCAACTATAGCAACAATAACAACTGTGCTTGCTGCGCACAAAACTGCGCTACACTTTTTGTTGATATTGTTGTTGTTTTGCAGTCTGTGTTTTCACTCTCTGGCTCGTTTGTGTGTCATGTGCGTGTTGGTTTTTTAGCTGATTCGCCGCACCTCTAAATGCGTTTTTGCCGCTCGCCTTTTCGGTGTCCGACAGCGGCAAACAGACCGCACACACACACACACACACACACACACACACACACCCAGCAGGCGTGGGCGAATCAAACGAAAGCAACGCAGCTACGGAGAAAAAACGGCAATAGAGCAGGAGAAGGAGAAGTAAACTGACACACTGTGAACACTCCTTAATTAATTTCCATGCGAATGCGGCCAGGACAAGCTGGAGCCACACGCTGCCGCAAAGGCGCCGCAGGATATGTCAGTCGCACTGAGCTCAAACTGAACCTGGGCAGGTCTCTGCTGTGCCATGGCCATGCTGAGAGCTGTGAGCTGTGAGCTGCCTATGCAAAGTCAGACGCCGTGTGTTTTGTTTTGCCAGTCGCGCAGCGTTTGTGGACGGCAGCAGTTGGACGTGGAGCCCGGAGCCTGGAGCCAGCAGCCTGGAGAGCGTGCTTCGTGGAAACCTGTAACGAAACCGAATGTCCATTTGGACCTGAACCCGCATAAACAAACAATTGGATAAGCGATGGGCAACAAAGTTGTGACATTCACCGAACAGCAATTGGATGACTATCAGGTACGCAACCTTGCCTGCGGTTAGCTAAACTTTTCGCTTTTTAAACAAATCAATTTCATGTGTGCGCTCTCTTTAAAATAACAAACACTAAAAAGGATTGCACGTTCTTCACACGCAAGGAGATACTGCGGTAAGCACACGGCCACGCCACGGGGCGTATACGTCATATTACTTTTGGTGCTGCTTCTGCTGCTGCTGCTGTTTAATATAATAAGCAGAACCGTTTTCCTTTCATATGAGGCAAAACGCTGTGTTCAGTTGTGCTGAATTGGCGCCATTGTTTGCCGCATCCTTTTGTTTAGGCACTCAGCAAAACATACACACACACACACACACACACACGTGTGTGTGCTCTCGCAGACAAAGCCTTTCATCAAGTGCTGTGTGCTCTTCTTTCGCAGCGTGCATAAACGCTTTCGTGAGCTGCGTCCGGATTTGGTGCCTCGCCAAATGACCGAGGGTCAGACGTCGAGTGTCAAGGTTCCACGCGAATGCATTGAGAAGATGCCCGAGTTGCGTGAGAATCCATTTCGACGACGTATCTGTAAGTAGAGCGGCCTGCCATATTCATAAGCAAAACGATTCTTATATTATTTGGCAACGCCTCCTGCTGCCCCGCCCCTGACCAGGCGAGGCATTCTCACGCGATGGCCTGGGTAATTTATCCTTTGAGGACTTCTTGGATGCTCTCTCCGTGTTTAGCGAGCAGGCACCCCGAGATATTAAAGTCTTCTACGCATTCAAAATTTATGGTAAGTTCTCGTAATGCTTCTAATGCCCCGTAAATAGAATTTGCGTGCCAGTAAGATTTAAGACGAAACATGAATAACTGAATGTCCATTTGCTAATTTTGGTTACTGTATTAAATACTTCAACAGTTTAAACTGAAATTGTAATTTAATTTAATGTTTAGTTAGGATCAGGACAGCCTGAAGGTCTAGTTGCTCTGGCTGTCCTTTAATTCCAAGTTACGCATCAACAATAAATAAACAAGTTAGGATCAGGGAAATCTACACTGGCGCCATCTAGCGGCCGTAGGGTGTGCCACGAATCGAGCACTTTCGGCTGCAGCACTTTTACTTGTTGTTTGTTGTTTGCTGGCTTCGTTGTTGTGTTGCACGTTTTTGGCCAGAATTTTCCGGTTTTGTTTATGCATTTTCATTGTTATTGTTGTTGCCCCTCCTGTTATTGTTGTTCTCGGTTTGCCTTTTGTGTCTTTGGCATTTACATGGAACGCAATGCCATTTGCCATTTGCCGCGAATTGTGAGTCGTGGCTCAGTAATTTGTGGCCCAGGTCCAAGCCCAAGCCCAAGCCCAAGCTATTGCCGCCAGGCAGGCAGGCAGGACAACTGGCTGTTGTTGTTGCAGTTGTTGTTTGTTGTTGTTGGGGCTGGTGGTGGCACAGTTTTGGTGCCACAGTTTGCTGCCACAGTTCAAGGACAGTCATAAATTCTAATAAGCATTTTAATTGAAATTTAAATTAGAATCTGCAAAAATGTCGCGCATTCTCTTGCACCCCATTCCCATTCCTCACGCTTTACAAATTGATTTGAGTACATTCTGGATTTACGACTCTGCGAGCAAATAACTGAATGTACTCGTGTACTTGCAATGACAATTAAATGAATATTCATAGTTTTGCACTCTATTCACTCGTGTTTGATACTGTGGCCAAATCAAGTTGAATCCTTCACTAAGTCCAAATTGTATTAATATGCGAAACAAGTTCAGTGCGAGCGAGTAAATTGAATGAAATCATCTCTGAATGAACGACACATTCAACTGAATTGTTCAAATTATTGCTTTGTTTAATCAAACAATTGAGCGCTTAGTGTAACTCCATTACTGTTTACTTCATCGTTTTGAATTGATGAAATCTGTCTGCGGAGAATGCATTTTAAAGCCGATTAACGTTTCTTTGTTTACATGGTTCAATTATAATTATCATTTTAAATGATGATAATTGTTCAATGGACTTGAGTTTACTGCAATATTTAAGTAATACATAATGATGGAAGTCTTCAGTTAATATTGTATTTAATTGAGACTTGTATTGAATTACGGTTGGAGTAATTATTTTGAATTGATACTAAGATTCGCCTATATATATAAATATACATATATTAGCATATCCCAGCCAGTTTTAATATAGTTATGATTATCTCATGAGCCGTATTAATAATTTTCGGAATAGGTTGTAATGCAATTATGTATCTACATCATTAGCATTAAAGTTACTTTAGAAATTAATCGTACAATTAACATTCACATATTTTCCTAGTCTGTAACTTTGAATATTTGAGCTTTTCTTGAATGCAAAGTCCTGCTGCGCTATTCGTTTTCAATTCTACGATAATATTTTGAGATATGAACATAACGCTGCCACTTTGTCTCAATGTGCTTTATTAGATTGTCACAAATTGAAGCATGCAAGGCAGCCAACGAGCACATGCGATTATGCACACAAGACAGGACACACACACACACACTCACACACACACAGACACTTGAGGAGCCAGAGTTATCTATAAGAATATAGCCCGTAACTTAGTTTTGCGCACATCAGTTGACTTTTATGCATGAAAATGTCAACTTTGATAATGCTTCACACACTCCTTCGCACAACTGCATTTGCATGTCTGTGAGTACGTGTGTGTGTGAGTGTGCGAGTGTGTACATGTGTTGTGACTAGTACTTATGCATGTCTGTCATGACTTTGCAGATTTCGATCAAGACGGCTTCATTGGGCACGCTGACCTCATGTCCTGCCTGACGACAATGACCAAAAACGAGCTGAGCCCGGAGGAGCACCAGCAGATTGCTGACAAGGTAATCGAGGAAGCCGACGTCGATGGCGATGGCAAGCTATCAATTCTGGAGTTCGAGCATGTTATCCTGCGTGCCCCCGACTTTCTCTCCACATTCCACATTCGAATATAAGCGGCGAGCACAACTTCTCCTTGCTGCCATACATTTGCTGCATATTTAAGTACTTTGTGTGTAGTTTTATTATTGAATTGCTGTTACTGCTGATGCTGTTGCTGATGCTGATGCTGTTGCTACTGCCACTGCAACTGCTACTTGTGCAACCTGCAACTGTGGCTGCCACATCACATAAAAATGCCATCAGTGTGATTAAGTCTGGCCAATTGTACTGACAATGTGCATGTCAAATGTCACCGTAACAAACGAGCAGCAGCAAACGTTATAAAATTTATAAGCTCCCTGTACTCATGTATTCATACACACGCACACCACTGTGTGTATCTGTGTGTGTCACAACCTATGCCCAGGCACGATAATAAAAACCTTAAATATGATCAACAATAGGCTGAAGTATTTTAGCATACCCTGCAAAATTGGAGCTCGCTTGAAGCAGCCTAAATTTCAAATCACAATTTCAGATATATCGTGAGAGCAACAGCATCAATATTGTGGGATAACAAAAATAAAAAATATCTAAGTATACAAGATATTTTGTTTACTTTACTGGCTAAAAATGTAATCAGTTATTTTACTTTATATTTATTCCTACTCGAACTATCTTAGATCTCACATTTAAATTAGTATGACAATGCTTTGTTTTTTGACTAAAGTAGCAGACTTATTAAATTTTGGGTGGGTATTTATAGTAAATAGTTCGCGATAAACATTTTTGCCCTTATATCCTTTTTTTCGGAAACACTTTTATTGTGTGCAGCAGGAGGCTGCAATTCTTGAGCAGTAAAAATAGATTATCGAAGATAAACAATAAACATTTTCACGAATAACTTAATCATATGCCAAAATGCAACTCGGACGGAGTTGCGAGACAATCTGGCCACAAAATACTGAGAACCCCATGGACATACCTTAACTACCATCGTCGCATGTACGTGGTATGCATATGTGGATGGCAGCTGGAGTCACAGCAGCTGTAAACATTCAGCGGACACTGTTAGTTGCAGCCTCTGCTGCTGACCCCAATCATGGCAAGCAGTCAATGCCATTGCAATGGATATTTGGCCAGTTGCCTCTCAAACTCACACACACACACACAAACTGCCATCGCAGCATGCATGTGTGAGCATGTTCCTACATGTTTGTGTTGTGTGTGTGTGTGTGTGTGCGTGCGCTGTCAAACTTTTATCAATTTGCCAATTTTCAGCTTAAAGTTGTTTGTGGCAAATTCGTTTTGGCGTTTTTATTAGCAAGCCAAAAAGCTGATCACATGCAATTATTGTAATTGCTTTTCCAGCTACCTTTTACCAACTGCTTTTTGTAAGTTCGCCTCCTGCCCGGCCACGCCCCCTAGCTTATGCACCCTGATCCTGTGAGCTGATTTAGTTAATTGACTCGGCATTAAATGCAATTGCAGCACCATAATTAATAATAATTAGGCGAGCAATAAAAGGAAATGTGTTCGACTAGAAGATACCCAAATAGTTGTCTTCATTTAAGAAAATTCACTTAAATGTGAAATAAAGATATCGATTAAATCTTTTTATCAAATAACAAAATCTCGAAATATATATTTTGTTGTATAAATATTGATTTGTGACTAGCAGCTTTGGATCTTCCGCATTTACAGGATATATTCCATATGCAAATTAAATATAACGCAAAACCATTTTTACACTGAAATCAGTTTTATTTTTCGTATTTTTGTCATTTATCTGTTATTTAAATCACGTTCAATTCATATTTAATTTAGTTTACTAATTAATAATACGCATACATAATTACATACATATTAATTTAGTATTACACTTTTCTGGTTGTTTTTGTTTTTTTTTTTTTGTGATTTTGTTTTTTAGCATTTTCATTTGTTTGTATTTAAATGTAGGCTTAAACATTAGATGAAAGTCTATTACAAGTATTCCATTTAATTATGTATCTTTAGTGTGTATGTTTATTAAAATTAAACCATTCGTTGATGCCATCGAATTAATTAGTAAAATAATTAATTATTCGGTGCACTGACAACTCGCATTCTGTATCTTTATCTATTTGGGGATTTCGTTTCGTCTATATTGGATAGTTTTTATGGTTTTTGTTTATTGCATTGAAACAATTGATGTATCTGTGTGTGTAAGTATAGCAAAAGAACTAAACAATAATGAGCTATACACAAAAACAACAACACTTAAGTAATACAACTACAAATGCTTAGAATTTAATTTTCATATATCCTATATATAGGCATATATATGTATTTATATAGTATTTAATATTATTATAATGCTCTTAAAGTCAAGTCGAAGCATGCGAAAACTTTTGCAAAATTATTGTGACACCCAAGACCGATGTCCAAATTTTCATTTTCATTTTTACAATTCGTATACAGTTATGTTTTTATGTGATATTAATAATAATATATTATTTTCAGTATTAATTCTAAAAAAGTTGCATAGTTTAAGCAAGTTTTTATTTTCATTTTCATTACGTCTCTTTCTTCTGTTTCCGCTTCCGTTTCCGTTTCCTTTCAGCTTAAGCTAATATATTTAATATTTTCAATAGTCGTACATTTATAGGGTTTGTATATGGAGTTAGTAATTTATCTACTACGTCTGCTTCTTCCACTAAATAGCTCATTGAATTGAGTTGCTTTTCAAGTTCTCATCTCGTATACATGGTTTACATTCATTATAGTCTTTTAAGTTCAAAATCTGCGCCGTTGCGTTCGCTGCATGGACAATTGGACAATTTGCAAATGAAGATTAATAAGAACAAAAAGAAATAAGGAAAAAAACATCTCGAATTCCGAGTCAATTCATCAAATTGTACAATTTGTTAAAACATAACTTTTGGTTTAATCGTAATCCTTAAACCTAACCCTAGACTGGCCGGGGCTGACTCTCAAACTGTACGCTGTCAGTGGCTCTAAAACTCGTGAGTGCCGCAATTGGAAAAACCGTAATCCGAAAAGCTTTCAAAGCTTTTCAACAAATTTCAGTAGACCGAATTGTGGTGCTCGTAGTTGTTGTGGGCGGCAGCCGCGTGGTGCAAATACGATGGTATTGCTGTCGCATTTAGTTCCGATGCTCGCCGCCGCAGCGCTGCGATGCTGTGTCCTCGCCACACATCCTCATCGGTGGCGCCATCTGGCGACTGCATGGCCTGATGGCAATGCGGCAGCAAATTGCCGCTGTCCTGTTGCTGCTGCTGATGCTGCTGTTGCTGCTGCTGCTGCTGCTGTTGTTGCTGTTGCTGCTGTTGTGTCGGTGTTGCTGACTGCTGCTGCTGCTGGTGAGATACTTGCTGCTGCTGCTGTTGCTGCTGTTGGTGAGATTGCTGTTGCTGCTGCGGTTGGTGCGCCTGCTGCTGCTGTTGGTGATGTGGCTGTGAAAAGCACATTAACAGAATGTTAGCCTCAGCTGGTTTGTGTCGTGGCTAAGCAAAAAAACTCACCATCGGCTCGCCATTGAGCTCGTTCTGTGTGGCGTTTGGCTGTGCGGAGAGGGGCGGCGGCGTCACCGAGGAGCAGCTGTTCATGTTGGGCGGCGTGGTGGCGCTCGGGGAGCCGCCCGGTCCGCAGCTTACCCCCCCGCCGACGCTGTGCTGGTACATCATCGAGTCGCCTGCAACAGATACGAACGAATTAAAGCCTCGCACTTTGCCGGGGAAATCAAACAAGAAACAAAACTAAAACTTAAACTGAAACTGTAACGATGATAACTTTGAAATGACGAAGAAAAAAATCAAAACCTGTCTCCAAAATGTCAATTAGCACAACTATACGAAATCAAATAAAACGACGACGACAACGACGACGGCGACGACGACGATGGCGTCGACGATGAATACCTTTGGGTATTCCTGAAAATTAAAATTAAACGAATGTCTGTTAATTGAAGGAGCAAACACAGATCCGAAACCAAAACGCTATAAATCTTTCTACATTTATTTATTTATTTATCTTCTGGCTACTGAACCAAAAATTTCAAGAAAACGCAAAAAAAAAGTGTTATGAGTTCACAGAAATGAAAACGTTGTCGACTCGCGTCGTGTTTGGGCAATTGTCAAAAGAACTGGATTGTATCGACAGATACAAAAAACACAAAAAACACAAAAAAAAACACAACAAAAAACAAAAAATGTCAACGCATATTTTTGTGTCAACAAATGGAAAGTTTTCGAAGCATGTGATCTCATTTGAGCGTGGGGGGGGGAGAGAGGGTTGATGAAGGAGGCGCAGTGGTGGATGATAAGAGAGCCTGACGCAACACCTACCCAATGCATTGAGGCCATAATGCTGATAGCTGCCGGCCCCGAGGGCGGAGCCCATGTTAATGCCCGAATTGAGGCCGCTATTCAGCGAGGACGAAAGCGGTGACGATTGATTTAGCTGGCCAAAGCCTTTTTTGTCAGTCAATTCAGCAAATGCAGCGAGCGATTAGTAGCAATAGATACAGTTACAGATACATAGATACATGGATAGAGATACGCCTGTTAGTTTCCAAATGTAAAGCGACTGCAGCTGGTCATCGCACACTCACCTGCCGTCATCGGGTTAACGCCCACGCTCCAGCGATCCCCGCCAAACATGCCCGTGCCGCAGAGTCCATCGCCCATGGCAATATTCGTGATGTTTGCCCCAAACGGTGGCAGGCCGTGGGAGGGCAGCAGAGCGCCAGGTGTGCGGAACACATTTGTGGTCTTCTTGCGCTTCTTCCACTTGGCGCGACGGTTCTGGAACCAGACCTGCAAATATCGCAATTACAATTGATTATAATCAGTGATTATTGAACGAGGCTTTGTTGGTTTCATTTTGCAATGTTTGTGATTTCAATTTGGGGTTTGATACAATTTTCATTCTAAATTGCAGCTATATTCATTTTGGAAACTGCAGACATAACATATTTCACATTATTTTTGTACAAGAATTAATAAACTTTCAGTTTGGATTTGTATATAGATTTAGATTTGCTAAGAGGTAGAAACAGTATCAGCAACATAGAGTCCAATAGCAACTCATTCCAGGATACATATTTAAACCAAAATTAAATTTGAATAACAAGCTAAAGATTCAATTGTATTTGTGAATTGCATTGTGATATATCAATGTTTAACTATTTTCTTTACAGATGCAAAATAAATTAAAATGAACAATTTTTATTGAGCATTTTTCAAATCTTTAACTACAATCTGTTTGATTTCCATACTTAGTCAAGAACTTATAGCATTTCTTAAGCACTTTCAAGTAATTATGTATGCTGTGATTATAGACAGATTGAAGAACGCTTTTAATTTCGATATGTGGCAGCTGGCATGTCATTGCTCCGCTGGCAATTAAAGTCGATGCAAGTTAAAGCCTTAAGACCGCGAACAAATTGGCTTCGTCTCGCTCTTTCCCTCTGCCCCTTTCTCTTGCTCTCTCTCTCAATCTATTTGTGCGCACATGTGTTGTCTGCTTGTTAAGCGAGTTCTCTTACATGGTCTTAATCGAGATCAATTACCGTCGTGACAGTCAAAACATGTCTCGACACACACACACACACAAGAACGCATAAATTCCATATGTAAATTCTTTATCTATACGAGAGTATTCGCACAGGCAGAGAAGGCTAAAAGCAAATTGGCCGGGGCAGCTGCCACTTGGTCAGCCATACGCTCTTGTCTTATATTGGCAGCCTAGTGCCTTGGCCAGCACCGAGAAGCTGGCAAGAGGGGGAGGGTGGAGGAGGGAGGGCAGGGACCGACCGGGCATATGTCGGATGTGTTTCGTTTCAAATTGGCATTTCCATATGCATAAGAACCAAGCGGGACAACGACGATGTGTAGACATGTTGAGGTTTTGACATTTACAAGCAACACACAGACACAATCCTTTACACTTATACATATGCAAATACAGACCTTCGATTTGCTGTGTGAATTGCAAAAAGCGTTGCCTACTTCTAGGAGCCGAGCTGCACAATGTTTTTAATGCCTTTTCTCGCAAGGAATAATAAAGAATAGAGAAAGCATTCGAAGAGCGAGAGAGAGAGAGAGAGTTGGCGAATGAAGTTCGCTAGCAAATGAATGACTTGTGACATGAAAACGATTTTTCCGCCGTGCATAACAAAGGCGGGCGACACTAAACTGAATCCACATCAACTCGCCGGGTTGACAACTTAACCGTTGCCACGTTCCTCTTTTTACTGATGCTGCTGTATCGCGTATTTATATATAACCTGGCGGGAATCCGTGGCAATCTTAAGCTGTCACCGAGAGCTGTGACGTCGCCAGTCGCAGCCACAGCCGCAGCCAACTAATGGCCAAGCAACAACGAGACATGGCCCAAAGCTGAGGCCGAAGCTCGAGCTTAAACTGAAACTGTGGCGAAAACCAAAAGAAAAATGGCAACTTTTGTGCTGCAAAGTAACTTTGCGTGTAATGCTGATGGTCCCCAGTGTATTTGTCATATGTCGGCCAGCATTCAGGCTGGCATCCACTCTCTGCGATACACTCTCAGTTGCAGTCAGAACCAGAGACAGCGACAACTAGAGTTGCTGTCCAGGCTGGGATCGACGAGCGTTAACTAAATATGCGCGCAATGTTACACCAGGGACGCTAATGTGCCACATTCAGTGGCAAGGGAGAGGAAGATGGGGAGAGAGAGAGAGAGAGAGGGAGAGGGTTGCCAGCTGTCGCTGACTGCGACGCCAACTGCGACGGCGACTGCGACGGCAGCGACCTTGACTTGTTTATGCTTTTTACGTGTTTGTGCGTCGCTCTATTCATTAACTTTTAATTTAATAATTTAAGACAATGTCTGACTGTCTGACTCTCTCTTTCTCTGTCTCTCTTGCTCTTTGTTTCCGGCAATTAAATTTTCGGATTGTTTTCTTTTATTTTGCTTAGCATTTTCGCATATATTTTTAGCCTCGTTCGACTTTTTTCCTGTTCTCTCTATTTTCCCTTTTATTTATTCATACGATTCTGCTTCGCTTCTTGTTCTGCTTCTGCTTCTTGGCTGCCGAAAGCTGAAAGTCATTGCCTACTTGGAGGCGCGCTGGCAGACCATTAAATTGGCATAACGTGCATGACGTGCGAGGCACGTAAATAGGCGTTAAAATGTCGGTTAAACAAAACATTTATTTTTTATGCGCCTCTCCCAGCACTCACACACACACACACACACACATGCCTGTTGAGGGTGTGTCTGTGTGTGTGTGTGTGTGTGTGTGCGCCAGACAGTCGAATAATTGTATGCTCATGTTTTTGCCCTGATTTCGCCTCGCCTCCCTTGGCTTTGGTTCTGCTCCTTATGCCGCGTTAAATTGTGTTTTGACGGTAATTTTTTAAGCTGCGCCCTTATGCATAAATTATCAGCTCGTCGCTTGAGTGGCTGCTGACTGCCGACACTGACTGTAGCTGTGACTGTGACTTTGACTTCGACGCTGACTCTGACTCGTGGCTGGGGCGTGAAGCAGGGTTCGAATGAATTCAAAATATGATTTATTGGCCAATGAAAAAGAAACAAAAACAACACATAAAACCAGCTAAAAGTGATGAGCAGCCAATGCAATCTATAAATAAATAATTTTAAATTTAAGCGGTAGTGCAATTTGAAAATAATGGTGCTCTGAAATTGATATGACCAGATTTTAAGAGTCAGATTAACGTGAAATGTCTACAAAATTAAAACTGCGGTTGCTGTGGGATATGAATGGAATTCAAAAAAATATATCTAACATATAATAATTGCAAAAATCAAACTATAAACAAAATAATAAAATTGACAATTCAATGATAATTTACTTCATACATATTGAAAAATATTATTTAATTGCTTGTGAAAAATTTTCATTATTGCAGGCAATATACAAATGATGAAAGATACAAATGAATGATTGAAATGATTCACAAATGTGAACACTAGAAAAAAAAACACTCAGTGCCAATCATTCAACACTTAAGTGAATGGTTCCCTAATAATTTATTTTATTTAAATTTCTATATAAATTTATTTTAATAAATGGCAAAATATTTCCATATCTATTTGAGGTCACCATAAATATTTAATAAATAAAAAGTCGCCATAAATTTTTTATTAAACAAATGAAATAATTTCTTTCTTTTTCATAAAAATGTGGCTTTTGACTTTCCTTGAAGTGGTGAAATATCAGATAAATGAATATGAAAGAGAATCATAAGTTATGTCGAAAACTGGAAAAGGAAATTATTCTTTTTCACCTTTATTTAAATCAAATTCAAAGATAATTTACTCTAACGCCTAAATCAAAATTTAAGTCTGATCAAAAAATATCTCTCACTCTGGGCTTATTGCTGTTGGTCCTAGCAAATGGAGCAGAACGGAACAGAAAACGAGTTTTTCCAAAAATTCCAGCCATATGCTGGTAACAAAAGCATTTTCATGTTTGGACTTTTAATTTTCACTTGCGACTGACACCAAGCGAACAAAAGCAAAAAAAACACAAAAATAACAGACGAGAAGAGAAGAGAAATAAAGGAAAGACACCACCAGCAAAAGGGCAGACAAACAATAACAAAAGGTGTGAGTGTAGCAGTAGCAACAACAGCAACACTAACAACAAAAAGGCAGAGGAAACTGTTGCAAATAATAAATGAGTCAAGTTCATGAAAAAGCAATTTCTTGCGGCAGGCCACAAATATTAGCAGCAGCAGCAGCAGCAGCAGCAACGACAATAGGGGAAGAGCAGCACCCACATTGCCACAAGCCAAATGAGAAGGGACGGGAAGGGAAGGTAAGGGATGGGGAGGCTGAAAGCAGAAGTCAGAAATTAAGTAGCTGCCAAATGACATGCAACACCGACCGAGGAGGGATGAAACCTGCCACAGTGAGAGTCGCAGAGCCCAAATGGGATAACAAGTGATTTGCTTTGATTTTATGACTGCTGGCGAGGACGAAACGAGGGCAAGGATAACTGGTAAATGGTAACTGGTAACTGGTGGCTGGTGTCAAAGACCCAACGGCATTTTTATTATGAAGCTGAAACTGAAACTGAAGCAAGTGCTAACTCGCATTGTGTATAAGCAACAACTGATTGCAGGCCATTCATAATGGTCTGTCATATGGCAAATCCCAGTCGTAGTTCCCTCTCCCCTCTCCCTTCTTGCTCTTTTGGCGGATCGTTATGCAACATTAATTGCACATTATGGCTAATAAACAGCTGTCGTATTGCGTCTAGTTATTGCGCTCGGCAATTGCACTAAAGTTGCAAATCAAATCACACAATTTTCCCATGAAATGGTTCACAAAAATATTTGCATATGACACAGCGGACTCAAGTGCAATATCCTGCAAATATCCTGGCTTTCTCTCTGGCTGACTCTACATTGAAATGCACTTTGCGCACTTGAAAAAGCCAATTTTGCAAAAATATCAATCACAGTTCGGTCGGAAAAGCTGGAAAAGCCGGCACGCGATGTCAACTATCAACAGCAACAACAAAGCGACAGAAAATTGCAATCAAAATTCGATTAGCTGCAATGCAAATATTATTTATTAAGCCGGAATACGAGAATGTTTCCATTTCTCCCCCCTCTTCCTCTTCCTCTCCCTCTCGCTCTCGCTGTTTCTATTAATAAACATTTGACTGTCAAAGGCAACTCGCCAGGTTGTCATAATATTTGCCAGTGCTTTTATTGACAATTTTTGCTGGTTATTGCTGTTGCTGATGCTGTTGATGTTGTTGCAACATAATCAAAAATCAATTGGCCAGGTTATTGCATTTCTTTGAAGCGAACTCTGGCTGGCCTGGCAACCAAATGAAATGGCCACTCCAGAAACTCCGACTACCAACCGTTCGCAATCGAAATTGGTAACTGACAACTGGCATTATGATTGTGCTCGCTCCTTGAGCTGGCTGCTGTGCCTCTGGCTGTCGTTTGATGTCCTGCCAGCGCGGCATCTTCTGCCATCATCATCATCATCTTCATCGCCAACTTGAACTCAACTCAAGTTAAGCATCTGCTCTTTTTATTATTGTTATTGGACTCAGAGTGGTGACGCAGCGAAAGAAAGAGAGATAGGAGCTGCCTGAGTGGTTTATGGAAATCGTTTTTCGGCCAATATCTTTTCATTCGTTTGGCCATATAAAAACTGCGTATAAATTCATAAAGCGCCGCACACACAACGCACACAGTTGGAGACAGTTGTTGTTGGAACAACACAAATGGAGTCGATTTATTTTATGTTATCCTTTAAATCCTGCTTTACGAGCGCGCCCAGCGACACTTGCTGCGTCCCCCTCAAAGCCAAAGCCAAGGCCCAACCCAAATCTAGCTGCTGTCCCCGTCTCCTCACATTCCTCCCACATCCCACAACCCACCACCCACAATCCAGCAGGCAGCATCCACAATCCAGCCCAGTCGTTGTTACTATGCCCGTCTCACTCACACTCGTGCTCACGCCCACTCCCACAGAGATGAGTCTCTTTTGGCTTCGACGCTCGCCCTCCATTGGGGGTTGGCCCAACTATTGGTCCATTTGCCGACTCTCGACTCTCGACTGTCGACTACGTCTGCTGCTTAGGCTTAGTTGCTCTGATTTATGAATTAGTTGACGCATCGGTCGTTGACTGGCATTACTTTTGGCGGCCACTGTGAATGTGTGGCTGCATCTGCAAGCTGTATTTAAGCTTGACGGGCCACCGAAGCCAAAGTGCAACACAATGTGGAGCGAGGTGTGGGGGATGCTCGCCAAACGCAATGCAACCCCCGAAAATATATTTGGTGCACACTGTTTGGGGCATGCGCACAGCACGCGATTTTCCCTTCTCCAATTTCTATTTGTTTTCCCATTTTTTTTGCCTCTTTTTTGTTTTGCATCGAAAAAGTAGAAAAGAAATGGGAAAATCACAAAACGCTTTTGTCGAACCTTTTTCATTTATCAATAGCCGCTGCCAGAATCGTTTTGCAGCTTATCCCAAATGGCCAACACACACACAGAGTCACACTCGCATACAGATGCAACATGCAGAGCCAGACGGTGGACACTTTGGCACGCCATTTTCACACAAACATTTCAATGAAAAGTATCAACGGAATTGCTTTTGAAATTGCTTCATATGCCATAAACGGGATGCGTGCCAGATTTTCTTTATGCCCTCTTTATGTGACCCCCCCCAACGCTCCCCTAACCAACCGTCTGTCGCTGTCGCTGTCCCTATCTCTGACTCCCTGCACTTGTCCCTCTCTCTCGCTCGCAATGTTGCTCTCTTTCTCTGTTCCGCCGCCTCAACTTAAACGAATCCTTAAAGTTGTTCAGCTTTGCAAAAAAGCCAACAACTAATTCAAGCTACGCGCATCGAATTTTCGTCGAGCTCCTTCTTCGGTTCTCCACTTTTCCACTTTCCGTTGCGTTGTGTTGTTGCATATTTTCGTTTTGGTATTTCAATTAAACTTTAATTAAAATGCGATGCCATGGTTATCAAACGCGGACTAGAAACAGCTACACCTGAGAGTTGCTTTGTTTTTTACCCACCTTCTCCCACTTATTTTTAGCAATTTTATTACATTTTTGCAGAGTTTTGCCTCTGCATTTTTATTTGTCTGCTAAAAAATGCATTCATCGCAAATATTTGCTGGTTACTCGCTCCTTGCAACTACTCCGTGTTGCCCCATAAATCCTTCAGCTGCCCCCGTCTCCACATCTCACCTCAGCCATCAATCGTGGCGCCCAGTGGGCTATTATTAGAGCTGGCATTAGGCGGCTCAGCAAATAAATTAGTTGCGTCTGAAGTCGAGGCTATAATTTATCACAGAGGCCCCATTCGAATTGACTTCTTTTTGGCCCTCTTCGCTTCTTGGCTAATCGATAGAAGTGGCACTTGGAGAGTTATTAAAGTGATAATGTTGAATTGGAGAAATGTTTATTCACCATTTAATAGATAATATTTATTGTATATATGCATATTTGAAATTCATTGAAAAGTTTAAAAGTGAAATGATTCAACTGTGACTAATCTGCACATACTTTTTTCTCATTGTGTTCAGGTTGATTTGCCGCTGCGTAGGTTAAACTGATTTAAGAATTGAAATGAATAAGCTGCAGCTACATATCCGCTTATAAATTTGGCTAAAAGTGTTAATTTTTTGATGATTCAAAATTCCAATAAAAATCTCACATAAACTTTGCATTTGACGCAAACGTTGAAGAGTAAGTAACAGGTCAAAAGTAAACAATGTCAGTCGTAAATAGCTTTTAAATATGATACATAATTTTAAATATACTTTTTTGGAAATAACATAAGAAAAGAACAATACCAAATTCGACGTGAAAGGGAAAATAAATCAAATATTTAAGGGTCTGCTGAAATTTCTTTGCTTAACATTTGTATTATTTTCTTGAAAAATAATAATTAAAACTATTTGTACTAAATAAAATTAACATCAAAAATATTTGACATCGAAGCACAAATTTAATCTGGTGACATTTACTATAAAGTGATTAAATTATTAAGTTAAATTATTATTACTAAAATAATAATTCTGAAATATGTATGAATTATTGAATTATGGATACCACTTTTTACTATTAATCGCTAATAAAAATAAT
The DNA here is from genome assembly GCA_035045625.1 of Drosophila formosana. NCBI lineage: Eukaryota > Metazoa > Arthropoda > Insecta > Diptera > Drosophilidae > Drosophila > Drosophila formosana. The sequence continues at coordinate 23,884,562 of JAWNOW010000232.1, forward strand.
TATGGTACAAATAATTTCAACTAATTGTAGAAAATGTCAGCTGTAAATACTACTGCATATGCAAATTAAATTAAACAAAAAATTGACATAGAAGCCAAAATTTAATATTGTGTCATTTACTGTTATACTTATTATTGAATGAAATAACATTTCTGAAATGTACATTTGTGGTTAAATAATAGAGACCACTTTTGACTACTAATTGCCTTGAGAAATATTGATGCTATCAATAATTTGAACTATCTGCTTGTAGCTGCAGCTTATTCACTTGGAACCACTTGGTTTATCTCTGCCTAAGCTGCTCCCACCCCGCCCCTTACCTCTGCTGCTCTGCTGCAGTTGCTACCCCGCTGCGGCGTTGCCTGGCAAATTAATCATGTGAGAAATTCATTTAGTTGTAAGTGTGGCGACGACTGCGGCACGTGCTGACCGACGTCTCGTTGGCCGCATTGCAACAATTTAATAAACAAACCAATAAATGCAAAACATTGCCAAATGCAGCAGCCAGCGAAGTTGTGTGGCAAGCGAGTGTGGCAAGCATATTGCCAGAGCCATGGGTGGTGCTAAGGCGCTTTACCTTTTAATGCCCCACGCAAATTGTCAATTTCTCGCTGTGTTGGCGGTGGCAAATACAAATTAACAATTGCACCGCCCGCTGGCAGTTGACCTCGCCCCCTGCTTCCTCTCTATTTGCTTTGGCAATGCGATTAGATTTGTTAATGCTCTCAGTTCTCTTTTTGCAAGTTTATTAAATTATATTTGTATTATTGTTGCTGTGTCTTGTGATTGTTGCCGCTGCCTGCATAATTAAACAGCCTTGAGCCTGGGCATCGACTAAACGCCAAACCTGTCTCATATCCTGGCACTTTATGCTCGCCGGCAGCATGCCACGTATGCAGTACGTGAGCTTCATAACATATGCAGACTCACACACACCCTCGCACACCCGCACACACACACACACACTCACACGCACACTCTCACTATGGCTGCTTTTTTTTTGAGCATATGTGAGCCAGAGTTTGACTTGATTTTCGTGTTAATGCGCCAACGTTTTTGGGGGCATTTATGGGTGCTGTCTTTATGCCGTCATTAGCTGCAAATCCTTGTAGATTGATTTAGGGCCACACGTGTGTGAGTGTGTGTGTGTGTGTGTGATCAGAGAGAGGTAGAAAGAGAGAACGAGGCATTTAAAGCCGCTTTCTTTTGGTGTGTGTGGAAATATAAAATATATATAGCAAAAATATGTGTGTCAGCTGACAGAGAGTAGGAGCAAAAGTGTGGGCTCTAAAACAGCATGCAAACTTAATTTATATGCTAATTTTATTAACAACAACAACAACGAGAACAACAACAATAAGTCCTTGCTAATCCAAAGGGCTGACATTCCATAAGCCGCAAAAACCCGACGACAACGAAAAATCAAACATTATAGCGTGTTAATAGCAGCAACAACTGAGGGTAATTCTAACCAAACCTCACGCATTATCCTGCCTACCCTTCGGCCTGCTGCCGCCCCTGCGCGGCATGCCCCCTTGGCTTGGATCAGGGGCAGGAATCAGTGCTGACTCGCCGACAGCCGGATGAGCAGGATACATTAACAGCCAGACACTGATACGCAATTATTAAAACAATTTATCAAAGTAGCACATCCGTTAGGACAGCGCCTGAAAGTAGGCAGCACTTTTTGCTGTCCATCCTCCCCACCCAACTTTTATGCCATCCTGCTGCGGGGGAGGGGCAGGCCAAATAATTGTTTAGCTGGAGGCAAGTTCAGTTTGTGCAAAGTGAACCCATTGAATTGGCCAATAAGACGCCAAATGCTGGGGCCAACTTTCGGCATTCATTGAAACCGCAAAACAATTCTCGCATTGCATAGTTTTTGGCCCCACACACACACAGAGACAGAGACGCAGAAGAAGCAGGAACATCAGAGTGTGGGAAGGCCAAGTTGATGTGGCACTGCAGGAAGCGGAAGCTTAAACACAAATTTAATGAAGCAGTAAATTCGATTGTCGCATAAACAAAACCCGCCCGCATGCAAAAGGACGAACAGCACGCCACAGGCAGTCAGCCAAGCCCGCCAGGATAATGGCAAGAGGCAGCATCAACAGAGCCAAAGGGAGCTGCGCCAGCCGCAAAAGGATAATGCTCACTCTCACTGTAGATGCGCTGCGTTTTCATGTGTGTATTTGTGTCCGTGTCCGTGTCTGTGTGTGGCAAACTTTTTGCACTGGCTGCGGCAGTCATAAGTCCCCGACAAAGCGAAAGAGAGAGAGAGCGAGGACGAGGAGAAGGAGGGAGACGGCTGCGACGCGTCTAAATGTGACTTTATGTGCTTTAATAAAGTATAATTTTGGGCGCTTAAATGGCGTTGTGCGCCTCGAGGCGCGACCATGCGCTCATAAAGTGCTAAAATTGTGAGTTAAAGCCATTTCTGGCCATAAAGCTTTTCAAAAATTGAAAATACCCCAAACAGCCAAAGTCAAAAATTCCACAACTTTGTTCAAACTAAATGAAAAATCACTGAAGAAAAGTATGTGGAATGATTTCGGACATAAAATTAAACCAGAGCCAAATTTGTTTCAATTTCAAATTAACAACCACATTTTGGAAATTAAGTTGAGCAAAATCTTCATTGTGTTATTTAGTGCAAGTTTAATTTTATATTTAAAGTCATTGCTAAATCAATCATAAATAAAATGCTGCCACAATTTAGCTTAATTTCAATTGTAAATTTATGTCAATAATGTTTGAAAATATTTGAAGTATTGTTTATATTATTTACTTGCTAATTGTTTGTTAATTGAGCCAATTACAAATCAAATACAACATTTATTGATGGGTAAACATTGAGAAGAGTTTGCGGAAATAATCTTTGAATAAACTAAACATCGAGCGAAGTTTGCGGAAGAAATCTTTAAATAAAGTTCTAAATATATTTTGAATTGCTGTTGCAAATATTTTAATAATGTATATTATTAATTTTAGTGATTATTAATACAAATAACTGATTACTTTTATAAAATCTAATCCACAGAATTTCGCTAATAAATTTCTCTGTCTATCTAAATATGTTTTCATTTGCTGTTGCAAATATTTTAAATAATGTATATAATTCATTTAATTACAAATAACAGATTCCTATTATAAAATCTAATCCACTGAATTTTTGATAATAAATTTCTCTATCTTTATCAGCCAAATCTTTAAGCTGGCAATGAGAACTTGGAGATATTTGCTGACATTCGACATTTCGGTTGTTGGTTGTCGGACTTGCAACTTGCTGCGGTTTGTGCAACACAAGCGACACGTCATGTAGAACTAAACGACAAAGTGTCAAGGCAAATGACAGTTTGCCAACTGTCGAGTTGATTGGGCCAATTGCAGTTCATGGCTCAAATGCTAATCAGCGATGCACCGCGACCACAACAAAGCCACTGCCAAGTTCGGAAGAAGCACGAAGGCTGGAGGCGAGGGCAGCTTGATGACTTACCTGGACACGTGACTCGGTGAGGCCGATGCGCATGGCGATCTCCTCGCGCATGAAGATGTCCGGATAGTGGGTCTTGGAGAAGCAGCGCTCCAGCTCGTTGAGCTGCGCCGGCGTGAAGCGAGTGCGGTGGCGTTTCTGCTTGTTTTTGTCCAGATGCTGCAAGAGAGAGGAGCAGAGGGGAGAGCGAGGCGTGGCATGAGTGAGTGAGAGAGCACTGAGCAAGCGAGATAGAGTGGGTTTAATTGAATTGAACAACAATAACAACAGCATGAACAACATTTAGTAGAACAACAACAATTACGATAACGATAAGAACAACGATTACTAATCTACAAAATTATAAACTAATATTAACTGAAAGGGTTTGGAATCTTTTGGCTACTGTTTTGTTTTTTGTTTTTTTTTTGCTGTTTTTACATAAAATATGGAAATATGGAAATAAAATCACACTTACTTTTTTTATTCATTGCACATAATATTATTTATACACAATTCAATACACACAATTTACACATTCACAATAGATTTTTGATTTTGATTTTGGATTTCATTTTTCGTTTAATTTTCATTATTATTTTTTTTTAGAATTTTTGTTTCGAATTGGTTTTTTTTTTTGGTTTGTTTTTGTATTTGAATGCATAGCAGAGTTTTGAGATTTTTTGAGTTTGAAGTTTTGAGGAAAAAAACATCGAAAAGAACATGGATTATTAAAAGTTCAGCTTTTACTTGCTGCTAAACATCTCTGGCCAGAGAGATGTCGCTTCTCACCTGATCCTGTTGCTGCATGTTGCTGCCGCCGCCGTTGTTGCCTCCGTTGCCGCTGTTGTTGTTGTTGTTGCCGCTGCTGTTGCTATTGCTGTGATTGTTGTTGTTATTGCTGTGATTGCTGGCACCGTTCAGCACATTGCTGTTGTCGCACAATCCTCCAGTGACATGCAGTCGAGCAACACCGCCCACGCTGGCCCCTCCGCCAGGTCCTCCAGGTCCGGCTCCTCCGCCCCCAAGATCCGCGATGCTCGGGCCGACGGGCAACTGGCCAAAGCTGTTGACGCCCGCGTGCAGTGCTGTGATTGCCGCCTTCGGTAGATCACAATCCTTGGGGCCTGCCCGAGAGAGAAAGAGCGAGAGAGAGTAGTGAGAAAAAGTTAATTAAAAAATAGTTGTGATTCAATCTTTACTTCAATGCAGTTAAGATGTCCCGCTGACGCCCTACATTTATTAGATAAATTAGATATGCCGGAGATTAATTAATAATTTACACTAATTAAATTAATATTTAATTTTATAATTATTAATTTAATTTAATTAATATTTAGTAACATAAAGATAGATTTTTAAAAATTTGATATGCCGCAGATTAATCAACAACTGACACCACTGAAGAATTAAGATACTAATTAAAATAGTATTTAATTTTATCATTAAATATTTAATTTAATTTGTAATAAAATTTATTTATATTTAACATTATGATTAAAGATAGATTCATATATGTATTTAGTTCGTTAAAACGTTGAAATACTTCATTTAATATATTAAAAACATATTCAAATATAGATTAATAAACAATTTACACCAGAGAATCCTTGGAAATAATTTGATACTTAATAAAATATTTGTCTATTTAAATTTATATTTTGCGTACACATTAATTGCGACAAATTCGATTAATATTTATGCTTTATGTATTCATTTCGCAAGTTAAATTTAGTTGCCACACATTTGGATATGTTTATTAATTAATAATACAAATATATTAGTTGTTTACTAAATACAACTCAAAACATTTCACAAATATAACTATTTGAAATGAAGAACTAACTTTAAGCGTTGATTGTTTTTGCTAATAACTTTAACGATTTGCAACACGCTGTAAATGAATGAAGTCAAAAGTCGAGTAAATTTCTGTGACAATTAACAAACGCATAATTATTTGCAGCGCTGGCAAAAAAGCTGAAGAATGTTTTTGAATTAAATCTAATTTACAGGCGAAACCCACAACATAGAAATTGTTGTTGTTGTTGTTGTTTAATTAATTGTTTGTGTAAATTAAATAGCAGCACACACGAGGGACACTCACAATTGGCAGACACTGTGCTGCAAAAATGCCGTCGCAATTTGTAAATATTTGTTGATCGAATTTAAAATGTACTATGCACAACAACAACAAATGAAGCCATTGTTTGCAGATGCGAGTTGTTTAAACGAATCGAAATCGAAGTCGAAGTCGAACGAGTGGCGATTGAATCCTGGCTGCGTTTTGCCGTCGCGTGAGTCCGCGTCAAGTTTCGACGTCGTGAATTGCTCAAACCGAACTGCGGCGATCGGATAAATTGAATTTTTCAACAAGCTGTCATTCAAAAAAGATGCCAAAAACAGAGACGGCAGCAGAAGCAGCAGCAGAGGCAGCATCTCAACAGAGGTGCGATACTCACACACTCACACATAGATACAGCAACCTGTATAGATACAGATACAGATACAGATACAAATGTTAACTCTGAGCGTAACCCCCTTTTTCATTTCATTTCAGTTTTACCTTTGGCTCACCTGACTACGTAACGTGTTTTTTTTTTCGGCCTGCAATCACAACAACAACGGGAACAACACGAAGAAGTTCGAAATACATAACAACAACAACAAATCATAGTCAAATACAAACAGATAGACGTCCAGTGGGGTGGATGGATAGACAGTGTCGAGTTGAGTCAAAGTCGCTGGGATCGCTTCAGTCAGAGACTTGCAACGCATGTCTGGAATTTTTAACATGTATGTGCGAGGCGCTGCCTGCGAGAGATGTGAGAGACAACAACTACAAAGAGACTGCTACCTCGCTCAACTCTTTTTTTTATATTTTCGTTCGCTTTTGTACCTCTGATATTTTCAACTCTGTCTACAAGTCAAACATTTACTCATCGCCAGTTGATGCGAACTCTCGAACCTTTCTGGGCTCGACTCTTGACCAAACTGATGCTGATGCCGAAGCTAAAACCGAGCTGATGTTGTCATGATTTTCATTTAATTATGCGCACTTCTCAGCCCCGGCTAAGAGTGAAGGTGTGGGCGTAAGGCAAGTGTGCAGTTTCCGTTGAAAGCGAAACAAAAAACGCAGAAAACGAACAGCAAATTGCAGATAACTGAACTCGCCTCAAGTCATCTGAGCTCAACTCTACAGCAGCCTCAGCCTTTCAATTTGCTAGCCGACTTTGATGTGCAATGCAAACAGAGACAGCGAGAGAGACAGCGAGAGAGAGAGAGAGAGAGAGACAAAGACAAGCGGCATAGAGAGTGAGTGGACAGCATCAATGATTTTTATTGTTCTCAAATGGACTTGTTAAAATTTCGGCAACTTCAGAGCAAACTGAAGCTGAGGCTGTGATGCAGCAACAGGTGCCAGGCCTCAAACTGGAACTGTGTATCGAACTGGCGATTGGAAGTCAGCTCATAAAACTTATAAATGAAATAACTACAACATCAAAAAGTCTCGCTGCACCCTGTAGTTACTGAGAAAAGTGATCGAGTTGGGGGCTTAAAGCTGCAAGTTCCGAATCCGAAAAGAGTTATCAGATAAACAATTTAATATAAAGAAACTATTTATTTGACATGCGGTTCTTTCGCTCTATCGTGTATTTATCACATAGCAAATGCTGACTAAGTCAGTAAAAAGTTTATTATTGTGTGAAACTGTGCAGAATAATACAAGAGGCATTTATCGATCGTTCTTTAATCTAAGCCGCTGCTTTTTGAGTCTGTGTAGATAAGGGCTTTAGAGAGTATTTTTTGGTTGATATTATTATTATTTTATGATATTATTTTTATTGATAGTTTATTATATTATTATCGTTTTTGATAATGTTGGTACTCTATCTTTAATTTAATAAATACTATTAAATAGTATTAATTTTTTTGGCAATACTGTAACTCTGACTGATTTGCAGAGTATCTTTAAGTTGAACGGATTGTTTTGTATGCTGTTGTTGTTGATAGACGGCGACATTCCCTTATTCCAGTTCAACTCATGTTGCTCATGTTGCTGTTATTGTTGTTGCTGCTGTTGCTGCAGTTGCTTTTAAAGCGCTCGCCAGCAAAGTGCTAATTTTTACACATACACCCAGCGCGGCTACTGTTCATTAGCGATTTTGACGCGCCTGACAGCGCTTACATGACACACACGGAGCGAAAGAGAGAGAGAGAGCGAATGGGTATCAGAGAGAGTGCGAGAGAGACAGAGAGAGAGAATGAGCTTTCCCCTGTCCCGCTTCAGTCAACTTGCAACATTGACATTTGTCAAACATTTAAAACCAAAACTAAGCTACGACAACAAACGGCAGCAGCAGCAGCAGCTTGAAAGCTGAATCTGAAGCTGCTTCCGTCCTCAACTTGTTGACTGTTTAGCATTTACAGTTATCGGCCAACCGATGTTCAACTGTCTGCAACTATAACAGGGCCAACATCATCATGGAGTCATCATCATCAGCTCGCTCTTAGGCGGATCTGCCGCTGCTTCGGTTGGTCGTGATTAGTAAATTTAAGGCGCGGTGTTAGGTGCGAGATACTCTCATCATCTGCAGCTCACAAATGCTTGACCGATCCGCTTAGCTGGCCGAGCTCAGCTGAAGCTCAGCCTTAAGCCGGGGGGATCCGCCCAGGGCCGTTGCGCCAAGAAGAAGTGCGACTTTTAGCATTTCAGTTGTTGCTACGAGCATCTCATCGTGAGTGTGCGACAGTGTTTGGAGTTGCTTGCTCTCTTGCCAAATAGCGCCACTTCTCGAAATCGCACTCGGTTGCTGCTTTAGCATTAGCTCCAGCTTTGATTTTACAGTTGTGGCACATAAACACGAAAAGCAAAGCCAAGATGCTGCAACTGCAACTGCAGCCCGAATTCCAACAGTAAATCTGTGTGAGCTGCAAACACTTGCAGCACAAATAAGGTAACTATCGGCAGACACGAGTTGCCTGCATGTCTTTAGATCATCGTGTTCCGATCGCAACATTATGAATGATTAGACGGAATCCATGTAGAACATTTTATATACATAGATGAGATAGATTTATTATAAAAACATTATATGAATAGTTTGTTAAATTACATCTGATTGTTTATATCACGAGGATCATATTATATTTACATAAGCTTGATCAACATTAAATGTATAAAATATTAATAAATATTGAAACTATTGCATTTCATGAATATATTATTTAGAAGAATCTAATTGAATCATATTATATTTATTTCAGGTTTATCAAAACTGAACAATGCAATCTTACAGTAATAAAATTGTATTCAAAATATATCTATTATATTTAATATATATCGCATTTGTTTATTTTTGAAAGTTTATATATGTGCTCTGAAAGTTATCTAAGGTCAGCCAAAGGTATTTTAAAAATAAATAATGTAAGACTAAACAACAAATATTTGGAATGGATTTATCTGAAACTAACCCAGTTTTATACAAGCTCTTAAATACCAAGCACGGATGCTAAATATTTGTGTGGCATTCAATCTACATTTGTGCAAAATTAAATTAGAATAACAGTTGTTACATCATCATAATATTTGATCCAGATACGAACCATTCTATATTTGCATATCGGGCTGATTTATGCCAGTAATTTCAGTGATTTGCGTAATGTTGCCTAATTGGAATATGAAATCAATCATGGAGTCGAAACTAATTTGAAATGGCATCGTTGTGACATTAGTTGAATGTTGCGTAATGCTCGCAACGTTTTACAGTTACAATAAAACATGGCGTCACCCAAAACACATGAACAATATCGCTCTCTGTGTGTGTGTGTATGCGTGTGTGTGTGTGCTGGCAACGGGCAGCCATTTTGAGTTCACGTGGCGGCTTCGGACGGTCGGTTCGCTTGGACGTTGCACGAAAACCGCACAAAGCGATTAATTAATTAAAATTGGCAAACATGAATTTATCGCGCAAGCAATTTGCACAATTTGCGCAAATCAGTTTGGTGGCTGCCACAGGCGAGAGCTGGCATTGCATTGCATTGCCTTGCATCGCGCATTGCACTAAATGCAAATATCTGCCACAAAATATATGGCAACATGCCGCACGGACTAGTGAATGCAGCAGCAGCCAACTGCAACTGCAACTGCAGCTGCAGCAGGCCTAGACGCGTCAGTTGCACGCACTGTACATAATTATTGAAATTTGGAAATTGTGCGGTCAGGAGGCAGGTCTGGGGCAGCTGCATTGGCAGCCATTGTGGAGGCATGGGGAACGTGCAACCGCAGCAACAGTTGCAGCAGTCGCAGCAACCGCAAAACATTTCGATGCAAATGTTGGCCAAAAGGGAGCACATATTTCACTAGCGCAGGCGACCGCAAAAATGCCAACGCACCGACCCATAGAGACGAACACGGCGAACTCTGTGTTTGCCAGTCAAATTACAAATGCAATCATGAAATTAATTTAATTAATCCAGGGGCACGAAAAATGCCCCGAGTCGCTTCGCATCGCAGCGCAATGTCTATTTGCCAGTCGAAATTAAGTCAACGATTTAAGTTTTTGCGCCAGAGACAAATGTAAAATGAATGGGAATTAGAGACGGGCGATTCCCCCTTCCCCCCTTCCGCCTCGTTTCGCATTTCTTTTGCATGCAAATTGCGCTTAATTGGGCGCGCTCAGTCTGTGGCTGCTTGGCCTACGCTGCGCATACGTAATATGCAAATGCCGTCTGTTACTTCGCCTAGTTCCAACACCATTTACAGTCTGTTATTGTGTTTGTTTGTTATGCCACGACAAAAAAGGGGGGAAAAGGGCTTATGAAATTTATTAGCGCACAAACTGCAGCCAGGATTTGCGCAGCAAAAAGGATTTTTCGACGCGTCCCATGAACACGAAAGCTGATTGAAATTAATAGTTTTTGAGGAGCCCAACTGCTGGCGGGACTGCAATGGCAAATTAAATACAATAAAATCAAAACTGAGACTTTCAACTGTTTGCATTTCGGGCAATATTCGCTGGCCATAATTCTTGCTCGGGCCGAAAGGGCGAGCTACACAAATAGCGCATACGCAGCGTATGCCAGCACAGCAAGTGGCAAGTGCATGAAAAATGGCAATAAATTAATAAAAGTAATTAATTACAAAGAGCGGAGTGCAGGGGAGGAAAAGGGAGTGGAGGTGCAAATTGATCGAGCCGAATGCCTGCGAAATATTCAATAAAAGCGCGTGCAATAATTCATTCAAGTGTAAACTGTTGCAACAATTGCAGCAACGAGGCTGCAAGGCAGCCGCTGTTAACTGCAAACTGCTTATAAATTGATTGCCGAAATTGAAAGTGCTTGAATAATGATCAACAATGCGGTTAAAAAATATTGTACTCATATTTATGAGTGCAAGTGGCGCATATATTTATAAACTGATAATTATGTGCGTGCCGATACAAATGTGATGTACAAATGTAATTTACAATTTGCGGCATATTTAAAAGAGCAATTATGGCAATTAACACACACACACACACACAACACTATGTTGAGAGGAACTGAGGCCCTTGTTCGCACCCACAACAAAAATGCGAGCCGAGCTAGTTAAATACAACTTAATTATTGCTAAATGCACGCGACAGCGGCGCTAGCTGTTTAGACGCCTCAATTATAGGCCATTTAGCGGCATCGATGGTCCGTCCATCCGTCCATCCGTCCGTCCGTCCGATAAGTCGGAAGTAACCCCACAGACCGTTCTCCGCATCTCTCGATGCGGGGTATGCTCAAGAAATTAGTTTAATTATGGCCCAATGGACAGCTGAGCAGCTGGACAGATTAATGCACATATTATTATATATTAGCGCAATTCACCCGACGATCTTAATTACAATATTATACGACGACTCTTCTCTCCTTTAAGTGTTACAGTTACTTACCCAGCACATTGGCCCCAAGATTGTTCAGCATGCTTGCCGAGAAGTTTCGTATCGATAACGTCGACAGCTTGTCGCCTTGTAGTCTATCGCTTTGGCTCGCCAGCCGAAAATATCTTTTTATTCCGTAATCTTAATTCGTATTCAATTGCATTGAATTACTATATATGTCGTAGATTATTTCATTTAGGCAGCATCCACATTGAATCTGCTCGTATACTCGTCTATCACAGTATGTTAATTCTAGCGCAATGCGAACTACAATTACATTTCAGTATTGTTTTGCTTAATTCCTTACGGAGGGGTGGGTCTGTAAATAGATCGAAAGTTGTATTTTTGTTTGTTTAGAAGGGTATAATTTAAATTATAGTCGGTAGGAATTATCACAGCTACAGCTATTGAGGTGTTAAACTGGAAGAACTAAGAAGCAATCACTATTGTGATTCATCATTATTTATTACAATAATAATAATATAAAAACGAAAATCTGCAAACTTGCATATTATTAAAATTGTTTGTGTCTTTTGATGTTGACATTTTAATGAAGCACAATGATCAAGTCTTTTCTATATGACAATATTTATAATAAATATGGAAAAGTTAAATTTCATAACTTAAAAAATATTTTATTTAAACTAGTTGCTGTATTAATTTCACTCAAAATCGAAAGTGAAGTGATTGTGTTGATTGTATCCTTAAGTTTGATTGCGCATTTCCAGTGTGATTTTCTTTTCTGCTCACTCACCTTTCGACCCCTTCCGACGTCTGACCCCTTCTGCTTGTGTGTTGTGTGTTTCGAAGGCAAAACTTAACCGCTTGGGTCAGAGTTCAGTCCAGACGGCAATCGGGCTGGCAGGACAAGCTCAAATTGCCATAGTAAAATTAATTAAATGCCTTGACCATAAAAAAGCCAAAGAAATTAAATCGAAGTCACTTGGCCGGAAGTTGAAAAGTTTTCTCTTGGCGCTTACGAGACACGCACATGCACATTAACACTCACACACGCACACCTCACACACACACACGCACAGGGACACACTCACACACGCACGTAGAAGTTGAAGGTGAGCACGCAATGTTACGGAAGTTGTATCGTTTATTGATGAACTGTTTGACCAACTGACAGCTGGACACTGTGCGACGGACCGCAATTTGCTAGACTGCGGTTTATTGTTATTGCTGTTATTGTTGTTATTGTTTATGCTGCTGTTGCTTATGCGAATTAAATTGATTTAGTGCAGGCTGTAATCGATGCTTAGTTATGCTCTCCGTTATCAACACACACACACAACGCACAACAACAACCGTGTTGTTATTTGAATATTTTACGAGTCAAATTAGTTTTGGCCTGCGGGAACACTTGGCGCTCAGTTAACTCTTTCCGGTTGCGATGTCGGTTTGCATTTGAATGTGATTGCGATTGGGATTGTGATTTTTGGCGACGGCTTTTGTTGGCCAAACAAAAAACGTTGGCTGTGCAGCGTTAACAGCAGAACGGAACGGAACGGAACGCGTAACGTTTGCCAGACGACTCGCTCGCATTTGAGACAAATGCGAAAAAATCAAAACGAATTGACTCGATGATGATAACGTTAACGTCGACGCTGCGCACTGACGGCAACGACAACAACGGCAACAACGACAACGACAACGACAACGAATTCAATCGCCACCCACCCCCTGGCTGCACTGCGGGCTTGCCAAACACAATCGACAAGCGAAACACGAAACACGAAAAGCAAAAAGCGACAAGCGGGTAAGGCGCGTGTTATCTGCTTTGCTATCTGCCAACTGCTTAACATGTGCATTGATTTGCAAAACGAGGCGTGCGCGAGAGCGAGACAGCGCCAGTGGCCAGCTGCCATCTTAGCATTAGCAGCGTGCGCGCACAGCCAGTTGTCTCGCTCTGCCCGCCGCACTCGCCTGCTGTGAGCGAGACGAAATGCTGCTTGCTATGCGTAGCACAGGCGCCGCCCACAAACACGTGCTGGCTGTGTGGGGGGCGGCGACCAAATGGGGGAATAATTGCTCTGCATGGCGATAAAAGGCGAATGTTTGGCGCTTACCGACTGCGTTGCCTATCGATAGACGATAACACTGATAACCACATGCGAAATCGGCGCAGCTTTCATTGCCATCCACCCCTCTCTCTCTCTCTCTCTCCCCCCGTCTACACCTACGAGTACACGACGGTTGCCAGTGCAACCACAGCATACAGCACACAGCATACAGTATAGAGCGCACAGCTCGCAGCGCAGCACTCACAGTTATTGCTGAAAGTCAACTTCGGGGGCGGCAACTGTGGAATTTGTATAAAGCATAACTCTCGCAGGATGACAAAGATTGAGCCGCGTGGCATTTGGGAGCTGCCAGGCACCTTCAGACGATGGCTGAAGCTCAATGTTGCCTTCGGCCTGCCGCCTGCCACGTGCCCTCTTGTCCTTTGCCCATCGTGTGTCTGTCTGGCCCACTCACCTGTTGTCCTACTCGCTTATTAGTTTTTGCTCTTTGGCTCCGTGGCAGTTGTCAGGGCGCTTTCGGCGGAATTTTATATTTGTGCAGCATGCAAAATGCCGAATTAGCCAACAAAGAATGTTGTCAAAATGAAACTTGCCATGGCAACCGCACTCCACTCGAATGCCTACCCCTACCACACCCCCTCCTCCAAATCTCTTGGTCCAGCCAGGTCCAGTTGCCCAAATTCGAAATCGTCTCGTACTCGCATTCGAACTCTTTCAATTCATTTCGTCCAAATGCGCAAGCAAACAAATCCAAAGCGTTAATTAAAAACTCAAATCAAAGCCAACCACAAGAAGCACAAATAAAAAACTAAGAAGGAAAAATACAACAGCAACAAATGAGAAACATACGAAAAATATCAGCGTCTTACAAAGAAACAAACTGATGTCGAGTTAGGTGTCTGTCCCGAAGTCATTGCCAGACTTTGGTAACTGATACAGTAAAACACATTCAGAACTGTAAAAAGTCACAGCCTCTTCTCAGATATGGCAGGTAGTCCATCCATCGCTCCGATGAGCAAACAAACTTCCCCTCCCAAATCTTCGATTCCAAATATCGAAATTAAGTACAGCAACGACAAGCGATATAAACAATTCGAACCTATTCGAAACGTATTGAACGTATTGATATTGTTATTGAATTGTTTTTATTCTCGTTACAAAATAATTAATTTGAAGATTCGATTTAGGAGCACAATAAATTGTGGGCCACCAAAATAATATTCTGCAATATTTTTTAGTTTGTAATACTAACTATCCAAATGAATAAATTTCAAAACTTTCAGCATAAGGCTGTCCGCAATACTCATAAATAAACAATATATAATAGTTGTTAATAATCATTTCAATACTTTCATGCACGAGTAGATGATCATTGCAAAATCCAAGCTTAATATTATAAAATAAATTGATTGCAAACCTAAAACCTGAATAGATTCTTACACCCCACTTCGGCACATTTCTTTTATTTCCAATTTAAATATGTACATATGAATATTTATCTAAATTCCTACTAGTGCTGCAAAGCTTAAATTTATTAACTATGGCACTAACAATTTGTATTATACTAATTAAATTAATTTCAATCATGTATTTATATATTTAGCAATTACATTCTATATTTTATGTAATATTTATCAACAAATTTAAAGTACAATTAATCATAACTAATAGTTCCAATTTTAAAATAATAAAATATTTCGTATTAATTTGATTGAAAACTTCAAAACGAGAATATGTGTATGAAATGATTATTACTTGGTGAAAATAATGATATCATTAGGAGATGTACCCCACCTCGACCCTTCATTCGAAGGCAGTGTATGCAAAGTAAACAAGCGAAATAATCGTGAAAACATCTCAATCCGGTGTTGAGCTCGTTTATTAGAGCTTCATGTCGTCAATAGTTTTTTTCTTATTTTTTTCGCTTGATTTTTGTTATCAGAAATGTTGAATGCGTGTTAATTAATCAAAGTCGTTTGGTCAGTTGCGCATTTGCCACGGCAGTCGAGAATACACTGTCCAAAAAGTTAGATGTATTGAGCAAATATTTGCTGGGAACTAGTTGAAATTCAAAATATTTGCATTGGAGTCGTCATCGAGAGGCAAAGATCTCGAACTGGAGGTCAACTCCGTGCTACACTTTGTGATGCTGGACAGGGACATGGCATAAATCACTTTGCCAAATGCCGCCAGGATATTGGCTGTTGACATTGCTAAGAAGCCAGTGTCTAAGCCGATGCCACATGGAGGCGACGCCCGGCATACTAAGCTGAAGAACACTTTGAGTGGAGAGCAGAGAAAAGCGAAGGCAGAGGCTGAGGCAGAAAGTGCTGCACTTGGCATGTGCGCGGCATTTTTGACTTTGTGTCAAAGAATCGCTTAAGCCGCCACGCAGTTGCAAATCCAAGAGGCAGCCACTTGTACGTGCAGCGTGCAACAGCAACATGTCCTCGTCCTCGATCACACACCCACGCGTCCAGTTAGCGACTCCATTCCGCTCACATCAATTGGCTTTTAAGCCAGAGCATAAATCAAGCGCGAGATTTACGCTGCGAAAGATGCCAATGCCATTGGCAATCGGAGTGGCATGCAAGGATTCGAGTGGCAGAGTTCGCTTCTCGCTTCTCGATTTTCGTTTTCGTTTTATTTTTATCTTTATTCTGTATTTGTATTTTGACAGGGACGAAGGCGGGCGTTTATTGAAAGGATAATCGATGGCAGCGACAAAATGCATTAAAGGATTTGCGTGGGCAACAACTTTAAAACTCCACTCAATGCCTTAGTCATGCCCCAAAGATGTCGACGAACTCAGAACTTTGAAATGCGGCTCTGCGGTCAATTTAATTGAATGATGAATTGCGTTGGACACACTTTATGGGGAGGGGAACGGAGGGGAATGCACTGCTGCTTAAAAGGGAGTATTGGGGTGACGCTGTTGTGGCTGTGGTGCCGAAATACAGCAACGTCGACCTCAGCCACCGCAGAATTTCTTCAGTTGTCACGAAAAGGATGTCAAAGGATGCGGCGAACAGCAAGTGAGGGGGCAGAAATGGGGGAAGACTGGGCAGGTCGAGGCTCCTTGGGACAGTGCACGACAAAGACGAATACGCATAATCAGTCAAAATTTATGACAAGCTCACCAGAAACACAGCTTAAACATTTAATTGGCATACACCCTCAACCCCCCAATTTTCCGGGTTTCCACCCAACTCACTTATCTGCCCAAATGTTATTGTTATTGTTGCTGTGTGTGTCCCCTGGTTGGGTTGCTTAATTAGCCATGGCATATGCTCCATTTGCCCCATAACGAAGAACGTCCATTTTTTGTCCCTTGCCTAGACCCAAAAGCGTTTTTTTCTGTTTCCCAGAGACCCTTTGAGGATCAGGCACAAGCCTCAGAGCACAAGCTCCTCCAGTTCCACCAGTGGCCCCTTCTCCTCCTTCTTGACATGGGCCAACGGGCTCTTGACGGATGGCTTCAGTTGCAGTCGCTGCTCATCGGTAATTTGTCTAGCGCTTCCATCCGCCTAGGCCCAGTCTCCTTCAAGGAATTCAACTTGTCCTCACTTCTGCCACCCTCACTCCACCTCTCTCACTCTCTATCTCTCTCGCTCTCACTCTCCATTTTGCTCTATCGCTATGTCGCTTTGTGTGCAGCCTGACGCATAAAAAATAAATTCGCAAGCCAAAAGGCAGCCGAAAACGTTGAGCTTAGTGCAGTTTCATGTAACGCATTATTCTTGCTTAGTGCCTCTGTCTATCTCTTGCTCTCTCTATCTCTCTCTCTATCCCACTTTCTTGTTTTTTTCTATCTATGTATCTGTTAGAGTTACAGATTTCATTTTGTTATCTAGTTTTTTCATGTTGAAATATTGATACAAAAAACAAACTATCAATATTATCGATATTGATATAATTATTGCTATTCTGTGCATTTCTAATCACTTTATTATATCTAAATCTAAGCATTGAATTTCTTGAAATTGGCTCATAGCCAATCTTTGCTTTTGAAATGAATTCCTTGATTAGCGCCTTTTGATTCCTAATTTTATAAAAGCTTATTAGCTTTTTAGCTTAAGTTCTTCATTTTGTTAGCAAAGTATATTACCTTTATTATTAGATTATTATCTCTGGCAGTTACGCATAGTGCTAAAATGTACTAAATTTCACACTTTTAACAACTCATTTTCATTGCCAAATATTACAAGCAATGTGGATGTTGTGGACTCAAGGTTTCTGTCATGGCTACTTTAGTTAGTGGCTAAGTCCACATGCGTACTTGGGTTTGTGCACCGAATACTCAACCGCGGCTAGAATAATACCGAATTTCGAAGTGAACCGCATCGAATTCAGTTAATTTTTTTTATAAATTAACTGTCTTCGGAAAAAGTCTTTAATAATAATATTTATGTAAATGTCTTACACAAGTTGAAAAATATTCCAAAATAATAATTCTTTGGATCAACCAATAACATGAAAAAAGTTCATTCTCATTTGAAAAAATATTTATTTTATTAAAATCGCAAGCTGTCGTATTTTGAGTTTTCGAAGTTAAAAGTTCGAAATCACCCGAGTACTTTATGGTTCTCATCACGGCTAAGCGGTGTCAATAATGTGAAACTGGTTTTGGTCTCGGATTGATTAGTGGTAAAAGTGGTGAGAGTTCTGAAAACTCAACGGTTTAGTAAATTTACAGGAGTGATGATAAAACAACTGTGGTGTGCGTTTTCGCCACTCAACTGTTGTGTTAATAATCAAATAAAGTACTCTTTTCAAATGGAGAACTTACATTTTAAAAATTCAATTCTAACTATTTCAACAACTTAAAAAAATGATTCTATATTTTGTGTTTTAAACTTAATACTCTAATAGAAGATAGTTCTCCTTATGTAAATGAGGAGATCCCTACAGAGCAGTAGGGATGTGATTGTAAATAATATGCATTATTTATTCTTGGTGCCATTATGCAGTGTTTTTTGTCCTCCACTTCACTACACTTTCACTAATTATATGCTCAGCGATGCAGATACATCCCAAACTCAAGTAGGTGTATTTGTTTTTACAATCTCAGGTTTGTCAATTATACGATGTGTTTCAAGGATTCGGTGATACATATTGCTTCCCTTTTCTTTGTGTCAAAGAGAATAGCACCGGCAACAACAATGCAGAGAGGAAACGTACACTTTGAACGTCTTCGGAGCATAATGAGGGCAAGTAACAACATTGTAAACAAGCGGCCCAACACGTCAACGCCCCTAAGCTGCTAATGAAGCAGCGCAGACAAAGGACCAACCTCACAAAGGTCGCATGCTGCGATAAGGATCACGATTACCAAGCATTCAGGCAGCTGAGATTCAAATGGAGCTACTGAAATTTGTCGAGTGTTGTCGATTTGCAACATGGCTGCAAAACGATCTTGCTCACACGCTCAAAGGGACGAAGGACGAGGGATGAGGGAAGGAGCTGCAAAAGAGAAACAGAAGTCGGCAAAAGCAATGCGGTTTTTATTGTGGTCATGGCAAAGGAATTGAGACAGACACTCCAGACAGCATGGCAGGCAATCAGGTAAGCAAGGTTATGCCAGACGCATCCTTGCTGTTCATTTAACAATCGCACTCGGCTCGTAAGGCGATAATCCTGCCATTGACAACACAGAGTGTCTCTCTCTCTCTCTCTCTCTCTGTCTTTGTAAGTTGAGGTCGATAAGCGGATTGGCCAAACAAAGTTGAATTGTGGAGTGTGTGTTTGATGTCCTGCGGCGCATATTAACATTATCAGCTGGAAGATAACCCAAAAACTATATAGAATGTTATCAGAGCACAGTAATTGTGTCCCTCGCACATAAATAATGTGTGAAATTTTACGCCTGACGGGAAAGCGCCTGCTGTGCAGGACTCCGATGGACTGAAGGACTGAAGGACTAAAGGACATCTCAGGCGCACGACAGTCGCCTCATTGGTTTAATCAGCAAATGCGTTTAACTGATTTAAGGGATATACTTGCAAGCATCAATTCAAATCGAATCCCGACACAAATATGGTTAGCTATTGGAACGAGAAACTGCTCACGGGGTATTCCTTATTCGAATGGCAGCAGACAGCGAATCCTGGCGACTCTGTCCCAGAGCTTTATTTGTCGCCTGCAGTTCGCTGTCATTTTTTGCGCACATTTCTTTTGCAAATGGTTTCTGCCCAACGCTTTCAATTGAATTCGCGTCACTTTAACGAAGTTTTCAAACGGAAACGGAAATTTCTTTCGCATGTTTGTCAGCATCAATTTGTTTGCCTCGACTGAAGCTGCAGTTAAGTGAGTTGTCAGTGTATTAACCACCTGGGGAACCACCTGGGAAATGTGCTCGCAATACGGGAAATTTCAATCTCAGTGCAAGTGATTGCTACAATGCTGAACCATAGTGACATTTATGTGAATCTATACATGCATAGTGTAGACTAAAAAACTTTAGCTCACAAGTATTTTTATGACTTCAAATTATCAAAAACAATAAAATGAGAAATAGAGGAAGAACTGGCATTAATTAATGTATAATAAATAAATTACGTTAATAAAATAATAACTATGAATTAATTTGATAAAAAAAATAAAAATGAAAAAATAAATTAAAAGTAGATACTTTTTAACATTTAACAACTAATTGGAAACCCCAAAACTCTCTATAATACTGGGACACTTCTCAATACCAAACTAATTTAAAATATTTTCTATAGACTTGAAATTATAGAATTATAAAATTATAAAAACTAATTGAAAACCCAAAGACTTTCCCACAATTCAATTTGGTCATCGAAATTAAACTAGTATGCATGCAATTGGTACATTAAACAAATATGTTTGTATTTTTGAAAGTTCATTCATGCGATTTTCGGCTGAGGTATCGAGATGAGTTTGTTGTACAGTTTGTTGACAAAATCGAACACCTTGACATAGCTGGGACGCTTTAGCTGGTACAATCTGACCAAACTGCCCTCGAACTCCACGCCAATGGATCGAGCGACTTCAGTGACATATTCCAAAGTAGCAGCGGCGTTTTTGCATTGCAGATACGCAACGTCGATCAGTTCCGGGTGATGGTAGTGAATGAGGGCGCAGAGGGCGTGGCCACTGGCCCAGGACAGCGAGAACTCGTACATGGGAATGCCGTAGGACCGCATGACATCCTGGCAATGCAGAAGCAATTGGTTGCGATGATTTCCAAAGGATTCTCCCACTCGTTTTGCAATGGGACCTGGCGACTTTTTGTCGCCCACTTTGCGGGTTTCAGCAGCATTCTTCTCCTTAATGTGCTGCTGTTGTGTGATCTCTGCATTAACACCTTCGAGGCTGCAGTTCAATTTATTCACTCGCTTCTCCAGCGAATTAAGCAGCGATTGCAGCTCAGTACCGCAAGTAGCTTCGGACTGACCAATTGATTCGATTACAGTAGAGCTAGAAGATTCTGAATTTGCATCATCTTCATCGGAATCCACGAGTTCCCTGGGACGATCGTCGACAGCAACTACAATCTGGTTTGCATCACGGGAAGAATCTTTCATATTTTGTTCTAATACATTTAATTTATCATCTATATTTGTCATTATTAATAATGCCTTGTAGACAATGCCCGGGAGAGTCTGATTGAGAATGAGATCTCCAATTAGTTTGTCCTTGGTCGACTCCGTGGCCAAGTTGACGCGGCGATTCGCAGTCTCAGCCTTGATCAGCTTCAGTTGGTCGCAAATTGACTGCAAATCACTAATGACATCAGAATGTGATTGTCTCAAAGTCGATAGACACTTCATTTCCAATTCTTTGTTGTGGCCCGATTCCGACATTTTTTGAGTGCGATAGAAAAAAAACGAAACTGTCTACACGTAAAAATATAAAAAATATAAGTAATATGAAGCAACAATTCAAAGGAACTTTTCCGACTAATCCAAATGAGTGTTCCAACTTTATCGACACTTTTTTCGTTATTGAAAGCTAGAGCGTAGTATAATAGAATGACAATATTTTTACAGTATTTGTAAAACCAGAGATTGAATTGAGATGATGATTGATAAGTTTATTCATTTACTCAGATTTATTGCGATATTTTGAACTCAATTGAGGCAAGTCAATTAGGCATAAAGCAGCAAAAGTGGTTGATCAAAAATATAAACAACTGCCCTGGGTTATTATGGGTTGGCATTATGGAAAGTTATTACAGTGATTGGGCACCCTCGAGCATCGAGCATTGGGCTTAATATAACAAAGTTAGTGTTACGTTGATGCCACATGCTTACCCCTCAATTTTGCGTGCATGTTGCAAACAACAAAACGCCCGAGGCAAGAACAACAAACTGGAACCGCAGTGAGCAACAAAAGGAAGTCAACATGAAATATTTGTAACATTTGGCAGATGTCAACGCCTTCTCTCCACTCCACTCCATTCCACTCCACGCCCAGGCCAAGTGCAAAAAGTCGAAGAGCATTGCATCAAATCAAGGCAACAATTTGATGGAACTGTCATAATTGAATCAGACTGAGAGCGAGATTGCAGGACATCGGGAGAGGGCAGTTTAAGGACTCGTCTCAAACCTCCACCGTTTAAATGCAATTCGCAATTTGTGCGTTATTTAATTTTGCCTTCACTGCTTCCATTTTCAGAAGGCGGAGGTTGTGGGTGTGTGCTGCGATTCTGATTGCTTTCCATAACTTTATGCTAATCTCGTAGCTGGCCGACAAAGTGTCGAATTTCAGCATCAATTTTGCCGACCCGAAACTACTAGAAAATGTTGTCGTTTTGTCGGCCAAGTGCTGAAACACAAAAAAAAAAATAAATATAGAGTGGAAAGTTCTGCGGAGGAGCCGAAAATAATTTCCGCTTTTAATGCTCATTTCGCATTTTGTATACACAACTAATTAATATCCTTGCGACACCCACTCACAAAATTGCAGTCGGGCTACAGGATATTTGTGCAAGTCATTTCCGCATCTAAAGAGTTCTCCTGTGTTTTAGCAGCGCGTAATTAATTTATGCAAAAACATACAGCAACAACAGCAGCAGCAACAGCACGACAAAACAACAACAACTGCCGAAAAATGCAAATCCAAATAAATTGCAAATTGCGTAAATTTGTTTTCAAAATAATTAACTTTTCAGCGCATTTAATTAGAAATTTTTGGCGAACGGCGAGAGCAGCTCAACAAGTATTGAAATGCCTGAAATGAAAATGACTCCCAAAATAACTTATTAGATTTACAACAAAAGTATTTGCAATATATAAATATAATTGTTGGTCATTGCCTAGAGACTACTAAACGCTCTACTTTATAATTATTAACATTAGTTATTTTTTTTTATAATTAATAACACAAATACCATTGTGGGTTGTATTATTGATGGATACCGCTAAGTTTAATAAATTTACTGCTACTTATCTAACCTGCTAGTAAGTTATCACTGCTAATACCTATAATTATTCCTTTATATAACCAGCAACGAGTTTTTCTGTCATTTAACATGGTTTTTGGGGGTATCCGAAATTCGAAAGGCATTCACAAAATTTGGCAAAAAAAAGTCATTTGAAAAATTTATATAAAAAGCGAAATACAATGCATATACATATATTTGACAATTCAAAATTGGTGTATTGAAACTGTATGTTTCCATATAAAGGTTTGTAAAGATATTTCAAAATTGTTAATACTACTAAATATTTGTACTTCTTTACAACTAAATTGTATAATTATGTCTTATCCCACCACCATAAATGAAATAAGAAATTAATAATTATATATTTTCACATCAACTTACTTCAGAACTATCTGTCACTCCATCTCGCCCTATTAGTGAAAAATCACTCGAAAAATCGAAATAAAAATCGAATTTGAATTTGGAGCGATGGACAGCTTATCGAGTTGGATTAATAGCGATTGGCCTTCGCACTTGCTGCAGAATATAATGGACATCAATTTGTACCTGCTGCTCTTCTCTTTTGCAGGGGCTTTGTTGCTGCTCTACAATGGCCGATTATTATACGATTTGTTGTGTGGCGGCGATTGCGACGAACAGCAGCAGGACGAGCGAGCAGGAGGAGATCGATTAATGGATTCGTCACCTGGCTTTGGCTATGGAGTCAGCAATGGACCACACACCTGGCTGAGTGCAGACAACAATCAGAGTCCGATCAACATCGAAACAGCGTGCGCAGTGATGCATTGCTTTGATTATCCTCTACTGTGGATAGGATATGACGAGATCCCTTCGGCCATTCGCCTTGAAAACGATGGACGCACCTTGAAGCTGCTGGCTGCCTTTCCCGATGAGATGCCCTACATCGATGGCTGCGATCTGCTGGGCAGCTTTAGCTTCCACGAGATCAGCTTCCGCTGGAGCTGGTACAATGGCACGGGATCGGAGCATACGCTGAACAACGAACACTTCCCGCTGGAGATGCAATGTGTGCATACGGATGCCACGGACAACAGACATGCCTCGAGTCGTGGCATTCTGATAATCTCCTATATGTTCTCGCTATCCATAGACAATCCCTATCTCGATGTGATCATCGAGCATCTGGTGTCGGTGCAATCGGCTGGCAGGCACATCGAGATTCCACCCTTTCCGCTAAAGTACCTCATGCCATCGTTCTACACCGACTTCTACAGCTATCATGGCTCGCTGACTGAACCGCCTTGCCACCGTGGTGCCGAGTGGTTCATCTCGCCCCTGCCCCTGGCCATCAGCGAGCGGCAACTGCACGAGTTCCGCAAGCTGCGCACTCGCACCGGAGCTCGCATCTCTCGCAATGCTCGTCCTGTGCAGCCACTGTGCGACAGACGAGTCCTTCTTAATCGCTATAGCAGCTCAAGGCGATAAAGTAGATAAAGATTTTTGTAAATTTGCCGGATTGTAAAATATAGGCCAATTTACAAGGCTGAATTGTATGCTCGACTTTACCAATAAATGTTTTCTCAATATACCACACTGAAAATAAACCAACAACGAATATTAACATCTACTTGGCAATAGATAATTGTCTAATTAATAATGTAGATGTCGAATCTACTTTACTCTGTAATTTACTGTCGGAATGAAAATATTGCCTTCGTTCTTTTTGTTTGAAAGGATGCAGTTCTGATTCCAATTATCGATAGAAATATTTCCGTTTTGTAAAGTAAAGTAAGGGCAAAATACTTGTTTTTAAAACTTCTTTGCAGCATTTCCTACTTTATAGAGATCTATTAAAACATATAATGTGTTTTTTCAAACAAGCTAAATAACGATATTCATAAAGTAGTAGCTACTTAAATATGGACTATTAATAGTGTTTGTTCTTCAGAAAGATCTATTTAAATATTGGACAATAAATATTGAACAAGATTGGCAAACTAACCGTATAAAATGCAGCTACTTTTTAAGGTGGACTATTAAATGCATTTTTTACTGCACCGGGTTCTAATCTAATCATATAAATTGTTTAGAAATAATTTAAAGTAAATTAAATTACCATTTTCTGGAAATATTTTTATTAAATCGTATAATTTGTTTGGAATTTGTTGTAAGTAAATTAAATTATTATTATTCGGATTTAAGGGCTTCCTCATCCCTCGCTGCATCTGCGGCCTTACCAAGCAGCTAATTAGGCTGTCTGGTCCAAAGTAAATCTTCCACACAATTTCATCGCATTATTGATACAATTGCTCGTTGTTGTAATTATTTGTTGTTGTTGTTATTGTTGTGATTGTTGTTGTGTGTAAGAGTATTTAGAGTCTGCGTTAGTAATCCACTAATTAAGCAGCGCTACTTCCACTTTTGGGGGCAGCGTCGCCGACAGCACCGCAGGATATGGTTCTGCGTTCAGTCAGCCATGTGTTAGAATTTGAGTGTATATGTGTGTGTAAGTGTAAGTGTGTGTGTGTGTGTGTGTGTGTGTGCGTCTGCAACCTATAATTGTGTTAGTGCAATGCGGAAACTGTTGCGGACATGTTGCCCAGCCCGTTATGGCATTGGTTCTGGGCATTTCGCATCTAAATGCTGGTTGGGATTGGACCTCCTGCGGTGACGCACCCTTATCTCATCTCTCACACACACACACACACATGCTCTCCTGCTCACACACACTTACGCACAGAACTGTGATTGCAGCTTCTAATTAACAGTTGAGGCTGGAACTGTTCCGAATTTCGACTGCGTCTGTTTAGGAGCAGGAAGCAAGCAAGTTTCTGGTAATTACTTTTTATTGGAGAGGGCCAGAGAGGACATTGGCAGGTCTCTATCTCTCTCTCAACCACACTCTCCCTCACTCCCTATGCTGTGTCAATAAGTAGTCTGTTCTGGTTGCTATAATCAGAAACAGGCCAGTTTTGGGGGCCACAATTTCGCAATTGCAATTGCAATTGCTGCAAATCAACGCTAATGAAATTATACAAACAAATTTCACTGCAGTTCTTGTTGCAATTGCAATTGTTGTTGTTGCTGTTGTTTTTACTGTTGCCGCTGCGGCACTGTCAACATTTGTTCAATGGCCAAATGCAATTTGAATGTTTTGAGAACTTAATTGAATTGCAATTTCACAAAATAAAGCGTAATTTTTGGTCACGATTCGAATCGTTTCAATTCCATTCGATTTCTTCTTTTCTCTTCTCGTTGTTTTTGGCCAAATAATTATTGGAATTTATAGCAAAAAGACTCGTTTGGCGCGAACGGAAAAATGTTGCCAAATTTACCAAATTTGCAATTATAAAATGCATAACTCAATTTATTAATGCAAATGCCCGAATTGCTTTGGCCTAAAATTATGCAAATTATTTTGAAAATGTTTTAATTTTAAAGAGCACTAATGAAATTGTCAACAAAGAACATACAACTAATTGTTATCATTTATCCGTTGTTGCTACATTTTAAATGAATACTAAACAGTATACATAATAGACAATCAACTAGCATCTAATCAATGCCAAATTCTTTATCACAGAGAAAAACTTGCCACACCATAAAACCATGAAACTATCAACATATTTTTCACTATGTATACTTTATGCATAATTCATTCAATTTACCTACAAAATATTGTTAATGTTGCTGCATAATTTGTAGCCACTTAATTTTGTTCATAAATTAGAAAAAATATTAAGCTTTGTTGTATATAAAAAGAGTTAGTCGTGATTGGCTGACTGAACTTTTTAACCCACAACCCAAGCGCTAAAATGATAGGTTTTCGAAAATGACAACTATAACTGTCTTAAACCGCGTAATCGAATTATTTTGAATATTTAATAAAGTACATCGAAAAACAATAGAAAACAAATCTTTGAGACAATAGAGATGAATAATTTGTATAGGTATTTTTTTAGCAATTCATTGTGCTTCAAAATTTGCAATACTTTTTTTAAATAACTTTTGGTTTCTTTTGCAAATACTTAAATGTAAACGAAGCAATTTCAGTATCGGCAATGACTCGGAAAAGTCTAACATATTAGCTACACGATGCTGCAATTATTACTCAAACAACAATAAACAATTTGATTTAGTTTTATTTTTTTAATGTTAATAGCTTTAAGAATTGAATTATAAAGAAATAAATTATAAATTATGATATTAAATTAATTTATTCAATAAATGTTGTAGAACTGATACTCAGTAATGAAATCTACTTTTTTGATATCTATTTGTATTACGAATGCCTTTGAAAAGTTAAAACAGTCTTTATTGAGTTTTAATATTATCCTTTGATTAAGAAATGTTCAAATGTTTAATTCGAATCAATGAGTCAATAAACTAACCCTGAATAGCATTCAAATGAGCGACTGCCGCAGTTGTTGTTGCAGCTGATACATTGCTGCCTCAATCTGTGGCAAAACAAACATATCAATCAACATTCTAATTGAATGTAATTAGAAAAACGCATGAGCTGCCAAATCTTGTGGATGCAACCACAGCAAGTTGTGCAACAGTAGCAGAAAAGCAGCAAGAACACGACTCGACTCGACTCGACAGTCGACTATCTCGACGGAAAATGGCAAGAAAATGAAATTAGACGAATAGAATGACGATGTAAGTGCCATGAAAAGACGTTAAGATGCTCTAAGCGGGCCAAGAAGCAAAGACGATGCCAAGACGATGTGAATAGCTGCTGCTGTGCGAGCAAGATGATGATGATGAAGTTGTGTGTAGTGGTTGCTCAAAATTGAGGTAAATTGCATTTAAGTGTTGCCGCTTTTGCCGTTTTGCCGTTTTCATTTGGCTGCATGAATATGTATGGAAACCGAGCACAAGCTCAAGCTATGCACAGAGTAGTTGAAGCTAGAGATGAAGCTGTGGCTGATGCTGTGGCTAGATGCGGCTTTTGTGCCACGAAAATTGAATGAATAATTGAGAAAACGAGCGCATGATGGCATTAGTGTGTGATTGTATAAGTCTGTGTGTGTGTGTGTGTGTGTGGCTGAGTGTGTTGGAAAATTCGCTGCTAATGAATTTTAATTGGTTTTATTAAGGCAGAAAGCTTGTTGAGTTCCAAAAGAGCCAGAGCCAGAGCCAGAGCTAGAGGAGAGCAGGCAGAGGCAGGAGGAGGCATCATAAATCGCAGTTCGCAACTCACAGTTTGCAGTTTGCTTCGCACTTAATTGTTAATCATTAAATATTGTTGCAGCAAAATCAATATGTGTGTGGCTGACGATTAATTAACGCCATTTTGTAATTATCTGCGCATTTTTAAACCAATTAACTTTCCGCAGGTCGACAAAAAACACAGAGCTTCAAGCTGCTGCAGACGCCAAGACCCGACGTAAAGTTACCCTGTGATTAGCTCTTCTAAACGTTACAATAAAATTATATAAATAAAGCATGAAATAAAATTGTAAACTGATATAAATAATTCTACAACAGCAAATAGTTTGTTTGCCTTTAAACAGTTGAAATCCATTTTTGTAAATTAAATTTTATGGTCTTTCCTTTGTAAAGCGTACAGGGTGCACAAAAAATAACATGTATGTACGTATGCAAAAAAAATATAATATAGATATGCAAAATGTAAATATATAAATAAAAGGGGCTCTGCTACATCGACTGTCTGTCAATTAATAATGTGCGCGGGCAAACAAATAACTTTAATTGCAAATTGTTATTGCGAAGGCAACAGCACTATAAAAATATCAGTCACAAGCCAGACAGCAACGGAAGAGAGAGAGAGAGAGACAGACCGAGAGCGAGTGAGACGAACGCACACATGGAAATTAATTTGGATAAAAAACTGAACTCATTCGGAGCTGAGCTGAGCTCTGTGCTTGGTCCATACGCTCATCCTCCCCGCCCCTGGCGCACTTCCTTTTTCAATTAAACGCCACCATTTTCCATTAACGAATTTGCATGCATGTCTATGCTTGTTCGTGCGCGTGTGTGTGTGTGTGTGTGACAGTCTGCCTCCTCTCTGTCTCTCGTTCACTCTTCCTCCCGCTCGCTTACACACACTGCATGCGCTTATCTCGCTCACACACTCACACATCGTCTCTGTATTTCTATAATAAAATTAAATTAGAAGACCAGAAAATTAAATCATCAAAGCTTGACGTCTGGCGGCAGCGACAACGGCTGCTGCTGCCGTTGCCATAGCCTCCTCCTGTGTGTCTCTCTCTCTCGCACACACACTCACTCACTCACTCTCTCTCTCTTTCATTCGCTCACACTCACACACCCATGCGCCAGCCAGCGCCGGCCCAATTTGGCAAAGCGACAGTTACGAGTTCATTAATTTCTCAGTCTATTTTTTTTTTCGTTCCTGGTGCTCAGCGCCAACTTTTGGGTCTGCATCTGCACTTGTGCTCACTGCGGTTAAGAGCGTTTAAACCGCCCACTTCCCCGCCTCCCGCACCCTCGCCGACATCACACCCCATATGCAGCGAGAGAGTGGAGTGAGCAGCATCATAAATTAAATTCTTCATCAACTCAAACTCGTTAAGCGCCAATAAAGTGACAGAGAGTTATTTTCATCACTTTTTCAATGGTCTACCACAAGGTATGCGTGTGTGTGTGAGTGCGAGTGTGAGATGTATATGTGTGTGTGTGCGTCGGGCAAACTGCGTCGAAGCGCTCATCGTGTGTGCTCTCTGGGATGGCTCTCTGCCACAGCAGCAGCAGCGACTGGTTTAGGCCACGCCTTCAGTAGCCAGAGAGAGAGAGAGAGAGCAGAGTTTCGTTAGCAGGGGTGCGTGAAAGAGAGAGCATGCTTGGAGGTGTGAGGGAGACATTGAACGAGTCTGCTTAAAAACTGGTTCGATTTTGCGCATGCGCAGCCCGATTTGATGTCAGCCCAAAGATAACACTAAGTGCCAAAGCTACAAAGACCTTCAGGGCAACTCAGCTTGCCGAGCCGGCAGAGATCATATCACTAATGGAGGATGGAAGTGGAAGCGCACTGGAAGCAAGCTGCAAATCCATTAAATTAATTCTACACAATTATTGCTGTCGGATTATAGGAGACTGGGGCGGAAAACCACAGCAGCCGGAGCGGCAGCCAACGGTTCGTATGCGTAATTTGGCATTAAAAGCGCACAGGCAGCGAACTCAAACATCTCGCACAACAACAGGAAACTGCCGAAGCAGAGGGGAAAAAGCTGCCACAGCGCAAAGTTGAGGCAACCCCTTAACAGCTTAACGATAAAAGCAAACTAATTAAAAGTACGAAGCAGGAGAAATTGCCACATAATAAAGCAAATTAAAAGCAAATTAATTTAAAACACAGCAAAAAAGGGCGACTACGGGTGTACACGACTTCCACATACTCAGTAGAGAGCTAATAATAATAATATATTAATAAGTATGAGACTAAATTGTTCATAAATATTCTATGCATAATTGTCGTTTGCTTATAATGTATAACTTCTACTGCTTACTCGAATGAGCGACTAACAGCAAGCAGTGTAAATTAGGTGTAAGCTTTGTACTAAGCTGACTTCCGTTCAAAATACGAGGCATGTAGTATATTTAATATCTCATGTGCTTATTGTTCGATTAAATTTCTTTTTGTTGAAAAATTTGAGAAATTAAAAAATTAAATAAGGTGAGTGCCGAAAAACGATCATCACAGTGATGAAGTAAAAGTTATATTCATGAGTCTTTAACTGTAATTTGATACCTTTATATGAACAAAGTTTGGATACATTTACAAAGTAAATGAGTATAATTAAATGAAAATAAATGTATTCAACAAAGCTAAATATTGAATTCAATTAATATAAACATAATCTGCTGGAAGGTCATAGCTGCACTGCGTTGCTCTTTGAACTGTATATTTTAATACTAAGCTACAGATACTAAGAATAATAATAAAAATATAAATTTAGTTAGACTTGTATGTGTAAAATTGATTTATATATAGGTTTATTGTGTTCTGATTTTTAGCTTCATATTAAAATATTGGTATAAAATATTAATATGCCTTTTCTGCATTTTCCCGGAGTATGATAAAACACGTAAATGCTGCGGATGTAGCGCAAATGAAAATGACGCAAGGCGCTTGTCAGCCACACACACACACACACACACACACACTTTCGCAGACACACTCGCATACACAGATAGACAGATACACACGCCCCAGCGAAGGCAGTCGACGCTCCACTTCAATTAAGCAGCGCGCCAACATGGCAGACCCCAGCCTCTCTGCCACACACACACACACAACCACGCAGCACATTTCGCTCTCTCACACACACACACGCACACGCACACGCACACACACACACATACATGGAGCACATAATTACGTTTGGCAAGCTCGTTATGCGTAAGAATAAACGCACATTAAGAGCTCATTAGTTGGCACAAATCGAATCGCTGGCAAAAGGACCTGGCCAGGATGGCCTGACTGCCTGGTTGGCTCCCTGTCCGTCCGTCCGTCTGTCCGTCTGTCCGTCCGTCTGTGGGCCTGGCATTTTCATTTAACGTGTAATGGAAGATAGCGTAAACGAGTAAACGAGCAAACGAGTCGAGTCAAGTGAAATGAAGTGAATTGAATTGGTCTGAGACCGCACAAAACTACAACTCATGCCAACAGGTAAAAACGCGTTCGATTCGAGAAACTAACTGACACTCTTATGAGTGGGGATTGTTGTTGTTGTAGTTGTTGTTGGGACCAACAGTCAACTGTAACGTCATTTAAGTTGATTTCCTCAAGTTGCCAGTTGCAAGTTGCTGCGGCGCAATCAGTTTGCAAATTTGTAACAATAGCAGGATATTAACAAAAATCCACTTATGTCGAGCGAGAGAGAGAGGAGGAGAGTGAGATAGAGAGAGAGAGAGGGAAGGAAGTTATCAGTTTGTGATGTAATTGTTGGCAATAATCTTGCATCATAATTTGTTGCACACGTACAGAGAGTGAGAGAGAGAGAGAGGGAGGGATTGAGAGCTGTGCCATTAGTTGTTGCCACATCAAACAGCTGGCAAACAAAAGTTATCGCCTCTGCACAACAATGACACGCGTGCTGGAAGACTGACAACTGCCCCCTTCCCTGCCACATCGAACCTCAGCGCGTGCGCTGCGCTCTGCCTGCCTCGCTCTCTCTCAGTCTCCGTCTCATCCCAGTTTGCCTCCCTGTCTGGCTCTCTTGAATCCTGCGCAAGCTCCGCCCCTCGATACACAGCGACAGCGACAGCGACAGCGTCTCGTGCAACCGGTTTCCAATTCGATTCTCGAGCTCAACTCAACGTTCAGCGTCGCTTGGACGCGTCGAGTTGTTTATTGCCAACTCTGCCTTGGCACGGTGCGCAACGGTTGCGGTTGAGTTACGGTTTCGCCTTCGCCAACAGTATCTGAGCAGAGTGTAGAAACATACAGTGAAGTCGGTTCGTCAATCGCCGTCGCAAACTGCATATCAGACAAAACCAAATTACTATTTACTGTGTTAGTGTTAGTGTGTGTGCGTGTGTGTTGAAATAACAATTACGAATACTTAATATGGATATTAAATCAGCCGTGACACCGCCAATGGCAGGCAGTGTGGACGCCGCATCGCCAGCCTCGCCGACAGCCGTCAGCATGGAGCAACTGCAGCACAACAAGCAGACATTCCAGCACATCTTCGAGCAGCTGGTGCAACAGAGCGGCGGCAACCACAAGCTGGCGCCCAAGCAGCTCGACCACCTGCGTCACCTGCTGGGCAATGTGCGGGACGCCAAGAACCTGCAGCTGATTGTCGAGAAGTTCAAGAATCTGGAGCAGTTCCAGGAGCACTACGCGCATCTGGGCAACAACAACACTGTGATTTCAGAGGGTGAGTGGCGAGCAGAGACACCGACGGCAAAATGCTTTAGTTCCCGGAAAGCGTTTGCCATTACGGATTACCGATTTAATTAACACAAATTGTTGCTGCACATGCAGCCGTGTCGCTTTTGCGTGTTCGCGTTCTCGTTCTCGTCTTGCATTTTCTGGGCCGCGCTTGGGGTTAACATGCACAATGCCGAAGTCGGCATTTAAAATAATTTGCAAATTATGAACTAATTGCCAAGGCATGCGAACAACTCTCGAATATGAAAACATTTGCAGTTTGTTTTTCGAAATTCGTTAAAACTGTATTAAGCGATCGTCGTAAAAATCGAGTAAAAACATAAAACCGTTGCCTACTTTTCAGCGCATGACAAACTCTCATTACAGCACACTAACTGTGTGTGTGGCATGTGTCGCTTAGATGCAATTATAGTTTTTAGCTCGTTTAAACTGCAAATAAAGTTGTGCGTGTATTGCTCTGTGTGTGTGTGTGTGTGTGTTCGGCATTATAATACTTTCGAAATAGCTGACAAATTTGCATAGCTGCTGCTGCTGTTGCTGCTTGCCGTGCACCTAATTGACTTTCCAAACTGTTGGCAAACAGGCTTTTAATTCACCCAGCTCGCTCTCTCACTCTCACTCTCACTCTCCCCTCTCTATCTCTCTCTCTCTCTCTCTTTCTCTCTGTTGCAGACAGCGAACTGTCGCTCAAGGACAATGCACGCAAATTTGGCGCTGGCGGCCAAACGCTGACGCCGCGTCACACAATCGACGCGATACTCGGCCTGAAGAATCGCAATGGCCAACAGGGTCAACTGCAGACGGAGGGCAGCGATGGTAAGCCAACAGATAATTAATAAATAATTATTTCCATAATAAATAAATGTTATTCACGAACACTAAATAGAGATGCAAACAATAATTAATAATTGAATGATTAATTCACTATTTTTAAATTAACTTCATACTACAACTTTAACTATTCCGCAATCGAAAAAACTTCTGTAAAAAATATCCCTCCTATCATTCACTTATTATGGACTGATTCGTAATACAAAATATAAAAATATATATGTAAAAGACTATTCCCTAAAGAGCGGCAATAAATCAAAAATACTAATAATAGTATTCCTTTAGAGCAGTACTACTAATAATAGTATTACTATTATTATTTGCGCATTAGTTTCGCACATCTGTCAACTACTTGGCTGCAAAGTGTTTGCCGATAAGTAAAACTGCAAATCGATTTCAATTACAGTGCAACCTTTTGTGCCAAACAATCAACAAACACAATCGCAAAATTATATTAGCATTTATGTGTAGCTTCTTGCCACACTCCCACTCCCCTTTGAAGTTGTTATTTGGCCAAGAAGCCGCAAACTGGTAACTGGTAACTGGTGACTGGTAACTGGTAACTGGCGTCTGCCGGGGCTGCACTTTAGCGCCGCCTTGGCTCGATGCACGACAGCTGATAAGCCGAAATCAGTCAACGGTAATCGTTAACATGGCCAAAACGGGGATTAGAACTCACAACTTGACGTTGGCGCTGTTGTGGGCGTCAGCGTCTTGCCATTGCTTATTCTTGGCCAATTTAAACTTTTATTACACACATATTTCTCTGTTGGCCCAAACAGCTCGTTACCTTGAAGGCTTTTTAACTGGATTATAGTTGGATTTATGCACCGTTGCCATCGGTGCCTGGCACACGATTCGCACCCAAGACCAACAAAAAAAAACCTATCTAATGGATGGCCTCACTCCTCCTCCTTAACCCTGTCCCTCTCTCTTTTTTTTGTGGCTCTCTGCCATTTATAATTTATTTCATTTTTGTTTTGATTGCCGACAAGCGATTGTCGCACGCCCCCAAATCCCATCAAGTCGCAACTTGCGAAAAATGGGAGGTTACATTCTATTTTTTCGATGATTGCGCCAACTGATTTCAATAGCGTCAGCTTAATAATTTTTTATGTGCCTTTCTTGATGGCAGCGAGAGACACTAGAAAAGAGAAACAGACAGAAAAAAGGACGAAAAATATTTGCATTTGACAAAAAGAATTGATAAAGCTTATTCAAATATTTGTCAACAATCAACATTTGGAATTACTCTATTAAGAGGATAAAATTAAATCAGATTTAGGTAATATTATGTTGTCATAATACTTAAATAATTAAACGGGCACATTTGAAATTTTTTTTACTTTATTAGTAATCAGTTTATATGTGATCTAAATGAATTTTTAAAACACATATAAAATATTTTGCTTATATTTATTGATCAGATTCTTATTTCAAACATCAATCATTTTGTATACAAACAAAATTCGTAACAAAAATTAAATTGGCGAAAAATTGGCATAGGCATTCTTAGCAACATTGTACGCCCTTTATATAATTAATTTATAAACGAGTTTCCCTTAAACATCGTTGAATGTCTTTTTACTGTTATTTCGCCTTGACATCAAGACGTTTCCTGTTTGCCAATAATTGATTTGAAAAACGGAGACAAAAGGAAGACAAAATCAATTAAATAAGTTACAATTAATTCAATTAAAGAGCCAAGAAAAAAAGTTGGCCAATGAAAGACACAAAACAGACACGAACCGCACCTGCTATAGAAATAATACAAAAAACAGCAGCAGCAACAACAACAACAGAAATAATAACAACAATAAAGTGCGCAAACAAAATGGTTTTGTGCAAAAAAAAAAAAACGAGTCAACGAGAAAAAGCGCAGGTTAAATGGCCGCAAATTAATTAGAGGCAAGCAAATAAACCGGCTAAGTTGCAAGTGGTTAACAGAGTCTAGATGCGGAGAGTAAGGGAGTGAGGAGTGGAGAGAGGGGGAGAGAGGCTTGAGAGCGGGGCCAGGAGGTGGGGCATTAAAGGCAACCAAACCGGACTGATGCCTACGAAGTCATAATCATAATTAAACTGCGGCTAGACACAAGCTGTCAAAAAGCATTTAAACTGACAGCTGGCTGAGGTGGCGTCAAGCGAGCAAAGAGAAGAGCTGGAGGAGGGGATGGAGTCAAGAGGGGAGTGGGGAGTGTGGAGTGAGGAGTGGGAAGAGAGACGTGCTCATTAAACGCATAAAAGCGTTGGCTGCACAAGTGCATTAGGCGTCAATAAGTGAGCATGGATGTGATGTGAGCTGAGCTGAGCTGAGTTGAGTTGAACTGCATTATTAAAGATCAAGATAAACAGAGCTCAAACAGAGTAAGAGAGAGAGAGAGAGAAGCAGATTGATTCATCCATATTCACATTCACATTCACATTCACATTCATGTTCGCAGTCAGATGCGAGTTGACGCGGCATTAAATTGAGCATTAAGTCGCTTTAATGATTTTAATGCGTGTCCGAAGCGAGCTAAACGCGCGTCGGTGTTGCGGCCTGTGGATTGCGGCTTGCGGCTTATTAGCCGCTTTTGTTGCCACATATATAACAACAACAACAACAACAACAACAAGAGCGACAACAACAACAACAATGCGAGCCAACTCAATCCACTTCACTTTAACACGCTTGATTGACAGTTTTGTTTATGGCTTGTTTCGTTTTTTGATATGAGCTCGATATCGTGTATCTTGTATCTTGCATCTTGTATCTGAGTATCTGAGTATCTTTCTGCGTTGCGCCTGCGCCGGAAGATGTTAAGCACATTTTCTTAGTTTGTGCATTTCCTTTGGGCCCGATACCTGTTGCCCATTGACGACGCTCAACGAATGACGAGCATAAGCCGAACTTGTTTTCGGCTAATAACATTTCAATTAGGCCGCCGCCTAATGGCCTGGCCAACGAGAAACTGTCAAATCATCTGAGTGACGCGATTAACGTCAATTTGTCCTGAACTTCACTTCGTCCACACAGCTCATATTGCCGCAAATTAGAGCAAAACTCTTGCTCTCTTGGTCTATTGTTTAGGCCAGCATCTGTTTTATATAAAGGCCACGCTCAATTAGCCAGCGTAGGCTGGCAACAAAACTCATCTTGTCTTGTCTTGTCAGTAGCTGGCTTAATTTGAACCTTTTAACATTTCAACTCGCCCCGTTTTTTTGTTGGTGTTGTTGTTGTTGTTCAATGGTTTAATTTGTTAACAACCCAATATTTCCAGCTGCCAACTTTAATTGCCACAGCTAATGGCCAAACAGACAATCTCATATTTAAATTCAAATTCAAAATCATTTCTTAATTGAACTGTCGATCAGGCAATTTGCTGCTTTTTGAGTCTATGAATGAATATGAGTACTGAATTCAGCTGCGACTTTCACATGTGATAGTGGAACGAATGCTGCTCAGTTTTAAATGTAATGATTCGATTCATACACTACTCGCTAAAATTTCTCTTTGTGGTAATCAGTATTAGAAATAGAGCAACTTTTTTGACATACTGTAAGTATTTATAAATTAATGTTAATAGGGCATAATTAAAATCAATCAATTGAAATAATAATTGTTTTAATTGTTGCTGATTAATGCTATATTATTGAGTGAACAACTGTACATATTTAGTCGCCTTTTTTAATCTTATTAAAAGCAGAAAATAACATAAAATTACAGCTTCAAAAGCATCAGCTTTAAATCTTCTTTTGTATCTACTTTATCAGTTTTTATATAAATCTATATTGAAATGTCAGTATTTTTTAAAAACTATCTTAATAGTCACAAAATGAGTATCGTTAGATTAGTAAAAACTTTGCGTTCTAAAAATAAAAAAGGAGTCAACGATCTGTTGTCAAATAAAATGAGCAGACAGCTACCTCTTTGACAAACTTTAGATTTCAAAATTACCATCGTATATTTTGGTGGTAACTTTTCTTTCTCAAACAAATAAAGTAGTCAGATATCTGTTAGGTATTCGAATAATGTGAGCGGACAGCTATCTGGCACGTGTGAATAAAGTTTTAGGCTAAATTGAAATTGAAGGCTTCTTTGTGGATATTCACCGTGCGATTCACAGCTCACATGCGACGTCATTCATTCATTCACTTCGCCATTATTATTATCGTTGTTGTTGTTGTTGTACTCAAAGTTGCTCATTTGGGTCTCAAGCTCACGCAATTAACGCACGCACTCGGTGTGGGCTCCGTTCGCAGTCTGAGTTCGCGTTCGACTTCGAGACGGAGTCCGGGTCTCGGGTCTTGGGTCTGAGATTGCGGCTACTGTGGCTCTGTGGCTCTGTGGCTCTGTGGCGAAGGCAAAGGCACCTCATGTGGCGCCTTCACGCCTTTTAAATGCTATTTTCTATTATTTATTGTGATTATTATTGTTGTTATTGCTTTGGCTATTGTGCTACCTCATTTGTGCCTGTCTTGATGCTGTCTCCCTCTGAAGTTCTCTCTCGCTCTCTCTCTGTGCCTATGGTTTTTAAATTTCTTTGTAAAGTTTTCAAGTTAATTTCATTAACGCCACAGTGGCTCAAAATAAAATGCATGCGGTGCGTGTAAATTTCGATTGATTGCTGAAAACGCAGCTGAGGTTAATTCAGGCCATTTACAGCCGATGTGTTTTCTGGTTAATTAGCCAAATATTTGACCCAATTAATGCCTAGAAAATCTAAAAGACAAAGAGAGAGAGAGAAAATCAATAGGAGACAAGAACATCTAACATAAATATATAGTATAGTCAGTTCACTAGCCGCATAATTATTGGCCATTTGTGCCAGACATAATTACATTAGACAATCGCCAGAGTTGAATGAATTCGTATTCGATTTACAAGGGAGGCAAAGCGGGTTGAGGGGAGTTTCAGTTTATGTAATCGAACTGATAGTTCGGTCTCGTACATGCAAATTAAATCCAACTTGGCTACATCAAAAAGCAATTACACAAAAGACTATCAAATAATTACAGATATTCAGATATTTTGAGGGCAACTCGCAGTCGAACTCGAACTCGATTGCTGCCTCTCTTCGAAAACCCAATTTAACACAGAAATTGAATTTGGTTACACAAAAACAAAAACTACTCGTGCTCTGCAAAAGTCAGGGCAAACAGTAACCACCCACAAGTCTCCGTCCCGCCCTCCTCGCTCCTCTCTCTCCTCTCTCTCTCGGGGCTTCAACTTCAACTCGGCTCGGCGACAACTAATGACTTCCTTGCATGTCACGTGATATGTGCAAGCGGCAACGGCAGCTGGTACGCCCATTAGAGCCAAATACCTGCCCCGCCCACCCCCTCCGCCCCCACTCACTCACTGTTCGATTCCACCAACTCATCCTAGTTAACACCCAGTCTTTGGCCTTCAGCCGTTCGGGGGCCTTTCTCAGAATTTTTATTGCCGCACATTGTAAATACGAGGCGACTAATTGAAAGCCGTTTATTAATGGGGCAGCCAACAGGTGCGGGGGTTAAAGCGCCTCCTCCACGGGGGTTGGGGAGTGGGGAGGGGGAGTGGGGAGTGCTTAAATAACACATTGTTATTACCGAGGCAGGCTTTTAACCACATGGGCAGCGACAGCTTTATGACTTGGCCAACTGTCTAATTAAAATCTAATCAGTCCTGCAGCAAGGCTTTGCTGACAGTTTCTACCAGTTGCCCGAGCATTCTGTTCCCTGTACACTGTTCACTCTACACTGTGCTACATGATTCGATTGTGTAATCAGCCATAGCTAGAATGCATTTTGCTCGAGTTGCAGCTGCGACAGCTCATCAAAGATTGATGCTGAAGGAAGCAAATACGTCTTTGTTGCTGATCATTTATTTTTCTGCTTAGTGTCAATGTATTTTTATTTTAATTACAATTTTACAAATATGTATTTTACTTATTACATATTATTTCAAACGCATTATAAATAATGAAATAAATTGAAACAAAAAGTGAGTGTGAAATATTTTAACATAAATATTTCAAATTCAGTTGTCAACGAAGATCATATATATTTTGTAATCCAGTCTCTTTAAATGAACCATAGCTGTAATATAAATGTAAATTGTTATTAGCAGATATAAATAAAAGCCATACATATAGATAAATACAAAATATTTATATTAAATTTAATATAAAAGTAAATAAATTAAACAATGACATTTATATTAAAGCTATGATTCATTTAAAATATATGATCTATTTTAAATGAATCATAGCTTTAATATAAATGTAAATTGTTATTGTCATACACATAAATAAACACAAAATATTCATGTCAAATTTAATATAAAAGTAAATAAATTGAACTGTTACAACGTTGGACATATATGTATGTATATTATGTTATAAATTGAAAATTAATGTCATTGAAGTTAATGTCAATTTCAATAATACAATTTCCACTGTGAGCTTTGAACCTAGTCTCTTTACAAACTAATATATTGCATTCGGTCATTACTGTCATTTAAATTTAAAATTTTAATAAAATGTGGAATAGAATAGGTATATTAAAAAATATTTGTTTGTGTACTATACCAAATAAACTACTAATTTCGATTTGATGACAAACTACTTTATATTCATAGAAGATACGCTCTCTAACATTCTAACTTGAGTTTAACTTTCCTCACTTTATTTCTGTCGAATTGCAGGCGATGGAGATGCCTCGATGGCCGACGACGATGCCACCGACTTGCGCTGCAACATGTCGCTGACGCAGCTGCGCAACATGGACAACCACATGGCCAGCATGCTGCAGCAGCACGCCAAGAACGGGCTGAGCTACGGGCCGCCAACTCCGGCAGCGCCGCCGCCGCCGCCGCCGTCGCAGCAGCCAGCGGGTCACCATCACGGCGCCATGGCGGGGCATGCCCCCTTCGGCTACCACAATGCCTTCGGCTTCGGCCAGAGTCACAGTCACGGTCACAGTCACGGTCACGGTCACAGTCACAGCCATCACAGCCATGGACATGGCTATGGACATGGTCAGGAGGAGGCTGCGGGTAATTACCTGAGTTCCATGCACCAAATGGTCGAGGCCAATCAATTGCAGCCGCCGCCGCCGCAGTCGCTGGCAGCGGGAGGCGCTGGGGTGCAGGGGGTGACGGTGGCGCCGCCGCCGCCTGGCGCCTACGGCAGCCACCAGCAGCACTTGGCGGCGCTGGCTGCGCATGCGCAAGAGCAGCACAACAAATATGCCAAGTCATCGCCGACGCCAACTGCTGCTGCTGCCAGCACCGCTGCTGCTGGAGCTGTCGGTGGCAACTACTTTGTGCCGGATGCAGCAACGGCAACGGGCAACTCGAGTGCAACTGGAGCAGCAGCGGGGGGACAGGGAACAGGGGCGGGACTGCGCGAATACGACGAGCGTTCAATGTCCTCGAACAGCGAACTGGACGAAGATGAGGATGATGCGGCAAAGCTGCAGAGCGATTGCAACATCAACATCGATGTAACCTCGCCGCCAACTCCGCGACCCCCCAACAACAACAGCAGCAACAGCGTCGTTGTTGTCGGCTGCAAGCGCAAGTCGGGCGCCTCCTCGGCCTACTGTGATGATAATGAGCCGAAATTAGCCAACGGCCAGCAGCTGGGCAATTACAGCATCAGAGCGCGCAGCCTCGACGAAGTCCAGCAGCAACAGCAACAACAGCAGCAACAGCAGCAGCAGCAACACTTTCAGCACGACTATCGCAGCAGCAGCAGCAACAGCAATAACAACAACAACAACAATCAGGCGGAGCATGTGGACAACGACAGTCTGGTGAACGGCAGCTGCGCATCCAGCGAGGATCTCAATCAGACCAACAACAGCGAACAGGGCGAGAAGATCACTTCCGGCAGCGACGATGAAGGTAAGTCCGATAGTTTTGGTTCTCCACTGATTTGTGCTGCTCACGGGTTGCCTTTGATTTGATTCGTCCAGGCCAGGACGACAACTGTGCCAAGAAGAAGCATCGACGCAATCGCACCACATTCACCACATATCAACTGCATGAGCTGGAGCGCGCCTTTGAGAAGTCCCACTATCCGGATGTCTATTCGCGCGAGGAGCTCGCCATGAAGGTGAATCTGCCCGAAGTGCGTGTTCAGGTGAGTTATCTAGCGAAGCGCTTGTCCAGCTTGACGTTTTATTTACCTCCTGACATTGGCTAATTGTGCAATCAACGTGTCGGACACGTCTGTCTGACCCACAGCCCCAGAGCCGGAAATTAAACAATTTCCCTTTGCTATTTATTTTAACGAAATTAAGTTGTGCCAACTAAGCGCCCTCCTCGATCTCCCTTAGCTCCAGTGTCTGCAAGTTGTTAACAGCTTGACAAGGATTTATTCCCAACCAACAACCAACATACGAGTACTCATAGATAACAAGGGCTTGCAACTCGTTGTGCTCACATGAATAATTCGTTGCATTTACCCCTTGGCAGCAGCTTTCGTCACTCGCAACTTAAATTCCAGAGTCATTTAAGTCTCTTACTGAATAATATGAAAACTCTTCAATATGGGTAACTTTCAGCTCTCAATATCATATGTTTCTCTATGATCCAAAAACATTATATATCAATTAGTATAAATTACTGTTGTATGAAAAGCATATATGTTTCACGATGTTTCACATTCAATTTTGTCATCGAAGTAAACATGTTCGGTTTCATTTTCAAGATGGAAATCTATTTCACAAAATTATTATAGTCGAATATTACATAAATTGTTTATTCTTGTTTTTTTCAATATGAAATGGAACATTGTTATATTTATTTATACAATATATTTTACTATATGTTAAGTGAGTGGCCTTAAAACAATCTTGAATCCAAATTTTAATTGCGAAAATGATCGAATATGGCAAATATTTTTTTTTGTATATGCCATATTATTTTTTATCATTTAAAGAAAAAAACGACTTAAAATCAAAGCAGATTTGCTGCCATAACTTTCTCTGAAACATCATTACAATAATACTTTTGATATCCAAAATCCATAACGGATTTTAAGTATTCAGTTCAGTTCGCAATAAATTATTTTTATAGCAGTAGAGTCGTTTTTTGATTTGATATTTTTGTTTTAAAAGGAATTACTCAATAATGTAATAATTTACTTCAAAATAACATTCGATATGAAACTATGTATGTATATCATACCGTCTCCCATTAGATAAATATTCTGCAGATTGCAGTTTAATAATTTTACACCGCATACTCAAGTTTACTTTTGTCATTTAGCAGCTTGATATTTGTCCGCCCAGACGTATCATTAATCCTAAATCATATCCGGTTGCATGCGAGCTCGACTTTGAGTATCTGCTGTTGTTTTCCTTATCGATTCGATATCGTTAGCTACTGATTGTACTTTAGTCACTTGCCATCATAGAAACCGCTTTCAGTTCGCAGTGCAAAGTGCTTTGCCCCCATCCCAAGTCCCAAGTCCCCAGACCCCAAACCCCATTCCCTCGGCTCCAGTCCCATTCGATTTGTATGACAAAAAACTCCACACAAACTTTCGAGGCAGAGAGACAAAAAGTGCCATAACTTTCTTTCAGTGCATATTAAAATTTATGTCTCAATTGCGAAATGACAATGCAGGCCAGAAGTTAGTCGAAAGCGAGGATGGAGGAGGAAGGTGAAGAGGCATTTATGCTGAGGAAATAATGCACTTTATGAGACTGTGCGCCTTTTGCTCTGAGCTCTAGAGAGGAGGCAGGCAGGCAGGGAGGACGATGCATGTCTGGCAGCCATTCGTTTCGGGTGGCAAATTGCGACGTTAACGGGCGGGGCGCCTCGTAAATTCCTTTCACAGCGGTGTAGCATAAAAGACGCCTGCTCGCCCCCCCAAAAAGCAATCGGAGAACCCAATAAAAGTACTACGAAAATAGTCAAAATACCCGAAAAAAGGAGCAAACGCGTTAAAGGACTGGGAGTATTGAAGGGTTCGAGTGGCAGGCAGCGTCTAATTGCAGTGGACCAGACTGACTTGGCATAGTTTTATGTGTTATTCTAAGCCATAAACTGCAGTCTACTGCAAAAGGGGGGAGGGAGGTAGGCGACAATCGTCAGTCGTCAGTCGGTTGAGGACAATATCAAATTTCATGAATTCGTTTCCTCAGACGACAAATCATTTTTATTGACTAAACATTATCGTGCCGCAACGTTGCAACGTTGGCGACACTGTCTGCGGCCTGTGGACTGTCGCGGCCTGGCAACACAAATGTATGCACATAAATAAATAAATAAACAAATAGCGAAATACAGCCAAATACTCGTATATATGTATAAATGGAATACAAAAGTAATGAACGAAAATCGCATACAAATTTCTTGCACCGACGGCGCTGCGATTTATCAGCGTTTTTCTAGATGGTCGTACGGCCCTCATGTGTCACTTTGTCAAATTGACACGAATTCAAATTATGCCACAAGCCCAGCCACCCACCCAACTCCCTCCCCCTCCCCCTCCCTCCACTCTCGACCCCTTCTATCGCTCACCCCTTCGCTGGATGCACCCCTTTTTTGGCAAGCACTCACCGAATTCCTTCTACGCTGCGTTCCCCAAAAAGTTTAACTCGTTTTTTCGATTTAGTGGGCACGTTTTTTTTCTTTGGGGTGCTTCCCCCCCTTTGCAAGTGTGTGTGTGAGTGTATTTGTATGTGTATGTGTGTAATCGTATTTGCGGTTAGTTTGCATGAAGTTCTAGTTATCGTTACGGGCTGGGAAATTGCTTGGTGTGCAACTCGTTGAAGGTGGAAATTTGTTTTGATTAAGTTTGCACACACACACACATACACACCCAGATACACAAAAGGAGAAGAAGTCGGAGAGCAAACTTGTACGGGAAATAAGAAAGAACAACTTAATAAAGGCAGCCCGAAAAGATAATACACTGACTCAACTTTATATAATACTGAGAGATGAACTTGATAAGAAAAGACAACAATTTTCCTAGCACTAAAAAGTAATTGGAAACATATTCTTCGTATTTTTTATAATTAATTAATTTCATATAGTAGTTTTGATGGTATTACAATTTTCTTCGTCCATACTCTTAACAATTTAAGTATTTTCGATGTTATAAAAATTTGGAAAAATATCCATAGTCAATTTTAATATTAATTATTTTAATTTATACTTTTTGCTAGTGCTAAAAGTTCAATTGAAAAAATATTCTTCAAATATTTTATTATTAATAATATTGTATTGTTGTAGTAAAACTTGCAAGAAAAGAAATGTTTCAGGGGTACATAAAAAGATTGGAAAGTTAATTAATTAATAAATTAAATGAATTCAAGTTTTTTATTTTTTGTATATCGACAGAATTATTAAATTCATGTGCATCAATTTATTGAACAATTTATATATGTTAAGCAAAGTACAAACATATTTATGATTTTGCTTTTCCACACAACCCG
Organism: Drosophila formosana; assembly: GCA_035045625.1. Lineage (NCBI taxonomy): Eukaryota > Metazoa > Arthropoda > Insecta > Diptera > Drosophilidae > Drosophila > Drosophila formosana. The sequence goes on from JAWNOW010000232.1 coordinate 23,929,482, forward strand.
CAAGAATAGTGTAATATTTTAGTTCATTTATACTAACTGAGTTGTTTCTTGGCCAACTCAGAGCAGAGCAACAACACAAACTCAAACTCGGCCCAAAACCGAAGCGTGGAGTCAGTCAATCAGTTGAGTTCAGTTTGGTTCAGTTGGAAGAGGCAGCTGGCAATACAACAATTTCTTCGTTTAGATGAGTTCATTTTGGGTTCTATTTCTGAATTTGCTTTCGGTCTTCGTATTGTCACTGGCATTGCTTTGCTTTGCCTTTGCTATTTCTGTTGGTATTGGTATTGGTTATGCCACGTGCATTGTAATAGATTTGCTAAATGTTTGTTTAAAAAGTTTGATTGGATTTTGCATTTGATGCATTGTGTTGTTGTTATTATTGCCGCATTGTTGTATTGTTGTGGCTTGTTTGATTGTTGTTTAAATGGCAATATTGCCTGCCACTCCTTTACATTGTAATGGAGCAGCTCCGCTCGCCTCGACTCGACTCGACTCAACTCAACTCGACTCGACTCCACTCAGCGACCAGCAAAAAGGAATCTAAATGAAATTGAAATTGTGTCATTTTGTGGTTTTTTATTTTATTTTGCATTGGCACTGGCAAAGCAATTAATATTAAACCCCCCACGAGGAGGAGTTATATCCTCTTGGCATATCCTCGGCTTAGGCTTATCTCAGATGGTAACCAAAACAGAGACGCGTTAAGCCCCGGCAAATTAAACAACAGATTAACGGACTAAACAACCACAAAATACAAAACACAAAACACGAGACTCGAAGACTCAAAGACAGACAGACACATCATTAACACTGCAAAAACACAGCGAGTTCATCAGCTGCCATCAGCTCCCCTTGTTTCATGCTATTTTTTCGTGTCGTTCCTTTATGATGTGAGCCAGAACATATGGCCAGAAAAGTGCCTCATAGATGACAATTATTTTATTTGGATTACACGCTGACAGCCAACAATTTGCGTCGAGGGTCTTTGGCATCGCCTTTGGTTTCGGTTACATTCAAACATCGGCCGGAGACGTTACGGTTTTAAGGGTTAAACGTGCTCCAATCATACGGCGTATTAAACACAATCGAGTGCGAAAGGCTTCACACTCGGCGTCGAAAAAGAGTTTAATTAAAACCTAATTTGCCATGGCAAAGCAAAGCTAATTGCGACCTTTTAACCACAACGATTACCCTTCAATAGGGGTTGATTGATCGACGATGCCTAACATACTTCTCACTATTTGCTCAATACATAATTTCCAATGCTTGCTTGACTGACTGATTGTCCATCATGTGGTGAACATTTAGATTGATTTTGGGAAAAGTGATTCAATTACATGTATATGCTATTTTTAATTCATTTAATTTATTTATGCGTAAAACACAAATTAATTATGTTATGAAAATAATACTATTAAACAAAAAATTAAGATTGATTCCGGGTAAAATCCCAAAATAACATTTTAAATAAAATGTAATATTTTTGAAAATAATTTATGTATGCAAAAAACACAAATTTACAAATTGGATTATTCGAATTTTAGGCAATAATTATATTTAATCAATGAAAAATAATTCGATTACATTTATGTGATATTTTCATTTTATATAATTTATGTATGCCAAAAATACAAATTTACAAATTATGTCATAGTAATTATTACCAATAATAATTTGTATTTAATCAATTATTAATTTTTTGATGGGAAAAAATATTGAATTACAGTTGTGTGCTATTTTCATTTCATATAATTTATTTATGCCAAAATAATACCATTTAAATCGTTTAGACAATAGATCAGTTAAATCAACAGCAATCTCATAGTAAAGTATTGTACAATATCCAGATTCAATTTTGAGAACTATATGGAACATATGTATGTAATCGATTTATTTATGAGATATTATTAAATGAAAGTCAAGAAGTTCTATAAAAAGATTGGGGAAACATGCGTTGCGTGCTCTGGCTTCTTGCCTGTTTGGCAAAAGTAAATCAAATGGCAATTTTTCAAGTACGAGTACGAGTAAAATGAGAATATAAAAGGAAAATAAAGGGAGCGCATAGGAATAACATACGAGTAGCTTTTAGTGAAATTGTCGAGCATGGCAATTGTTATTAATATTATTAGCAGCAAAAATAAACAAATGAATGAGAATGCCTGTCAATTATTTACCATAGTCAAATGATTAAATATCGTAAAAATGTCAAAGGACAACGGCAGGCATAACAATCGTATAATAAACGAGATGGAAATAGTTATTTATCTGCATATTGCGCATACGACGTGTGTGACGTGACAGGCGACTCTTCTGCTTGTGTCTGTGTGTCTGCGAGTGTGTGTGTGAGTGTGCGTATGTGTGCATAAAAAGCAAACAAATAAAAATGTCATTTCACTAACAAATAAAATAGATTTTTATTGCATTCCACTTGCGCCATTGCCATGGCCTGGCCTTAAGTTGTTGTTGTTATTATTGTTCTTGCCGTATTTTTATGTTCGTTTCTCCTTTGCGTTTGCTTTTGCTTTCGCTTTGTTTTTTATTATTATTATACTTACAGTCAGAGTCTCTCTCTCTCTCTCTCTCTCTCTCTCTGTCTCCATATGTGTCTGTCTGTCGAATCGATGCGATGCGATTCAACTCGATTCGTTTTTGTTCCGATTCGATTCGATTTGAATCGCTTTCGCTTTCGTTTTCACATGTCATAATAATAATAATGCATATTAGGCTCGTTTTGTGCGCTTTTATTGAAATCCTATACAAATCTAATAATGAAAATAATCAGAAAGCAAAAGGACGAGCCAAACTACTAAGTTGTGTCGTAAAAATCAAACAAACCAGAATATCAAATGAAATATACTCAAAATTGAGCTCGACAATTGCCTGAATGGGCTCATTTGCCGCCCCATCTCTCTTCTCCCTCTCTCTCTCTGGGGGCTGTGAGTTTTCAGTTTATTCACGTTATTGTCAAAGCGCCAACAATTGGTCATTGGGGAAACACGCCTTCAAGAGGCGACCATTTATCGGGGCACTCTCTGTGATTTGTCCAGCTCCAAAGTGGACCCATTGACGCCGCCTTCGATTATTTTTATAATTAATGCAAAATTCCAACGACAGCTGCTCGTTGCTGGTGTGGCGTGGGCGTGTGGAAGGGGCAAACAATTAACACATTATGCCACCTTTGACACAAGCACACAAGAAAGCCACAACAAAGCCAACGCAAGGGTAAACAATAATAAATAATAATAAAAGCAGTCAGAGTCAAGTATGAGGGTAGTCGATATGTGTGTGTGTTGTGTTGTGTTGTGTGTGTGTGTTTGTTGCACATCTGCTGCTTATGCTCAGAGCAAACTGTCCAATAAAACAAAGCAAGCAGCAAACACTTGAAGCGAGCTGCCTAATTACGAGTTTGCCAGCCTGAACAATGAACAACAACAAATTCGCCTCTGACTCTTGAACTGCATGCAAAATGGCCGAAAATAGCCCATAGCTACAGTAAAGGCAGGCTAAGAAGACTGCGATTCAATTGAAAAAGCATACGAATGTATAAATAGGTCAGTAAAAGTTGGTTGCAAAAAAAACAGATGATATGGAATACACATTTATTGAATTTATTTTATCTATGGATGTTCATTCCATATTTGTATAGTTTTATAAATGTTATCTTGCTCATAAAAATAAGCTAGCAAACATACTGTCAATAATAAAAGTTGCTCCAAAATTTCAGCTCTTGCCGCTAAGGTTCACTCAATATGATAGTTTAAAATTGAAATATCGATAAATGTATTTTTTATAAAGCATATTAAATCCAAAGCCTGATCAAAATTCTTCCATTTTTGATTATAATATTTCTACTTGTTCTTTGTTAAATAATTCAATGTAGATGCCAATGAATTTTATTATAGTTTGGTAAGGATAGGTTATTTATCATTTTTTGGTCAAATTAGCTGTATGAATTGTGACCGAATTTGACATTATTATAAATAAATATCAAATCTAAAATTTCATATAGTATTTCAAGTCCAAGGGCTATTTAATTCCTTCAATTTTGAATTATAAATTTCAACTTCTTCTTTGTTTAGTAATTCATTGTAGCTGCCCTAAATTCAAATCTTTTTGTGAGCAGCAAATTCGACTTCGATCTCGAAGGCGTTTGCCTAGCCGAGCTTATTACAGCGCTCACAGCGCAGTGTCGGCTTTCAGCTTTCGTTTCTGTGGCTGCCACAGAGCAGAGAACGGAGAGCTGTGCTGCTTTCAATTAACCCTCATTAGGGGCTCGTTTCACAAAGGACACGGAGTGAGATGCCGCCTTGATGGAGCTTTACCTGAGATCGGGAACGCCTAAGCAAATGCGTGTCGCAATTAATTAAGTTGGCAATGCGAAGACAGAGACAGAGTAAGATAGAGAATGAGAGAAAGAGAGAGAGAGGACTCAGCTAGTCCTAGGGAGCAGAAGGAGAGGCCGCAAGGACAACAGCTCCGTTGTGTTCATCATCTTTGTCGTCGTCGTCGTCGGCATCGTTTGTTCAGTTATTTGTTTGTTTGCCAGAGCGCTGCCCGCTCTGTTGATGCTGCAATGGCATCCAATTTCATTCCTTTATGCGACTTATTGAGTTTACGCTGAGCTCCACGTTGCCGCTGCGGCCTGCCCAGAAGGGTGTCGTCTACGAGTCGCCGTCGTCGTCGCAGTCTTTGCCTTTGAGGCAAAACTTTAAAGCGCTTTTGCCGCATCCTTTTATCTCGGCAAGTTTACACATGCTTCGAGCACTGACTGCCAGACTGGGAGACTGGCACTGCCAACGTGTGCGTAATTTAAGCTGCGAAACGTGTCCTGCCAACTCGACTCACTTGATCCTGTCGAACGGCAATGATTGCGCTTTTTGCCAGCTAATGAAATCAAATTGAGACGCACACGCGTGCTGCGGATTAGTCGCAGTTGTTTAGTGGCTGCGACTAGGAAATGTCCACCCCGCCGCACAGGCATGTCCACTTGTCAAGAGGAAACAAAGCCAGGTCATAATTTGTTTAGGCATCATATCGAATTTGGCGTAACCTGTCAACACATTTCAATAAAAATGTATAAATCAAAAGGAATGAAATTATAAATCATTTTGCCTCCCCCGTCGACAGTCGTGTCGTTTCCACCCCTGGCACACAGACACGCACGCACATAACCTCACTTGACATCAGGGGTTACAGCCCAAAAAGAGGGCAGCAAACATTGCGCTGCATGCCCGAACCCCCGAACCCCCGACCTCCCCCTTTGCGCCGTCAACCCTGACAGCGTCTGTCCTGAGGGCGAGCACTCGAAATATGTTTGGCTTAAACTGAAACAAAATACGATCAAATGTAATCAAGCGAATACAATTACAATTACAATGAAATTATGCCGTTTTTTTTGTCATAAATTGCAAAGAGAAAGAGAAAGAGAGAGGAATAGAGTGCGAGAGAGAGAGAAATATAGCTTAAGCTTAGCAGCTGTAACTAAATTTGTGTCTGGAAATGTTTCGCTGAGCAGCTGCTTAGTTTCATCTCAACTCAACTCAGTTCAAAGTCCACTTGAGACGTCAAGTGCAGAGGCCACTCCATGCCAGGGGTGGGTGATTTGCCACCCCTCGGCGAGGCCATGAAATTATGAATATTATTCAATTTAAGTGCCTAAATGCTGTGTAATGAGTTGCACATCTGTTCGCTGCGCTGAAGGTTTCAAGTGCGACACAAGTCAAGAGCAACGACAGCAACAACATCAACATCAACATCAACAACAAATCCTGTTGTGTAGTCCAAATTTTCGCATTATTATTATCGCATTATGGCACTTGCCTTCAATTCATTTCTTTTATGTGTCAGATGTCAAGTGTACACAGAATATCCCTTTAAATTCGTGTGCACAAATCGAGTAAGCGGCAAAAATTGTTTTTCTTTCATTTTTAACGAGCCCGAAATTGACAAATAAACTGATTAGATCAAGCTTAACGATACTTTCTAAAGATGCAGCCAAAAGCTATTAAATTGCGTGTAATTGTGTTTAACTTTGAATGCAAGTTTGTTAAGCAGTGTGAAGCGTGTTGTATATAAAAGATATTTATTGAAACGTTTATAAGGGAAACATGATTTCAGTCTGTGGAGGCAAATATAATTTCGCAAAATTTCACGAAATTTACCAAGCAGCAGAATATAATTTTAATGATAAGATATATCTAAATAATATAAAATATAAAATACTAAGAACTACATTATGTTTGTGGGGACTAAATATATTTTTTAAAAGGTATAGAAAGACGCAAAATGATAAATCGAATAAGCTAAAATAGCTAGCAAATAATTAACTGCTCGATTGATTGAAGTAACTTGATTTCCAAAGATTGACTTCCTTTACAGTTAACCGAACTATAGCTCCACTAATTTCCATCTCATTACTATAAGTAATAGCACACGCTGCACTAAGCAAACTGGCCCAAAATGGATTAGTTCTAATGTCGTCTAATAAGGAATTGATTATGCATTCACTTTGCACGCGTGGTTGGAGCAGTCTTTATCAATTCAATCAAAGAGAGCCGCAGATACACAATCTGTGAGATATTCCCAGGCAAACGCTCAGATACTCGTACAAACGCTGTCAGTTTAAATGAGCATTGGGCTTAAGTTGTCAAATTAGGCCCGAAAACAGAACAATTTCAATTTGGGCTCATGTGACTCAGGCGAGAGTGGAGTCAATCAAAAGAAATTTTCAACGAAATGAGGCAGGTACTGCTTATGGGTTACCTTCCTGTTTATTCTTTCTCTCTCTCTCCTCTCTCCACTACTCTCTCTCTCTCTCATTCTTTCACTCCCTCACTCTCTTTTCGCATGAAACGATATGTGAAATGTGACTTAATCAGCTTTATATAAATGCTTGTTTTGACAACGACAACGACATCGACAACGACAACGACGTCTCAGCTTGAAGCTTTCCCAGTATTTTTGGGTATCAACCCACACACACACACACACACACACACACACAACAAGCAGCTTATTATAATTACATGTATGTATTTATATTTTGTTTTGGTTTTTTTCTGGGCTGAAATGTGTGACATGGTTCTTGGGGCTTTTGATTTCCGCTTTTAATTAATTTGTGTAACATGCTAATTGGTTTTATGCGTTTTACGCGTATTCAAATCGTTTGTTTATTATTTAATTATTATTTCCAATTTTGTGGTCGTTTCTCTCTCGTGTTGTTGGTGGTTGCGCGACCTCTATGAATAAATCATAAAACACTTAAATAATTTTCCGTGCGCTTGCCACTTTATTATGTGCTAATTAATCACCTAACCAATTTTTCGGCCTCGCTTTGCTGCTCTCTGAACTCACTGTATGCCACATTTTTGGCTCACGCAAAATACATAATTAAGTTATCAAAACCAGCAACAACAACAACAACAGCAACAACGACAAGGAGAATGCAAACGAGAGCGAGAATAACAACGAGAACAGCTTGAACAACTTTTAATATATGCAACAAACTTTTAGCCACTGCACAACACACACACATACACACACACACACTCTCAGGATACACACACTCACACAACTTCGCAGTCGACTAATTTATTTTGTCATAAGGAATTATTCAAATTATGCGCGTAATCAGCCAGCGTGGCAAACGCCAGCGAAAATAACCGCCGGCAATTTTTCGGGTGCTTAGAACTAAACGCCGACCTGTCTGCGAGGGTTGCTGCAAAAGTTCAGCTTATTTACATAGACATCAGGGAAGCTCCTACAGCGCATATGGAAGAATTATAACAGACCAATGAACAATAGAAACTGTGTTTCTGCTCTTGCACTTAAAAGTATCCAAATGTGGACTTTAATTACTTTTCGCTTCGTATACGCATGGTGGACACTAATTGGGGCTTGCTCCAATGCACAGTGTGGACTCCAATTTCGGATCACTTCGTGCGCCCTGTGTGGATTGCAACTGCAACGAACTGTGCTCTCTCAGCTTCCACAACAACACTTCATTGTTGTGGATTCTAACTGCTGTGCTTTTTATTGAGCAAAGTTTCTGTTTTATCTATTCATCAATCTACACTGACTCACACTTCATTTCTAGCCGTCGTTTCTCTTAAAAATAAGTATTATTTATGTTATTTTGGGCAAAGCTATGATTATTGAAATCAAAGCGAAATGTTAATGGCCACATCGAAAACAGAGACGTTTTCGACCTCCCCCTTAACCTGTGCCCCCTGCCCCCTTTTGCTGGCTTGAAACTGTTGCAAATTAAAAATGCGTCGTGTGTGTGTGTCAACAAAACGCGAAGCAAGCGACAAGCGGAGCGTGTGACTGTCCAACTACCCACGATCCAAAGCTAAAGCCAAGCCAAAGCCGAAGCCACTCTCTTAATAATGCCCATTCCCAGTCGACTATTTGCCAAGCAGCTGCTGGGCATATTTGTCGTCCTTTGTAGCCGATTTAACTGCTTATTAACTGTGCGTGCGACTGTTCGTTGGGCTCCTCCCCTGCCTCAGATCTTTCTCTCTCCCTCTCCCGCTCTCTCGTTCTCGGCATGTCAGCAAGTAAATAAATAGCTAATTAAATACAGGGTGACACGTGGCGCAAGCAAACACGCCCTGTCAAACAGTGCCAACGACTGTAGTCGAATTATTCTCCCCGCCGCCCTTTCCCATCTTGCTGCTGCTGCTTCGACAATCTCTACGGCAGTCAAAGTCAGCTCAAGTTGAGCAGAAGAAGGCCACAATCAGAAATTCGTATTGAAATTGAAAGAAAATTTGAGCGCGTTGATCGAGTGGGTGTTAAATGAGCCAAGCACCAACAGAAGGACCTGCCTTTAGCTGCCCTTTGACTTTTCACATGCGATATTTGAGGCGATAAGTTTGTCTGCGGCTGGCAGCGGTCACAAGCACAGGACGGGGGAAGGGGCAACAGGATGAAAGTCGTGTGTCTCGCTTTGTATTACTGCGACTCGAATGCAACCTAAACTATCATTAAGGCTAATGAGCCAGCCAAGGTAGAGAATATACATATGTATTAGCCACAGTCACAACTCTGGGAAAATTCCAATTCCATTAGGGTAAACATTTTCAAAGAGTGTGAAAATTCAATTACACCAAGTACGAAGAATATAAATAATAATTATATTCGTAAGTACCTCTCAATCATGGACAAAATACTGAAACAATAAGGCATACGTGCTATGGTCTTTTATAAACATTTGAAATAGCAAATATACATATTTGTACACATGATAATCAGGTCAGTGGTCTCAACTATTATCGACCTAATTTTACTCATTATAAAAAAGTTTCATTGAAAACATAAATTTGATCGGTCTTGTGTAAGAAAGTTGTGATAATTTATTTCTCTCTATCTCAGCTTTCAATTTGGAACTGCTTTTACATGCTAATTGGTTTTATGCGTTTTACGCCTATTCAAATAGCTTATTTATTTTTTTATTTTTTAGAAAACTTCTTATATGGAGCTTAAATTTAAATAAAAAATTCATTTACGAAATGTTAAGTTGAGTAAAATCGAAAAACTCTACTGAGAAGTCGAACTATTACAAATTAAGCAGAATTTTGTATATTAGAAAATACACAAATTCCAATCTCAAGAACTTTCTGCAAAATCTGCAGAGTCAGATTCATTTCGGTGAAGCCATCTTCGGTCCTTTTAAGGGAGCCTTGCCGCTAAGAGGAGGAAGGACAAAGCGGCATCAAGTGTAAATCAATACGCTTGTCGGCTCTTAAACTAATTAAAACATCTTGTGCGCTTTGTGGTCGCAGCAAGCTTTTGTTTGCCTCTAATTTGCCCCCGAAAATTGAGCTTGCTGGAGGCAGTCGAGGCAGGATGCCGGGCAGCGATCCTGACTGAGAATGAGACTGAGGCTCAGACTGAGGCGAGTCGAGTCGAGGGCCGGAACTAAAAGCCAACAAAAGAAAAACATGTCATAAACTAGCGCAAAAGGACTCCACGCTGAGTCTTTGTTTGGCGCGCCGAGGGCTGACGGACTGACTGAAATTATGACAGGCGAACTGCATTGCAAGGATATGACTGATGTCTGTCTGTGTGCCAAACTAAAATCCTGCCAGCCATATAATTAGGGTCGAGTCTGAGTTTGAGTTTGAGTTCGGGTCTGGCAGTTTTTTAATTGAATTAAAGCTTGCACACGGCCAGCGAAAGGGAGACAGAGGAAAAGAAAGAGAGGAAGCGAGGAGAGCTGAATGCAGATGCATTCGACGGGACATTAGCTTAGGCGCCGCTATCAATATCCTTGAACGCAACGGGTTGTCGCAGCCCTGCTCTAATTATACAGTCCACGCCGTAGTCGAAGCCTCAAGCCTGAAGCCGAAGCCTGGCATTTTCCATGCAATTAAATAGCTATCGCAACTTCAACTTCAATCAAATTGATTGAATTGCATGACATGCGAAGTGAAATGGGAATACGATGATAGTTTAGATGGAGCGACAAACGATAAGCGATATACGATAAACGATAAGCGGCAAATTGGCAGCGCCCAAAGGCCAAAGCTAGTTAACCAAATGGCAACAAAACTTTTTCCAATTTGTTAGCCACAAAAACGGAGACTGAGACGGAGACGGAGACGGAGACGGAAGTATTCCAATGAATATGTATGCCAGGAACCTCAACAATGACCATTATAATGACAAGATGTCTACCTCGATTTCCCTACCCTCCCCCATCCGCCTTCTCTCTCGCCTCAGTGTCGTCTCTATTGCCGTCTCGCTCGCTGCGTAGTTCAAGTTGCAAACAGTTTTATTAAGCTGCTGAGCTCTTGTGTGTTAAAAGTCAATTTTCCAATTTGCAAACTGTCAAAAACATTCGAAAAGCAATTTGTGCCATAGCACACACACACACACACACACAAGTAGGAAAGAGAGAGAGAGAGAGATTGAAGAAGAGAGGAGGACAGAACGATTGCTGAGAGTACAAGCCAAATTGCGTATACGCCTTGTATGCTTTTGGGCGACGACACTTTGCGGCAGAAGTTTTCCAATAAAACGGCAAAACTTTGCTGCGAACAAAATTAAAGAAGACGACGACGACGACGACGACAACGATGAGAATAAAGGTCGCCCATGGGGTTGCTCTTGTTGCTCTCGCTGCTGTTGTTGTTGTTGTTATGGGGGATGATGCTCAACGCCATTTAAGCGGTGGGTAAGCGGGAAGGCGACATCAACGTCACCATTTTTTGGGGTACACGGCAACGCAAATTGTTTGCTGCCAATGTGAAGTTTATGAAAAAGATTAAAGTTGAAAAGTGGTTGACTGGGCACTGCCAAGGGTAGTGTGAAGAGAGCGGCGAGGAGGCAAGGGGCGAGGGGATGGGGACAGTGTTGTGGCCTGGCGCGTGCTCTGGTGGAAGTGGCGGCAACATCAGCGCGAGCTCCACATGAATGCCAAATGCCGCAGGCAGGCGAGGACGAGGACGAGGACGAGGATGCTGCGGATGGGCGGGCAGCAGAAAATGTAGCAAAATTGAAAATGGCTGAAACAGGCTGTGTGTGTGTGTGTGAGTGTGAGTGAGAGAGTGTGCGTGTGTTTGTATTTGTGTCTATGGGGTGGAAAATTGAGTTTGATGCCAGTTGGGCGAGAAGAGGCCGGCGGAAGAGCAGGAAGAGCTGTTGCCACAACATAGCGAGGCGAGCATCAAGAGCCAAAGATGAAAGCAGACAATTTGCCATCGTCATCATGATGTGGATGCCGAGAATGTTGATGATGACGATGATGGGCGTGCCACCCATCAATACTACGCTCCCTCCTTCTCCCTCTCACCCCTCCTCCCTCTCGCTGTCTCTGTCTCTGTCGCTGTCGTCCTGCTGCTGTCACTCTTTTTGGGGCTTATGACGCACCATGAATGGAAATTACAAAATTGATTTTGATGATTTAATTAAAATGAAGAAGCACAAACTCAAATTATAACAGTCGGCGACCGGCAGCAGCAACAGCAACAGCAACAGCAACATGGCGCTAGCTTTTGAGTGGCCTCCCAATCCACCCTCGCTTCCCTACGCCGCCATCGCCCTCCCATCTCCCACTGCCGAATGTCAATATTCATTTAACATTTGAAGTTCGGCTTGTGTGTGTGTGTGTGTGTTTGAATGTGGCCTAAAGCTGCTAACTTTAATTTATTTTCTTCGTACAGATTTGAGAGACAGGAAATTAGACTTTGAGTTGGTTTTTGCTCCTTGAGCTTTGTTATTACAGTCCTCTCATCTATGCTAATTGAACTATAGATTCATTTGCCACTTAGCCAAACTTACTAAGCTGCCAAAAGTTAAAGTCAAATAAGACTGACAATTAAAATATGAAATTCCACAACATAAGCAAACAAATGAATTTCAAACATCTGATAAGTTAGACGTTTTCTATTCTTTAAACCAAAAGCAAATTTTTAATTTTTTTACAAGCAATTTAACTTTACATATTATTAACTTATTTATCAAATTTGAATTTTAAATTATTGGAAATAAGTAAGACTCAATTTGTTGAATTTAAATTTAAATAAATGTAAATTAAAATAATATAAAGACTAATAATATTTAATTTTAGAATAGTTTTTGAAGAGAAATTCCTGCTTCGAAGAACCCTTGATTAACAGACGTAATTTAAATTTGTGTTGCATGCTTTTTGGCGCGCAATTCAATTTTTAATTAGTCGCATTTAAACGATATTTTTACTGTTCGTTTGCATATAAGCAATTATCCAGCAGCCTCAAATACTTATTAGCCTTAATTAGTTGCCAAAGTTGATTTGCTCTTTGCAAAAGCACAGCACAAATTTCACTTTTCGCTCTTCCGTTTGCGACATTCGCTGCCAATCACTGGGCGGAGGGAGACGGGGGGAGGGAGGTTGGCAGACAATTAGCTGCACGCTCGGCAAATTTGTAATGCAAATCAGTTTCTGCCTGAGCGCCAAATTGACAACGAAAATAATTTTACGCGCCATTATGTTTAATTAAACAGCCGCAGCAACCAAAGCGGCACACAGAATACACACAAACAACAACTTCCACACACACACAGGCACACAGGCACAGACACAGACACAGCCTTGTTTATGTTGGCTGAAAGCAGAGCAACGATAGCAACAAGAACAACAAGGGCGACATAATGGTAATGAAATTTCCATCAAAAATAATTTCTTATTAATTTGCGCAAATTGCATTTAATTACTTTGAGCGCAGCGGCAGCGTCGCCGGCGGCATAACGGAAATCCAAAATACGCCGCCCACTTGCAGCCCACATGCCTCCCACACACACACACACACACACACACACGCTCTCTGTCTCTCTTTGCAACCCGCTTCCACTCTCGCCCGCCCGTTCTCGCTCTCTCTCTCTCTCTCTCTCTCTCTCTCTCTCTTTGGCTTGCGTTTGCTCTCTTTGCGTTTGCCACTAATTAGACAGACGCTTGGGCTGCGCGCTGGTTGGCAGAGCTGCTCAAAAGCTTCGCACACACACACACACACACATTGTAACGATAATTCTAATTAGAGCTACGGGCACTAATTGAATTTTATTTCTACAGCATTTGGCCACGTCAATCGTTGTAGTTGCTGTTGCTGCTTTTTGCTGTTACGCCATTTTGTTTGTCCATCTGTCTGTCTGTCTGACAGTCTTTCTACTTCTGCTGCTGCTTCTGCTGCTTTGTGCGTTCTCCCCTAGCGCTGTCTCGCTCTGACTTTTGTGTGCGGCGACTGTTTTCATTAACAATTTGGCTGCGGCGGCCATTTTGCTTTTTTGTTCCACTTTGTCGCTTGCTCTCGCTCTGGCACGTGTAATTAAGCTCATTCAGTTTTCCAATTATCTTTGATGACCTTCGTTGATGTCGTGGTTGTTGTTGCTGTTGTTGCTGCTGTCAGCTCTCTCGCATTGTTGTTGTCTGCTTAGACACTCTCGCATTTTGCGCCTGATTCAATTAGCGCTTCTCCTTGTGCTGCCCAAATTCGCCTACGCCGCGTTTAATTGCTCTGCGCTCGCCTCATAATTAACTGACACTTATGCGCTCCCTCGCTCTTTTGTCTTTCTCTTCGCAGGTCTGGTTCCAGAACCGACGCGCCAAGTGGCGTCGCCAGGAGAAGTCGGAGAGTCTGCGTTTGGGTCTGACGCACTTCACCCAGCTGCCGCATCGCTTGGGCTGCGGCGCTTCTGGGCTGCCCGTCGATCCTTGGCTCTCGCCCCCACTGCTGAGTGCCCTGCCAGGTAAGCTTGCGATCCACACCGATCCACTCGATCCACAACTAAAAGTCTTCCTCTCTTCATAGGCTTCTTGTCGCATCCCCAAACTGTTTATCCCAGCTATTTGACGCCGCCTTTGAGTCTGGCTCCGGGCAATCTGACCATGAGCAGCCTGGCTGCCATGGGGCATCATCACGGGCCACCGCCACCGCACGGTCCGCACAGTGGGCAGTTGGCGCCACCGCCCAGTGGGCCGCATCCGCCGCCACCACCGCCCCCGCATCCGCACTCGCATGCCGGGCATCATGCGGTGCCGTTGTCGCATCTCTCGCCGCACCTGTCACGCATGTCGCCGCACGCGACTTCGCTGTCGCCGCACCACGGCGTCCTTGCCTCACTGCCGCCCAATGCCACGCCCACCACAACGACAACGGCATGCTCGACCACGTCGTCCTCCTCCTCGTCGCTGGAGTGCAGCGGCCCAGACGTCTGCATGTCCCCGCAAAACCTCAGCATCTCCAATGCCGACTCCAACGGCGATCCACGCGATTGCAGCGACGTCGACGGCGGCAGCAACAGCAACGGCGGCGGGGGCGGCGGCGGCATGGAGAAGTGCAGCCAGGAGCTGCTCGATGTGGGGCGGGAGAGTCCTCCGCCGCCCTCGTCGCTGGCCATGAAGCGACCGACGACCACAACACCGCCACAGTCCGTTGCCGCCCCCTCGGTGGATATGCGCAGCAATTCGATCGCCACGCTGCGCATCAAGGCGAAGGAGCATCTCGATAATCTGAACAAGGGTCTCGTCTCCATGGTCTAGCTTAACCTCGAGTGTTAACCTTAGTTGCAAGATCCCTCACATGCTCCACGCTCCAATCAAAAGTTCTAATATCGTATCGTATTATCGTATTCCTTTAGTTATCCCAATATCGTGTATCGTATGTGTTTTAGTTTAGCGAATCCTCAGTTGTATAGCTAAGATCCAGTGAACCAAGAGTTTCCAAATCTCAAACAAGCGAATTCTCACAACTAAAATAGAGGCGTGTTCCCAACTCCACAATCATCCGGACTCCCCAGTAATACTAATTAAGTACTTTAGCCTTTGTTATACTCTCATTTATACATTCCGAAAATTCTATTATATATTGTAAAACTGATGCGAATGCGGAATGCGGAACATGCCGTCTAAATAGATATTACTTAGCATTATTTGTAACATTTCAATAAATCCTACAGACAGAAATCTGCAACTAATCACAATGCATATTAGCACAAAATAAATAAACAAGTTTTAGCTCACATCGATTTCTAAATTATTTACGCTCTCTTTTTTCGGTTTTCGGGGCGAAAGTGGGAAAATTAACTTTCTGTGAAATGGCGTCAAATGCAAATTACAATTTTGTTGACCACAAAATGAGGCCACCGCAAAATGTAAAAATTTCACAGCGAACAATCGATTTCAATAATCGTGCTTGCTATATAATGAGTTTAGTGGTATGGATTTGCGAGTTCAATTTGAATTAATGCCCTAGAAGAAGATTAAACTGACAACTTCATAAGCGATTTGGTGGTTTTTTGGAACTTTAACGAAGTTTTAGCTGCCTACAAATAATTATTTGGAAAGAAATAGAGATTTCATTTTATTGAAATTTTAAAATTAAAATAATTGTTGTGGATAGTATTTGGTAATAAAACGTACCAAGGAAATTACCTGGCTTACAAACGCATTGGTAACTTTATTGTATAATTTCATATTTTTTTTTGGAATTGTCTCTCATAAAAAGCACGTCTAAACGTATTTATTTTCTGGGAGCACCTGCTTATAAAACTGGATTAAGAAATACGCTTTGCTCCGATATTCAGATTCTTAAGAGTAGTAATTACCATTCATTAAATAAATAAATAAATTATCCAAATAAAATAAAGCAATCTAACCACCTAACTTGGTGTCCCTAGCATTATAGTTGCTAAGATCCACGCAATTACACGGAGAGATGGTCAGTGGGCATGGCAAAATCATTTCGCTTTTTGATGCTGATCACGAAGATATAACATATGTGTACTCCATAGGGTCGGAGATGTCTTCTTTTGTCTGTTACATACAGGCAAGATACAAGCAAGATCAACTGAGCCTAAAGAAAGCAGTTGTGATAGTCAAGCTTGTAAGCTGAATGTGCTGCCACTGGACAACAGATGGCGCCACTTGTCGTAGCAGAGTTAATCTAGCAGAGGGGCAGTTGAAGCATAAAGTCGTCCACACAGTTTAATTGAATGGTGAAATATGTGATTGGGTAATGAGGCAAGCTCGATCTTGCAATTAGCCCTATCAAAACGTTATCAGGATTGTTAATCGCCTTGTCAGAATCTCATTAATGACTCAATTAATAATCAAAGCCCCAGGCTAGAAGCTCCGAAGGACTCCAGAGAGAGAGCGAGAGCGAGCGAGCGCCTAAAGGAAACGCAAGTACGAGTAGAGACAAATTGAAATGGCTGACAAGCAGCAATTAAATGCAATTAAAAGGGACTAAATGCACAGCAAACAAAGGCGCATAATGACACATAATTGACAGGAGTAAGAGGGGAATATATCTTCGTCTTTGCTTGTACTATTTGCATGTAGTTGCTGTGGCCACAAAGCAGTAGTCAAATCTAATAAAATAATGAATAAATTATAATTGATTAACGCCGCGGGCAATTAAAATGTAAGCACGCTGACCACCTCCCGCTGCACACACACATTACAAGCACGACCTCGGCAGAATTCTGGTCTCTTATTCTCACTCTCCCATATGCAGAATGATAATTGCAGGCAATTACACCCGGAGCTTATCACACGCACAAAATCTTGGAAAAATCTCTTTCGAATGCACATAAAGAGCCCTGAGCGGGGGGAATTACACCAGCCGTAAATCGCCGGGGGAAATGAACCGGAATATATGTTGTGTAGGGATAGTTATAGTTGTAGTGTATAGGGATATTGTGGCATGCTAGGGGTGAATTTAGTTTGTGTTTATTTTGTGAGGCAATTGCAGCGTTGCAATCCATTTGAGACACTTAATTAATGCATGGGAAAATTACACTCTTAAATGGAAGTGCATTAAGCCATAAATAATGGAAAGTAATATCAATTTATAAAGCACAGCGAGTGTTTGCTGTGAATCAGACTACGTCGCAAAGTGGAGAGTGCATTAAGGAATTTTAATCCATTAATATTATTTCAAAACCAAATTAAAAAACATATTGCAAACAAATTTAAATTGTAATCACATTCAAATGTTGTAGTGGCGCCATCTATGGCTGGTTGCTCATAAGCTACATGCACAGGCAAGCAGTTTACACGTGTACTGCTTGTGGTAATCTAACAAGCAGTTGAACAAATTCAAATTTGTCGTTTCAAAGTCAAATTAATCTATGAATTTTAAATATTATCTTAAATAAACACATTAATAATATTTTTAATGCTTATATAAAATAAACTATATTTATTGAAATATAAGAAATGCAAGCAATTCTGGCATGCAAGCAGTGCAAAGCTTGTAAAACTCCCGTGCTTTACAACTGCAAGCGAGCTTTCAATGTGCATTAATCAATCAAAAGACAATTTCGAGCATTCAATTTCCCAGCTGTCAAACTGTAAATGAGCCATGAAGAGGAAACGTGCAGTCAACTAATGTGCACTTATTATTAGCTGCACGCTGATTGAGTGATCAAGCAAAACAAAAATAAAGGGCTGCACAAAGGAAAACAATTTAAGGAAGGCAAAGAAGCTGCAGATAGATATGTTTGTGGTCGGTGCCAAGCACCATATAAGGCGATAATACAGCCACAGCCTCCCCCAAGATCAAGCAGAAGTAAAACACATGTGCGCAATTGGAATGGGTAGATATCTCCGTCTCGCTCGCTCATTCAGTCGCCTGCTTTGTCAGCGGTGGACCAAAAATAAAGTGCATTGCACAAATAATGCAGTGGAAGCCAAGTGCAAGTCAAAGTCCAAGTGAATTGAACTTGAAAGAACACCAAATGACGAATTAAAATTCCTGAATCATTTTTGCGCAAAACAACATTGGGATCAGCTTTTGGACACAGACACAGTCACAGTCGCTGTCTCGACCAGACGGAGGCGACTAGACAGCGACAAGTGTTCCACGGCGCAATGCAGCAAACTGCGAACAACTCTTGAATATGCCTATTCTCTCTCTCACTCTCGCACTATCTCGCTCTCAGTCTATATATAGGAATTGTCAAAAACCACCGAGTCCGAATGGATGGCGCCTCATGGCCATTCGAGGTGGAGAGGGAAGAGAGAAGGTGGAGGGAAGCTGAGGCGTGGCAATGCCAGGCCAGCAGCTGCCCACCAAACATATAACTTCCGATTCAACTAGCCAAATGTACAACTACAAACATATACATATATATTCCATACATACACACATAGCTGCACTCGTATCCACAATTGGATCGTATTTGATTTTGCTGCCCACAAAATATATCGCATATTGATGACATACAGCTGATCGTGCCCGTTTGGTCGATGATGAAAGCGTTGGCGGTATTTTTCTTCATATTTCTTTCATTCTTTTTCTCTTTCATTGCTGTTGCTGTTGCTGTTGCTGTTGCTGCTGGTGTTGCTGTTGTTCTATGCGCTTGCTGTTGTGTATATAAAATAACAATGTTAAAAATAAAATCTTTAGCCCGAAATGAAACCAGCGCCAAAACAGCGCACAGCACAACAAATTATCGAACAGCATTTTCTATATCTACAATATCTATATATTAGATATATCTTATACGAATATATGTATCTAACTGAAATATTCTGCTTTGGCCGCACACCATAAATGTCCGCGTCATTTATTTCCTTTGCTTATAGAGAGCATATGCTGATTATCAGCTTTAGGTTGACCCCAACATAATTTCTATAAATTCAAATTTCAAAATATTTATTCCGAATTAATTAAATAAAATAAAAGTATTTATTTTATATGCACATTTTTCCTCAAGATAGCCAAACAAACTACAATTTAAATAGGGTATCGTTTTAGCAGAGAAATTTAGTTATAGACTTCCATTAGAAAATATTTTATTTAATAATTTAAAAAAAGTTTGACAAGACAATAAAACATTGTAAAACAAATTCATACTTGTTTTGAGTACATGTAATTTCAATGATTTATATTTTATTAATTATTATAAAGTGACGACGATGTCAATAATATTAATAATGCTGTCAATAATTTCATTAAAGCTTAAAATATTTTCGCTGTTCACATTTTTTTTTTTTTTTTTTTTTTGAAAAGGTAACACATTTAAATTAAAATCAATTTGGTTGAAGAAAGAACCATGTTAAATATATGTTAAAGAATAATAATTTATTTGAAAAAAGTGTTATTTTGCTTATAGCGTAAAATGATTAATCATTAATAATTTGCAATGTTTTTTTTAGTATAAAAGTTTTTTATTTTATTATTATCGCTTAAGGAATTTTAGGGAAATACCATATTGAATAAAGATTCATTAAAAGAAACAAAATAAAACATTTAATTTAATAAAACTAGAAATTAAATTTGTAGCCAAGTTTCTAAAAAATTCGATTATTATTATATTCTTAATGAAAAGATTAAATTAGTTCTCATTTTTTTTAACATATTCTCAACGAATATTCTTAAAGAATTTGAATCGCTTTAGATATTTAGCCTGGCCATTTGCTTGGGCCCACTCTAATCTATAGAAAGATCCGTGTGTATACTGCTTATTTGCCATAAAAATATTTCAACATTTTGCCTTCTCTCTTTTTATAGTGCCTTGCTTCTCTGTTGCTTCTCTATTTCGAATGCGTTTTCTATTTTATTTTTCGTATTTCGCTTTGTGTTCTTGAATATTTTCATCGTTCTGGAGTCGAATACTCGTAGTACAGTGCGGCATTCATAGACTATGCGAATTGTATTTTCGTCGCATTTGACATATAGATGAAGATATATATATGTATGTAGATATAGCCATCCATACTCATGGCTTCGCTATGACCACTTGTCTGCTCTGGGTTTAAATTATTGCAGGCAGCACGTGAATCCATTTATGACTAAATATTTGTCTCTTTTGAAAACTCAATTGAATTGGGAATAAATGGTACGGTGCTGATGGGGAATGTGGCATTACTTAGATCTGAAATGCGATATATTGGGGATGTGTGTATCTGAGCATTTTATTATTATTTCAGCAACTAGCTAAACAATCGAATGCTCTTTCTAAAATATTCCATGCTGGCTCTGGAAAATGTTTGTGCGGCTTCTCCCTTTCGCCCACACAATCGCTTCAATCTCTCCCTCTCCGTCACTCCTTCTCTGGTCTTATTTAAAAATAGACCCCATCTCCAGAGGCAGTGCATGCACTCAATTTTCCTCCTCCAGTTCTGAACTCATCTCGCCGCACAGTTGTTGAATCGAAATTCTAATTTGGATGCGGCATCGAGTTCTGATTGGGATTCCAATTGTGAGAACGGGTGTTTATGCGCCTGGCTGACCTGATTTACTTGTTCCTGATTCCCCACATGCTTCAGGCGCTGCCTCAAATTAGCTGCCAAGTGCCGCATTTTATGATAAACAACAGCGGGCAGATGCAGCTGCACACGATGCGCGTTGCACGTTGCACGTTGCACGTTCCAGCTGCCACACTCTGGACTGTGGTCAGCGTGAATTGAACCGCAAATGTGCTAAGCAAATCAATGACAATCAGCATTGACAATGGCGATTAGCTCAATTAGCCACCAAAGAGGGCCATTGTGGTTAAAACCCTTTTGCCGACCGAGGAGACAGTTCAACTTTCACTCCAGCTCCATTCAATTCAATTCGAATCGATTCATTGTTTGTTTCACACGCGTGTTTACAAATATGCAGAGAGAGGCAGGGAAGGGAAGGGAAGGGAAGCGGCAAATCCAATAAACTGGCAAACTAATTTGCAATTAATGCAAGGGATAGTTTTGGTCACTTTGATGAACTCCCAGCTTCATAAAAATTCCGCAAATTGAGCTGAAAGCCGACTTAAGGGTTGCTTCGCCCACGCCTAGAGCAACATCATCATCAACATGATTATCTTGCCTCATGATGTGGCAGCCGCAGCCATGTAACGGCTTGTTGCCTTGGCTCTGGGCGTCTGTGTGCATTTCGCTTGAGCTGTCAAATGCGCAGCGCGTTTCCCAGCGTCTCCCTCCCTGATCCCACTCTCAGTCCCAGTCTCAGTCCGAGTTCGAGTCCGTTCTGTGTGATGTGGTGGCCACTTTGTCACCCAACAGCCGCCAATGTCACCGTCACAGGCTCAATTGCAATTTGTTTTCGTTGATTCCCAGTCAGCCAGTCAGCCGGACTGGGCCAGACTCTGCCTCCCTCCCGTCTCGTTGTTTGCTTAGGAACCGTGGTGCGGGATTGAGTTCGGATACGGTTTTGGTTTCGGCTTCGGCAGATACAGCAGATGGGGCAGCATCGGCATCGGCATCGGCATTGGCATTGGATAATTCACAAATGAATCCCTTTAGTGTTGGCAATTGGCGCACGTGCACTAAAACAACAGCGCTGCCAGGATACGTGCTCATTATTAAAATTCCTTGGCCAAAGCCAAAGCCAAAAGATAGAGCGTTGACAGCAACGCCCCCCACTGTACAATTGACTGGGTTTTATTAAATTTTGATTTAACCATTTATACATTTATACAATCCATGTATTTGCCATTCAACTCGCACTCACTCACTCACACTCGCCTTCTGAACTGAGCTGAGCTGAGATTTTGTGATTCGGCCTCAAGGCAGCCGCCTGCGACCTCGGGCCATTGTTTGTTCTTCGGCCTGATGCGATTTGATTGCGATTATGGCGCGAGTTTTGATTGCTCATTTGGAAAACATTTGGATACAATTTCAATGATATTGCAACTTAATGCTTGACATGCGGGTTGTTCACTGTTTAAATAAGGACACAGTAGCTCAAAAGAAGTTCTCTCACTCCAAAAATGTATCAATTTTGAATTGAATCTTCTACCGCAATTAATCTACATAGAGAATAAAAATATTGTGACCTGCTGTAATTATATAAACATAATATGTTATATTGTAAACTACAGTTTTCTATCTTGGATTTTAATCTCATATTAATGTTTAATAATAATTTAATTTAATATATTTTTGCTATAAATATATACATACATATGTTTAAGAAAGTCATTATTTTCAAAAGCTGGGCTCAATTTGTGTATTAACATATGTGGTCGTTTTTTTAGTACATCGTTTTTATTTAGGTCTAAAATTTCATTTAATACTAATGCATACAGAATTAATGTCAATATATTGTATATAATAATAAATGGCCATAAATTACTGTATATTACAAACATTTAAATTTATAGAAGTTTAGTTACTTTATTTTATTATGAATTGGGGCATTGATCCAAATTTCAAATGAACAACAATATTAAACCACCATTCATATATCAAATATAACTAGATGATGACTTTAGAACTATATTGAATAAAAGTCTTTATTGCGAAAATTGCGATAATATTGCAAAAAGCAATGGAAATAATGTTAAAACTTGTTTTTTTGAATAAGGCAAACAATAGTTTTGAGTATGCTTTCATTATGCAATTAGTTTTTGGTGTGAAAACTAATCCGATATTGGAAACCTTCTCAGGTTAGTTACTTTATTCTTACAGTATTTGATATTTATAAATATTGCTTCAACTCTTTGTAGAGTATAGGTCAATATTGTATTTTCTATGCTAAGTGGATATTAATAGAAAATGTTTGAGACAGAAAATAGTTTTCTGTTTGTGATATAATACATTCGTTCAAAAAGTCGAACAGAAAGAAAATATGTATAATTAAAATTCATTTTGAATGAAGTCAGCTCTACTTAATTTTAAAAATAATTTTTATTTATTTATAATTTACATAGAATTTATATTTTTTAACTTTATGAATATATCTTATTTTAAAACAGTTAACTGTTAATTTCAAAACTATCATTAATTGAATGATCATAATATAAATTGCATAATTATTTGGCATTATTCTTTTCGCAGAAAGGGTATTTGTAATTCGTTGATAATTTCTTAAAAAACATACAAAATATGTACGAAAGGAAGTGGGGAAAGAAGCAGCAGATCGAGACTCTGAGTTGTTACCATCCTAAGTTAAATATAGCACATAGAAAAGCTAAATATACTTATTAACTTAAATGATATTTTGGCGAATTGAAATTGAAATCATAATAGGCATAGATTAGTCATTCCCAATGGCCGTCTGGTCTTTCTAAGCCTTTCCAACGAATATCTACACTAATCTTATGTATATCTGATTAGGTACATCTATAAAGACATAGACATACCAATAGACATAGACTATGCTCGTATTGCGCCAATAAAAGCATATGGCCTCGCTGTCCTATTTGCGACATAAATCTTTTCGTTTTCACTTCGAGCAAAACAACATATTTACTTGTTGTACATATACATACATAGTATCTGTATCTGCAGCTATATAGTGAATATATGTACATGCGTGTATAGGTGTTATATGTTTGCTCGAATGTTGCATGTTGTTGGAAGATCTTCGGTTCAGAGACTATGCCATAAAACGTAAACATGCCCCACTTAGTTGCTGCTAAAAATAAAATATAAACCTAATTTAAATGGATACCCTGCAAGGGCCTTCCAGGTCCCCCCAACCGAGACTCTGGAGTGCTGCTGGAGTTCACAATTGTAAATAAACAATTTAGTTAAATTATGCTCATTACATTGGAAGTGTATATGTATGAAACATATACACATATATATGATTGTATAGGGTGGGGGCGTGGGTATTGGCAGCAATGGGAAATATGACCAAAAATAGAAGTGCGAACAGTGGAATTTCATTGAAGGTGCAAACGTGCGCGCCAAAAAAGAGAAATGAGAAATGCGAAGCAAGCGAAGCACTGAGAGATGTGCGATGTGCGATGCGAGCAAAATATCGAAAATAGAAAATGAATTTATTACGACATACGAAAAACACGAAAGTTATGAAAAAATCAAGAATATAGCCAGCACATGGGCGAGGGGCTGGACGGGGAGGGTTCAAATGGGAACGAGGCAAACGAAATTAATGTTCGAGATCCCCCCACGACCTAAAAAGAAACCAAGAAGCAACGCAGAACACAACGTAAAAATAACAACAACAAAACGCATGCAAATGCTCTCACACGCACACACACATGCACACACACACATGCACACCCGCGCAGTCAGCGAAGAGAGCGCAAATTAAGAGAGCGAACAGGCGAGCGAGAGCGAGAGGGAGAGGGATCGCTGGAGCAGCAGCCTTGCCTTATACGGCACTTTTGGACTCGTAACGAACTGCGGTCGGGCATCGTCGTGCGCACGAACGAGGCAGCCGATGGCCAACAGCACGCTCGATCATGCCGAACATGTTAGCGCGCTCTCGCTCTCGCCTGCAGCGACGTAGCATTGTCCAAAGGCGGCCCCCCTATGCTAAGCGTCTATTTTTAGGCGCCACACAACGACGCCCGAAGGTGGGCAGATATCCATGAGCAAGCATGTATCTGCAGCTGTATCTGTATCTGTATCTTTAGCTGTAGCTGTTTGTTGTTGTTGCTGCTGCTAATGCTGATGCTGTGGATACTGCTGCTGCTTCGGCTGCTGCTCGGAGGGGGGAGAAGGCGCAGCGGCAGCGACGGCTATGGCTGATGTTCAATTTTCTTGGACGCCAAGAAAATCGCGGCTGGTATAAAATGTGAGTACCAACGCGGGGATACGTTAGTCAGTCAGTTGTGTTCCAAAGCGTACACATTGCCGTAATTCTTGCTTTAAATTCCCGTGGTACCGTAATACAAAACAAACTCCAGACAAAATGTGTGACGATGAGGTTGCTGCTTTGGTCGTTGACAATGGTGCGTATACCACAAAAGATAACCACACAATCAGTTAACCAATATCAGCCAAATGGGACAACCGAAGGGACAACTAAATGGATTATTCATACTCGTCCTACTGCTAGATCAATGCGAAATGCAAAAAGTGGATTAAATTTTGCCAAGGATATTCAGTGCAGTGCTCGAAAGTGATTCAAGAAATTCGCAAGAGTTTCAAACAATTCAATTAATATTGAATTCAAAATTCAACAAATATCAAGAGCATCAACAACATTTCAACACATTCGCAAAGAATTGTGATAATCTCAAGAAATATTCGAATTTCCACAACATTTCCTAAATGAATTGTGGAATTTCTAACAAATATCAATATTTTCCTCACATTCTACAAGAATTGTGAATATTTTACACACAAATATCCCAAATCCACAAAATTCCTCACATTCTACAAGAATTGTGAACAAATATCCCATCTCCACAAATTTCCCAACATTCTGACACAATAATTTCCCAGGAAATTGGAATATTTTCCACACACAATTTGAGTTCTTTGAGCTCCCCAGAATCATTCCACTCAACATGATTAGTTTTCTCAGTCACTTTTGCTACGGAAAGAATTTGCGATACACGAAAAGCAATTTTCCGACAGCGTCAGAGTTTTCCCCGAACACTGTCCATTTGCGCAAGGACGAAATTCTTGTGGTCTTGCTAACCGGACGTATTCTCTGTTTGATGATGCAGGCTCCGGCATGTGCAAGGCCGGTTTCGCCGGTGATGACGCACCCCGTGCCGTCTTCCCCTCCATTGTCGGTCGTCCACGCCACCAGGGTGTGATGGTCGGTATGGGCCAGAAGGACTCGTACGTCGGTGATGAGGCCCAGTCCAAGAGAGGTATCCTCACCCTGAAGTACCCCATTGAGCACGGTATCATCACCAACTGGGATGATATGGAGAAGATCTGGCATCACACCTTCTACAACGAGCTGCGTGTTGCCCCAGAGGAGCACCCCGTCCTGCTGACTGAGGCCCCCCTGAACCCCAAGGCTAACCGCGAGAAGATGACCCAGATCATGTTTGAGACCTTCAACTCCCCAGCCATGTATGTCGCCATCCAGGCTGTGCTCTCCCTGTACGCTTCCGGCCGTACCACCGGTATCGTTCTGGATTCCGGTGATGGTGTCTCCCACACCGTCCCCATCTATGAGGGTTATGCTCTGCCCCATGCCATCCTCCGTCTGGATTTGGCTGGTCGCGATTTGACCGACTACCTGATGAAGATCCTCACCGAGCGTGGCTACTCTTTCACCACCACCGCTGAGCGTGAAATCGTTCGTGACATCAAGGAGAAGCTGTGCTATGTTGCTCTGGACTTCGAGCAGGAGATGGCCACCGCTGCCGCCTCCACCTCCCTGGAGAAGTCTTATGAACTTCCCGACGGTCAGGTGATCACCATCGGCAACGAGCGTTTCCGCTGCCCCGAGTCCCTGTTCCAGCCCTCATTCTTGGGAATGGAATCGTGCGGTATCCATGAGACCGTCTACAACTCCATCATGAAGTGCGATGTGGATATCCGTAAGGATCTGTATGCCAACATTGTCATGTCTGGTGGCACCACCATGTACCCCGGTATTGCCGATCGCATGCAGAAGGAAATCACCTCCCTGGCCCCATCCACCATCAAGATCAAGATCATTGCTCCCCCAGAGCGCAAATACTCCGTCTGGATCGGTGGCTCCATCTTGGCTTCCCTGTCTACCTTCCAGCAGATGTGGATCTCCAAGGAGGAATACGACGAGTCCGGCCCTGGCATTGTCCACCGCAAGTGCTTCTAAGCATTTACTTGCCAACCACTACCCACTCCACCACCACCTGCCGCTTAGCGGTGCATGCTTGGCTCTTGGCCTTGTTTTGTATCTGCTATGTGTGTGGGTTACCAAGAACATCAACAACAACAACAACAACACAACCATCCAACAACATCTGAGATGCTTTTAAATGTCATTTAACCAATGTGTCATCCCTTGGTTCCAGATTATTTTTGTACTGACTGAACACTCTATCTAAATGAAAACGAACCCCATTTAATTGTTTTTTTGTGTTTTCATCGAATGTTAATTATCTGATTATTTTATAAGAACTACCAGCTCCTCTTGTTTTGTATATAACATCATCAATAGTATTATGGGGTCTATTGTTACGAAATGTAAAATAATCACATGAATGTAATTTTAATTAAAAAAAATTTATAATTATTTATAAATAAAAATGATTTTTTAGATTTAATTCTTTTCTAAAACAACAACATGGTTTTGAGCACTTTAGAGTGGTTCATCAAGCAATTGGGGCGGGGCATCAGTATATATAGATCATGCAGCACACTCTCGATCGATCTGCATATATCTAAAACATTTCAAGCAGTGATCTTTAATGTAGTGATCTCGTCTAAGATCTTTTAGTGAATGCTTCGAGTTTTGGTTTTCTATTTCTGGTTGCACCTCAAAAGCTTTTCCAGGCACACCCCGTTTCATATTTCCCAAAGCTTTCTGGTATTCATTTTGAATTTTCCTCAGCCAAGCCAAAAATATTTTCAAAATGCTTTTCGGCGTATGTATTCGAAATATTCAAATATTCTTGGATATTTTTAGCAGACAGCAAAAGGCATTCCAAAGCCAAAGCATAGAGAAAAATCCTCCTAGCATTTGTTTATAAAAAGTAACTCGATAGGCCATGACGCAGATTGCCACATAGAACATAGAACAGCTTCGCCCTGAATCGCATAGTTAGCGATGATCAAAGGCATTTGACAAATCACTTTGAATTTGTCTGTCGAATATGCGTGCCTTCACAGATGTGCAGATATACCCTGTAATTATTGAATTTAACTCAAAGATTCAAATAAAAGATTCCAAATATCAAAAACTTATAAGACTAAATTTCTTATTAGACAAATTAATATATGTTCAAAACACTCTGAATAAGTAAAGTTTAGGAATTTAATACCCTTATTTAAAACATCATAAATTGAATATTAGATTAAACAAATTTTATCAAAGTGATTTTATGTTGTTTGTAGTATTGTCGGAATTTAATTAATTTTATCAAATTGTCACTGCAACTATTTTGTTAGTTTTTGGTATTCCTCAGAGGCCATAAGCACTGAGTATTAAAGGCAGTGCCAACGTCAATTATGGCAACAGATTAGTCGAAATTAGCGACAATCTAATGGGCCAACTGCAATGCAGACAAATTAGCTGCTGCCTCTTGGCTGGCATTATGATCAATCTTGTACAACGAATGTTTCTGCCACTAATTGCGGATGCAACAAATGCACACAAGAGACAAACAGACCGAAAGACACAACGGACAGACAGACAGACAGACAATTTGTCAGCGGATCGTTGGGGCGTTTAATTAGAACTCGATCTTCATGAATGAAATGCAATTTTTCGCGGTCGCCAGATGATGATGAGCATTCGAGTGGGGATGAAACTGCGAATTGCAGAATGCAGATGGGTAATAAATGGGTGCGAATTTTGGCCAAGAGCCAGAAACACGTTTGGCCAATAAGTTGCATAGCAGAATGACTGCTAAAATGGGCGCATGTTGCATGCAACACACTCATACACACACAACAAATCGTGCACACGCAAGAGTTGTGGTCGTCGCTCTGATTTCGGTTTCTCAAGCGAATCACTTTACAGGGCGCTGCACAACAATGCAAAGCAAGTCAAAGGTAAAGCTTAAGCCATGCCGAAAATGCAGAGAACCAGCCCACAGATCCCGAGTCAGAGTATTTGAAGTGGTCGGGGCAAGTCTGCAACCCCAAAAGGTTCGGCCCACTAATCAATTTGCACAAAAACAAAAATAAACACGCACACAATGAGGGAATAAGCACGTCGAAATAATGCAATTTTCTGTATTTAATTTCCATACAAATTCGATTTGATTTGATCCATAATAAAGAGCACAAATACACAAGTACTGCGATGACGATTTCGAGTACTCATAAATATTATTCTCGTTTCTCGTTCTCGTTCATATGCAGAACGTCCCATATGGTCAATTACGTGCAGCACAATGCGAGGGGCACATCAAGTTCTTCAAGGAGCTTTGCGACCGCCTCACACACACACATACACACACACACACACACACACACACACACACCGTCGCACACACATTGTTTTCACTTCAATTATTATCGATGCCAACCAAAAAAAAGAAGAAAAAACCGAACTTGTATTCACTCAAGCGTATGAAAAGTGCTCCTGAGACTTTCCAAGTTTTGCAAATTCAAAAAAGATGCTTTGCAAAAGCTTTTCAACAATTGCTTGAAAACATGTCAAACTTTAACTTAATCTCAAAAATAACTATAGCTTAGCTTATTGACCCTTTTCAATTCATTGGAAGAGCTGAAAGTTCTGAATAAATATAAAGATAAATTGGAATTGTAGATGAGTTTTCAGATAAGATTAGTTTAAGCATATTTTTATGAACTTTAAGTTAACATATAAATATTTTTGAAAATTATATCATCTAGTTATCATAGAATATTTTTCTTTGTTTTTTTTTTTTATTAACATCAAATTGTCTTATCTAATAACTTAGTAAATAAAAAATACAAAATATGTATAAAATATATAAATTGTGTATTTCGCATATATCAACCACAGATAAAAACACAAACTAATAAATGATTACTATGTCATGCAATTAATTACCTAATTCATGAAAGCAGTTTGTAAATAATGCAATAATATAAGTACAATATTCGATTTTACCGACGTGTCGTCTCCCATTCAACGTTCAAGTATCAACCCTCAATTGCAAACATAAATATAATGCAATTCAGAAAACATTCTTAAAAATAGTGAATGCAATTTTAATAACAGAAAAATGAATGTAAAGATTATAAAATGGAAATTGAATGAGAGAAAAAGTGCAGACAGAACGAATATTGTTTGAACAAGGCGATTTAATTTGATTGATTTCAATTTGAGCCCACTCCAGAGACTCGAGTGCACGCGATAAATATTCACATATATTCGAAGACTCGCATAGGATTCGCAATCGAAAGAATACTCGTAATAAAAGCGTCACATTTGATTGCATTTTTTGTGTGAAATTGGGCTGACAATGTTCGCTGACCAAATAAAAAGGCGATAGGCATGAAGAGGAACACGAATCCATTCAACTGCGAACCGAGTCTGGGTAGATGAGTCCATAAAGGGGTGCATCATCGATGGGGGTGATTGTGTTGTTGCTGTTGTAGTTATGCGAGAGGCACAACCTTCACACATGCCTCGGTCTCGTCCAGGACTGCATGCTGGGTAAACGTGTTAGGGCTGAATCCACCAGCAACACAGCAACGACGACGACATCGAAAAAATTGCACTTTACGCAATTTATGTGCAAATTTCCTCAATGACTTTAAAGCAATGCCCGAAGGGGGAGGCGATAATTCAGGCATTGCAAATGGCATCATAATCGCTCGCTAATTGACTCTAATCGACTTGCTCCTCTGCAACGGGGGGTTGTTTAACCTTAAACCCAACCCCAAGTCGGGTTTAACCGTGAAATTGGTTTTAGCACTTCCCAAATATATGTACATAGGTACAACTAAATGTATTTCTTCATCTTGTGGCCAAGACTCGAGCTCGATTCTTTGGGCACTTGAAGACAAGTAGCAAAGTATAAATGACACTTGAGGACACTTCAATTGGAGTGTGTGAAAGGTGTGCGAGGCAAGTGTGTGCGATAAGTCTCCTCATTTGTCTTAGCACAACATAAAATGCCCACAAATTAGTGCCAGTAATGCGTCTATTTAACAGCTATTTGTTATTTAAATAAGCCGACGACTGACGCGACGACAATTGCAAAACCCAAGTTCAAAATCCCACCACACGCATCACACATCACACATCGCACACATCCTTTAGCCTTTGTCCTTTGTCCTTTGTCGCATGAGTCCTTTCACGCACACATACACACGGCTAATACCTGCCCAAATTGAGAGACATTTTCACAGCAATGAAAATGGGAAAATAATTATGCGCCTGATTTAACTGTAAATGCCTGCTAATTTCTCACAAATGCCAAATACATTTCACACTCTCTGCGATCCTTTGCCTCCCTCAATGTATGTATGTATGTGTTTTTTTTTTCGAGTGTTTCGCACTTGAATTTTCCTTTCTTTATTATTGTCTTTTTTGTGTCCTTACAAGCACTTTCACCAAGCCACCAGGTTGGCATTTGCATTGGTCCAAAACCTTTTTAAACCTTCAAAAAGTACCGCAGTTGAGCAGCAAAAAAATCTGCTTCGTTTATAAAATGGCTTCACTCAGCAAATTATGAGTTTATGTGTGTCGACAGCAGCAAAAACAAACACAACAACTCCACAAAAAGAAGGAATGAAATAAAATAATGTGATTGACAAGCAAATACCCTGTTGCAGTAGAAACTAAGTTAAGTCAGAAACAATTCTTAATAGTTTATGTATCTATTTAAATATTTGAATAAAATTATTTGAAAATATCCTCAATTAAACTGTTTATATTTTTCTTAATTGAGTTAGAAATAATTTGAATGTTTTAAATATTTACCTCCAGTTTAAAACTTCGCAGAATTAGTATACTAAATAAATTATATGTAACCACAAAACATTCTTATACTTATTTTTGCAATTCTTCCTCTTGATATCTTTCCCCACTCAATATTTTAGTTTTTTTTTTTTTTTTTTTTTTTTTTATATATTATTTATTAAGTGTAGAACCTGTACAAACATAAACTGTACCTTAACAACACATGGATGGAAAGTTAAAGTATTTTAGTAAATACATTTTTAAGCAAAAATAATCCATTTAATATTTCTGATTTGTTTGGGAATATTTCCATGTTTTGTATAAATAGAAATTTGTAAGATTTTATTTATTAATGCACATTGTGATTTCATCAACTACTTTTTAAATAAAATTCCCAGCGGCAATTTCAATCATTCCCCTTTCTACACTTCTCTTTTAAATATCCATTGCTCCTATCGACTGTGTATACCCCAAGCCGCTCTGTCGCCTATTAAGTATATAGGTGCCACATTCATGGCTAACCACGCCCCCCGGGATGAAACTTCATTGCACTTCAATTTGGTCTTGGAAGTGGAAAAAGAAATGCTAAATTGTTGGCCACAGCTAAGGAAATGGGTGAGGAAATTCGCATTTATTATAATCGTCGCATAATCATGGGAAATGCGAAAAGTGAACAGTGAAAAAGGAAAATTGCTGTCAATTTTCGATAGAGCAACAATTGCAGGCAGATAAAAAAAAAAAGGCAAATATACTGAAATGAAATAAAATAAAATTAATTCGCCAAAGATGAATGGAGAAACGACGAAGACGAAAGCGAAGGCGACATTCACAATGCTCAAACTTTGCAATTTGTGGCGCGTTTCCGGTTTCCGTTGGCAGCGTGAATGACGACAGACGACAGACAGACAAAATGGGGGAAGCTCAGGGAATTGTCATCAATTTTGTTTGATGTGCTTTCTCTCTCGCATAACAATTCCGCCTTCGTCCTTCGTCGAACGATTAGCCGTCACTTAGCGCAGTTAAGAGTGCCATTCAGTTTATTAAATCAGGCGTAATAATTGGGCCAAATCAAGTAACTGAATTTCGAGTTCAACACAATCTAGTTGGCCTTGTTTTAGGCCATTACGATTATCGAGCATTTTGTTGGCACTTCAAATTTCAAGCAGTTCGATTCGTGACGACGAGCAAACAAATTTTGTTTTGGAACTTTAAAGATGCCCATTGCACCTTCTGACGATTGGCCCACCAATCCCTCAATCAATTATATATCCAATGAACTGGGCAAGTATTAATTAACTATTTCCCTAATTGCAATTAGTTAAATAATATTTTTTGTATCACAAAACAGAACGCACTCATTTGGCGAGGTCGCCGCAAGTGCTGCAGGAATTGAATTCCATAACTGAGTCGTGGAATGAGATGGGCCAAGCAGAAGGTGCACGTCTGAAGCGGCAATACAATGTGAATCTGTAGGATCCACAATCGTCATCGTATCCAAATCAAAATGAATGCAGTGAAGGTAGAGTAAGGTCATAAGCAACACCTGTCGAGCTGCTGCTGTTCCACCTGGCAATTAATCATGGAAACTGTTCCCCAAAATACTCGTTCGACAATAATAATAAAAACAAACAAAACTAAAAGTGACAACAACTTGCACGCCATGCTATACAAAGGGTTGCAGCCGGAGGGGCGCTTAGACAAATACAAATTTGTGACAAAGTTACGGA